>OY987288.1:2500-1202500 GCA_963920785.1 Sphagnum contortum
TTTAAAGGTTTCTTTCCTTATTACTTTCAAACCTGCAAGTTTGAAGGATATGTACTTCTCCCTTAAGGTTGGCATGGAGAAAGTGGTCTTTACATTGATATGACAAAAATTCCAACTTTCTTTCGCTGCTAAGCAAAATAGCCTTAATAGTGACCCATTTTCAGTCAGTGGCCTCTCTTCCCATGAAACCCCTGGGAGTAACCTTGTCTCACATTTCTGTACTGACCCATTTGCCTTCAAAAACATCTGTTAGAGATTCAGATTTTTAGCTGGTGGCAGCTCTAAAATTGTCCAACTGTGGGTTGAGTCCATATCCTCAGTCAACTCTCTGTGCCACTGGGAATCTTGTGGATGCTTCTTCAAAAGGTTGTGGTCCAATTGGTAGGGTCAAGTGCCTTACAAAGAAACTGTGGTACTGTTTTTGAGGTTTCATGGTCATCCTTTCAAACTTGTATTCAGTTTATGTGTTGGTGGACATCATGTTGGAATAGGAGGTTGGATCAAGTCTAGTTGCATTGTCGGGCCACTCTTACCTTCTGAAAAATCCTCCAAAGATGGAGTGAAGCTATTTGAGAACTCTGGCCAATCTTATTAGTTCAAAATGTGGCCAAATTTTATTTTTCTGCAATAATCCAGACTCCTGTGGTCCTAACAAGCCACTTGTGTCCACAGAAATCTTATATATGGTTTGTGATAACCCATCATCACTTGAAGTTCAGTGTCTGAGCTAATGTCACTCATCAAGAGGTTTCCAAAGGAACCGGATGTATTTGGAAATCAGAGTTAGCAAACAACTAATGTTGATGTTTATTGAAGGTGGCATCTTATTAACTCACAACAATCTTCCTTGATTTAGGTACAGAACACCTACATGCTTTGAATAACCATCATTCCAATTCGACCTTTATTGAAGGTGACATATTAACTCACGAGAATCTTCCTTGATTTATGTACACAGCACCAATGGGCAAATTCCTCATGACAGCTTAATGCTCTAGTTTGTCTCTCCAGGATTTATGCAAGTGAACTTATGCTCGACACCAAAAGTTATGGTGTGAGATGGACCTAGTTTAACTCTTTTGTGCCTCCGTAGATTTTTCCTCAATTGTAAGTTTTAATAAGGGAAGAATTCATGAGGTAGACAACAATTTCAACCACGTCAGATCCAAGGTTTGTTGGTCTAATATTGCCGGTAAAGAAAGCTCTCCCTAGATTATTTTTATTCTGATGTTTGGGAACCCCATTTTGTATGGAGCTATGAGGGTGAGTGACTTAGTATTGAGTTTCATTTTGGGCTCCAAAGGATTGGAAATTCTCAAGAGGGATACTAATCTAAATACGTTATGCTTGTTTCAGTTTCATTTTCAATCATTGTTTAAAAACATTTCACAGTATCAAATGCCTGTCAGTTGTGTCCTGCATGAGAGCAAGTACACCTGACATTTTATTTGCCCAGCTCATATTATTTGGGATTGTGGGAAAGAATTTAAAACTGGAAGAGAAGCTTCTGCCAAGGCCCCAAATGCATGAAGTCTGTGACTTCTTTTGCATGCTTCAAAAGCGCTCTTGCTGAGCCTCTTCTTTCAGACATCAGAGTTATACGTGAAGTACCCCCCAAACTGAGGCTACATGGCCCAAGTTTCAGCGAAACTGGCGACAAAATGAGCAGTCAGGATGAAAACAGTAGACAGAAAAAAGGGGTGACCAAATTAGTTTTCTCACCTAAATCAGTCCTCATTTTCTGAACTGATGCCTGGTTTTATGAGTTGTCGGAATGTGATCCTGCAAATCTTCTGAACTGATACCTGGTTTCATGCCTTTTCAGAATATGATCCGGCAAATCTTCTGAACTGATGATACCTAGTTTCATCCCAAATTTTCTTGTTTTAAGAATATGCTCAAATTGGGGATGGAACAGGGGTTAGAGGGTCAGACAAGGCCCAAAGACAGGGTGACTTAATGGATAACTCGAAAATTAGTCACAAGTCTTTGAATGTAAAGAAAGAGAAAATGTGCCCAATCCCTCCCATTATTCAAAATTTCCAAACTGGGATAATTTTAATTTCCCATGTGTTGATGCTATATCACAAATGAGTTTTAGGGTTCAAAAATATTTGCATCAAGCTGAGAGTTAGGATTTAGGGTTTCAACTAAACATTATGGAGATTTGAGGATAGTTTATGAAGATTGGTGCAGGAGTGACCAATTTCACCACTCTCAGATAAGAGGTCTCTGTAGTAATATCTCTAATTTCTAGGGGCTACAGTGAACCAGCACCCACCAGCGCACCATCCACTCAATGCCTGTTATTACTCAGTTATGGATTAGCCTCAACTGAGTTAATATTTGGTTTCACTTTGGTAAGTAATTATGAAAAAAGTAGGTCCCATACATTGGTGGATAAGTAAGAAAATAGGTAACTACTACATAAGTAGATGGTTTATACCTAAGTGAAGGCTGCTTTTACTCCCTACCTACTAACAACCATCTAGCCTGCTAGTGGGTTGTAGTAGGTACGTAATAAAAAAAAGCAACTGAGCTGACCACCATGGTTAGCTAGGGAACTGGAACCCAACAGAAAATTGTTTCCTGACCACTTACCATTCATGCTTCATGTGGGTTCTGGTTCACTGTGGCCATTTCTGGGTATCCTACAGAGCTATTTCCTTCAGCTTCTCTTAGTCTAGAAGTGTTTTTGCAGCACTCGAACCTCTTCAAACATTATTTTGAGTGGTTTGGTAAGACTCCGTCATTAGAAAGTTTTCCAAAGGGGTGAGCTCCAAAGATCTCCTTCCAAAAACCCCATGGTAATGAAATTGAGGTAAGGGCAATGTGCTGCCCTTTACTGAGTTGGGAGAATGAAGGTCCTCTCTTCTGGTCACTCAATAATCTCCAAAACTTCCAAACTACTCTTGACGTTGGAATACTGCAGAATAAAGCAAAGTCTTTGAATTAGAGGATAAGAACCTCTGATTCCATTTTAGAAGCTCTGAGGTTCACTTTACATTAGGGCTCAAGCCGAGGAATCTTGACCTGATTAAGTCTTTTGCTTAACGTCGTGCTCTAACTTGAGCTGCTAAAAGAAAATGTATCTTAATGGCCCAAAACTAATTGGTGCATCATCAATGCCACTCGAATCTTGGACCAAAGAAGACACTCCTTTCTATACAAATTTTTCCTCTTCTCCTTTTCCACTTGTCAGTTTCAACAACTCTTCTCTTAGTCTTGAAAACTTCAACATGGATGAAAAGAAGCATAATGTTCTTATCTCCTTTATGTTCATAGTAATTGTCATATGATGAGAATAATTGCTAAATGAGATCAACATTTTGGATTAGAACTCATGATGGCTATAGTTGTTATTTAAGGAAAAAGAGGTCCAAATGAGAGGGCATTGTGACAACATGATTGGCATGGTAGTTTTTTGAACAATCACCTCATGAATAATTACACCAAAAATTGTTTCTAACATGCATAATGTTAAGTTTCAACATTTTACATGTTTCTGCAAGGTAAATCCTCCTTTGTTAAATTGAAGGAACAAATCTCTAAAAGAAAACATTTCATTTAAAACACAAATTATCATATCATTTTTAGGGCTAAGTAACAGTACTTACTACTACATGAAGAATGTGATGACCTTTACAAATTGGTCAAGATGTTGATTTCTATAAAAACGAATTATGAATTCATGTGTGTAATGATATTGAAAACACTTGAAAACTTCAACTTATGGGGTATTTTCCGGTTGCATTTTTGTTTGGTATTATTTTCTTTAGAATCGAAGGGTTGCAATTTGAACTTCATCTCCTTTTCTTTAAAAAATATGCTTGGTTGTTCCCCATTTTTTATCTCAACTTTTCAAAAAAAGTGATAAAATGAAGATATTATTTGCAAGATGTTCTTTTTTTAGTCCCCCTCATGTGAGCAAGTATGATTGGGTGGTACCACAAGGAAAGTAATTCGTTATATTCATCAAATTTCAAAATCTCAACATTTTTTTAAAAATTTCTTAAAAATGCTTATAGATAAAATCCCCAAATATTCTAATATTTGAAAATATAATTGAATGGAAAAAAAAATTGAATTTTTTTGTGGAGAATGAATGCATGATGAAATAAATTGTAGGAATATAATATGAAGGTTTGTTTGGTCAAAACAAAAAAGGAATGCATTTTTTGTTTATTTATTAAACTCTAATTTTTAACATTATTTCAGATGCCCTTTTTTATTTTGTAAATAGGTATTTGATCAAGGCAATTATCAATCTTTTAAAGTTGGGAATCGGAATTGTGAAGGACCACAAATGTCAAAAATTCAAATGTGTAGTTATCCCAAAAAAAAAATCTAATTATCACTTGGATCCCTACCCTTTGATTTGTAATGACTAAACATGAATAAAAAACTACTTAAATGTGTAGGTGCAAGAACTCTTAATTTAAATATGGGTCAAGAATGGAGTTAGGAAACAAAATTTCTTAATTTATCAATACATAGTATAAATATCTAAGTGTTTGTGATTTTTTATAAACATATGTTTATGTATGGTACACATAACCCACATGGAAAATTTTAATAAACAAATTATTTTTATGAAATCAAATTGGGTTCAACTTTCCTTCTATTTTGGCAAGATTTTTATTAGAGGTACCACCCAATCATATGTGCCCCCTCTTAAATTGCTTTGAAAACCATTTGACAACAAAGTGGACAAGTAATGTGCAAGAACCATCTTTATCAAGGGGTATTACACATTGAATTGTTACTTCATTCAAGATAACTAAAAACAGAAATTTAAATCACCAAATCTAGCAATTCCATTGGCCTGAAAAAAATATTCTCCAAGCTTACACACAACCCTATTTTGTTGAACTATGAAAATAATAATGCCTTTCTACCATTTTCATTGGTCTACTAAAATTTTCACAAACCTACCAACCCTATTACAGATTTAATTGTTAGTTCATTGAAGATAATGAAAGAAAAAAATTCAGATGATCAAATTCAACAATTTTATTAGCCATAACATTTTTTCTTCACACCTATGCACGTCTATTCAACACCCTTTTTATATTAGTGAATTATTATTATAACCCTTGTTTATATTTTTAAAAAGTTATATATATATTTGTTATCCTTATAATCATCCTACCTTTGGGCCCTCTTTTCAACCTCCAACCCTTCTTGGAGCCTCAAATGTTATTTGTAAAATGAAAACTTTTTGAATAAAAAAATTGGGTGTACAATTTTTCATTTATTGTACATGATCTGTCAAAACTTTGCCCTTAGGTCTAGTAAGAACAGTGATGTTGCACAAACTCAAGATGAAATTAGTTTTACCGTAATATTAAGAATAAAAATAGTTTCACACCCTATTCAAGCTCAGTGAGTCAGTGGGGTACTATTTTAAAGAATGTTTTTAATTTCTTCTTGCATTATACCCAAACCACTTACTTTGTTGATGCATTTTCCTTCTTTTATGGAAAACTTTATTATTTCATCCTAATCAACAACCCATATATATTAGTTCTTGGTGAAGATTCTTCCATGTTGACTACGCTTTGATTAGAGAGGCCAACAAAAGAGAGGTGAGAAAAAGAGCAATGGAGAGCAAAAGCAAAGGTAAGAAAGAAAAAATCTTTCCTCCACCTACCTTCAAGATCTTAAAAGAAACTAGCTTCCATCCAATGGCTAAGATTAAAACACATATGTGCAACCTTGGGCTGAGTCCTGGAAGTTGGGTTTGCATTTTATGAAAGTTCCTATCTCATGAGCTGATCCCAGAATTTGGTGCCAAAATAACCATATAGGTGGCCACTCATTCTTGGATCTTGTGCTTGAGCACCATTGTAAATCCAATGGACCAAAAGCTTTTGGTCAAGTGGAATGCGTCAGTTTGAGTTGGGCTAGAGCCCTAGTATGAAGTGGGGTGCTGATTTGTCTCCTTCATGTGAAGGTTGGTCACAAACTCATCAAAGGAAAAGATTGCTCCCTGTTCTATATTATGCAAACAAAGGTTTCAAACTTTTGAAAAACTTTGTGAAAAACCAACGTGTTGCTTGGCGTCTCACTCAAAACATGTTCTTTCACAATTTTCTTTTACATGTTACATATGAATTGCCACTATAGTCCCCTTCACCATGCATGTCTCTCTCACCTGTCATTGACCATTACATTTGGTAGCAATGGGCATAGGCTTTTCCTGCAGCATTGAAGCCCCATCTGTGTTAACCTTTGGGTCACAGTTAAATTTGAGATTGAGGATTGTCCTGTGTATGGGTCAAACTGCAAGCAGCACCACCAAGAAGCTACCCTTAAAAGCAAAAACATGAAACCAGGAGAAGGAACCAAAACAGGGAACACAAGAGGGAGACACACCACTAGCACCTTAGCAGCAACCTAAGTAAAGCACTAGATAATAGAGCTGAGAGAACTAGGAAAGCAATACACCTTCACCAGAGAGTCGAGACTGAGAGCTGACCATTAGAAGGAAAACCCAGCCAACTCACACTAAGGAAAAAGATCAAAAATACGAGTATGGAAAGCAAGCTTGGAACTTTGGAAGTTGAGAGGCTCAGTGAAATTCAGTGGAGGCAGGCAACATCAGTAAGTACCGTCCAAGGGATCATACAACGAGCTTAAGGCAGCAGAGGTATCCAAAGATGTGAATCATGCATATTAGCAATACCCTAGTACCATTCAAGTATACTATCATTTAACTTATGCAAGCTGTGGTTTTGTCTGCTGGTCTATTCTATCAAGACTGCTTAAATTGAGTTAATTTTCTTAGTGTGCAGGCTGCAATTCTGTAGGATTATTTGCTAAGTGGATTCTTCTGAGTCAAAATAATCAATGTTTTGACCCAGTTGAGTTTATCCACATGGACTTATGAGAACCGCTAGTAAACCAACTCTACCTCCCTTTCCAACACATGGGGGAGGAAATTTGGGACCAAATTTGCCAGGCCCATATCCAACATTGCCTGCATCCTTATCTCTCACCCCTGCTGCAGACGATTTCCCCATGGACCCGCCTGCAATGCCTCGGGATGCTGAAATGCTTTAGAACATTGATATTTTGTCAAACTTTGTAGTGAAAAATGGGCCAGACTTTGAGCAATTGGCAAGGAAGAAGCAGAGTGTGGATCCTAAGTTTGCATTTCTCTTTGGAGGTGAGCCAGACACAAATGCAGCAATTGGGCAAAGGTATTATGAGTGGAAGAAATATGCCTTAGAAGCTAGCTTGTGGTCCCAGGGTGGCAGCAGCCTTTGTTCTGGAAGAGGAAGCATTCAGGATGAAGTGAAGTTGACTTCAGATGCTCTAGCTTCTCCTGTGGGATCTGACATGGAGATGGAAGGTAATCCAAATGATGTCTCAATGTGTATCATGTGCAGCCTATGATGAGGTTACTATGTAGTAAGTTTCTTGTCATGTTCCATGATTAGAGATTGGTTTTTTTGTCTCAAAGTAAAATGTTCTATTCCTATTCTTTATCAAGATCCTGGACTTGCGTGTAAGTATTGTGGTGCTTGCTAGTGTCCACTAGATAGCCAGACTAATTTCTAACTTGCAATTGGCAGATGATTTTGATGCCCCTCCATTTTGATGCCCCTCCATCAGCAGTGGAGAAGGATGTGGCATCACATGTACAGGTCATAGAAGCCAAAGCTTTTCCAGCGATTGAAGTTAATGAATGGGAGGAGGTTGTGTCAGTAAGTGAAGGGAGGAACTTTAGAGCAATTGCTCCTAGAGCTAAGCAACCAGATAATGGGAGTTGTCCAAAAGAAGATATACCACCAACATCAGGAAGAAGAAGAGTGGTGTTATATCTTCTTCCTTCTCTTTTTCGTTCTTTCTAAAGAGTCGTCGAATTCTTAGAAGTACATCATGTGAATGACCTTCGCTTCATCTTTTGAAATGCTTGTAAATGCCCATAAATGTTTGTAAATGCCATGTGAATGCCCTTCGCGCAATCTTTTTAAATAATTATAAATGCTCGTGAATGCCCGTGCGCATGTGATTCTTGGTTTGTTCTTAATTTCAGAGTTATGTTATTGGATTTACTGGTTGGTTGTAACAGTTGTCGGAAAGAAAGATTTGATAATGAATAATTCTAGAAATCCATTTCAACAGGAGCTTAGTTACATGCATAATTTTTGAAGTTATTAAAGGAGGCCCCATGAACATTATTTTTTAGTTGGTTGGTTAGGCAATGTTTGTGAGGGCTGGGTTTTGCCCGGTGCTCGTCGACAATTCGGTTGGTTGATTGATCACTGAACTTGTTGACGAGCTCTCTCTTCCTGACCTCAATGCATGTAATCTAGTTGCACTGAATTGATGTTCAAATGAAATGTATTCCTCGAATTTTAATGGATTTGAGGAAGGCCTATTGAATCGTTTGTTCAATGACATATTTAAAGGAAACAAATTTGTGAGTTCCTTTATGTTTGAAAATGTTTCACATGTTTTAATAGTTTGTGACTATTGCACTTGCATTGACAATGTGTTATGGACCGGTTACAAATAAGTGGAGAGTTACAAGACAAGACAAGTTTATTGATCCATCAACTGGTGTTGGTCTGCTGAAGAGTTGTTCCCTAGACTATCTCCTTTTATAACCCTGAACCATACTAGTCCTAAAATATCCTAGGCCATGATATTGTCAAAAGTATCCCACAATATCCTAGGCCATGATATTGTCAAAAATATCCCAAAATATCCTAGGCCATGACATTACCAAAAGTATCCCAAAATATCCTAGGCCATGACATTATCCCCTCCTCAAGCGATATCTTCCAGATGGAGCCGGTTTGTTAGGATACCGTTGGTGAAACCGATTAACTAAGTCTTGGGCATGAACTAGGTTTCCAACAGGCTCCCAAGTAGCTTCAGAAGGAGGATAACCTCGCCAAAAGACAAGGTACAAGAGCTTTTCACGAATCTTCTTGGAGTCCAAGACCTCCTGAACTTCAAACTCTTCTTGGCCTTCAATTTCGACTGGAGCTGGGGGTTCTCGATGACGTTATGGGATCGAGTTTTCATGATAAGGCTCAAGCAAGGAGACATGGAAAACATTGTGGATTTTGAACTGGGGTGGAAGCTCTAACTGGCAAGCCAGTAGACCAACCAATTTGGCGATTTTGAAAGGTCCGAGGCGTTTGTAATCCAACTTGGCACATGGGCGAGTGGTAGTAATGTTTTTTTTTAAAAGCCAGACCTTATTTCCAACCTTGAAGTTTGGATGGTGATTGCGTCGGCGGTCTGCTTGCTTCTTTTGCCACTCCTGTGTTAGCTTGAGTTTTGCCATAAGGTTCTGTTGAACTTGTCCAAGCCTCGTGGCCCTTTCTTCAACCGAGGGGTTTACGGAGTCCCCAGAATTTCAAGGCTGAACCTGGGATGAAAACTATAATTGGCAAAGAATGGACTGATCCTGGTCGATGCATGCGTTGTGTTGTTATAAGCAAACTCTACTTGAGATAGTAGGTCTAGTCAGTCGTCCTGTTGGTAGTTCATAGTGCAGCGAAGGTATTGCTCGAGTGTCTGGTTTATCCGTTCGATTTGTCCATCTGTCTTGGGGTGGAAAGTTGAAGATAGCCGAATGTCAACTCGAAGAAGCTTAAATAGGCGATGCCAAAACTTGGATGCAAACTGAAGACCTCTGTCGGACACAATTTCCTCGGGGAGTCCATGCAGTTGGACGATCCCGTCCAGAATTAACTAAGCTATTTCTTCTATTGTGATTGACTTGGAACAAGGGGTGAAATGGGCCATTTTGGTGAGTCGATCGACCACAACTAGTATTGAATCCTTCGCTCTGACAATAGGGAGATCCGTGATGAAGTCCATTGCAATAAATCCCCAAGGTCGGCTAGGAATCGGCAGGGGCTGTAGGAGTCCAAACGGGCGATGCTTGGGAGCCTTGGATCGAGCACATGTATCACAAGACTTGACATACTCCCGTAGCAGCTTGTTCATTTTGGGCCACCAATAATTCCTTGACACTAGTTCGTGAATCCGTGCCATTCCAAAGTCTGGCCAGGGTGTTGTCGTGGCATTCTCTCAGGATTTTTAGGCGTATAGGTCCTTCGGGTACATAAATCAGGTTATTTCGAAGGAGAAGTCCGTCTTGCTAGTCAAACTGATCCAGATCATCACGATTTGGGTTCCTTGGTCGTTCCTGGAATTCCTTCTTGATGTTGGTAGCCCAAGTGTCTTCCTCCGTTGCGATCTTGATGTCCCTGACAAGGTATGAGTCTGGGAAGGTGCTGATTGTTGTTGCAACTCGAAATTGCTAGAGGTTAAGTAAAGTCTGGTTCTGTTGGCCGCAGGCCTCATCCCCCGCTCGAAGTTCATATTCTGAACGACGAGATAGCGCGTCATCTTTCCCTTGCTGGGTGTCGGGTTGATATTAAATCTCAAAGTCGAAAT
Source organism: Sphagnum contortum (assembly GCA_963920785.1). NCBI lineage: Eukaryota > Viridiplantae > Streptophyta > Sphagnopsida > Sphagnales > Sphagnaceae > Sphagnum > Sphagnum contortum. The sequence goes on from OY987288.1 coordinate 12,929, forward strand.
CAGCTAAGAAGATAGACCAGCGTGCTTGGCGACGATTCAAGGTCCAAGTAGTTGTGAAATAAAGGAGATTCTTGTGATCTGTCAGAACTTGGACTATATAAACTTGTCTTGTCTTGTAACTCTCCACTTGTTTGTAGCCGGTCCATAGCAGTTTGGTCTGCTGAAGAGTTGTTCCCTAAACTATCTCCTTTTATAACCCTGAACCATATTAGTCCCAAAATATCCTAGGCCATGATATTGCCAAAAATATCCCAAAATATCCTAGGCCATAACATTACCAAAAATATCCCAAAATATCCTAGGCCATGACACAATGGTTGTCGATCGAAAAAAATAAATTTAGAAATTTATTTTGATGTGAATTCACTCACATGTATAATTTTTATGTTGGGAAATGAGGTTCCAGGAACAATGTTTTTTAGTTGATTTTGTTAGATAATGTTTTTTGGGGGGAATAATTCTATAAATCCATTTCAACAGGAGTTTGGTTACATGTATAATTTTTGAGGTTAATAAAGGAGGCCCCACGAACATTGGTTTTTAGCTGGTTGGTTAGGAGTGTTTATGGGGGTCGGGTTTTACTTGGTGCTCGTTGATAATTTGGTCGGCTGATTGGTCATTGAACTTGTTGGCGAGCTCTCATCTCTTGACCTCAATGCATGTAATTGAATGGCGAACTTGTTGGCCAACTCTCATCTCTTGACTTCAATGCATGTAATCAAATCGCACTTAATTGATATTAAGTGAAATGAATTTCTCGTAGCCCCGGTCAACATGACTTACTCCTTCAATGTGTGTAATCCCCTCAGTTGCCATACCTGTAAGGATTAGAGCAGCTCCTACTCTCAAATCTGCAGCCAATACTAGTGCTCCATATAGTGAACTACACCCAATGAAATGCAATAAACTCACTGAATGTCCTTTGGAATTTGTTACATCCTCTCAGGACCTAGTTCAATGTTCACTTTGGCAACATTAACAATATTCTGAAGACAATTAAGACATGTCAGATGCTAACAAGCTGGTACACCATGAAGAGAATAAATTCAGATCCAATATTAAGTTTTTAGAGCCTCTGATCTTTATTCGAATGTCAATCAGTTGTGGACGTGAATTCCACCATCAAGAGTTACCCATGAATACACTTTGATTTCCATTAACCAAGTGGCATTAAGTATGTAAAAAGCCTAATTTGAGAATCTTGAGAAGTAGGGGAATTCCCTAGGTCAAAGTCCGGTGCTGTCAGTGAAAACTATTTCTGTGCACCCAAAATACATAAGGGAGAGTGCCCACGTGTTGTCAACAAATGAACCTTCAACACCAATTCTGTCAAATCCACCTCTGCTATCACGTTCACTGTACCCAGGACAAGGCAATCCAGGAGACAGAACTCTATCTCCCTTGAATGTTAAGACTTATTGTCACTGGCAATTCCCATCTCCCTTGACACCTTCTGGCTTCTCCATCAATTGCTCTTTCCTCCCAACAAGGTGTTTCTTGTACCTTCTTCTTGAATAGAATAACATTATGTATAGTTCAGTTTAGTGGTATTATATAATTCATGCGTAATTATTGTTTTGCCTTAAACCAGCAACCTAATGGGCTAGTGGTGGGCTCGTAGCTACCCTGCAAGCAACTAAATTGGCCTTGTTAATGGCTTAAAATAAACCTCTTTTCAAAGAGACTGCAGCTCCTTTGGAGTCAAAAGACACCGAAACTTACAATCTATCAGTAGACACAATGTCTTTTTGTTTCTTTTAGCATGAACCTCTGTCATAACATGATCTCATTGCTTCTAATGGGAGATACATATCTACACTGGTTTATCCAGCAGGTGGAAAAAACATGGGGGCGAAGGAACTTAAAGCACCGTTCATTCATTAGCACCTGATGATCTTCATACGAGGAACAAATCTAATGTTCTTGCTGTTGGTGTAGAAGCATTTTTATAGGATATTATGAACAAGAAGTTGATGAATCAACCAGAAAGATGTTGCATCTACCAAGCTCGCAACTGTCCCTGCAAAATCAGCAAGACAAGGGAGGCCCAATTATTACGAATGGAGCCGTTGTTCCCCAAAGAAGGGGTGCTCCTGGTACTAAAATTCACTGCATCTTCTTCACTAGTTTTCTCCCTGCAAGCACATAATGTTGGTAAATGCATTTCTCTCATACTCCCGGTTTTGGTAACTCTGAAAGAGTTGTATATGTGATGGAGAGTTATGAAACAGAATCCTCTTGGCCCGTCGTGATCTGGATTCTTCTGCAACAATCTTGGGTATTAGTATGACATCCACTGAACTTGTGCTATACATGTTTAATGCTGCAAGAAGTCTGTAGGAATTGGAAACTATGTGTTACAGCAAGTTAAAATTAAGGACTTCGCATGCGATTATAACTCTTTTTCTAATGTCTTACCTTGGTTGGTATGTGGGTGGTTTTAAACCGGTGTGCACAAAAGACATGTGGGAGCAAGAGAAAGACGCATGGAAAAAGAGGCAAGTATCATATGATCCCAAAGACGAGGCTATCTTGGATCCAATCTTTGCAGAAGCAGCAGCAACTGATAACCCCAATCGAAACCCAAGTCAGAACTTTAACAGATCAGATTATTTTGAAGCTTTGGTGAGAGATGTTCCTTTGCATACTACGTTCATAGTACCTGCTTTCTTGGTCCAGTCCTGACACCAGGGTAACTCATCCTTCCATCAACGCATAGTCTTCGTGCCATCAGACTTATTTTTTCTGTTCATACTGCAATACTTACACTGTATATGCTGTTATGTTTCTCTTAAATATGCATATGAATACGGGCTGAAGAATCTTCGCTTGATGGGCTATCATGTGCATGGAATCAGTTTTGACAATGGTTTAGTAGGCTCTCGCTCTCTAATTCCCCAATCAATTTCACGGAACTTCACCAAACGAATGATTCATCTAGGTTGTTATGTAATCAAGGTGTAAACACAAAATGATTTGCTTCCGGTAGCGCTTACGGCCAACTTGGGAGTAGTTGATGGTCCAAGGTGGATGTTACTTGAGGATCGCTCGATCGACTTGTTGTCGCTCATGTTCCGTCGGACTCGACCCGGTGTCTCTGTGGGGTCCATCAAGTTGGAGGCAGGATCTATGCTCTTTGATTCGAGTTTGTTAATTCGATGGTTCTTCCCCTTTTTGTTTGTCCTCCCTTCCCCTTCTTCTGGGCTCCTCGAGTCCCGTTGTTTTTCTTTTTGTTCTTCTTCGGATCTGTAGAAGTGGGGAGCATTTCCGAGTCGAGCTCAATGATGCTCCCCGTGGTTTCTGCTCCCAAATTTCTCTCGCGCTCCTTTCTGTTTCCTTCCTCCTATCAACCTGGATTTTTCTCCATTTTTTCTACTTCTCTTTCTATTTGTATTTATCCTCTTTCTTCTCGGGCTTTTTGGTCTTCTTATTCCCTCCTTCGTAGGATGTTGTTCATTTAGCTTACACCATTCCTGAATCTTTCGATTGTTGCTTGTCTCAGGACGCGAACTCCAAACGAGGACCCGATGCGGTGATCGATGCTGACAGATAACCTCCACTCGTTCTTGGGGACCGATGAAATCGGCAGGATGCTACGTTAGTCGGTCGACGCATTTTGCTGTCAGAGGTCTCTGAATATGTCTCATCCGGGGTTGCTGCCCGGTGAACGGGCCATTTGTTGTGTGCTTATTCGGAAGGTTGTGCAGATCGGAGAGTGGTTGTTTTTTCTGCATTGACCGGAATGCGCCTCTGGGCGCGTAGTAGCTGGAGAAAACCGAAGCTACCGTGTCCTCTGCATTGTTGTTTGCCTGCTTGATGCGTGCATCCGCTGCTATTGCCGCTCCATCTCCACCTCGTTCCCTTGTTTCCTGCTCTTCCATTCCTGAACTCTCTGTTGGAGCTCCTCGCGTATTATGTACCGAGTCTCAATTTGCTTGAATCTACGGGATTTAGGATTTGGTTTTGGACCATGATCCGCAAGCTTCTCAGTCCATAGAATGCGTGACCAGATTGCGACTGTCGATGGTCGCAGATGCCAATTCTGGTACATAATTTTTGTCGCATGTCAACAGACTTGGCATTATACTTTTGATGCATTGGACCGACAGATTCCCGAAACCTGCAAACCATCACCAGCATGCAATATCTGAGCAATCATGGGTTGATAATATGGAGAGATGTAGATCATGTTTAAGTGCTTCGTGTAGAAGAAGGGCGTTGATAAAATGCTTGCTGGTTTTTTCTTTTGGGCTCTGTTGGTGTGATGCACAAAAGGTTTGCGGTCCCTCCACTACAAATACTCTCCATCCTAGCCATACTCTCCATCCCAGCCATGGGTAGGGGTATGGTTGTAGGTGCAAATAGTTGGTACGTTGTGTGGAACTCATATATCTAGGATGCTTACCAGGAAATAGTTTGATAGGTTTGCAAAGGGGTGGTGGGGGTACATTTGCAAAGACAGGTGGTCGGAAGATCGCACTACCAGGCACCAACCTGAATGATGTCAGTGACCAAGCTGGTGGCCTCATAGTCGTCTGTATCTTGAATAAAATAAGGGCTTTTTAGAAGTCCCAAAAGCTTTTTGGACTGTCAATTTTCCCAAAATTGTTCTGACCTTCCATCCAATAGCTTACTAGTAATCCGAGCAACAAGATTTAGTTTTCTCGCTCAAAAAATACGCATATACGTATTCAAGTAGTTATGGATATTCACGAGAATTAGTCTCTTCCAGAAGATTCTAAAAAATAAGACCAGACCCTAAACCCTTTGCGCAAGCAAAAAGCATTTTTGCAAGTGCTGGGCTTTTTGGAAAATGGCAGGCTTTTAATGAGTCCAAAATCCAGAAGTTCAGGGTCATTTTGGACAACTAAATAAATAAATAAATAAAGAGGCGCACCCCTTCCCCCCTCGAACAATCAAAAAATACCCTCAAACAACTTCACCTTGCCCCCTTGAATAGTAAAAAGTTTGGAAAAATTTAAAGTGGAATAGCCTATTGAGTAGATGGTGCTCATGACATCCGAAAAACCACTAATGAACCCTAAACTTGTGAGTGCCCCCCATGAGTGGCTACTTTCAACCGACCCTCCCCCCATAATGAATTTGTACAAAAAATAACCCCCTTCCCCTCCCTAGCCTCTCCACAATGAAAAAAACATATAACATTAAAAAATGTACCCCTTTCCCCCCTCCTCCTTCCACCTTTTCATATATCTAGGGGAAAAAAAACATTGACCTCCACCCCCCCTCCGTCAACAGTAAAAAAAAAGAAAAAAAAACAATCAAGCTACACCCTTTCCCCCGTTGCACAATGAATACAATATAAACCCTGGCCCTTCTCAATAATAAAAAGTAATTTATCAAAGTTACAACTAGTAAAAAAAATAACAAAAAGTAATGAACCTTACCCCTTTGAACAGTAAAAAAAAAGTTATAAAAGTTACAAATAATAAAAAAAGTAATAAAAAGTAACAAAAAGTGAAAAAGGTCAACAAAGACAGTCAGGCATTACATGAAAACTGCCAGGCACTCCTGTGTATTTTTCCTGGTCAAACAACCACTAGCCATGGGCATTACACTCATAATGCTCGAATCATATATTTAGGGTGGTGGACTGTCTTTCCACTGCAATATATGGATGCAAAGATAGCACAATGCACAACGATTTTCTCTGGAATACTCTCCATCCCAGCCATGGGTAATACACCAGTTTTGCATTATTTTGGTTCACGGTAGGGGTATGGTTACAAGTGCAAATAATTGGTATGTTGTGTGGAACTCCAGAAAAGGATGCTTACCAGGTAATAGTATGACAGTGCACAGGTGGTGGGGGTACATTTGCAAAGACAGGTGGTCGAAAGATCACACTACCAGGCACCAACTTGAATGATGTCAGTGACCAAGCTGATGACCTCATAGTTGTCTGTATCTTGAATAAAATAAGGGCTTTTTAGAAAACCAAGTTTTGGACTGTCAATTTTCCCAAAAAATTTCTAACCTTCCATCCAATAGCTTACCAATAATCCGAGCAACGAGATTTAGTTTTCTCACTCAAAAGTTACCCATATACCTATTCAAGTAGTTATGGATACTCACTAGAATTAGTCTCTTGCTCATCCTTATGTGATCCTGTTCAGTGTTGATGAAGGCCTGGTGATGGCCATGGGAGACAATGGAAGAGCAAGCCACTATACCAGACAGGCAACTACTGGCAAGGCTTGTCCTGGTTAGAGAGGAGGCTCACAGTCTATTGAGTGGTGGCCTTCTACTCTAATGCAATGACAGACCCAAGTTTCGGAATCTGCCACAGCCTGAGGTGGGTCCAAGATCAACATATTGAGTTATTTTAATTGCAACTCACATTACTGAAGATTCAAGAAAATAAGACCAGACCTTAAACCCTTTGACCAGGCAAGAAGCATTTTTGCAAATGCTGGGCTTTTTGGAGAATAGCAGAATGTTAATGAGGCCAAAATCCAGAAGCTCACATTTTGGACAACTTTCAAATAAATAAATAAATAAATAAATAAAAAGGTGCACCCCTTCCCCCCTGAACAATCAAAAAATACCCTCAAACAACTCACCTTGCCCCCTTGAATAGTAAAAAGTTTGGAAAAATTTAAAGTGGAATAGCCTATTAAGTAGATGGTGCTCATGACATCCGAAAAAACACTAATGAACCCTAAACCCATGAGTGCCCCCATGAGTGGTTACTTTCAACCGACCCCTCCCCCCATAATGAATTTGTAAAAAAAAATAACCCCCTTCCCCTCCCTAGCCACTCAACAATGAAAAAAACATTTCCAGAAAAAAATTAACCCCTTTCCCCCCTCCTCCTTCCACATTTCCAATGAAGGGAAAAGAAAACATTAACCTCCACCCCCCTCCCCCTCAACAGTAAAAAAAAGAAAAAAATAAATCAAGTTGCACCTTTTCAAGTTCCCTCGTCGCACAAGGAATAGAATATAAACCATGGCCCTTCTCAACAGTAAAAAGTAATTTATGAAAGTTACAACTAGTAAAACAAGTAACAAAAAGTAACAAACCTTACCCCTTTCAACAGTAAAAAGTAAGTTACAAAAGTTACAAATAATAAAAAAAGTAACAAAAAGTAACAAAAAGTGAAAAAGGTCAAAAAAACAACCCGGCATTGCGCGAAAACAGCCTAACACTCCTGTGTATTTTTCCTGGTCAAACAGCCCGCAACCCACAGCATTGCGAGTGTAATGCCCGGATCATATCTTAAGGAGGGTAAAAGAGGGGAGGATGGAAGTAAGGGGAAAAAATGCCCATCTAAAAGGATTGCACAGCCTATTAGGTAGATGGTAATGATGACATCTGGTAGGAAAAAAAAAAGCCTAAAGAATCAAGGCCCATGAATGCCTAGTATTTTGAAAATGGTTATTTTCAACCACCAACGCCCCCTCCCATTATGAATTTGTAGAAAACAATCAACCCCCTCCCCTTCCCTAGCCACTCAACAATGAAAAAAAGGATTATAAAAAAAAAGTAACCCCCTTCCCTCCTCCTTCCACATGTCAAATGAAGGCGGAAAAAAAAAAATCATTAACTTGCACCCCCCCCCCCTCCCCCTCAAGAGTAAAAGATTTTTTTAAAAAATCAAGGCACACCCCCTCCCCTTCAATAAATAAAAAAAAACAATTCAGCTGGTCCCTTTCAACAGTAAAAAGTAATTTATGAAAATTACAAGCAACAAAAAAAGTAACAAAAAACAATAAAAAATGAAAAAAATAAAAAAAGCCTGACATTACACTAAAAAGGCCTGCATTACAGTGGGTTTTTGGTGGTCAAAGGGCCTCAGACCTGCGACATTGCGAACGTAATGCCCAAATCATATGTATAGGCAAGTTTAGGTTAGTTTATTTTAGCTAAGATAAAACAAATTAAACTAACCTTAACCCCACCCCCATAATGAACTTGTAAAAAAAAATCAACCCCTTTTCCCTCCCCCTAAAAAGTGCTCCAACTGGAATGTGGTCCCAATACAAGGCCTTAGCCATAGTTTAAAATGCATATGGAGTGCCTATTTGTTCGATTATGAATTTAAAAAAATGTTTTAGCACAACTTGAAAAAAATAATGAAAAAAATGATATAAAAAAGGAACGAAAATAAAACAAGTAAAATATTAAAAAATAAAAAATGTAAAACTAGGAAATACAATAAAGAATAAAATAAAAAAACATTGAATAAGAAAAAAAAAAAGAATATAAAAAATAACAACAAAAAATAACAAAAAATGAAAATTAGGGTTAAAGAGGGGAGGATGGAAATAAGGGGGGAAAATGCCCATCTAAAAGGACTTCACAGCTTATTAGGTAGATGGTAATGATGACATCCGGTAGAAAAAAAAATTTAAAGAATCAAGGCCCGTGAATGCTTAGTATTTTGAAAATGGATATTTTCAACCACCAACGCCCCCTCCCATTATGAATTTGTAAAAAAAAATCAACCCCCTTTGCTTCCCTAGCCACTCAATAATGAAAAAAATGATTAAAAAATTAAAATAACCCCTTTCCCTTCCTCATTCCACATGTCAAATGAAGGAAAAAAAAAAAAACATAAACCTACACCCCCCCTGCCCCTCAAAAGTAAATTTAAAAAAAAAATAAAAAATCAAGGCACACCCCCTCCCTTTCAATAAATTAAAAAAAACAATTCAGCTAGCCCTTTTCAATAGTAAAAAGTAATTTATGAAAATTACAAGCAGTAAAAAAATAATAAAAAATAACAAAAAATGAAAAAAAAAGGGTGTGGCATTACACTAAAAAGGTCGAGCACTACAGTGGGTTTTTCGTGGTCAAAAGGCATGTGGCCTGCGACATTGCGAGTGTAATGCCCAGATCATATGTATACGCTTGGTTGTTGTGACCAAGGCACGAGATTGGGAAAGGAGTCATGGCAAGTAGCTTAGGTCAAGAGTAGATTTGATTGGAGTTCCTCATGAGGGGAAGAATGGAAAGTTCCTCCCAAATGAAGGGCTTTGTCAAATTAGGCTAATTTAGTCCTCTTTTGACGAAGCATTGAAAGAGGGTTTTTAGGAGACCTTCTTGGACTTGCCAAGAAAGTGTTGGAAACACCTAAGTTAGCTTGAGGCAAGGTCCAAGCTACAAAAGTCGGCAAAAACTGGCCAAGGGTCCAAACGAAAATAATTGCAATTGTGAGAGAAAATACTAAGGGTCAATGAAGACATTGACCTTTTCTTCTAGTGGGGGAGAGTGTCACAACCCCACTTTGAGGCAAGTGTGAGGATGAAACTCACATTCCCAAAAGTGGGAACTTAGAGTCCTCCGGGACTTTCAAAAATTCAGAGCTTGATTGCAAGGGTCAAAACACCTCACATTGAAATGTTCTTTATACCGTTGGAAAGGGCTTGAAGTGTAGATGTACAAAATGGCCTCGCATAAGCCATTTGGACATTTGTAGCACAAGTTATGGTCGAAAGAAAGGCCGGGAGTCAAATTGCCAATTTGACTCCCGACCACTAAAAGTCGGGAATCGACCAGACCCCGGTGTGTGCAGGTGGAGTGCAACATACCGTTGGAAAACCCTTGAGGAGAGCTACAAGTTTGCTTCAAACTTCATCCCAATTGGAGGTGTGAGCTCGGAGTTATGAGCTCCCAAAGTCCCAAGAATTGAAATCGGGATAGTTTCGGGACTCCTCCTTGGGAGTCCAGGGACAAAAAGCCATTCAGATGTAGGTCTTGTGGGCGAACGTAGAGAATACTATATGGGGGAAGGTGGTGCCTTCCCCTGAGTTCGGGCCGTGGTGAATCAAGTGAATTCGTGTTGCCCGTGGCTTGTCCCAACACCAAAAGTGATCCAGAATGAAGATTAACCAACTTGTGGTTGGTTTTGATGCAGGATTAAATAACTAACTAAGTTGTCCCTCTTCCTAGTCTAATCCCGGAGCTTTCAGCACACCCCTCTCACCCCCCTTTAGTGCTAGAAACTGGGAGTGGCACCAAGTTCCAATTACTTCCGCTTTTTAACATAGTTGCACCCTCTTTGGGTCTAACAAGGAATTGGGGGGTGCATCAAATATGGTCAAGCCAACATTAATTAAAATGTCCGTCTAAGAGGACTTCACAAACTATTAGGTAGATGGTAGTGATGACATCCGAGAAAGGAAAAAAAAAACACTTATGGATTAAGGCCCATGAATGCCATTTATCTTGAAAATGGTTATTTTCAACAATTTGTATCGGCCCGTAACCAATGTCATTGAAATCTTTTGAAATTAAAATTCCCTATTCTCACTTTCGAAATCCAAATAGGGGTACTTCCTCATTTTTCATTTATTAATAGGCCTTATGGTTGCTGAAAAAATTTGGTGCATATTATTTGTGTCCCAAAATTTTGTTAATTTTCTTAAAATTATATTGGTTTTAATTTATTTTAGGTTAGTTTAGCTAACTTTAAATTAACTTAGTCGGGTTGAATTTAATTAGGCAAGTTTAGGTTAGTTTATTTTAACTAAGATAAAACAAATTAAATTAACCTTAACCCCACCCCCCATAATAAACTTGTAAAAAAAAATCAACCCCCTCCCCCTCCCCTCCCATCCCCCTTCAACATATAAAAAAAAAAACCTTGACCCCCCTCCCTAGCCATTCAATAATGAAATAAAAATTTTACAGAAAAACTAACCCCCTTCCCCTGCACATGTCAAATGAAGGAGAAAAAAAACATCAACCTCCACCCCCTCCCCGTCAATAGTTTTAAAAAATAAATAAATAAATAAAGGCGCACCCCCTCCCCTTGAACAATCAAAGAATAAATTAAAACAACTCGACTTGCCCCCTTGAATAGTAAAAAATAATTTATAAAAGTTACAAGCAATTAAAAAAAATAACAAAAAATGAAAAATATCAACAAAAACAGCCCAGCATTACATTGGCCTTTTGGTGATCAAACAGCCCCTAGCCCAAGGCATTACGAGTGCAATGCCCAGATCATATGTATAGGTGGGCACCTTCTTCATCAGCATTATTGAGCAAAAAGAAGAGAACTTTAGGCATCTATATAATTGAGCATCAAACTCCTTCGTTCAATTGGCAATGATTTGGAGATGCATTGTTGAATGTAGCTTGTGAGAAATATTTTGAACTTAAAACTTATTATCAAGTTGTGCCATCTGATTGATTTGTATGGGTTATTTTGATGGCCACAGTTCCAACAATCATAATTGATCATGCATTCTATGATGCATTGCCTATGATCACTGATTTCCAGGTAATCATCTCTCCCTCTCCTTTCCTCAAGGCTACAATCCCTACAATCCTGAATTGCAGAGCCATCTGAATCTCTCAATCTTGGCTGCACTCTAGTTTAAATGTACCTTTTGTTTTTGGTTTTGGTTTTATCTCTGAGTTCCTTTTGCTATTGTTGTGGGATGCATGTGCAAGCAGGCAGAGGACGCCTCAAGGATGGTGTGAAAAGCTAGTCGATCTCGCCTAAGGCTCTAGGTATTATTTGCTAGCATGTAATTTTTCTTATTGTATCCAGTAGTTTCAAAACTCACATTCATCTGCAGGTACCTTGTTCATGGGTATAACCTTATGAAGTATTGTGGATCTTGCTAGTGGGGCTTACAAAGAGCAGTACAAAATTGATCACAAAAGGCTTCAAGTGGCTGCTCAAAGGTAGGCAAGTATTTTGTGAGAGACTACAAGAACCCTTGCCATGAACAAAACAACGGAGTTTTGCTCAAGCAATACCCATAAGCAAGAGTTGCTTGAATGTTGCAAAGACATTCAGAGCACAATGTTCAGTGGAGGCTTTGAAGCCATATTTTATGTGTGCTTCTTTGCAAATTTGTTAATGTGATTGGATCTAACATATTGGTTTTATTTAGGCCAGGTTTCTGGTTTGTCCTATCACCAAGACCAACAGCTAGTAGTCTAGACCTAGCAAAACGGAAAAACCTCTGCAACGATCAATCGTTGATCCTGATGATGAATGGCATGTGAATCATGGAAAGTTATGCTTATTGAATAAAATGGATATTGAAACATCTAAAATGAATCAAACAAAATTCCAAATGCAAGGATGATTTCGACATATATCATATATCGTATTATCAATAGACAAAATAGACATTTCTGAAAAGGTATGTACATAAGAACTAGTGTAGCAACCAAAGGTAGGTTGGTTGGTTACAAATTGTGAATGTTGGTATGGCAAAGAGGGGGGTTTTTTTTTTTGGGTGTAGGTGCATCCAATTGGCTACACAAAAAATATTTTCCTCTAAATTTGGCTATTATAATTTTTGTATGCTCATAATTTGCTAGCAACAAATTGAAGAGTGTTGTTTGTTCGAGTGGCTATATATATTTTTCAAGCTTCCAATTTAACTAGCTATTGGATTTTGAACAATGTAACATGGTGGTGGTAACTACTTCAACAACTTGAGAAGTTTTGTGGCTATTGAATGTGAAGCATTGTCAATCTACATTTCATTGTATAATCACCAATATTTCATGAAATCCAAAGCTACCTATATTACTACTATGAAATGCCATGAAATGCCCAAACACCTTGTTGAGTGGGTATGTTGGGTTTGAATTTGTTGATATGAAAACCATGCTACATCTTGAGCTCATGTTAGTGTAGTTGTGTTATAGCTCGTTAGGGAATTGAAAATTGAAAAATAATGCCTTATTTGTCTAGCACAAAATTATATCACACATATTTGATATGTTTAATTTCTAAGCAGTAATTTATTTATTTTTCACAAGGTCAATAATAATGCAGCTTCTTATATTTGAGTTGAAGAATTTGACTTTGAAGTCAAAAGGCAAAATGACATTCTTTCAACTTTATGATGGCATGAATCTACCCTTCTTTCATTGGGTGGGTATAAGATCCAAATTTTTGTGAGATATTTATGATGGACACATGGTGATTCCATCAAGGAAGGCGCATGGTTTCTTTTGGCTCTAATTAGTGCTAGACTATGGGTGGACTCTTGATCATGTGGTGTCAAGCCTAGGATGAAACATATTTAATGGTATAAACCATATTAGTTATTGAAATTTGGTACAAGGTATTTGATTTTAAGAAATAGATTAGAATTTATTTTAGAGCTAGAAACAAACAATGAAACAATAGCCTAAATTGGTACCAAGAAAAACTCATATAACATTTAACACAATTCAATGGTACACACATGGTGAACATAAAGCTTCATACTCCTGATGTACAATACTTCACATACCATTTGCTTTGTGGAAAACCAAACACAAATTGTACTATTTTACCCCTTGAAAAATTGTCACTTGGAATGACATCATCATGAATTCATTTTTGGAAATTCTTGTTCTTCAATGGCAAATGAAACCTTGGGGGCCAAGGAGGAGGGGAATATTACATATACAATTTGCCAAAGATGTTGAACTAGGCACATGCTCAAATGTATAATCTCTTGAAGTTTGGTCATCAAACAATAGATTCAATTCAAGAAGCTCTTTTTAAAACACAATATCATGTACCTTAATTCCTAGTTGCAATGCCCTTGTCATTTTTAGTTGGCTTAACATTTTCACCAACAATCACAAATGTTGTTTTAGTTGTTACTGTTCATTTGAGAAGATGAATTAGTCTAGTGATGTACTAATCCTTATAAAACTTTAAACAAAGCAAACCATATAACAAGGTATTGCCCCCATTCCAATTTAATGGGCTAGTGTTTTATCTTGGATTCTCTACTTGGTTTTAAATATGGAAACACTTACCGACTTGTGGACTTGGGTGAAAGTACGATTGGGTGGACCCACTAGGAACACCTTCAAAGGATGATCAAGGAACAAAAATTAGCTAAATAATATTCCAAGGCCCTTTTCTTTAAATGTTTTCATAATTATAATTATAATTTTCTCATGTTTATTTATTGCATGCCAAAGTATATGGTTTGAAGTTTCCATTACAATAACAAAAGGTGGAAATCATTACAATTTTGTATTCCATTGATGTGGCCCCTTTAGGAACCAAGTTCTTTAAGTTTGGAAATTCATAATTAAATCATACCTACTTAAATAATTACCCAATAAAAATATCAAGTAGAATACCATTTAAAGTACCTTAAAAAATTATATCCACAAAAAAAAACCCCAAACCTTATTTGAAAAATGTTCCTAACCAAACAATTTAAGGAACATAACCGCTATTACTTTCCTAAAACTTTGTGTGAATGTAATGAACAAGAACAACAAAATTCAAAATATCTTTTGCATTGTTGAAGTTTTAAAATTTATACAACCTAGTTAACGTATTCAACAAAAAAGTTACTAAAAACATTTTTTCATGTGTTTTTTATATTTTTTCAAAGTTTGATGGGTCTTGAAAAATTAAGGTGTGATGTTCCTCGTGGTACCACCAAATCATACTTTCACCACTTGTCCTCCATTAGCTTAGCTTCTTCAAGATTGAATTCCTTGAACTCCCCTATTATTATAACAACCTTGCCCTACAACTTTGATTCTAGATCTAATTTAGTACTAGAATGTAATGAGTTTGTTTATAAGAATCTTCATTGCTCCTATGAACTCTTGCTTCAAACTCCATGGTTGGCACATGCATAAAAGTGATATCCCTATTTGTGAACTTTTATATCTCTGGATTCCTAATAGACGGTGAGAATCCTGTTTCTTGGAGTTTGTTCATAAATTAATAATTGAATGGGTCAGAACACCATTCCTTGATAGCAACTCCTGAGATCCTACCTATGCGTACATAATAGGAAATCGTTTAATGACAAAAACTATTGTTTCTTGTGTATAAAGAAAAAATCTACAATAGATACAAAAGAATGGATCAAATTAATACCAACAATGGAGTAGGTCCCATAAAGCCTTCAATATTGAAACTTTAATTTGAGCTTAAATGTATCCTTCTGTTATAACAAACCTTGTTACGGATGTGCAAAAAATTTGATAGAAAAATGCATTGCCCTTACACCAATGACTAGCAATGACAATGAGAGAGAGACCTAGAATAAAAATTCCTCTTCTTTTGCAAAAAGTAGCATGTCCAAGCTCCCATGCCTGCGAGATAGTTGTCGGATTGAATCGGAAATACTCAGATGGTGTAAATGTGATCTGAAGATGAGTTGAAATGTGGATGGGTGGGTTTGCATGGTGGCTTGGGCAATAGCGGGGTGCCTTTGGCCTAGTTTGTCAGTCACAGTTTCTGGGTGCATTTGGGGATTGATTTTCAATTGGAAGTTCTACAAAATGCAATTGAGGAGCAAGCAGAGGCTCTGCAACTTGGCTATCAGAGTTTAATGGGAGATGGTCCACCAACCTGGCTCCACGAGGATGATGACTCAAAAAGTGCTCCAACTGGAATGGGGTCCCAATACAAGACCTTAGCCATAGTTTCAGATGCATATGGAGCGCCTATTCGTTTTGATTAAGAATAAAAAAAATGGTTTAGCACAACTTGAAAAAAATAGTGAAAAAAAATGATATAAAAAAGAAACAAAAATAAAACAAGTAAAACATAAAGAAACAAAAAAAAAAGTAAAACTAGGAAATACAATAAAGAAAAAAATGAAAAACATTGAGTAAGAAAAGAAAAGAAGAATATAAAAAATAACAACAAAAAAAAGGCAAAAAAATGAAAATTAAGGTAAAAGAGGGGAGGATGGAAATAAGGGGAAAAAATGCCCATCTAAGAAAACTTCACGGCCTACTAGGTAGATGATAATAATGACATCTGGTAGGGGAAAAAAAAAAACTAAAGAATCAAGGCCCATGAGTGCCTAGTATTTTGAAAATGGCTACTTTCAACCCCACCCCACCCCTCCACCTTTCTCTTGCCATTATGAATTTGTAAAAAAAAAATCAACCCCCTCCCCTTCCCTAGCCACTCAACAATGAAAAAAAAGATTAAAAAAAAAAACTAACCCCCTTCCCTTCCTCCTTCCACATGTCAAATGAAGGAAGAAAAGAAAAACATTAACCTGCACCCCCCCCTTCCCCTTCAAGGGTAAAAGAAATTAAAAAAAAATCAAGGCACACCCCCTCCCCTTCAACAATCAATAAATAAAATAAAACAATTCAGTTGGGCCCTTTCAACAAAAAAAAATAATTTACGAAAGTTACAAGTAATAAAAAAAGTAACAAAAAATAACAAAAAATGATAAAAGTCAACAAAAACAGCCTCACATTACATTAGGTTTTTGGTAGTTAAACAGCCTCCAGCCTCCGGCATTACAAGTGTAATGCCTAGATCATATGTATAAGTTGTTTTATGGACCTAAATTTCACACTCTAGGGCGTGCGTATCTGGAGTGCGACCATGAGTAGAAGGCAACAAACAATAGAAAAAATACCGTTGGTGTGCAATTGTTGGGATGTGGTACTCTTTGAACCACTGGGCATCTGCATAGAGTGAGAGTCAAAAACACAATCCTGCCACCCGAACTTGAGAAGAACAATGGCACGAAATCAAAGATTTCTTAAAGAATGGCTGGGCTTGACGACCTCTGTGTGAGACATACAAAGCTCATATGTATAGGGAGAGAATGATGGAGAGGGAGGGTAGCAAACCAAATGCTGTAGGAGCTCTTAATGCACTGATGTCACTTCTGAGCTCTGGAAACCTACTTGGTGCAATAGGAGATAGAAGCGACTACTAAATAGCGAATGGCACAAAGATGAGCGCTAAAGACAATTGTGGAAAGGTTGCGATTTGCTATTTCTACCATTTTTCTGGGCAATTCTTAAAGTGTTGAATTTGAATGTGAAATTGTGAGGGAAGCCTTAAACCATGGCAAACTTGGGTTGTACTCCAGAGCTTCCAAAGCTTTTGTTCTTCTCTCCAATCTATGGACAAAAACACTACCCGATCATATGTATGGGATCAACAGAAGCAGTAGATGTGAACAAAGTACCTTTCAGAAAATACTTTCAGGCAAATCGGCATTTTTGTTTATAAAACAAAGGAGAATTTAGGACCCCCCCCCCACAAATTTGTAAAAAAAAAAACCTCTCCCATCCCCCTTCAACATTTAAAAAAAAAGACCCCCTCCCATCCCCCTTCAACATATTAAAAAAAAACCCCCTCCCATCCCCCTTCGACATATTGACCCTTGACCCCCTCTCCATAGCCACTCAACAATGAAAAAAAATTTAAAAACAAAAAAAAACCCCTTTCCACATGTCAAATGAAGGGGAGAAAAAAAAATTAACCTCCACCTCCCTCCCCCTCGGCACAAAAAAAATTAAAAGAAAAAAAACAAGGTGCACCCCCTCCCCCTTGAACAATAAAAAAACAAAATAAAACAACTCCCCTAGGCCCTTTCAACAATAAAAAATAATTTATAAAAGTTACAAGCAGTAAAAAAATAACAAAAAAATGAACCTTCAAAAGTAAAATGTAATTTACAAAAATTACAAGCAGTAAAAAAAGTAACAAAAAGTGAAAAAGTCAACAAAAAGAGCTTGGCACTACGCTAAAAAACGTGGCACTACACTAGGTTTTTTGTGGTCAAACAACCTAAAGCCTCTGTCCGTACGCGTGCAGGGACCATATCATAGGTAAAGGCGCACCCCTCCCCCCTGAACAATGAAAAAAACAAAATAAAACAACTCCCCTAGCCCCTTTGAACATGAAAAACGTAATTTATAAAAGTTACAAGCAATATAAAAGTAACAAAAAGTGAACCTTCAACAGTAAAATATAATTTACAACAGTTACAAGCAATGAAAAAGTAATAAAAAATAACAAAAAATGAAAAAGGTCAACAAAAAGAACCTGGCACTACGCTTAAAAAGCCTGGCACTACACTGGGTTTTTGTGGTCAAAGAGCCTGAAGCCTGCATCCCTACGTGCGCAGGGACCAGATCATAGGCAAAGGTGCCCAGCCAAACCTTGTCATTTTTGGGTGGTGCTGAATGCATCAACACAGTGCCACTTGAAGAGAGCAGGTGTGTTGCTGAAAAGATCATTCAAAGTAGTTGTGACTCAGATGTCTTTGTTGGGAATAACCTTGTTGTCATGTATGCAAAATATGAGAGCATGGAGGATGCTTGGAAAATGTTTAGCAAAATGGCCTTTCATGATGTGATCTCTTGGAAATGCCCTTCTTGGGGGATTTGGCATGCATGGACATGGTGAGGAAGCTCTTGAGCATTTTGAAGCAATGTGTAAAGAAGGTATAGAGCTAGATGGTATCACTTTTGTTTGTTTTCTTTCAGCTTGTAAGGCCATGCAGACCTGGTGGATGAAAGACCTGTGCTGTTACAATTCCATGAGTACAGTTTATGTGGTTACTGCAATCTTCAAACACTGCACCTACATAGTCAACCTTGGCTGTGCTGGCCATCTACATTCAAGGTAGAGAATATTATCAAGACAATGCTCTGTGAACAAGACATGCGGCTGTGTGGATGGTTCTGTTTGCTGCTTGTGAAATTCATGGTAATGTGGAGATGGGAGAACCTGCTGGAAAACAAGTAGATCTTGAAGTGGATGCTCAGCTAATGTACTCCTGTCTAACATTTATTCTGCAGTTGGAAACTAGGATCGCAGTGATAATGTTCAATAACAGAGAAAAGAAAGAGGTGTAAAGAAACAGCCTGGTTGCACCTGGATTGAATTGAATTGGTTGAAACATTTGTAGTAGACTATCCTTAGATGAGTGAACTCCATGCAGAACTGAAAAGATTGTCAGGATAGATGCATGATTTAGGGTCTATAGTATATACCAGACACAAAATTTGTGCAGCATGTGTGGAGGATGAAGAAAGCTGTTTCATTTGTGTCACCATAACTAGTGAAACTGGCTATGGTTTTGAGGCTTATCAGCACCCCTTTGGGTGGTACTCCATTGCACAATTTCAAGAATCTGTGAGTTTTTAGTCACTGCTAGACGTGTTTCACAAAGTTTATTCTAAAATCATTGGGAGAGTAACAATAATCAGAGATGCCAATCACTTTCAGCACTTTGAGGACGGTATTTGTTCTTGCATGGGATTGTTGGTGACACTGGTGGTCTGCATTCCCAATTCGGCTATTTGAAAGTTCAAAGTGAACCTCTGTGAAGACCATGCCATAGGGAGGAGGCCTAAGTACAGCCAAAGCATCTATGTAGATCTTTGTATTTAGACTAATTCTGCAGAAAATGATTTCATGTAATGTAAATTGTTTCTCTCTCAAGGATTACCAAATTTTATTTGGACATGTTGAGCTGAAATTTTGCATGGAGCCATCACCTGTGGAAAACCAGGAACGGAAATTTTTCCATTTTATCCTCAAAACCTCTGCAGATTTTCATACATGCCCGAGTCTAATTCATTTGGTTTCCATCACCTCAAAGATGTTCATCATCGGTCAGTTAGAAAAGAAACTCCTGTTGCATTTAATCCCTCAATCCTGCGTGCATTTGAAAACAAATCATTGTAATATGTATCTCAGTTCGTCATTGTATCTCAATTCACTTTTTAAGTGCAAGCATCTTACTTAACTATTACTACCTTTAAGAGCTGTAACAACACAGCAGATCTACATTTACAAATTGCCTCAATCTCCACTCTGATACCAAAGTTTTGTTCAAGCTTGAGTTCAAACTCCACTTACTGCTTGCTGTTGAGCAACACCCACATTGAAGCTTTAAGCTGAAGTAACCAGATCTTGCACACCATGTTGGCTGTTGACATCACTGTAGCACCCAAAAGCAACATCAATGACAAGAAAAACAATGTTGAGCACCCATCATTCTGCACATATGACAGTGTAGAGAAGCAGCATTGACTCTTGCATAGAGGAACACTGTGTTGATGTCTTTCCCCAATTTGACAGCTTAAAAAGATGGTCAAGCTGAGGTTCTCCCAACTATGTCTAGCCCTGTACTCTGCTTGAGCACCATGCATTCTGCTTGAGCATCTCTACTAACTACCAATTCATTCTCATCATCAAGAAAACTAGTAAATTATGCTTTACTTGTTGAATCAATCATAGGCAAGTGCTATACTTTTCACTACAAATTCAACCTCCTATTTTGCGAAAATTAAACAAATTAGAAATGCAAAAATGAAGTGATTTTTGGCCAGATGTAAAATGTGAAAAAAACTTCAATAAGATTGTCAGATATAGATTTGGGTTCCAGACTCCAGAAGGTAGCCAAAAATATAGAAGCATGCTTATTTTCTAAAAAACTTTCTTAATATGTTGTTCATAGCCAAATTTGGCTAAATCTTCCAATGGATGATCCCACTTTGGCTAACTTACATCACAAAATCAACAAAAGAGACACCGATCTAAATCACTTTCCTAGTGTATTATGGGGCGGCACCTTATATTTATGAATGATGCACCTTATGCCTTGAGAGGCCTGTTAGTGGGTGTTAGAGGCCAGTCTAAGAGGCCTCTTGTATGTGTAAGGTACCCTCCTGCTCCTACTGCCTCGTGCTTTACGATGGGCACGGTCCACGGGTAAGCGGGCATGCTTGAAATGTGGGGGCTGGACTCTGACTACTGCCTCATGGTAAGCCCCTTTATTTTGGGAATGTGCACACTTTGGGGCTATACCCTACACAAAAAATTCACCCACACTTTAGAAGTAGGCATAATACCTATGTTCCCTCCTCTTAGAATATAGATGGATATAAGCACTTGCACAACCAGAGCTTGACATTATCAGTTCTGTGTGCCAGGTGCAATGCTTCTTGGGTGGGATTCAGATCCTGGAATAGGCGGGGACCAGCCAGTTCAATTCGGGATTTTGGGGGTGTTATTCGCCTCTTTCGTTCTTCCCATCCACAAAGCTTCCAAGGGGGAATTTTTCTTGTTTGTCTCCAGAGGGAAACCAGGTCTTCGTGCACTCCACCCATTGAAGGTAATGTTAAGCATTAGAATTTGGTGATTTTTCTATACACGGAAAGTTGATTTCCATAAGTCAATACATTTGCAGTTGCTTTCCACAAGTCCATGTATTTGCAACTGTTGATGAGAATGTTTGAAGAAGATTTGCGGGGATGATAGAAGTTGTAAGTAACAGTAAAAGTACTCAGGAAATGAGCATACCTGAAGATGCTCTTCATTCAGAATTTTTGGGTACTTGAAATGATGCACCGAAGGTTCAACAAATGATCTGAGCAGAGTATATGCAATAACTTTCATTCAAACTGGTTGAGAGGCTCAGGGTCATATTTAGTGGGTTTGGAATTCAAGCTTGTGCATATCTATTGCTACACTAGTTTATGGAAGAACCACAAAGCTATAAGTAAGCCTGTTTGGTGTAAAATGAAAACAGCAGTCCCTCGGACCAACTAGGATGACCTCAAGTATTGTGATGTGACCCCCCCTTGCCCTCCTTTCACTGAGGAAACAGCCTGTGCCAAAGTGAAAGCTGCAGAGGATGCATGGAATACCTGCAATCCAGATGTGGTGGCACTAGCTTACACAGAGGATTCAGAGTGGCGGAACCATAATGAGTTCCTCAAAGGTAGGGAAGCTATCAAGGAGTTTCTCTGCAGGAAGTGGGAGAGTGAGCTTGAGTATCACGTAATGAAGGAGATGTGGGGTTTTTCTGGCAACCACATTGTTGTACAGTTTGAGTATGAGTGGCATGACCAGGCAAACAAATGGTAAATTGAACTGTCAACTCCCCTTTCTGTCTCCCAGGCATTGATGATGTATGAACAAGTTCAGATATTGTTGACATCAAGGTTGGGGCTTGTTGTTGCCTTGGATGGTGAATGTTGTTTTTGCTCTTTGCATGTGTGTGAGTGAGATTGCATGATCCTAATTCATTGGGACTTTAATTCAGTGCATTAACTTAGAACTGGTGAAGCATGTTTAAGCATTAAATCTATGTCAATGACACTTTTCCCATGCCACCAATTTGTAGTGGATACAAGAGCCTTGGGTAGGATTGAGCTGTTGACAAGTTAAACCTTACTAAGACATGACTTAATAATGAGACTGCTGAAACTTCAATGCTTCATCTTTAGTTCAAGCTAAGCAGTGATATTCAACTTTCATAGGCACAAAAATTTAGATCAAAGATGCGTTCACCTCTATATCTGTGGCTCAGAAACTCTTGCATATGACAAGCAATGAAGATCAATAGAGGGAGATAGAGAAAGAAATTTATGCATTTACATGACAATCGAACTTGTTTAAGGATGTTAATTTGGTTGCTGCAATTTAGGTACCACACCCATGGCAATGAACTTTGGGAGTTTGATGACAATGGACTGATGCGCCGTTGAGATATGAGTGCCAATGATATTCCTATTCTTGAAGGGGAGAGATGCCATCTTCCTCCAACTGGTTTATGAGTCACTCTAATCTCCATCTAATTGCAGACTGGTGGAGATTCAAGTTGTTGAAGGGTAAGTCCCTTTCAGACTTATCCCTAAATGTGTTTGCATTGGAGATGCCATCAAAGATGTGTAGTACATGTTACCCTCATAGTTATGTGGATGAATGGTGTTGTCTTACACCAATTCTGGGTTAGGTCCCTGGATCATGCATGCATCTCAATGTATTTTTGTATGAATTGCACGGAAAAGTGCCATATGGTATATTCTCACTTATAATAGGGTGTAACAGATGGTACTGTTGTTTCTTTTGTTTTCAAATACTAAGAGCTTACCCTGGTCATTCTAGTCAATTTCTTACTTTCTTGCATGTAACTGTTTCTTAGGGTTCTGCATCAGAGTAAAGCTACTTGAAGCTTCATTCATTCTACAACTTCAGGCAGGAACTCAAACAGAAGAGCTCCTGTCATTTGGTATAGCATTGGAATTCTGCTCCCCAAGGTGGTAAACAAGCTTTTTGAGATGGAATTTGTATGCTGAACAGTAGTTGCTGAGGAGAGAGTCTGATTGCTGATGGGTTTTCCTTCTCAATCTATTCCCTTGGTTTCTCCTTCTTATATCAGCCCTGGATTGTTGTGCTATCATTGGATGTTTCGTTTGTGCCATCTCTGTGCATTTCAGCTCATCTTATTTCCATAGAGCTCAAGTAGTAGTGGTAGTGCTATTTGGTATTCCACTCTGCAAAAGCCTGAGGTCATATCATACAAACCCTGGCTTCTCATCGAGGATATGGACTATTGACTAATGTGTGATCTTCAATTTCAAGTGAAGCACAACAACAAAAAGCACAGAAGTAACTTTAAAAGACTGCAACAAGCATAGGACATATCTATAGTTTGTTTGATTCATCTTGAGATATGGCCAGAAACCCCCCTGCAGTCAAGCTTGTATATTCATCAGTTCAGAGATTAAGAAGATAAATGATATCCAAGATTGCTCTCAACTGGTGAGTGTTGTGGATTCATAGACTTGGGTATTGGTGGAAATCTGACCAAATCAATATTTTGTGTATGTATTTATCCAAGAAAAGATTACACAGAATTCTCCCCATGTTGCAGATGCAAGTTGGAGGCTATTTCACCAATTTGAAGTAATCAGTAGAAGGATGTTGTCCAATGGTATCATCTCCTGCATCCAGTCAAAATCTAAAACAATGGTTTCATATCTGGATACCAGTTGAAATATAACCCAATGTCTTCGGCAGCAGCAGCAGTGGTGGTGAGGGTAAAGTTGTACGGGGACAGTGTCAGTAATCCTGTGTTCCCCCTTCTTGTCCGCCTTGAAGTCCCTGCATACTATGCTTTTTCAGTGCAAATACTGCATCACCTCAGCTATTTGTAGCATGGTGCCTAGTGCAACAGGAACCTGTAGAAGTGATGCCCCAGATGGAGACTTCATAAAGGCATCAATGTGGTCATTCAAGTCTTCGTGCATGAGCTCCATCACAAGCGAACACTCAGAAGTTCGCTTGTCAATAGAGCAACCAAATACTTGCACAATGTGGGATGTGAAATGCTTGACAAGATCTCTGCTTCTTGCTTGAATTTTGAGCTCTGAGGATATTTTGAAAGACTTATAATTTGCAACTTCAGAATTGATCAATTCTTCAGTGCACGTGCAAATAAATCTGATCTAGTCCTTCCCATAGATTGTCTTCCAGGCAACTGCTAGAATCCTACGTTCTCGCCCCCTCTTCAAAGCGCAAAGAGTAAACAAGTGAAAACCGGTAAGAATAGATTTAGATAGCGGATCGATTTAGATTTCAACTCGAGTAAGAGTTGATGCGTGTGCAAATTTGAAGAGCTTGAAGGCACAATCGCAGAAGTACTGTATAGAATACTGACAAAAGTTGAGAGACGAGCTGGATTGTTTCAATAGGTTTGTCTCAATTTGGCCAAGTTAAAAACAAAAAAATTGCAATATTACTCGTTGTTTCTCGTAACAAAAATTTTGGCTTTTGAAAAATAGATTGGAAGTGCCATTAGCAGGGATTTCTTTTTGGGGAGAGAAGTTTTGACTGCGGCGACAGAAGAATCCAATGCCATTGTAGAGGTTACTTTGGAAAAAATGCTAAAAAGTGGCCATTTTTGGTGAAAAAGTCAGAAGTCACAGTATTTAGAGAATGAGTTCCTAATCGCCAAAACAAAGGAGGATTCTAAAAACTTTCTACTTTCATGTCAAGGACCTTTATCCTCTTGTGGAGAATCGCCATTCCACCTTGACAAAACGGAAAAATAACGAGAGCTTGAGCCGTCGAGGGCCCCTCTGGTGGGTGGAGGCAGCCCTTAGGCACCATAACATGTTACTCTTCTTATGTAAAAGGTGGCCTACATTAAAAGGAAGTTTGTAATTATAGGTTTGTTATTACAAATAATGTTAGTGGTGATGATTCTATTCCATGTGTTGTGGAAAAATGATGAATTTTGAAAGTTGGGGAGCCATCCCATTTTAGTTGGTAAATTAAGTGTCATCTATTCAATAAAATTGAACCATTGAAATTGATTGATTGGGTGTGGTCAAAATAATTGTAAATTATTTATTCTACCATTCATAGATTCTTTTGGAGGATAATTTCTAATAACTGAGATCCAAACATTGATTTATTAATGTTGTCTGAAATCAAAAAGGGCTTATAAACATTGGGATTTGGTTTGACCCCAACAAATAAAAATATAAAACAAATTGCTCAATTTCTATTTTTCTAATGTAAATTCATGCCTTTTGAATTAATGCTGGGGAGGATTCAACCTGGACATGTTCCAATTTGATTTATAATTTCCAACTTCAAAGCTCCATGAAAATAAAATAAACCAAACTACTTTGAATTTGCATGGAAATTTAGTACCAAATTTCTTTTTCCAAGAAAATCTTGTTATGTAAATGTGTCCATTTGTACCTCAAAAGGATGCCCTAATTTCTTTCCCACTAATGAAAATAAGGTGTAATTCTTAGAACCATTCTTGTTGATTACATTATCAAGTGTGACCAGTGTTTTTACTTTCAATTTTGTGAAAGTTGGCAATTTTTTTCCCTTTTTAGGGTTTTACGCCCAAAAAAACAAAAATTTCCAAGTTCTTCCTTATTTTCAAAAGCCATAGTCTGAAAATTTGCCCAAAAAATAACAATATATGTGATTGTTGATTATTTCATGATCATGACCTTGTCAAAATGAAATGAGTTGCCAAATTAACCCTTAGCAAGTTCCAAGGGGTTTGGAACAACTTGATTACATTGCAATCCAAATTCAAATGTATATTTTTCTGTCACATCATGTTGCCAACTTGTATGGAGCTAAAGACTTTGCATCTTCTTGCACAACCTTCAATTGCCACTAGAGAAGAATTCACACGCACAAACATGGGATTCACCTAACAAAGCCAAAGCAAGCATTCCACTGTGAATCATGGATTTAAATTACTATGATTTTATCATTCAAATTTTTTTGACTAATTCTTTTCAAAAACTCTCAACATCAAATGATACATCGTCATTGCATGAAAATATATGAAATTTGACTTCAGCATACATATCATAACTGCTTCTAGTATTCTAAAAAAAAAGTTAAATGTGATGGAATACATCAAACATTTTTCTTCTTTTTAAGGGAAAATGAACACAATCCCTTCTATTTGCATGGAAATTTCTTTTAACCGGGTAAAGAGACCCCCCACCCCCTCATTCCATCCACGCTTAGACCAATCCCAATCTGGTTATACCTAAAGGGAATTGTTAGTAATCTACTTTGGGGGGAACACAATTAGGTAGAAGAAAGGAAAAGAAGTCATTGGGCACTCATTGTAACAACCTTGCAGATGTTCTCTCAGTGGAGAAAGGATGACCTAGGTAAGGGTATTACACCGTACTAATTTATCCTTAACACTAATAGATTGTATCCATGTAGATCTAGGGTAGTATATGACGTCCAGATATATGTCCAATACACAAGCATCAAGCTCAAGGTCATGTGAATGTTGGTCAACAAAACTCTTGTCGAACTATTTTGTAATGCATAACTTCCTTGATGATATGATCTTCATTAACATTATGCAAGTGTATTATTTTAGGTTTATAAGTCAAGAGTATACGGTTGACCTTCTTCTGGCGCATGATTTAGTTCTAGGATATAAGGTTAGATATTTTGAAAATAAGATATTCATCATCAGTGTGCTAACAATATTGTATAACAAACCTATCCCTTGAATGTTGTACTTACATGATTTTAAACATTTCTTTGGTAATTTGCAAAGGGTAATGAACTATGTTTACAAATTGTCATGAACATGGAACACTTGCAAATTGCATGTGTGTCTTTTTAAAATCAAAGGACGAGAGATTGGTGTTGAGCACCTCTAGATGTATAAGTTGATATATAAAAATTATTTACTAATAAAATATTTTTAATTAATAATTAAACAAGATTTAAACTAATATATACAAGAATATTATGATCTAAAGTATGAATGTGGGCCATGTGTAGTAAATGGACATAAAGCAATTGTGTTTATCCAAAAGGCACATGCTATTCATAAATCCAAATATATTTCCCATGTGTTTCTCATATTCCCATGTATAGGTGAAATATACTTATTCAAGTGTGTTTTTTTCAATGAACAATATAGCTCATTTTGACTTATATGTGGCTGATAATGTGATAAAAAGTATTGAATAATTGTAAAATATGATTTGCAGGATTCTAAACAATGGTAAATGGGCCAAAAAATATTGCAAAGTTTCCTAAGGCTATTTATAAGTTTTTGGGAACCAAAGATTTGAAGGGTCTAAAAATTTGGATCCTTCTAGGAATTGTTTAAATAATTTCATTGTTGCATATATTGTTTTCCAAACATTTTAGTGAACACATTAATAATTAGATTTTTACAATTACCACATATTTGGGTAACTAGACTATGAACCATTTTGCATTTTAAATTGTTGAGCATGTTTTGCTAAATGGCATGATATTTGAAAATATTGAGATCTCACTATAATTTAAGTTTTTTCTTTTTCAATATTTTGTTGAGATTTGTTGATTCAATGTGAAAACATTGAAAGATGTTACAAGACATTATAAACATATTTAAAACTAAAGAGACAATGTTTAAAAATGATTGTAGCATAAAATTTAAAATTCAATGAGTTATTAAAGTGAGTGTGGACCCTATGAACCATTATATTGAAAATGATGATGATGTGTCATTATTAGGTCCAAATTGAATGATAAACAAAATATGAATGTGTTGGTTAGAACTTCAACCTCTGAAATGGAAATGTTGAAATGTGAACTTCTTCAACTTTTAATGTTTTGATGCAATTTTCAACTTTTTGTAATTTGTTAAGGAGAAAGTGGATGTGTTGATTTAGTTTGAAAGATGGTGTGGAAAATAGACTATAATTAACAAATCTAGACTAAACAACATATATCCAACAAAACATATATCACCATTGTATAAATCTCAACTTATTTTCAATTCATTAACAAGTTTGATAGGTATTTAAGGCCCAAAGCTAGCATATAGATATCAAAACATCAATTTCATTTTGAAATTAACAAATTGAAACACAAATAGCAAAAACAAGGAATATTGGGAAGGCCTTACACTTGCGTCAACACAAATGCTGAAGGGATGTCTCAAACTTTGAAGTACAACTTGCCAACCCATCACCTGAACCAACTTCCCAAATACTAACACCCGCACATTTATACCCACTACACAAACATATACAATTCATTTCAAAAATTCCCATTCACAACCTTTTCATTAAAATTTGTTTAACAAGCTTTAAAGTATTGAAGATCTTTATATTTAAATCCACTAAGGATTCTCTTGTTATAATCATATGAGAAACACAAAATTGTAGGAACTAAATTAACATATGTTTCAAAGACATTTGTTTGTTGCTATCAATCTAGAGATAGTCAATCTACAATTATAAAATAACAACATGCACAAATGTGTTCCCATCTTCTATCTTGCCATCAAGCAAGTAGCAAAAAGTTGCAATGTGACCTTTAGATGCACAAAAACTATGGGTGAGCATGAAGAATCCAATGCTTGCACAATTATGGTAAAGTTACTGTACATTCCATTCTAATTCGACTTATGGGAAATGAATTGTGAACCCACACTTTGAACAATGTCTCAATATTTGGGACAAATTGCAATGTAACATGCCAATACAACATAAGTTCCTCTAACAAGTTGATCAACTAGCAAATCTCAATGCCTTCAATTTGTTCAACCATGGCATGTAGGTCTTCATATGTTAAAGGAACTACATTCTAATTTTTTATATGTGGAAGGAACAAGGCCTTCTTGTTAAACCATACAAAAAAAGTCTTCTTGCTTTGCCACTAAATTTCAAATCTAAGATAATACAAACATTGCAAATGATATATGCTTCAAACAAACCTAGAAATCTTGACCATAACAACATATTGATGAGGTTGTAAAGAAAAATCCACAAGAAACATGTCAAAGGTGAACGTTGTTTCAATTGTAGAAGAATAGTTAGTCATTGTCATGGGAGCAAGCACAAACATGAGACATAATGTTATGACAAACCATGCATGCAATTTAATCAAATAAGCAAAAGTTATCACAACAAATACCCATAGATACAATATCCCCAACACGAAACATAAGAGAAATGTTAATAAAACCCCAATGATATTATCCAAGCCATATCTCCAATTCAACAAGGAGCTACAACCACAATGATAATAACATTATGCAAATAGTGCACTAGTTGATTGAATGACGAAAATTTGTCACAATAAATACACAATGTGCAAGATCCTCAACATTAAAACATTGGAGAAATATCAAGAAAACCTTGGTGCTACTATCCAAACATGTTCTTCAATTTAACAAGGAGTTACAAGCACGATGATAATACATTTTGAAGATGTTGAACCCACCTTTATTCTTAGCAAAATCTTAAAAAATTGCAAAATAGAAACCTAGTAATGCAATTTAGCAATAGGGAGCTTTCCAACATGTTGCACCAACCAATCAACACTCAAATTTTTTTTGAACATAATGGAGAATTCCAAAAACTTATTGTATCATCTAAGTATTTGCAAAAAGCAAATGAACAAATTTGATATCTAGCAACCAACAATCCACCAACACCCATCCATGATCATCAACATATGTATGTATGATTTTATGGCAACATTTGTAATACATGACCAATTATCAATCATTCTTCTTCTTCACAAAATACAAGAAGTGTGATTATCATGCTTCTTCTTCTTCTTCTTCACAACGTGCAAGAATCAAAAGTAATAACTTTCAAAAGAGAAAAACAAAAACAACAACTTTCAAAAGAGAGAAACAAAAGCTTATGACTTGCCAACTCCAAAGATGCGCATGATGACAATGGCCAATCATCTTCCATCTTTCATTTGGTACTTCTTCCATGCTATGTCTCTTTCTCCTCCAAGCAAGTAACAAAATGACACAAAAAGGAGGTGAAATTCGTATAATTCATAGTTGAAATTGTACCATAGGCCACATGTTTTAAAGAGCTAATTGTAGTGTTACCAAAAATGGAGAATGACATTTTCTTAAAATGGTAAAAATACCCAAAAAATGTTGTTTTTTAAGGCAAAGTAGAAATACTTCATGGTGTAAAAAATATTCTTTTAAAATTTTAAAAATACAAGATCTCAAATTGAGGTCATCATATCTTGTTCTACATTTATCCATCTTCAACTATCCATTTTACGAATTCTTCTTTATATTCTAGATCAAAAAACTTTTCTTTCAAACATAAATTACTAAATACGAATACTAAATTTGTAGCTCTTTCAAAAGTCAACCAATTACATTATTTTGTTATGTATAAATTCAAATGTGCTCCAATTTCTTTCACAGGCCGATCCTATAGTCACTTGACTTACAACTTTAATTACAAAGTTTTGTAATTTTGGAATTTCAAATCCATAATAGCTCCACCATGTATGTGCAAGCATTTTCCAAAAATGTTGTAAGGTTTGCAAAAAGACCCACCATATTCCTATAATGAGTAATTTATTTTTCAATGTTTGCTTGGTTTATACATCTAAAAAAAAAACTTGTCATGGATTTTTCAAAAACCCATGATGATTTTTTATCTTATTCCTGCCCTTTCCCCACCATTCTGGGTCCAAAACAATTCTTGCATAATGCATTGAACTATGCATAAAATACCATGGATCATTTACTATAGTAACAATTATGTTTTCTTTTTTGATGTTAATCCATCCATTCCATTGATTTTTTCCATTAATTGATCATAATATTCATAGATTTTTCTAGTTATTGGTTTTCCATAATCAACAAACCTCATGAGATTAATGATTGGTTTAGTTGCCTTCACAATTAAAATTAATAATTTTCAAAATTGATTACTCAAAAATGCACATTCAACATCTTTTTCATCTAAACACATCCATTTTTTCCATTTTGAATTCATAATCATTTGTTGAATTGAATTGGTGCCCCGATTAAACCCTGAACACCAATTTAACAAATGATTACACTAAAACCCCACTTGGGAGTCTTGA
Organism: Sphagnum contortum; assembly: GCA_963920785.1. NCBI lineage: Eukaryota > Viridiplantae > Streptophyta > Sphagnopsida > Sphagnales > Sphagnaceae > Sphagnum > Sphagnum contortum. Next base: position 43,830 of record OY987288.1, read on the forward strand.
GAGAAAATGCCATGTGGATGTGGGCCTCGTGGAAAAGCACAAAGTATACTATAAGGGGGAAGGTTGTGGCTTCCCCGAGGTTCGGGCCGTGGTGAGTCTTGTGAATCCGAGTTTGCCCGTGATTCGTCTTAACACCAAGAGTGCTTCAACTATGCATTAACCAACTTGTTGTTTGGTTTTGTGCAAATTCGTGAGAGTGATTAAGTGTTTGTCATTCTTCCTAGTCCTATCCCGGAACTCCAACATGCCCTTCTACCCCTCAAAATGCTGTGAGTTAGTGAGTGTACCTTGATTCCATGTTCTTTTGTTGTTTTCACTTTAGACTCACGTTTGAATCTATCCAAGAGCTTAAAAACATGTCACTTGCTTTTTCGTTGTTTCATTTTAGAGTCATGTTTGAGTCTATCAAGGAGCTTCGGAGCGTGTCATTTACAGGTTTTGCCTTCTTACTTTAATCATGTCTTTGCCTTTTTTGCTTTACCCATGTCTTTGCCCTACCACTTTATACTTTTTACTATGAGAATGTTTAATCCTCTCCCACTATCATACGCCTCAAATACAAATTTTTTATAACCCTCAATTACTCACGTGCCCCATAGGAAGCCTCTGTGGAGCCTTCCTTTTTATTTTCCCTATTTTTTCTCTACACTTCCATGTTCCTAAAATATAAACTCATCTTTGTTTCTACTTTTCTTTCTTTCTTTTCTACCATATTCACGACCGTTTCAACTATCCCTTTCTTGTTTTTTAATCCATTCTTTTTTTCTACTTTTCTTTTTTCATTTTTCACAATATTTCATTTTTTACGTTTTTTTCCCACTTCCTATTTTTACCAAAATATTCCCTCTTTTACGCTTCCAACATCGTATTCAATAATAATGGAACTTCTTCCTTGCGAGTACTTCTTTTCCTCAACTTCTACGAATGCAACTTCCACCCTTGTGTTGGGAGACCAAGTTGTGGATCACAACATTTAAGTTCATCAAATTGAACAACGACCTCGCTTCTTACATTAGGTTACACCATACTCTCCCCCCTCCCCTCTTCATTCTTCTGAAATATTTGTAAATGCTTATAAACGTCATGTTCCTCTCATTTTTACTTTGTTTCTAATTGTACCATTCTATTGTTAAATTTATCCACTTCTTCTAATTTTTTTGTAAAATATTTTTTAAAAAAAAACTTCTAAATATTCATTTCCATATGAATTCCTTTACATCTATAATCTTTCCTGTTCTTAAATGACACTTCCCACATGTTGCTTTTCAATAGGTTACAGTTTGTTCTTCAGGGCCAGGTTTTGCATGTTGCTTCTTCTTAAGTTAGGGAGGCTCCTTCCTCCCCAAACTTGTTTACTAGTTTTTCTCTTCTGGCATCGGTATTTAATTTAATTCTAATAAATTCATGTTCCCATGAAATCAAGATTTCAAATTTTCATACACCTTCAACCTATTTTCGTGTTACCCTCTAAATGTTCTATGCTTCTTTCCTTCTCCTATAAACCTTAAATGCTTATCAATGCCACGTTTCCCTAATTCTTTCTTTCTTTCTAATTTTACGATTGTGTTACATTTTTCCATTGCTTCTATATTTATTGTGAAATATCGTTTCTAAACAATACTTCTAAAAATTCGTTTCCATACTAGCTCATTTACATGTACAATCTTTCATGTTATGAAATCACGCCTCTAGGATGTTGATTTTCAACCCCCATGTTAGGCTGTGTTCTTCCGGCCAAGTTCTCTTCCATTTCATTACTTGAAAACTCTAAACATCTAAATAGTTATTGGGGCTCCTACTTTTCAAACCATTTTATACAAATTAAAAAAACAAATGGCCCTTTCATAACCTGCGCGTCTTTTTGTGTGTACGTTACATTTTCACCTTTACCTTCACAGTATTATTAGTTCTCTCAATATATATGTACGTTCAAGATTTTAAATTTTGACACTTTAAACATATAGGTACCTACTATACTCAAAACTTCATAACATTTTCAAATAATTACAAAATGATATGCTTGTATCATAAACATTTTTTCCCCAATTCTTTTTTCCCCAATTTTTTCCATAAAAATCCTTGTTTTTTTCTTCCATTCAGCCTTAACCCTAACTCCCCACAAAAAACCTTAACTTCAAAAGTTTGCCACAAAAGAAAATTATGCATGTGATTGGTTGTTCGTCTTCCAATGTATTTGTGATGTTTTCACCCTCATTTTCCTATTCCATTTTCTTTAATTTCTAAATATCCACATTTTTTTTCCAGCGCTTTATGTATAAGTAATTATTGGGGACAAAAATTTCAATTGATCCTATTCCAATCAAATAATAATATGCCCCTGTCATCCCCCGACCATTTTCCCATGGTTCTATGACGTTTTAACTTCTATTTTATTTTTTTCATTTTATTTACAACAATAAATCTTATAAATAAAATAAAATAATATTAACTATCCATATTCGTACTTATATATAATATGATTATACTTATTGTACGTATACCTACTTTTCGCATAGGTTCGAACCTTACATTGTTATTATTATTTAGTAATGCATCCTTTATCCTCCCTAATACTTTCCTTCCTAACTTTGCATTATGAGCTTAAAATATTCAAAAATAAGTTTATTAATTCTAATTCTTAACACTTATTACACTAATTTCAGTAATGATTGCTCTAATAATCTACAATAATATTCCTTGCAATATTTACTCTAATATTACTCTAAATATTTGCGATTTTATATATTGTAATAATATTGCATTTATATTTCCAAAAATATATTCCCTAAATATTTCTTAACTATTTGCGATAAATAGGATTTCCATATTTATACTACATATTACTCTCTATATTTGCAGTAATGTTTACCTTCATCTTAAATTGATTTTTCATACATATAGTAAGCATTTTTGTAATATTTATATTAATTATTTCTGGGATATTCTAGCTAATTATTTCTGTAATATTTTAATAGACTGAAGTGACATGATATTGAGGATTGGATGAATAACCATCCACTACCTTGTGAATTAATGCAACATCTTAAACATTTTGATCAATATGAATCGTTGCCAACTTTGGGAGTACATGAGGAAAAGCAAATGCACAAGTTTCCTATGTATCTTCATCATCACATTAACCCACATCTTTCTCTACATCTTGTTTGACTTGTAAGTGTCTTTGTTTCATGCTATTTTGTTAATCTATGTTAAGTTTTCAAAATGATGCTTCGTGTCAATAAATAGTTTTATATGCTCCCTAATCTTTTTGTGTCAAAAAAATGTCCCCTCAAATGGTAAGTTTAATCACTTTGCTTGAGAATAGACGTTGTCCTCTACGTTGGCTCTTTAACCCATCTCAAGATTTACTGATTTGTGGGGATCCTTTTGAACTCCGCTTACATAATGGAGTTTGTTACACCTACCTTCTTTTTATTTTTGTTCATCCTTTTCCTAATCCTAAACGAATATTCTTCTTCCCATGATTCCCTATCTCTTTCCGTTTAACTTCATGTTGTTGTTTTTTCTTTGATCTTTTTGTCTTTATTTTTCCATTTGGTGTGTCACTTTCGAGTTTCTTCATTACATTGTTGTAATTCTTAATAAAATTGTTGTAATTTTCCATACTACAAATTTTAAGAGATAAATTTACTGTACTTAATAGAGATAAATTTATGTTCCCATATTTTTTAATATTTTAGGTACTATAAGTTTTGGTAATTCCATTATTGTAGCTTTCCATGATTCGATTGTTTTATTTTTTAAGAATTTTAATATTGTCGTTTTTAGTGATAAAATTCATGTAATCTTTTTCTCATTGTGCTTTTTAGCATTTTAATACTATACTTTTCAATTTTTCATTAATGTAATATTTAATCCTTGCATTTCTGTAATTCTCGGCAAATGAATTAGTGTAATGTTATGGTATTTCAATACTACAATTTTTAGTCAATAAATGGATGCAATTATCAATGTAAACATTTCTGTAATAAAATTTCCGTTATTTTTCGTACTTAAAACTGTTGATTGTTGAACGTTTGTACTAGGGTCGCTGAGGACACCTAAAATAATGGGAAGCCAATTTGCCCATTCATAATACATAATAAGGTAATAAATTGGTAGCTGCAATTATAACCTCGGGATACTCAGTTTGCAGTGTCTGAATGGGACCAGGGCAAAACCGAGGCGTTTGGAAAGTAGTAGGCAAACTATCCGTAAATTATGCCTTCCCTTTCTTGGGTGATTACTTTCTATAAAGTTTGGCAGGGTTTCATCATTAAAAGGATTCCTGACAAACATATTGGAAAAAGCGAGACAGGGTTTTATACCCAGCATAATGGCAGCCACATGCCCATTCCCTAATGGGTACCTAGTGAGGTACCTAATAAGTTGGTAGCCTGCGACCACGGGAAACTCGTTTTGCTCGCTTTGAACTGGACCAGGGCAGTGTCGAGTTGTTTGGGAACTAATAGGCAAACGACCCCAAAAAGTATGCGAGACTCTAAATACCCCCATCGAGCTCTGTCCGGCGCCTGTTTTTTGTTGTCCTCTTGCACATGTTTTTGGGCCCTGTATGGTTTTGCATAAAACCATGCAGCATGGCTCTACACTTTCTTTATATTCTGCAAAAGCACTGAGTAATCTTCTTTTAAGACACTTTAAAACATTACTTTTGCAGCCAGATTGCAGGAGGACTTGAAACCCGAATTTCTCAAACATTAAACATGCTACAACCACTGGTACAGATTGAGACACTGAGAAAGCATTGTTTTCTTTTTTATTTAAATAACTTCCACAGTCCAAAAGTCAAACCCTGCACCAGAACCACACGGCTGAGCACTGTCAGGCCAGAAAGGGCCCCGGACAGTGCTCGATGAGGGGTATTTAGCGTCTCGCGGCAGTAGCTATCGTCTGTTTAAGTAGGCACTTTATATGCGCATTTTTGGATTTCCACTAAAGATGACCATTATGTATGCCGGAAGACGTGCTGCACGCTGGGCAGTAGGCAGCTTGTAAAGTAGGCAAACTGATTCAAAAAGGATTCCTGGCAAAGACATTGAAAAGAGTCACTTTATATGCCGATTTTTGGATTGCCTGCAAGACGAGTTGCATTATTGACATTGATTCACAGCTGACCATGCATGCTGTATTGTCCAACAACGTTTTATTTTTTCTTCTGTCTTTCAATCAACAATATTATGATTATTTTTAAATTAATGCTTCATTGCCTTGGCTGTGATCAGTACATGGATTCATATTGGGCAGGCGGACGGAGACGGAGTTATGCTAGTGATCTTAGACGCAACTAATTGCCTTGCGATGGGCACGATGGATATTACATATTCGTCTGTTGCAGATTGGCCTACGTTTCCAGTGACGGTGTCGAGCTCATGGCTAGTGAAGCCTGGTAGTTGCAGCAAGCTACAGGAGGGAAGTGGTGACATGATTGTAAATGGAGGAGAATCGACTTGCAGTAAAGCTCGAGGCAAGCTACCGCTAACTGGATTTGACGTCTGCAGGCTCAGGATTGGATTTATGCCCCGAATTCTTGTCTTCGATAATCCAGCAGATGTCGAGGGCGCGGAGGAAGCTGGTGGATTCAAATCGGAGCTAATTGGTGTCAGACTGCGAGAAAGCCTTGCAAAAGCTTTGGAAGAGTGCTATCCACTTGCAGGTACGAATTTGCTAGATCTATTCGATGTATATGAGTCAATGCCACTAGCTACAACTGTGTCGTCGAGAGCTGTGAACTTCAGAATTTAAATTCGAGTGACATTTAGCAATCCCTGCAAGTGCGAACTAGCTGTTAGGTTGTAGCGAGCTTTCAGAACTGGCAAATTTTACGTCGCTCAGAGTCCCTGGTGTAAATGATTGGTGAATTGTTTTTTGCTGTAGGGCGATTGGTGTCGGAAGAAGACGGGACGTTCGCTATCGATTGCAATGACGCAGGAGTACTTTTTGTAGAGGCATCGTCTCCGATCTCTGCCGTGGAGGTTCGAGATGATAGGTTGCTCCATGCCTATGAAAACTTCTCCCCGCTGGATCGCTACGCTTTTCCAGATATTGCGAGTCTACAAGATGCCCCCCTCCTTGCTGTGCAGGTTGAGTTCCGAAGCTCCTTGAAAATTCCATAAGGAGCTCTTGGATGAATCCTTGAACTGAGAAAATTGTCTAACTTCACCTCCAAGAATAGACTAAAAACGCAAGTAACTAGGGATTGTGCAATATAAGGAGTTTTGCAACATTCCCAGGGAGCCTGGCTCACAGGGAAACTTCAGTTTAACCATCTAGAAGGGTCCTGTGAACCAATGTCAAAGACCCTGAAGTTGGCAATTTTTCCCTAGTTGGAAAGCACCTAGCCATTGGGGTGAAACGAATGAATTTTCACGTGACATTGGTACTAAGAGGGATTTCCAACACGTATAACCGAGAGCTTTTCCACATTGCACACACGAGTTGTAAGAAAACTCCTTGTGAAATTCTGACATAGTTGTGGCTGCCCAATGAATGTTCCTCGATTGAGGTTCGGATTCTCTTCAAGACAACGTGCACTTTGAAGCAAATCTGTTATCGCTTTTCATAATTTACAGGCAAAACTGTTGAATGTTTTCTCTCGCTGAAGTGCAGGTCACGACGTGCCACCAAGGGGGATACGTAGTCGTTGTTATGTGCTCTCATGCGGTTGTCGACGGAAACTGTGCTTGGCAGTTCGTAAACTCATGGGCCCAAGTTTCTCGAGGCGAGCAAATCTCCCACCCTTTTGATTTTAGCTCCAGAGAAAACATCATCAATTTGAAGCCGCACACCGACTTACAAACATCACTCGTAGAGCTTCCACCGACATGGAAGAAACAAGAGGTGTTGCCGCACGTTGGCTTGGTAAGTTATAGACTTTGGGGTACACCAATTGCATCAAAACATCTGTTCCTGAAAGTTCACCCGGAGCACGTCGAAATACTCAAATGTCAACTGGCTCAAGAAGATGATCACGATTTAGTTCATGCAGACGGGAGCAGCCCAGCGAGATTTAGCTCTTTTGTAGCAATCTCCGCGTTGTTGTGGCGAGCCATTATTCGAGCCAGAAACATTCCACATTCGCAAGATTCGCGATTCATGACTGTCATGGACTGCAGACAGCGGTGCAACAACCTGCCGAAGGTTTACTTCGGAAACGCAGTACTGGATACTGTTTCAGTGGCCAACGTCGGCGAGCTCTTGCAGCGCACAATCTCTTTCGCTGCAACAACAATCCACAACACCCTGCAAAAGTTCTCAACTGGCGTCTACATTCAGTCCTTCAGCAACATGATGGAGCAAAACAAGCACTTCGCATTAACTGCCGAAAATCGAGGAGACAGAGATGTGTGGACCGCAGGCATGATTCACAACCCGCTCTTGGCTTGTGATTTTGGATCTGGCAATCCTTGTTGCATCAAATTCGACGTCCAGAGACGCAGCAGCATTATTATGTGGTGTCCCAAGTCAAAACCTTCGGATGCTTGGACTCTGATCTTCAAAGGACCTTTGGATGTTGCTGACAGATTGCTGCAAGACCCAGAGTTCATGTCATTCATGACGTTGGATTACGCCAGATAGTTAGAAAGTTTTGTTTTCAATCTTGTGTTGCAATTAGTGATGAACTCAATCTTTAGCAACACAAAAATCAGTTGCACTTCTCAGCCACCTGACATCTGGATCACCATCACTTTGTCTTGTTGATAGAATTGATGATTATTGAGCGGTCTGCCATCACAACAAAGATTTTGCCGATCCTCCCTGTGAACATAGAAAAATACCTTAAAAATGCCCCATGTGTTTCACACATATTTGCATTTTCCCCTTAAGGAATTGAGTTACACAGTGAAATTCACCATTTAACTCAATTATGTCAAAACTATGTGTTAAATTCTAATGGATTCCCAGTAGTTTAAGGGGCGCTTCTTTACTTTACTTGCCAAGAGGAGATTTATGAAAAAAATATGTGCTAATTTTTGAGAGATTCCCTTGAGTTTGACAACAGATTTTATTAGTTTATTTGTAAGGGGATTTTTGAAAAATCTCTGCATTAAACTCAAAAGGATTCCCCCTCAAAAAGAAGAGGGATTTGTCTAGTTAATTTGTAAGGGGATTTTTTAAATTCTTAAATTCTAAGGGATCCCCCTTGGTTTCAAGAGGGATTTGTTTAGAACATTACTAATGTAAGAAAAAAATTGAAATTTTTCTATGTTAAAAATTAAGAGATCCCCCTTGGTTTCAAGAGGGATTTGGTTAATTAATTTGTAATGAAAAAAAAATCTTTGTATTAAGTTTTAAGGAATGACCCTCTTGTTTTCAACCACATGTCGAGTCAATCCTAAAATTATCCTAACTTAAAATTGTAGGACACAAAGTGAAAGGCAAATATGAAACCTTTGTGAACATTCACAACCAAATTTTGTAATAAGTTCCTTGGGTGATGCAAAATCCCAAGCCCAAACAGGTGTTGATGCCAAAGGAGTTGTATTACCAAAACCCTAAACTATCATAATAGACTACCTTATAATACATAATTGGGATTAATACTTTAAACACCAATCATTGAAACCTTTTGTGAAAAGAGTCACTAGTAAACCATCATTTAGGTTTATCAAGCATATTCATTATTCAACATAATTACAAAATAGATTCAATGGTTGCAAACAAGACATTGGTGTAACAATAAGACAATGTTCTTGGGAATGAATTTGCTCAAAATATGAATGAAAAAATTGCAAGTGGTATGACTAATGATCTAAGCTATTAGAAACATACTTTATCCCATCCAATGGCAACAAGCATAACAAAAAGTCCAATATAATAGTACTTTTGGATAAATTTAGTGTGTTGCATCTACCTTCACAAGCTCTTGAACATTGAATCAACCATCATAAAAATGGACACAATCAATTGAAGTATTGCAAATCGGTATGAATAATTGATTCATTTGTCAATCATTTTAGTCCTCATTCTAGAGCTTTCACATAGCCCTCTTACCCTTGAAATGTTGTGAGTTAGGGAACATATTCTAACTCATTCTATTGTTTTTGGGACTTGTATTTGAATCTTTCAAGGAGTTTGGGGGTGCATCATATTTCATGAATACCACCCTATAAAAATATCTTTCTTTTTATTAGATTTATGCAAGGGCATGGTGGTTGCATCTATAACAACTTTGAAAGTTGTTTAACTTTTTCTTGCAAAGACCCAACCAAAATCCCCATGCCACAAATCAATGGACATGCACTTGTCAAAAATGTGCACAACCACATGTAACCAAATTCCCTAAATTAACAAGTCAATTGATAATTTAAAAAACATCTAATTAGCCTACTAAATTCCTACTAATCATTAGACATACTTAGCTTTGCATGATCAACAAAAATAATCCTGAAGAAAACACAGAACTTAAACCCTAAATATTAATGGGTGAGCTTACCAATCATCATTCAAGAAAAAAATATGTAAATTTCAATTGAATTTTTATTGATCATCATGGATACTTGATTCAAAAATTCAACTTAATGTATTTTACTTTCTTATAATTCATGGATCTTGGCCACTTTGGTTCCAAAAGAAATTTCTTAAAAATTTAAAGTAGGAAACTTTAAGGTATTTTGGAATGGTACTAACTCACCCACTATATTCCCAACTTGTTTTTGGGATGGCGTCATTATATACTTGTGATACTCATAACAACCTCTTGTGGAAGGAATAAACCATCCTTGTCAATATGTAATTGTTTATGTAATGTTGTGAAACCCAACCATGCATGATACATGGAATATTTAATTTCATTATCCCTATTATTAGTCTTGATTTCTGAATAGTTTGATACATTTTTCTCAAAGCTGAAGCACCAATAAATATGATGTGGACACACATTGCAAATGCAACAATAAACAAGTTACACCCATTTAGCTAGAAAAGAAAAAAAGAATTTAGACGATTCAAAAAAAACAAAGATATGGAAGAAGGGGATCCAAATTACCTTGTCAAGTTGAGGTGCACAATTGATTGTGGTTGAACAACTTGGGCACATGAATTTGTACCTCATCAACTAGGTCCCATCCTTAGTATAGTTTTAAGCATTTTTGCAAAAATGCTTTAAACTTGGAGCCACATGCATTATTGGGGCATCTAATAGAAAGTTCCCAATTTAACCCAAGATACTAGAAAGCTTGAAATTCTTTAAACTCCATCCCATGCCAAATTTCAAAAAAATTCAAAGGTTGATCAACTGTTTTCCCAAGCCAACTATTTTTTTCTGCCAGATTTCAAGCAAATGATAAGATCTTGTTTTGTTTAAAACTATGTTTGCAAATATTTGGATGAATGGAAGGTAATAAAAAATCAAGAAGTCTTTCCATGGCTTTTGGCAAAAACCACGCTTCTCACAACATATAACACAATTTCGTTGTAGCTTCACATTAAATAGGCATCTACATTTCAATGTTTCTAGTCCCTTGAAAAGTCCTCATAGTGTGGAACAAATAGGTGAGGTGGGTGAATTTCACCAATGTTTCCATTGTAGACTGCCCATTTGACTGGTTTTGTCATCCGTTGTTCTTTGTAAAACTTCATAAGTTGGCCCCAAGAACAGAAGATTAACTTACACTTCAATCAGGTTTTGACCTGCACCCAATGTCATTGTATGCACCAAGTGAGGTGAACCCTTTGAAATTCCTAAAACATGTCATGAAAATGGATTAATTACTTGGTCATGTGTTTAGTCCTACATACTTATAAAAGCAAATAGCTTGGCAAGTCCCATAGATGTGTAGTTTTCTTCGTCAGTAGCATTCACCCTTCCACCAAATAATCATAATATAACTTTGTTTTGAAGCGTGCTTTTGATTCATCCATGTCCTTTTGCAATTCCACAACTTGGTTGGTGATTGTTAAATCCAAAGTCACACGGAACTAGAAGCAACTCATCAATGAAGGCAGCACCTTCTTGAATAACCTCTAATGCAAGCTCAACATCATTTACATCAGAGCTTAAATGGGATGAGGGTTCATGAACTAGAGAATGATGTTCTAGTAAAGGGGAAGACATTTCCTGATTTGCAAAAAAAGGTCCTATGTTGGCCTCTAGCTAGTTGGTTGGGCTTGCCAATTCCTTTTGACGAGCTAAGTGTTGATACAAAGTTGAATTTGACACAATTTCCCACCACACCCAAGGGACATGCATCTTTTTTACCTTGCTTTATGTGGGCGGTCCATCCTTGTTTCATCACATAAAATTTAAGTTAGTGTGAATTTAGGGGACTTCATTCATTATTGTTAATTTTTATTATCTATATAATAGTTGTATATGTAATGAAATTTTTTAAACAACAAATAACTAACATGGTGAGGAAGTGCAAACAAATAATGGCAACATAACACAATGTAATTGAATCTACAAGTAGAATAACACTCAAAGTCCTTTAGGATTGATAATGAAAAAATGAAACTTGATTAGTAGTAAAACTTTTTGTTATGGAAAGAATTGGTCATGGTGATGCTTCAAAAATTTGGATTAAAATGTAGATCAATGAATTTCCAAAGGGATGTGGAGGTTGGATATCTCCTCCACCTTCGACCACATCAATGGTAGTAGTAATTCAATAGTTCATAGCAACAACAAAATTTGAATTTCCTTAGAAAATTCCTTCAATGCAATAAAAATATCTCTTTCCATTTAGATCATGAGCATTGCTTGTTGTAAGTATTAAACCTTAAACATGCAGTGGCTAGAATTTCTAGTATTGGTTCATTTTCCTATGTCGATGCATAAAATCATTTGCTAGAAATCATTAGATGTAGTAGATGACCTATTACCCTGAATTTTAGGTGTTGTTGCTTACAATGTAGATGTCCCTATGACATGGCATGCCATTTGAACATATCTTGTGTCGCAACCCTAGCCTTGGGCTCACGACCAAAGCAAGGGGTTGCAAGGTTGTGGACCAAGAGGAAGACCCGGGAGTCACATCACTTGCTTCTGGGAATGCAAAGAATGTGAGGGAATGAACCCTCACACTCCCAAATAAACTCCCATTATGGGAATTCGAGTCCTAAATGGACTCCCGAATCTTTAAAGCGCGATTACAGGGGTCAAAACCCATCGACTTGAAGAGTTTTTTATATCATTGGAAAGTTATTGAAATATAGATGTTGAAAATGGGCTCACATTGTCATTTAGGCATTTGAAACACAAGTTATGGCCAAAAGAAGGGCCATGAATCAAACTGCCAGTTTGACTCCTGACAAGTAAAGGTCGGGAATCGACCAAATTTACTTGCTGTGCAGGAGGCGTGCGACATACCATTGGAAAGCTCTCTACGAGGGCTACAAATTTTCTCTAGATCTCATTGCAATTGAAGGTCTGCACGAAAAGTTATGGGCTCCCAAAATCGCAAGAATCCCAACGTTGGGAATTTTGAGATTCCCACTTGGGAGTCCTGGGACAAAAAGCCATTTGGATGTGACCCCCATGGAGAGGTGCAGAGTATACTATAAAAGGGAAGGTGGTGGCTTCCCCCAAGTCTGGGCTGTGGTAAGTCTTGTGAGTCCGAGTTGCCCGTGGCTCGTCTTAGCACCAAAAATGTTCCAACTATGCACTAATCACCTTGTGTTAGTTTTGTGCAGGTTTGTGTGAGTAAGTGAAGCTTGTCAACTCTTCCTAGTCCCATCCCGGAGCTCAGCACACCCTTCTACCCTTTCAAAGTGTGCTACGAGCCAAGGGGTGTGCCCCGACTCCTTACTCTTTCGTTGTTTTTCAGTTTGGATTCACATTTGAGTCCCTCAGGGAGTTGGGAGTGCATCTCTTGATATGGTAATATCAAAAAATACTCTACAAGCATGCTTAATGCCCCCACATCTTGCAAACCTGTCAATATACTATTGCACACCAACATTACACTTGTAATCATGATTGTTATATTATGAACCTATGAGTGTGAATGTGAGCTTATGAACATGAACTTGTGAACAAGATCAAATTTTTTTAACATCTTTTAATGACGTGGACAAAATATGCCAAAAATATTTGTTGCCAAATTGGAAAGAATCTTTGATGATGTGACAAAATATTCTACCATGTCTATATGGATGGATGAACAATGAATGAACTTTGTGGATGAAAAATGTTATTTGTTGAAGAAGTTTGGATAGCACAAGTTTATGGACAAGGATTTAAAGGACCAAACATTCACTCCAAGTCTATAATACCTTAATGGGTTATAATTAGCTTTCCTTTTATCCTCTGAAATAAGTTATGTTTCAAGATTGTTAAAGTGTTTTATGTAATAATGTATTTATGACAAGCACCAACAAATCAACAGGAGAAGATGTGATTGATTTCAATGTGGTGTTCCCCATATGTGAATGTAGTTCTTTTTCAATGCAGATTACTTTTAAACCCAAATATTTCGCTCAAAATTATTTTGTACAAGTTTTATATATGTGGGCCAAAGGAATATAAATTTGAAATATTTTCTTGGGATTAACACCTTTTAAAGTTCTAGAACTTTTAGTGTTGAATCATAGAGGCTCCTATTAAAAAATAATTTTTATTTTAAAATGTTTTTTTGTGATGTTTGGCAATTATTTCAAATTTTTTGGTTGAAATGTTTTCAATGTATTTTGAGTCACATATTCAATTTGTGATTTTAAAAATAGTTTTATGTATGGCAATCAATTTTATTTAAATAAAACTTATTAACTATATAATATTAGTAAAAAGTAAATTTGGTTTATGTACATCATACAAAACACTATAATTCCCAAACCACCTTTGTTGAACAGACTTTTCTACATCTAACCAACAAGTATGAAATTGAAACTACTTAATGTCAACTAGACAAAAAGTCACTTCTACTTCCTAGGAATCGAAATATGGAAACTAGTTTTATCTAACTATGACACCACTTTTATTGTAAAATGTTTTTTGTGATGTTCAAGACACGACAACATACTTTGAACAAAAATGCCAGAAAATGAGGAGAAAGGTTATATGAAAAATAATTCTTTTGACAAAAAATTACATCATTCAATATTACCACATTAATTTCAAACCAATATTGTAAAAAGATAAAGAAAAACATTGTGGTTGTTGTTTGCCAATGATTAGTAGACCGTTAGAATTACATTACAATGAATATTTTATCCACGAGCTTTCGTAGCACACATTAACAACCACACATTTCCCATGTTTTGAGCATTATGTGTGACCCAGAAGAGGATACCTATGAGTCACCACAATTTGTTAACTACAAAGACGTGGACATGTTGGTGCCAGTGGTAAGAACTTGTGTTGAAACTACACCTCCAATGCCATAATCTTGGAGCAACAATGATGAACACATACTAGAAGATATTGTGGAATCATTGATGGGAGAACATAATGAAATAGCTCCAAATATTCAAGGCTCACTTCCTTACTATAGAGGAAGAGGGTGATAGATATCTAGAGGTAGAAAACACTAATGTGAGCTATGCCATGTAATGATTCAAGATGAATGATAAGAAGATTTTTGAATAGTGCAAGATTTCTCTAGGTGTGTAACTATCTTTTTCTCTTTTGTGTGTGTAAGTTGAATGAGACTACTAGTCTTTATGAACCTGGACCATTGAAGCAAACACACACATTGAAGGAAAATGTGTGTGTACACATTTTAGAGTACAGTCAATTTGGGCTCTGAAGGGAAGTGGGAACCCTAAACCTTTCCAAGATAAAGAATGAAAAAGAACCCAAAGACATTTTAGTTTATTTGACATGTTGAAGCAAATTTGATAGAAAAATTAGAGATAATTCTTTTTGTCTCAAAAGTTGGAAAAACTTATTTGATCAAAAGTAGACAACTTGTATCAAAAACACATCAATGCAAATAGCCCCTGTCGTTTCATGATGTTGCGGTTCAATTTGAAAACAAGGTAGGCATATTGTAATTCTATTTTATTTAGACTTTAAATTTTGGCCATTACAGGGGGTAGGCATTTTGAATGAGGTTACAAACAACAAAAATTAGAACATTGAAAAAATCAACCTCAATATCCCAGTGGAAAAAATATGTCGAGCAAAATATTTGAAGAAACAAATAGTGAAGAGTTTTTTACCCCCTTAGTCAGCCCTTAGAAAAGTGAAGAGAATAGGCTTATTAGAGACAATGGTGAAAGTGTTACAAGTATGTTAACATGTAGACATTCGAATGCAATTAAACATCTGATAGAGCAATTTGCAAACAATTTTAGTTTCCATGTTTCTAAAGAGAAAAAGGTTACAAAATCAATAATAATGGAAAATGATGAATTATTCACAAACAATGTGGTGTTGATTGTTTTAAGTGATGAATTTGAAACCAAGGATGGACCAACCTGTAGTGAGAAAAATGAGTACAAGATGCCAATCGTGACTAATTATGACATCCAAAAGTTCAAAGAGACAAAAATGATGTATTGAATATATGATTATGTAAAAAGGAGCATGTTTTGAAAGGTTGGCATGGTATAGTCTAACTTGATAAGAGGCCCAAAAATTTGGAAGTGAAGCTAAGCCTAGGAATTTTTTCACGTGGTGGAGCATGAACTAGTCGTTTTCAAGGGAAACTTGTTCTACAAACTCAAAGGACATAAGTTGCGGTTCACCTTTAGTTGCATCTTAAGATAGGGAAGTCAATCACAATGTAATGTAGGAGAAGAAATTTGCTACTAGGAATTCATTCACAATTGCAAAAGGACAATATAGAGCAAAGAGTATCCGTAAACATCCACCAATGTAATTGCAAAAGACATTGGGCAATGACAAAAATTCCTTCAAATTTTGATATTAAGTCTATGAGAGTTATTATTAGAAAGAACCAGACCTTGGATTGATTGACAAAATAACACTTGTGAGGAAATATAAAAGTATGTTCAATAATAGAAGTCATTTGGGTTGAACCAAGTTTTGATAGTTTAAAATCTATATGATTATTTTTG
This sequence comes from Sphagnum contortum, assembly GCA_963920785.1. Taxonomy (NCBI): domain Eukaryota; kingdom Viridiplantae; phylum Streptophyta; class Sphagnopsida; order Sphagnales; family Sphagnaceae; genus Sphagnum; species Sphagnum contortum. The sequence continues at coordinate 59,811 of OY987288.1, forward strand.
TGATGAATAGTCAAACGTTATTGGTCACCATGGGAGCCTCACAACTTGCAATCTTTATTCATTTGAGGTTGCCCATGACATTATCATTACAAATTGCAATTAAATTATCTTAAGAGGTTTCTAAGGATTAAGTCTTCACACAAGGGATGACAAGGAATAAATATAACCAAAGAGCATTCACAATTTTCATGTTTAAAAAGAGAAGAGATTGAGGACGAGCAGATAAACAAAGGATAGAAAAAAGTGAAAGAATGTGAAGATTAACCAAATGATTTATCAAACACAAGTTTTGTGTCTAATGAAACAAGGCAAAATTTGTTTTCTCCTTGTCAAAAATATCATTTGGGAATTTACTTAATGAGAATTCACAACATTTTATTTTAAATGGATTCAAAGAGGGTTGATCCTAAATGAAAAGGGATGGACATAAGATACCGAGGAACGATGAAAATTTGTTATTCAATGTAAAATTAATAGCTGGACACAATGAATAATAGAATGAACCATGTGTGCATTTTGAAATCACTCTAAATCCATACATGCCACAACCATGAACAAGTGCACAACATATCTTGAAAGTGTTACATTGTAAATCTTCTATCCCATGAAGGATTGCTCCCATGTGTTAAGGTGAGAATGGACATAAAGCCAATAAATAAAGGGAAAAAGAAACACGATCCTCCTAAAACAAAACGAAACATTCGCTCAAGTCCATGAATAATTGTTAAGGGAGTAGTTACTTGTGGTAATTATTAGTGAGTATATTTCTATTTACCTAGTTATTGTTTTAAAAAATTACTAGTTAGATTACATAGTTTTTTCCATCATTTGAATTTGAATAAAACATAAGAGTATATTTTTTAAGGTATATCTTTGGAGAAGAGAAAAGACAAGGAGGATTTTATCATTATAGAACATCGAATTTTAATGGAGTACGAAAGAAATAAGCTTTGATTTCTGGAAAAGCTTTGTTTCCATAATTTGAGTTATTGTTTTGATGATTTCTTTTTATCATACTTTCATTATTAGATATTAATTTTGAAACTAGTTCTAAGTAGATATTAATGAGTAGACTTTGTTAGTATTAATTTTATTGTATTTTAGTCCAAACTTTTAAACCAAAATATAAGATTAAAAATTTTGTATTTACCATTTGGCAACCATCCCAAGGTTGAAATTCAATGTGAATTTTAAATTGTGTGTCTTATTGTTGAAAGTTTTGTTTTTATAGATAGATAATGAACTTAAGTTTGAATTTTTGTTTTTTTTTCAAATTTTGATCATGATTTTTTTGTTCAGGAAGCAAATCTAAGTTGAATAACTAAATGTGAAGATTTTTTTCTAATGTAGAAGTTTGTTCATATTTGAATTAAGATGTGGAGAGATGGAAAATATAATTGTAAATAGAAGTCTAAGGAGATAATTAGATCAAGTTGTATTACATGAAGAAATGGAAACTAGCGTTGCTACTAGCAACAATTTGAGTGACAATTAGGTAGATTAACACTTTGAAACACCTAGAAGAGTTTCTTAGACACAATAGAGACATCTGTGGATAGAAGAGAAACCTGCACGCCACAAAACGCTTTAGGCAACACCAATTATTCCTTGTGAAATGCAAACTGGTGAAACATAGAGGCACACTAACAATTTGCAACAAAAAACTCCAAGAAAAAATAGTGTCAAATTGAAAATGCAAACTCATAGGTTGAGTTTACAAAAAGGAGTCGAAAATTTAAACTTCAATAGAAAGTTGTGCTACAATCAACAGATCTAATGCAAAACATGACTTTAATGCTCTAATTCAAGAAAAAAACAAAGACTCAATAGGCTAGAAAGGGAAGAAGTGGTACCAAGGTACATATTTGCTTCACTTCCTTAGTATCAAAAAGGCCAAGATAATGAAAAGTTTAAACGAAGAACTCAAAATTTTCAACCTTCAATTCATTATGTTGTTGAGTAAGAAGTCACAGTTCATGGTATAAAAATATCCAGAAGAGTTCAAGTCAGTACTTGTAATAAAACAAGAAACTATAGTCTTACCAAAGCAAAACCAACAATAACATAAAATGTTCCTATGGCTGTAAAAATGAGGCATAGTGAACCCAAATTTAATCAATGGAATGGAAACATTGTTAGTCATGGACAATTTGAGCCTATAGAAGAACATAGATGTATAAAATATAAATCCAAATATATTATCCACATACACATTGTTGCATGTGCAACTATCAACTATGTGTAATTTATCTTATGTAACTATGGGGTTTAGTAATCACATGTGTCATATACATAGCAATTGCATACTGAAAATCAGTTACATAAGATAGTTGTAAATGAGAATGTTTCTTCTAATGATAAAATTTATTTACTTCTCAAGGAATTTACCTCTTCCACAAAAAGAAGTAGGTTTTTGCATGAAGAGCTTTTTGGTCCAATTGCAATTTGCATAATCGTATTTAAATCTTCAACTTTCTTTTTGATAATTTGACCCCTTGCATCTTCCATCAACAATCGCATAACCCTTTCAATCTCTTCATGTCCAACATGAATTGATTCATTTAAGTTGTTATGAACTGGTAATGCTATGTCTAAGACATCAACACATAAGAGAATTTAACATTTGATCAGCCCCAAGTGGCCATGCAATCATTGGCACTCCCATGGCAATACTCTCCGTGATTGAATTCCATCCACAATGTGTTAAAAATCCTCCAACAGCTGGGTGTGCAAGGATTTGAAGTTGAGGGGCGAAAGATGTATAAATCAAACTTCTTTTTTTCATTTTTTCCATGAAACCTTCAGGAAAAAATGTTGCAATGTAGGATGTTGATTCCTTTTCATTTGATTGAACCTTCATGACCCAAAGGAAGCAGACCTCGTTGGCTTCAAGCCCTAATGCAAATTCATTCATTTGCTGCATTGGGAATGTGGATTGTGTCCCAAAACATATGTATAAAACAGATGCTTTTGGTTGGTTATTCAACCAAAGCAAACATTCATTGTTGTTTTTTGTAACTTGTGGGAGTCTTTCTTGAGGTCGAATATTTTCATAAACCATAGGCCCAATCGTAAATATTTTGGGTGCATGTTCAATCTGAAAGCACAACTTTAAGGAATGTCAATTGATGCCCAACAAAATACAAACATTATCTATGCAGTTGTTTATAACATCAAAATTTTAAATGTTCACAACTTACAAATTGCAAAACAACCAAAAATAAAGTCGAAAGGGTGGGGATTCTCATATTCAAATATATATTATTGTTTAAAGCCCCTTTATAATGTGCAAATAATAGAAATATTGCATGACATCTTTGAAAGGATAGGATGCAAATGTGCAAAATGTGAATTAAAGAACAAAAACAATATGCCACTTGACATTCAATGAGCTAATAGATGAAATATTTTTGAAAGGAAAATATGACTTTCAATCAATTGAATTACTACAAATTGACCAATTATTGATTTGAAAAAAATGGAGTTAATTACCTGATCTTGTTCTGACACTTTATAGATCATGTCATGTAACCCATCGAAAATACTAGATTCCAATTCATATGCACTATTTACAAGCACCCCGGCCGCTTCCCATAAACGTTTGCCTTCATATACACGCTTTTGTTTACTATCAAACACAGATTTGGGCACATCACATGGTAAAATCGGGGGGAAACCTGGAATCTTCAAGGGCTTGTTATTTGACAAAATGGGGAGTAAACCTTTTTTATAAAAGTCGGGAAGACTAAATATGAATGATAAATAATGGGTTGTGGGATAGAAACCATATCTTGGCATGTTGAATTCATTTGCTATATCCTGCGCATACCCAAGTTTTTTTAATATCGTTTCATTATGAAATTTGTGCACAATTATGAATATATTAAAAATTGAACTAATTACAAGGGCATGGATCCAAACAATTAAAAATTATTGTAGTCTCCAAATAACATTATCAACATGTAAAGGAAATTTGAACAACCATATGTTGTATTGATGTACCTGGATCCAAGGTATACAGAAATCAAAGATGAGGCACACTGGAGGGCCGAAAAGATGAGAATCTTGGGATTCACCATTCGTTACCCCATTCAACTCTATTAATTGTTTCATCATATCTCTCAAAGGATTTTTGAAGTGTTCAATACCTCGATACTTGAGCATCATCAACCTTGACCTCTTCATTTTCAGTGGGCAAACCAATAACTTGAATATTATCATAGGCTTCAAAGTTGTTGTCTTCCATTAATGCATGTTCTGTTTTGGCAATGTAATGCATTGTTGTGATGACAGTGATGGTAAGTCCACTCCTCGCCAAAATCTTTATGAAAGGGACAAAGCGAGCGTGGTGCCCTCCTAAAGGAAGGGGGAAGGCCACCACATGTGCTCCTTTGACATGGTTTGATTCCATAGACATCATAATCGTTCTGCAGTTCTTCTTCTTTTAAACCTGAAGCAAAAATATCACCCAAAACAAACCATTCAATTAGATATTAATGATTAAACTAACTATTATGTTTGTATATAATAAGGAATTTGTTTGCTTATATTAACCTTCATAATATCATCTGTGCAAACAATTTGACAAAATAAAAGCTTTTCATAGAACCTAAATAAACAATGTGAACAAACTTTTAATGCCACTTCCCATTAACCTATCAATAAATTTGGCAATCATATGAGTGATATATTCATGACACAACGTATATGAATTCATCATTCCCCCATATTCTAAAACATGGCCTTGGGTAGTGGCATTAAAAGTTAGTTAAAGGTATGCCTTTTTGAAAATTGAACACAATCTACTTTGAAAAGGTGAAGGAACAATTTTTTGTTAGGTGCTTATTTGTGCCTAGCTTACACGACAACCTGTGGAGCTTTAATGTTTGAAAAACATGTCATTACCAATGTAAAGCTTCATAAAAAGAAAATTCATTTTTTCCCCATGATATTCAAATATTCGTTGGGTATTGTGGGGGGAAAAAAGAAAAAAGACAAGACCTTAATTTTTATTTATTTTTGAAATGCCTTCCAAATACATTAAAAAAATCCCAACAAGTTACTACCTTTTCCAACTCCCATAATATTCAAGAACATATTTATTTGAAAGAATAGTGTAAATTGGAGAAAAAAATTAAACTTGCAAAAAGGAAAAGGTTTTTGCAATCTTCCAACACTAGGTGAAAATTCACGAATCACATCAACTCAATGTGTGAGATTGAAACTTCACATACCGTGGTCTCAAAATGATGCAATCAAAGAATTGATCAATCACCTGAAAAAGACCTACACTTGAAAATTAGAATATCAAGAGTTACAACTACCTCAAGCAACATGCACAATGCACTCAACGTTGAATCACAAAGTTACATACATTAGACAATTTTTAGTGCCTTAAAAATCAATAAATGGTAGGAAAAATGTAACTAATAAATTGAATTAAATAAAGTGTACTAACATTTAAAATATAAAACTAACCATGATTTCCTTGAAGCCTACACATTTTTCCGATAGGCATGGCATCATTTTGGATTTGTACAAAGGTGTTTTATAATAACAATTGTAACTTAAGATAGTCAATATGTGATTGATATGAGATTGCTATTTAGATTCTTGAGTTGTGGCCTACTCTATTACATGTAGAACAAACCAACTTATAGTTTACACCATACATTTGGAGCCTTTAGGACTTCTATATCTATGTTCTTGAGCATAATTCAAGGTCATCATATTAAAGAGAAGATCGACTAACCTTTCAAACCAACAAGCTAGGAACGTTGGAAGACTAGATTACATACATACATATCATAGAAAACCCAATTATGCAAAAGTACAACATTTGGTTTCCATTAACTAATCCTTCAAACAGCACTGTCCCTCATGATCATGAACCAACAAATCAAACATCAAACTACATAAATATTTTCTCTTTTGTTTCCAAGGTGATGAAACTATTAGGATTTCTAACAACATGCAAACAAAAAACCAAGATCCTACTTAACCCCCAAGACCCGATGGTTGAATACCAACCTCGCTATACTTCAACTGGAGGGTAGCTTGCAGATTGCTTATTCAAAGTCACACACACAAACATACTTTGTCTCTGTCGCTCCAAGAGTCTCTCACAAGGCGATAGGCAAGGAGCACTTCCTAGCTTTATATTGTAAAACAAATCACGTTCTGGAACAAAAAAACAGGCATGGTCAGAGAAGATAACAGGCATACCATGCACGCAAACAATGTAAGAAATAGGTCTCTCTCCTGCATTAGCTTATCGTCAAGCAATCCAATAATGCGTATAGTGATTACTTACTCAATCAATGCATTTTAAAACCACTTTACTTACATAAAGACAAGCACTGCCCTGGTGGACGGTTCATAGGTAGTAAACACAGGTTGGGCTTCATGGGATTTGTGGCTACTTTCAAACGCGCTTCTCGAATATCGAAGCTTTCCCACAATGACTTTTTCAATGTGTTAGTGTCAGGATGCGTCCTCATTTTTCAACGAGTGCGTCAGGGTTTATGGAACTTTGCCTACTAAATAATGGCTCGCTACTGTCCTGGTCCGGTCTACAGCTGGCAAAACGAGTATCTTGTGGTTGCAGCTACCCACTTATTACTGACAGGGACAAATAACAACTCACTATCAAAAGGCCTTGGAGAAACCCATACTAAAGTCATGGCTGTTGCTGGCCCCCTTTTTGTGTTGGTGATCATCTTGCTTTTGCCTACTAAATAATGGCTCGCTACTGTCCCGGTCCGGTCTAAAGCTGCCAAACGAGTATGTTGCGGTTGCGGCTACCCACTTATTACTGACAGGGACGAATAAAAACTCCCTATCAAAAGGCCTTGGAGAAACCCATACTGAGATCATTGCTGTTGCTGGGCCCCTCTGTGTTGGTCACCATCTTGCTTTTTCCTGCACCAAACCCTAATTTGTGACTTTTTCCCACGACGGCCACGTTCAGCTGCTTCTTTTTCCAGAGACTTTGTCTCCAAGGCCGGCCTCACATAATTGTTATATTGCAAACACGCTGTCATACATAACGATAGCCTATGGAACTGTCACGTCTGTTGTGTAAATAGGTAGAATAGGTACCCACACTCTTACGTGTAAGGTCAAGCCATGGGGTGGGGCATCCTCCAAATAAGTGGCCTAGAATGAGGAAATAGCTGAGTCCAGCCCCCACATTTTGGGACTGTCCCTCACCCATGGGCTTTACTGATCCTAAAGTAGGAGAAATTGTATCATGAACCCCTAACCTATGTAGATCACAAAATCTGTGATGAACCAAACCTATGTAGATCATGAGGCGCATGAATGGAAAGGTTCTGATGCCTACTCCTCAATAGTGAGAGGGTTCTTACACCTAAGTATTCATAATTTTGCTCCCGCTTTGAGGAGTAGGCATAATATCTCTATTCATGAATAAAAGGTGCCCTCAACATACATTACAAACTTTCTCCGAGTGCTTTACAAAGGGGTATTAACCTAGGTGAAAACTGGTGACATTTAGGACCAGAAATTTTACTAAGCCAATGACATGGTGCAGCATGCACCCAAGAGGCTGAGTTCTTTTGCCTTTGGGGAATGGGGGGTGGGGGGTTTTTGGATTTTTTGTCTTCTCAAAGTATTTGATATAGTTCTTTTAAGTTTCCAATGCATTCTCATCATGTTCCCAATGGACTTCCACAATGTTCTGCAAGTTCTCGACAGGTTCTCCAAGATGTTCCAAATAGCACCTCCTTTCTATCCCCTACAACCTTTGCCAAAGTTGTCATCTTGGATCCTATATTGGTGGGCTGAAGGAGCAACTTCTATATTTCTACCTTGGGAGTGAAAAAAAAAGGAGTCTCTAAAGTTTCTTTTTTTTTTTTTGTGATGGGCCAAAAAATGAGACCCATCACCAAGAAAAAATCTGAACTTGGGAGGCACCCACAACTAAGTACTCACTCTCTTGTGTAAATGGTATGTCTACTCATCTTCTGGACAAGTGTTTGTTGAAATATCAGATCGCCCACATTTGTAGAGTATATCAAAATTGCCCTTTTTGTGGCCACAATTTGGTAGGATATATGTATATATATGTAAAGATTACATATATATATATCTGATGCTTGCATGTACACCATTTCTTGTGGGATGTTTTCAAAAAAAGTTTTATGGATATAAGTTTAATGATATTAAGGGATGTGCAACTGGGCACAAAAAGATTAATTTGTTTCATCACGTTGAGGAATGATTTTCTTAAAAGTATATTCAACTAGTACCATCATTGCCACCCATGCTTCACATTTAAGTCCTCATTCATTAATTTTGTTCATATTTGAGGACTTAATTTCCAAGCTCCAAGCTTCTTACCTTAATCACAAAATTGCTTTATTTTAGTGTCCTATCAAGTTTCTTCCCATAGTATTAGAACATTAGGTGTCCGTAAGGGGATTTCTCAAAAAAAAGTCAGACGACAGCCACGTTCAGCTGCTTCTTTTCCAGAGACTTTGTATCCATGGCCATCTTCACATAATTGTTATATTGTAAATAGGTAGCCAGGTTCTTATGAAGGGATAGCCTAGGTCAAAAATGATGACAAACATAACTAAAAGTTTTACTGATGCATTGTTCTAATGCGTTCTATATGGTTCTCTTAAGTTCTCATTGAGTTCCCAATAGCACCTCCCTTTATCCTATAATCTTTGTTCAAAGTTGTCCTCTTGGAACCTATATAGCTGGGCCAAAGGACTGGCCCTTATACTTCTATCTTGGGAGTGAACACTCTTTTTTGGGCGAGTCTCCAAAGTTTCAGATGTTTTGTGTGTTGGGCCAAACAAAGAGGCATTGCACCCAAAAAAATCTGAAGTTGTGAGGCACCCACAACTCATTAATATGAATCACAATATGTGCCCATACTCTTGTATAAAATGCTATGCTTGTTCATATCTTGGACAAGTGTTTCTTGAAAGATCATATCCACACCATATGTAGATGATCAATGTTGCCTTTTTTCTGGCTATATTCAATCTATTACCTAAAATTCTGATGCTTGCATGTGCAGCTTATCTTTTGGGGTGATTCCATTGTTTTTTAAAATGATGGATACATGTTTATAATATTAAGAAATGTACAAGTTGGCACATAAATATTATCTCATTTCACCCATTGAAGAAAAAATTTAATTTTTAAACAAGACTATCTTCAACAATACTTGCCTCTCATGCTTCACATTTGAAGTCCTCATTTGTTGACTCTATCTCACAAAGGCATTGTGGGAACTCATTTTGAATGGGTATAATGGGCAGGAAATCAAGCTAGGGTTGAATGGATAAGGCAAGTGTCAATTAAATTGTTACACCTTTTGAACTTGTGTTACTTCAAATTGTATCGTTAGATTTAAATTGTCACATCTTTAAAAAAATGTTAGTAGTGTGTCCCCTTTCAATTATTTTTTCACTTTCCCACATAAGCATTGTGAGAACTCATTTTGCACATATAGGGGTTGATGGAATCAAACTAAGGGTTGAATGGATAAAGCAAATGTCAATTAAATTGTTAGAGCTCTTGATAATAGTATTTAAGATTGTCCCATTATGTTTAAATTTTAGACTATCACTATTACCCTATGTTATTATTTTTAAGGCGAAATTATTAAGTAAAATTTCAAAAAAAAGAAAAAAAAGAAAATTATTGAATATATTTAGCCTAGTGAACATCCTAATACTTTTCTAATTACTAGTAGTAAGTATTCATTTATTGTTTCATAATGTCAAGGACAATACAACAACACAACTTGAAAAAACTAAGAGAGTTCAAAACCAAAAAACTTGATAATGAACAAGAACGAAATATTTTTATTAGTGGAACAATGCATAGTGCAAATTATGTATGAAAATGAATTAAAACTACAAAATCATAACTTCCATTGGCAAGATTGAGGGTTGGTGCTGTCTTGATCTCTTCTTATATTATTCAATGAAATTTTCTAAAAGGTCATCAACTTTCTAGAAACATTTGTTAAAAAATTATATTAAAAATTATTTTAAATATTTGTGCCATCTTCTTCTATTTTTTTTTTCCTGCTAACCATGAATTCTAAAAGCTTGCATTAACTACTTTTTAAGAATCAATTTTATTTTTAAAAAAAATTCAAACATTTTTTTCATGTTTATTTCTTGAAACTTTTAGAAAACTTTAAACATATTTCTCAAGGATTTTCCTAAAAATGTTTGAACATATTTTTTGAAAATATTTCTCAAAACTTCTAAGCATATTTCATGAAAAGTTTTATGGGAATTTCTAAACATATTTCTTAAAGATTTTTATGGAAAATTTTAGAAATTTTCTATATAATTGATTGTATGTGACATTTATTTATTAGAAATGAACCCATTTGGATAGTTAGTTCTTGAAGAAAAGGCGATTCACATGAATTTGTTAATCAAATAGGGATTTGTGAAAAAGATTAAGATAAGAACATATTTTTTAGGAGGGGATGATGTATTTTTGTGGTTTTTGAGTGATTGGAAACTTGTGTGGGTGGGAGATTTTTATTTTTTGATTTTAAATTTCACTTGTCGCCTTTTGGAGATTGGGCCTAGGGGACATTTAGTGTAAAGTTTAGAATCTATGTGCATCAAATGACCATTTTGAAGGGGGGTATTAAATAATTGTTCAACCTATTTTTTATCACCTTATTTGTATCAAATTTTATAGTATATGCATATTAAAGTCACCCTATATTAATCATAATCCATTGTTTTAGATTATTACATATTTTATTTTATAATTAATTTGGTTGATTTGAATCAAATGTACCTTATTTTTTACTAATTAACTTATAATTTTTATCCAACAATCAATATATTGCATCTTATATTTTTACTCACGTATTTTTTTAAAATTTTATTAATATCATCCCAAGAGATTAAGAAGAGGACTAATGGTGATAGAGATTATATTTGATGTTAGGAGAGAAATACGTTAGGTTCAATGTAAGTATGGAAGGTATTTTCTTTTTCTTTTATTTATTTTTGACTTCTTGATATAAGGAGAATATTAACCTTTTGTTTGAAATAAAAAATTGTAAATTTCAACATAGTTTTTTTTTTCATATTTGGTTATTAAAGATGGCTAAATTATCGCTATAATAGGAGTGTAACAATAAATACAATAGGAAAGCAATATTATGAGGCCAACAATTTATGGAAGGTGAAAGCAATAGGTTTGCCATGAATTATTAGGTTGTAGAAATAGAATGAAGTGCTTGGAAGGTAGCTACCAGTATTGTGCTTGAAAATGGTTTGGGACTTACACAGAGTGAAGTGTAAATCCCATAATGAAATTTATTTACACTTTGTGTAAATGCAAATGTAATAATCAATACATTTATATGATTTTATGTGGCTACAAAAAACAATGTAAATGTAAAACAAATACGCTCACATGATTTTATATGATCATGTAAAACAATGTAAACTTTTTAAAGGGAAGGGGGATTTCATAAATTTTTTATGATAGGCCAATCAAATGGCCCATAAAAAACCCATCAAAACATACACCCACAATTAATTAATTTTGTAAAAAGGTATGGCCAATAAAGGTGTATAATAATATATAATAAAGTTATTTGTAATTTTTTTAAAAATACAGCGTTACAACATTGAACTTGGTCATAAACATGGTGAGATTCAATAAGAACCTACAAAAAATTATATGAACATTCAAGGGGGAAGGGGGGTGGGGGGGACTCAGAAAACCATCAATTTTTATGATAAACTGAGTTGACCTTGTTCATTATTCTTGAGCGCCTCCACTATTGCTACATATATTTTCACTAGTGGGTACCCTGTGCGTAATGCACAGGTGTGTTAAAAAACACCAGAATGTCAGAATCAGAGATCCATCGGTTCCCCATTTTTTCATATGTCGAGATCACAAATCCACCGGTTCCCAATAATGTTATTAGGGAAAAAACATTAGTCAGAACCATTTGTTCGTGGTTCCAATAACCACTCAGTGGTTGGACGTGCGAACATCAAGAACCGTCCAATCCAACATTTTTTTCATATTTTCAAATCAGAGAACCATCGGTTCTTTTTTGTTCTGGTGTTTCCAATTCAAACTTGGAATCAGAGAATCCCCGGGTTTCGGTTATTTTATGGAATTCCTGTAATGAACCCAAGGAACCGGTGTTATGACTTCCTCGGGTCTGTTACCCTTCGTTGATAACCGCCCCCACACTGGGGTGTGGAGACTGCCAAAGTTCAAACCCCAATACTTTTCATATCAGGACCTCGATAGAATTTGGAGACCTCGGTCATCTCGGGCCCGGTCGGCCTGAACACCGGGCGTGAAAATTATCCCGGGCCCAGGCCCGGTCAACCTGAACACCGGGCGTGAAATCAATGTATAAAGATCCCATCCCGGGCCAAGCTCATCCCGGGCCCGGTCGGCTTGAACGTCGAGCCCCGTCACAGAGCCCAATTGGCCAAAATCGCCGAGCTCCGTCACAGATTTAGTGAATTATAATGTATAAAGATTGCTTCTACATATACAACTACTATAATTACTCTAAAACCTTATGCATTAAATGCTAAGTTTCAGCATTTCATATCTAGATTCTATAAAAAATTCCCATTTTATGGATACATTGAAAGAAGGGTTTGAAGGTGAAACGAGGCCCCAAGTCAAGGTGATTTTATGAATAACCTTAATTTATACATTTACACACCTCAAACATTTTCACGAGGGTTACAATGGCCTCATGTAAATGTAAGAATAAAAATAATTATATACATGTCAACATTGTAAGAGTAAAAACTTTGGATGTGTAAGTGTAAATGATTTACACTTATACAAGATTTACGTGCCATATATATAGCTATTGACACTTACACACACAACATTGATAGTTACTTTCCAAGCCCCCATTGAAGTTTTGGAAATTGTTTAAAAGTGATTTTTTATGATTTTCTTTGATCTATTGCTTTGAAAATAAGGTTGCTTTCTAATTAGCAATCCATTGGTTATGTGATTTCTCATGTTTTCATTCATTTTTACCCAACAACCTTCATTTTGTGGGAACTTGAGTTGTCACATCTGTGGTTAACAAACACATTTCCTAAAAATTGTTTTCCAAGTTAGTCCTACCTTTCCCTCAATTTTGTTTTTACAATTATAGCCATGGTCCCAGAAGGTTTAATTTTTTAAGTTCAAAGGGGGGGGTGGTAATGTTAGACAAATTCATACAAACCAAGCTACATATTCAAATCGATTCCAACCATTTAATTAAAGTTCAAACAATACACCATAAGACCTTAGCAGTTCCAACACATGTTTGTCGAATAATTAATTGATTTTGCACAATTCCATTTCAAAAATTGGATTATTTTTGAATATTTCCAAATAGTCTTTATTTTCCTTCACAAAAAAAATTAACATAAAAAGTAGTGTCCACCCCCATTTTTTGCACAAAAATATTTTGAGTGACTCGTTTATGCAATATCCTTGATTGGGTGCATTTGTATTCAAAGGGGCCATATAAGAGGGTGGACACTGTTTAAAATTATTATTTTATAATTTTAAAAATCATGAGGAGAACACAATAATTTGGATTGTCAATTTTGTTTTTGGCAGTAGGATTCATTACTTGTAAAGTTACAATGTTTAAATTTTAATGTAAATTGATGGTGTTTTAAAATGATAAAACATTCAAAAATTCTAAGGTGAACATTTAAAAGAAAAATGTTTTCAAATGTTTTTTTTCTTTACAAATCTGTACCACTCGTCAAAATTGGAAGGATCCTAATATTGATGATTAAAAAAATAGAGTTAAAATTGATGATATTCTTTTTTACAACACATTTGAGTGCTTTTCGTTCCCACATGTTTTTATTTTTTAAAACATGAATTTTGAAGATTTGTTTTTAACAAAAAATATATTCATTTTTATGTAAGAAAAAACATGGATGCATAAATACATGATGTAAGATTAAGGCATATTCAAAAAAATTGTAAATTTAGCACATGATTAAAAATTGGGTGTGAAAAATGAAAAAATGAAAAAAATAAACCAACACATATATGCCACATGATGTCACATGCAATCCTTGGAAAAGGAATTTTGCATTGATGTTGTTTATTTCTTTTATTGTGTTTGTGCTCTATTACAAATCTTCAAATAATTGATTATTATTATCAATTTTTTGATACTTTGTTTAGAATAGAAAAACAATTCACCCAAATCCAACCTCAACTATTATGATAAAGAGGGGAAAAAACCCAACATTGGTGATAAAATATCTAATATATAATTACAAGAAATTCAAAAATTTCATAGAAAATTTGGAAAGTATTCTAAAATTAAAAAATTTAGTTGAACTCAAATTGGAAAAATCCAAAATTTCCCAAATTTCTCAAAAAAAATTGCAAAACAACAATAAAATTTGTTTCCAAAAATTCATTGCCTTAAATGGTGTCTATAAAACTACATCTTTGAATGATGAAAGTGCCACATGTGAAGTTTCAAAACACATATATTGAACTAAGATTAGAAGGACTTAAATATGTTGATGCAAATGGACATTCCTTTCATTGCATGAAAGAAAGAAGGAATGGAAAGAGCCAAGGACCAACATTTTTGTATTGGAAAATTTCACCAAAACATTGAAATAAGTTTTCAAAAAACAATTGAAATGATTTTGAAGGGTTTCCATCCAATGGTTCTTTTTTGGCAAATTTTCACACCACAGCAACAAGAAAAAGGTGTTGTGTGGCTCATACAAACATTTTTTTGGGGGAAAAAATGACACCAATTCATCATATTTCAAGGAAAATTTGTCTAAATTTGACATATTTGAACTACAAATTCCTCTATCTTGCCAAACTAAGGTAGAAATCTTAAAAATTTCCTACTCTTCGCTTTGACATATTGGCAATTTGGTTAAGTCTTCTTCTGTATGATTGTTAAACCATCTCCCTTGCAAATCTTGACCAGAAAAGACTTGACTCGGTTGCCAAAAGTGAGGGAAAAACAAGTAAACAAATACAGATTTTTATATTTGGTTTCAGTGTGTAGCCTTGAATACTGAAGGTTAATTAAAGATTTGTAATTCACATCTGGTTTATAGCTAGATTTGGTTAAATCTTACAGGGATTATCATGATTTTTCCTATGTCTTCATGGATGATCACCACTTATTCCATGAAGAAATTCTTAAAAAAATACTATCAAGGACATATGTGAGAGAGGTTTTGGACTAGTCTTTTTTTTTTGAATTTTTGAAATGTCACAGTAGTGGCCAGTATCCCGACACAGATTCAGCCATGATTTGCATAATTGGTGATACTTTTCTCCAGGCGCATTCAAAGTGTAGCCAGTAGGCATACTTGTTACAATTTGATCCTTTAAAAGGAGCGCAGTCTAGCTGATCGAGTTTAAGAAAAAAAGGGGATTTTGGGCAGTGTTGCCTTTTGGCAATTTTTTGCCAAAACAAAGAGAGGCTGTTGTGGACACTAGTTCTTACCACATCACACATTTGAGAGCTTAAACGAGATCTAAAGGTGTTGTTGCAAACCTGAAGATGAAGTTGTTTGGAGCTACAAGTGACCTTCTCTGCACTCTCTGCATCAGTTTCTGTGCACCCAGATCAAACTTCAGCAGGCTATAGTTTTTGCCAACAACAGTTCTAGATAAGACCTCACAAAAATCCACCTGTCCATTAGATGTGTCACAAAGGTGAAAGAGATCAGGTGAACATTTACAGCTGAAGACTACATGTTAGAACCTTTTCTGCAAGGAGATGCACATTCATTGCGAAATTCTGAATCTTTAAATAGTGTACCACATCTTTCAAATCTCCTAATCTGCTACGACTTCCTGCTCCTATAACCTCCAGAGAAAGGAGCTGTCACACATTGCATCATGTTTATCTTCCTTTCCCCTGAAACCTTGGGATAGAAACAGAAAGATTACAAAGTTGCTGGCTTATGATGGCATTGCAGATAGTGTACCTCCGACAGGACCTAGGTCAAGATTGCCGTTACTCCCATCCAAACTCCTATTTGTCTCAGCACTTGTTGTTTCTCCTCATAGCTTCCGATTGCACGAACAGGTGAGGCAAGCACTAGAGCATATAGCAAGAAACTGTATGTGCCATTACCGTGCATTTTCATGTAACAATGCTTCCCTCTGGCTGAACGGAAGAGTTGTCTTCTTTAAATAGCACACGATTTGTCAGCAATTGGTGGCTTGGCAGTGTAGCTTCAAAAAGTGGCTACTTGGCTTCCTTGCTCATCAATATCATTAGCTCCTTCAAACCCTCCTCATTTGGTTGGTTTCTCAAACAGTAAACTCTGCATTTACTGAAATTAATTTAATTGTTGTCAGAATGATATAATACCTTATAGTGTGCAGTTGAGATGTTTTTAATCCTCATTGCTCGTTGGAGTGGCTTGATTATTTGCAATTCAGAAAGCTCCTCCTCCTTTGTAGGGACAAGGATGAAATAGTAAATGAAGTCTGCCCATCTATTTCAAATTGTCCACCCACCATTACAAATGAGGCAAATGAACAAGATGCAAAATATTGATTTGCATTTCAGGACTAGCCAAAAGAAAAATTTCAACATCTAGAAGTTTGGCTAAGTTTTTTAGCTAATAATGTTTATAGTTGTTTTAGTGGTGTGTGAAATGTTTGATTGTGGCAACTGGGTCGTGGCAACAGGCAAAGAGTACCCAAGCCCCTCCTAAGGTTATGCCCAAGCATTTCTCACAGATCTGCCCCTTTAGTGCCAAGGTTGTCCCTCTTCTTCTCCACAGCAAAGCTTAGCTTGGTATGAGGAGATGTCTATCTGATAAAAAATGTACATGAAATGGAGGAATATCTGCTTTTCCACATTGTTGTGAGAACATCAAAAGACTTCTCAAGAAATGATTTGTGAGTTGCTGGTAATGAGGCCCTGAAATTTGCTTTCAGATGATGCTAGTTGTGCCTAGAATGAAAGAGGGCAGCAGCTGCAAGCTAAAGAGGCTCTTCTTTATGAGATCCACAGTTGTCTTCTCTCTCTCTGCCTTGTACTCGTAAGAGTGACTATTTGACATTTCAAAGATTCATAATTGAAGTACTTTCATCCAAATAACCAGCCTCAATTATCTGCCAAAGCATTACCTCCAAGCATCCTTTGGTACAGTTAAAATTTTGCACGACTTATGCACCGCTAGAAAATCCAGGACACACTGAGTTTACCTTCAGTAGTCTCAGACCTACTATGAGAATTCTGTGAACATCAATTAACGGGAACTCTATTTGAAAGCTGTGGGATTTCAATCCTCCTCATCATCTGGATTCATTACAACAATCTCGAAGCAGTCCGAGTCTTCTCCATTGTCATCCTCTTTCTCAGCTGGTGGTTTCAGAAAGAGTCGTCCCAAATGGAGCTGCAGATCAAAGTGAGGATCTTCACTCCATGTGATAGGTGTAGCACCCACTGCATTAGGCTGAATCTGACCATACAGGGCATGAATAGCCCTGTATGCAGGGGCCTCACCTTGTTATCTTGCACAGCAAACCCGCCTACACTTTTGCTATTTGCAGCCAATTCAACATTTTCCCCAGAGGTGGTCCTCTGGCAGACACCAAAACATTAGTATTGGCTCCTGGTTTTCCATATCTTGAATGATCAGAGGTGAGGCTCCACTTCTCTGCATAAAGGATTTCATAAATTGCCCAGATCTCTAATCCCACACTGCAAATCACATGCAACTCCATTCAATTCAGTGTCTCACATCCATCGGCCTCTGCAAAAGTCACTGCTAAAAACACGGGTCTGTAGTCTGTACTTACACATGTCGCAACCTAACTTTATCAGACCTGCCACTCCATTGTTCATCACAGATAATTGCCATGAGCTCCGTCCTGTTCACACGAGCGAGTTGCACACCTTCTAAGCTTGCATTCCGAGTCTCTGTCGCCATGAAGGTCAAGAGTTGCCGACTCAAAGAAACGGAGGCTGGCATTTAATGACTTCCTGGACTTGACGCTGTGCTTGACATCCACTTGATCGCGGTCCCATAGGAATAGGTCTTCCTCATCTTCAGCACCTTCTGCAATCTGGTTCTAACACCGGAGAATTAGCAGCTGTCCTGGGTATTGTCAAATGTGAGAGGCTCTTTAACAATGTTTGCCTATACAAGACTATAGCTGCGGATTGTAATATCCACGAACGAGGATCATCACATGAATCCTTACTGCCTGTTGATTGGAAACTTGCTCCCCCCTCACGAAGACGATTCGCAGTGTTCTCGGAGGATTCACTGGAGTCCAATGTTCAGCAGCTTAGCAGTAGTTTTAGCCTTTAGAGGGCTCACGGCGACAGTCGAGTGCTGTCCGTAGAGGAAATGTTGCCAGGAATCGGCCAGTCCGCGACCACCTCACTGCTAGGGAGCTGGTGCTCAGCTAGATCGGAGAGTTCTGACTCGGGCGAAGAGCATTGATTAAAATGTGGAAATCTGGAAGACAACTTGCGCAGAGCTAGCTCAAAATCTGAAGATTGGTTAAGGCTGTATCTTAATCTTTGCGTGCAACTATGCTTCAGATGCTCAAGGCTAATAATCGCAAAATTCATGAGTGGGCTCTTTTTGTTGTTTATGGTTTGCCTACAGTACAACTTCCCAAAGAATTGCAAGCTGGAAATTTTTCATGACTTTGCAGAGACCCTAAATATGCACTTAAACTGTATGAGGGTGGGCCCAAATTGACATCTTTCCTACCTTTTGTTTGCATGTAGCTATTGTCTACAAGAGCTGGACAACACTTGAATATCTTGCAAATCACAAGTCAGAGATGTCTAAATTACTAG
Organism: Sphagnum contortum; assembly: GCA_963920785.1. NCBI lineage: Eukaryota > Viridiplantae > Streptophyta > Sphagnopsida > Sphagnales > Sphagnaceae > Sphagnum > Sphagnum contortum. Next base: position 78,664 of record OY987288.1, read on the forward strand.
TTTATGCCAATCTATGCACTATGATCATGCCTACAAATATTGTGTGCAGGCAAATTCTGCTGGAAGAGGGAGGTTGTCAAGATATTAGTTATTGCTTCAAATTGGAATTCATGGAGTTCCTTTTTTAAAAACAAGTTGGTAATCAGTTTATGTGTTGATGGCTAGATTCAACAATGTGAGAATGAAAACCCCCAAACCTAGATGTCTCCTGTTTCAAGCACCACTTTAAACTTTTACAGCCTGCAATAACAATCCCTTATGAGTTTAAAGCCTCCCTACCTTAGTGCATATGAATCTAGTTTAGCATACCTTTTGTCTTGTATGCCTATCACCTGATGGGTCACTTTGAAATTCATTGTCAGAGATGAGTTTAATTGTTCCATTGGAAAGAAATCAGTACTGGTAAGTGCTTATGCATGAATGAGTTCTTATTCCATGTCAGATATTGAAGTGGGAAGGAAGAAAGTGAGGTCGTATCTGAGAACTTTGTGATTTAGCTTCTGCAGTATCTGCTGTTACCTCTTCAGAGCTCTAGCTTCTGACTTTGACCCTGAATCTGTGCCAAGTGCTGCAGGAAGATTGGCCATGCTGGCATTCTTGGGGTTTTGGGCAGTGGAACTTGACAGGAAATGGCTTTGTGGAGAATCTGATGCACACTTGCTGTGCCATGGCATCATGGCATAATGCAGAGTCAATCTGAAACAGATGTAGTGGCATTATCTAACAGATTTACCACATGTGGCTGTACCATGAAATTCTTGTGATGAAACCATCACTTTGATTCACTGCTTTTGTGGTAGGTCTCTTCAACTTGGCTTTAAGAGTTCTTCTTTATGCAACATCTGTAGGTTTTGGTGACTAACCTCATCATTTGATTTTCTTCAGAGCTGTTTCCCTAATGTAGACTGCTTGCCAAGACATCATCTGGTCCAATACCATATAGGTTTTCAGAATTCAGCACCCACTGCACATCGGTTGGAAGGAAGCTAGCATATCAAATAGAGCATGCAATTACCAGTAATGGTAACTTCCCATTACTGCAAAAAGCTTCATGACTTGTTAGAAGGCACCCACTAATAGATTACAATTTTGCCTTACAATGCTCTTTTATTCATGAATAGTTCATTCATGATCTGTGCTACTTATATGCAATTTGAAACCTGCACCCCACTCTGATATTGATAACTTACTTGGCAGGGATATCATGCTTATCCAATTTTTTCGCTCATGTTCAGACTGGCTGTGCTAGTAGCAAGTCACAATATGCTTCCTTTACAGTTATTCTTTCAGGGCAAAGAGACACAAACAAGCTTTGTCAAACAAGATGCAAGGTCTTGAGATATTTAACTCTGGGGAAACTTGCACTAAAAAAGGATATTTCACACCAAATCCAAAAAGATTCATGAAAAAAATACAAGGCATAAAGGTATTTAGCTATGGTCAAGTGCATGCAACAAAGAAGCACAATTAGAAGACCTGTGACCAGGTTGCACAACAAGACAACCACAACTACTCATGTGAAGAACATCAAAGACCAAAGACTCTTCATTGGCAATTCATGCACAACATCTGTCACTCCTCATGGCCTCCCAAGGGAATCCCAATGTTGCAACAACCCACCTTCTTCAAAAAGACTTGCCAAGAAATACACACAAAATCATCAGCAAGGCTCCATATTGAAAAATCTTGCAATCTGCCTCTTTGTAATATTTATGAAACTCCAAATAAATTGCTCATACTAATGGGAAGTCAGTTTGAAGGATTGCCATGACTGCAAACAGGTTAAAAGAACTTGTGGAATGAACAGAGAACATGAGGCACCCTATGGCACCCAAGAAAAATGTGTTTGCCAGAAGCAGTTTCTCAGTCTCAAGCACCATTGAACCAGAGCATCATTGTTTAGCAGAATGCACCATGTACACGTATTACACTCCAACTTGGAAAATAGATAGCCTGTCAAAACCAAAACCAGTCTATGTTCCAACAGATGATTGAAAACCAGCACACAACGCTTCAACATTGCATTTAACAATTGTGAGCACAAATCCATCTAATGCACTACTAAGTCTCTACCATGCTTATCAAATCCACAGCAAGTAGGACATTACTACAAGGCATTGCATGAGTTTGTATGCCCCATTCTTGCTGGTATTGTAAGCATATTCCATTAACCTGGGTGCCCTTGAAAATAACCAGGGTGCAGTGCAACAAAAGATTTAACTCTGTCACTGAAAGAGCTACCTGTCAAATCTGTTCTACACCTGTCCCTCGCATCATTGGGCCACTGGAGCAAAATTTCAGCAGTCATAATAGACTCTACTATCAAAATCAGGGGCATCTTCTTCTAGTCCCTTCAGTTTACAGGATCACAGGGGCTGTCATACCTGTCAAATCACCAGATTCAATGCATGCCATTCGGCAATACATATTTTTGGTGGAAGACAAAGTGACTGGGATGAGCCGCCCTCACAACACAACTCACAACTGGTCACTTGTTCACCAATGTGTTGTGGGTTCTTACCACTACAGCAAATACTCTCCTCAATTTACATGGGAGATTATCTTAGCAGCTCGGTAATTGAGCTAAGCACATCTATGGTTGGCTCTAACTCTGTACAAGGTTTTCCACATGGTCTGAATTTGTCAACTATTTTCACAAACTTCTTCATATAATTGTGCTCCCTGGCTGTAAAACTTCCATTTCAGACAAAAGTCAACAATTTGGACTGCCACATGATACAGGTTTTGCATCTCCTGGCAATTGGGTCTGCGAGGGAAACTCCAAGGATGATTCTCTTCTGTCAGGGATATAAAATATATTTTGTATGTATGCGTTTGTATGAGGGCCCACTCAGAAAGACAATAGATCAGCTTTAGTGATTCTTGTGACCTATTTGCACAGCAGAGTCACCAAGACAGATATTCCAAGCTGATGGCTTTTTCTTCTTCACCTGTTTGATATCTTTGTCCCCAGACTTAGTGCCCATAAGATGTGAGAAGAGCCATTTCAATGGGGAACATCCTAACCCTGTTGAGAGTGGTGCCTTGGAAGCATCTTCTACACGCAAGCTCCTCAATGGGGTACGTGCTTTTGCTTTTCCAGTCTTCATTAGTGCTGTCAGTCTTGAACATGCTTGAGCAGGCCATAGCATCTGATAGGGTATTCTCCAAAGGGGCTGATGCAGGTAGAATCTCATCATCAAAATAGGTTGCTGCTGCTGGCAATGATGATTGAACAGCATTCATTGCTGCCTCCTCCAACCAAGCCAGGTCTCTCTGCCTCCACTGGGCACCTCTGTTTGCTCCTCCTGCAAATGGTCTTGATGGGAACTTGAGAGTGGGTGCTGCTCAAGTACAGAGAGCAAGGGAGGGGCTGGTTCTTGACAATTTGCAGTTTCAGGGGTAGGTGCTTCTTCCAGTGCTGACACCATTATTTTGGACTGTCCATTTGTCATCATTAACCAAGGTTTCTCTGGTGAGGCCTGGTCTTTTCACCCAATTGAACTCCAGTCTTGATAAGCTGTTTGCATCTGCACAACCTCTGAGATAGAATCTCTGCACATTTCAGTTTGATCTGGAGCTTGAACTTCACCATTGGTAGAACCAGTTGATAAAGCCTGTGAAACCTCAAAGCTGTAATCCTTCTGTTGCCTGGAAAGTGACAAAGGAAGTGTGTTATTGCTTGTATCAGCTCTTTCAGATCCATCACCATTATCATGGCTGTCCTGTTTGTGTGATTTTCCACCATCTAAAACAGTGAATTCTGTGACTATTTCAGTTGTTTGAGCCTGTAAACCATGACAGCTGATGTCATCCTGGCTTGGATTGTTGAAATCAACACTCTCTGCATCAGTTTCTGCACACCCAGATCAAACTTCGGCAGGCTATAGTTTTTACCAACAACAGTTCTAGATAGACCACGCAAATAATCCACCTGTCCTTTAGCTTTTATTGCCCATTAGATGTAACTGTCTGATCTACACAAAGGTGAAAGAGATTAGGAGAACATTTACAGCTGAATACTACATGTTAGAACCTTCTTTACTTGGAGATGCACATTTAGTGCGGAATGTTCTAGAGAGACCACACAAAAAATACACCTTGCTTTTATTGCCCTTTAGATGTCAATGTCTGATCTACAAATGAAGGTGAAAGAGATTAGGTGAACATTTACAGCTGAACACTACATGTTAGAGCCTTTTCTACACAGAGATGCACATTCAGTGTGGAGATTCTGAATCTTTAAATATTGTACCACATCTTTCATATCTCCCAATCTGCAATGAAACAGACATCACACATATCATCACGTTTACTCTTCTTTCCCCTGGAACCTGGGAAATAAACAGAAAGATTACAAAGTAGCTGGCCTATGAATGCATTGCAGATAGTGTACCTCCAACAGATCATCCTGCCATTACTCCCATCAAAACTCCTATCTGCCTCAGCACTTCTTTTTTCATCCTCATTGCCTCCAATCGCACAAACAGGTGATGCACCCACTATTGAATTTGTATTTTTGGTCTGTGGTGAGCTGCGATTTCATCTACTTGGTTGAAGCTTTTTTAGGCACAGTATGGCATCTTACTGGTGAATTTGAATTTCCTCATTTCAGTTTTTTCTTCTATTCTTCATAGCAATGGCAGTGTGCCATCAATTCACCCTTGAGTCACTTTTGCGGGGGTGCTAAATGCATGTGCCAGTGTATTGGCACTTGAAGAAGGTCGGTGTTCTCATGAGCAGATCATTCGAAGCAATTGTGAATCAGATGTTTTTGTGAGAGTAGCCTGGTGGATATGTATGCAAAATGTGGGAGCATGGAAGATGCTGAGAGAGTGTTCCACAAGATGCCATCAACAAATGTGGTATTGTGGAATACAATGATATCAGGACATGTGAAATGTGGGCAAGGGGAGAAGGCACTGGAACTATTTGGACAAATGCAACAGACAGGTGTGCAGCCAGACCCTGTCACTTTAGTGACAGTGCTGAATGCATGTGTAAGTGTAGCTGCACTTGAAGAGGGCAGGTGTGCTCGTGAACAGAGGGCATGTGTGCTCATAGTGTGTGGGACTCAGATGTCTTTTTGGGTAGTAGCCTTGTTGACATGTATGCAAAATGTGGGAACATGCAGGATGCATGCAGAGTGTTCGATAGGATGCCTTTGTGTGATGCGGTCACTTGGAATGTAATGATATCAGGATGTGTGAAATGTGGGCAAGGGCAGAAGGCACTGGGACTTTTTCAACAAATCCAACAGGAAGGGGTGGAGGCAGACCTTGTCACCTTAGTAGGGGTGTTGAATGCATGTGCAAGTGTAGTTGCACTCGAAGAGGGCATGTGTGCACACATTGAGGAGATCATTGAAAGTGGTTGGGACTCAGATGTCTTTATTGGGAATTGCTCAGTAGATATGTATGCAAAGTGTGGGAACATGGAGGATATTTATAGATTGTTCAATAAGATTCCTTTGCATGATGTGGTCCCTTGGAATGCAATGTTATTTGGACATGTGAAATGTGGGCAAGGCGTGAAGGCACTGGAACTATTTCAACAAATGCAACAAGAAGAGGTGCAGCTAGACCCTGTCACTTTTGTGGGGGTGCTTAATCCCTGTGCAAGTGTAGTTGCACTTGAAGAGGGCAGGAGTGCTCAATCATGATCAGATCATTCAAAGTGGTTGTGATTCAGATATTTTTATGGGGAGTAGCCTGGTTGACATGTATGAAAAATGTGGGACCAGTGACGATGCTTGAAGTGTGTTCCAAGATGCTCTCATGAAATGTCGTATCTTGGAATGCCTTGGTTGCAGGATTTGGCATGCATGGGCATGGCAATGAAGCTCTTGAACATTTTGAGCAGATGTGCCAAGAAGGTGTAGAGCCTGATCAATTTTGTTTCTCTTCTATCAGCCTGTAGCCACATGGGTCCGGTTGATAAAGGCATGTGCTGTCATGGTTCCATGAGTGAAATTCACATGATTTCTGCAAAATTGGAGCACTATGCCAGCATGGTTGACCTTTTTGGGCATGCTGGCCATTTACAGGAGGCAGAAAAAGTGATCAAGGAAATGCCTATAAACCAAATGCAGTTGTGTGGAGAGCTTTGCTTGGTGCTTGCAGAATTCATGGTAATGTGGAGATGGGAGAATAAGCTGCTCAACAAGTCCTTGAGCTGGATCGTGAAAATGCTGCAGGCTATGTGCTGCTATCAAACATATATGCTGCTGCTGGCCACCAGGATCTAATAAGAATGTTCAACAGCAGAGAAAGGAAAGAGGTGAAGAAACAGCCTGGTCATACCTGGATTGAAGTGAATAATGAGGTGCATACTTCTGTAGTAAATGACAAAAAGCATCCTCAGATTGTTGAAATTCAGGCAGAACTGAAGCTAGTGTCAAGGCTGATGCATGATGCAGGGTATGTGCCAGATACAAAACTCGTGTTGCATGATGTGGATGAAGAAGAAAAGGCCTTTCATTTGTGCCACCATAGCAAGAAATTGGCTATTGCAATTGGTCTCATCAGCACACCTCCTGGTATGTCCCTCTGCATAATCAAGAATCTGCAGGTTTGTAATGACTGCCACACTTCCACAAAGTTCATATCAAAAATAGTTGGAAGAGCAATCATAGTGAGGGATGCTAATCACTTTCATCACTTTGATGATGGTGTTCGTTCTTGCAAGGATTATTGGTGATGCCAGCAATTTGTCTTTTCAATTGCTAACTATGTTAGTTTTGGTATGTATAGTTGTAGGACATGTCCATGTATCGAAGGTGCAAAGTTAAAGTGAAAATTGTTAAAAAGTTAGATTAGATCATGATTCATGTGGGATGAAATGATCACAATGATATTGCATTTGCCATAGTCAAATCTTATTAGATTTCTTGAAGGGGATGGGGGTTTGCAGCACTTGCAGCCAATTATGATCATCTACATTGTTTATTGAGCAGTGCATACATGAGGCTGAGAAAGAGGCAAACAGAGTTGGACAGAGAGTTGCAGCTAAAGTTGGATGGTGGATCATGGATTCTTGAATTCCTCTTTTCCTTGCACATATGAAGAAAAGTGGTAGTGTATCTCCATAAGTGCTATGTCTGATTAATTATACCTGGGTCAGTTTGGTGCCATAGCTGCATGGCAGATCAATTATGGAGGGGTTTCAAAATTTGAAAAGGGAAATTTCGAAGGTCTTATTTAGTTGGTTGGGGCCATTGAGCTCTGTCTCTGATTATGTTTCCTCACAGTACCTGTTCTGCAGGGGTTTTAGGTGTTGCAAATTTGGTGGCTGTTGCCATGATAAACATGGATCTTATCCATTCATCAAGATCTGGATTTCCTTTGCTGACTTTCTCAAAAGAATGTTTGTAGTAGAGGAGCACTGTCCATAGTCTGGCTGTCCCATGCTGTCTGGCATTGTGGGCAAGTCATGTTTCTTGTCTTGACATTTTGCATACATGTCCTAGTGGGATGTATTGTGGTTTGGTGCCAGTTGCATGAAAGTCTCTATAACAATTGTGGGTGGGTTTTGCAGTGAAGTTTAGGCTGAAAAGGACATGTTGTCTGCATGGCCCTTCCCAGTACATTTCTCCATGCCTCTCACAGAATTCCTTCACCACGCAATGGCTGACAAGCTTGTTCACCACAGTGCCTTGTTTAATGTCTTTTGGGGTGCCTTACTACAATCATTTTCCTTCTGTTCTTGTCCCTTGCCACAAGACATCAGGTCAGAGAGTATCTTAATGTTGTGATTGTGGTACAGTTTAAAACATGTCTACTTTTCCCTGACCTTCTGAACCTTTACAAAGCTTGCTATGGACTAATATTCTTACAATTGGACAATTAGGAGTGTACATCCCTTAGATTGTGAGCCTATCATCAGGATTGTGGTTTCGTGTGCCTGGGTGTCTGATTGCTGTGCTTCTGGTTGACCACTCTTGATTTCTGAAGGAGGGAGGTAAAAAGTACAGTGGATAGTTGGGTTGTTGCATCTCTGTGAGCATTCCTGGAAGTGCCAGTTTTCCAATATAATAGTTTGCCTCAGATGTTTGTTGTGTGGCTACTGCTTTCGATGGATGCATGCTGCAGTCTCCTGCAGATGGAATGGTTCCCAAGAATATGGTAGATGAGCAATTAGGTCAATGTCAGATGTGTCGCAAACCCAACAGTGTACTTACCAAAAAAATGTGTTAAAATGTGTGAGGAAGAGGCTGAATCCCTTCACACATTTTAACTGCTTTGCTGAGCTTGGTCATTGGTAGAACCTGTACTGTTTGTATTGTTTGTAGGGTTGTTCTCAGGCTGTATCACCAAACAGATACAATCATGGTGCTTGAACCCTTGTCACCAACAAGGGTGCCCTTGGTATTCGATGGGGAAGTCTCACATGGGAAGTGGGCATATGGAAAAAGGCACTGTGCAGTGGGCACTAGTGCAAAGAAGGAAGACATTACTAGGGGTAATGCATATACCCATTCTGACATTCACAAAACATCTGACAAAGTGAAATGTGCAGAAGTAGGGATCATAGTTATTGTTCATGGAGAGTATGATTCCTTCATCAACATTCTAAAAGGTTTGGCCTACATCAGCATAATTGTTTTTAAGTGACGTTTGAAAGTAATCTGCTACCTTCCATCTGGCTCTTTTGAGCAATTCATTAGTCAGGGAATGAATTGGCTTTGAAACACAATTTTCAAGCACATGCAGAAACACAACTTATCCAACCCATAACTTTTCTTGTGTGTTACTGGATTTCTATGAAGTACATATCAATTTCTTGCATTGCTTTCAGCACTAATGCATGACTATCAGAAAGGGACTTAGCAGAGAAAAATCTAGCTGACTACCTCCAGAGTCCAAAATCCAGTAACAGAACATTTGCCTTTAACAATTAACACGATCTCAATCTTTTATGTTCTTCCACTAGGTGATGGCTTTTTTGAAAGGGAAATTTTTAATGATGTAGGATCATGGTGCATACAATCAAATGCACAAAACGAAATGGGTGGTCAAGCAATTCCTGAACTTATTCTTGATGAATGCCATTCTTGAGAAACAACACTCATCTTCCACAAAACGAGGACTTGAAAATATGATATTTTGGTCTGCTTTATGAATTCCAAAAGCTTGTGCTTGAGAATCTTCACCCACAATATAACATGGATATCATTGGATGTTGCTTCATATTTTTTTATGAATGGATCTTTACAACATATTTTGCCATGTCATCCATCTTCCACATGGCATGGACCACATAGGGTTTATGGTTTACAGCTAGGATAAGTTCGGAGCTAAATCCAAACAAATGCATTGTTCTTGTTATTAATGATACATATTAAACTATAGTTGGATTTTCAAAAAAGATTATTAGGGATATATTCTTTGATCTGGAGATTAAAAAAGACTAAAATATAAGGAATAAATTAACCCCTGCCATATTCACATAAAGGATATAGATATATAAATTTAACCCCTATGTTGAACCATTCATATTGAGGGGCTTTCCAAATTCCCAAAACTTTTGGGTAGCTTGGGGAAATGTAGGATTTTTGTCATGTTGCCCAAAAAAGTTAAGCACTATGGAAAATTCCTAGGAAACAAAGGATGTTTGAATTTCATGTTGCCCGATAATTTTTGGCAAATTATAAAGGTTTGAAAAATTCAATTGTACCCAAAATTTTGCACTTGGAAAGCTCTTGATGTTGGAAAATTTCCATGCAATTATGGAAATTTTATTCCCACCTGATAATGATTAATTCTACTTTTTGTGAATGATAATTTTTTTTATAAAAAATCTTTTTTGGAAACATCATAATGCTTTAGAAAAATCAAGAAATTTTGGAATTGTTATGTTGGTCAATAATTTGGGGAAAATTATGATGGTTGGAAAAAAATTTCATTCATAAAAAAATATCAAGCAACATCCAATGGATTTTTTTGGAAGATTTGGATTAACTTTATTTTGCCCTAAAAAATCCCCATAGTCTCCCACCATTCAGGGTGTTTTTTCAATGAAACAGAGAACATTAGAACCTTTTGGGAACAAAGATGTGGGGAACAACTAAAATGCACCACTTGCAAACTAATACATTATCCTTTGAAGCTTCAGAACAAATATATCCTAGAACTAAATTGGATTGTACCTACAACGAGAAGAAGACAAAGGTGGAAATTTGAGAAATTCCATGTCGTGAGATGTGACCGAGATGTGAACTCCACATATGCCAACAAACTATGGGAAGCCAATGGATTGGGAAGGAAAATGGTATGGTCCATGTGGTCAAGGGTGACAAATCTTTCTAGAATCCAACATCCAACCTAGGTCAAATGTCTACAATAGAAAAGACACAAAGAATTATATTAACTGCTGATAATGAAAAAAACCTTACTCACAATCAAGGTCTATGTTTGAATTTTTTAATTGGTACAAATTGTGGGTACTTTCTTGGAAAACAAAGGCTCAACTTGAATTGACTTCATTGTCAAGAGTTATTATTTAGTTGCAATATTAAGTCTAGCTTAATTAGGTTTTATCCTAATTAGTTAGACTAATTTAGTTTAGCAATTAGTTTAGCTACAAACCAATTTTAATGTGAACATGTTTAAACTTTTTGTGTTGGGGATGTAATCTTTTGTTGTGTGATCTCAAATCACTTTTGATTTCAAGACATTGTCTTCTTTTATTTTGTAATTTATTTGTGTTTTCATAATTTTTATTTGCACATCTTGTATGATTTTATGTCTTTATGTGTTTTGGATTTGGATTCTTATGTTTTGTTGTAAGTAGATGCAAGTTACGGTGACTCACTTTTTATATTCTTATGGATTTTCTACATATTGTATTCTAATCAAATGTCATAAATGCATTATAAAATCATCAATTTGACAAAAATATTTATGAATTAAGATGCCAACTTGAATAAGAATATTTATTAAGGAGTGAAATTCAATAGACATACACCAATCATATAGTAATGGACTTTTAAAGTGCGCATATGGATTATAATCTAGGTTCTGCATTAGCATTCAAATGCATTTTTTTTTTTATGATTTTATTTCAAAAACATTTATAGGAACATAATATATGATACATGATGGAAAAACAAATATGGATTGATAAAAATTACAAAAAAACTACCAACAAATAACTATGGACCACATTTGGACCTTGTTTTCAAAAGTTCCAATCTTGGTCATTTTTGGTTGGATTGATATTTTTTTCCCCGTAACATGTATAATAAAAAGTTTTTAAAATGGGAATCCTTTCATATGGACTTTATTAATCAATTAATCATCACATAGGGCCCGTTTAACATTGGTTTTTAACGTTATTTTCCATTCTAAAATTAAGTTTTCCATTTATATGGATTTTCAGGATTAGGACTCTTGTTGCTTTTGAGCCACCATAACTTGCATCTACCCTTGTTTACAAGTGAATTATGTTGAATCACAAAAATGAGCTAGTTGTTTTTGTTTTGTAACTAACCTAGATTTGTTTACATTTGAATGTTAACTTTTTTTGTGTGTACTATGCATAAGATTTAGTTAGCATCCATTATGAAAAAAAGGTTTTTATAATTGACCTTGCAATTCAATTTTTGAATGCACTGAACATTTACAATTCACTATATTTATATGTCATGAATGCTAATGGACAAGTTGCATGAATTGTAGAGTTGAAAAGTTACAACTCACCATATATATGGTGGAACTCATTGCAACTCCATTGTAACTTTGTTTAAACAATTCATTTTCAATTACTATGCAACTCCATAACTACACCCATGATGTCATGTTGATGTCATCTATTAAAATGTCACATGAGATTAAAAACAAAGCATATGGGTTAAAAAATTTAATTGATTTTTAGTTGTAAATTGAGTTGCAACTATAGAAAGATTTTGCCACATGTTTTGTCCTTGTTTTCCATTATGTAAATTATACAATTAAATTAATGATATAATAACTAAATCTATCAATTAATTATTTAATATTTAGTTATTTAAATGGTGATATGAATTCATCAATTTATTTTATTTTTTTGTTATTTCAAATTAATTATTTGACTTCATAAAATTTATTATCAGATGATTGATTATCTAAACTTATATACTTAATCATTTTTCATTTGAATTTTTGAAAAAAATTCATTATTAAATATGAATTTGGCTAGAAAACATGAAAATATAAATAGGCATATCCAAATGTACATCAAACTAAATTTTTTATATAACATACAAATTGCTTTTAGTTTCACATCTAAATGAATGATATGTATCCAAATAATTAAATAATTAATTAATGAAGTTTGATAATTATTGAGGAATTATTAATTTTCTTAAATAATCAATATAATTCATCATGAAATATCTCCAACTTGGATAACTATTTATTTGATTAATATTTAATAAGTAATTAGCTTATTAGTTAATGTAAAATTAAAAGGGCAATACTTTAAGATGAAAATTGTTGAATTGTTTTGTGTAGTGATGCAAAACAACCTTGTTACATTGATTAATTGGTATGAACAACCTAAATCAAATATTTGCATGGGAGTTTTTACAAATTGGTCTCAACTACACTAAGCATTAGGCACAAACATATCATCATTCAAGGTTCCATGAATGTTGGATCAATTTATTTTTTAAAATTGTGCATAAAATTGTGGGCATTTGAGATATGCTAAATCATACAAATTACATTCATGACTTCATGGATATTTTTTTAATATTTTAAACTACAACTTTGCTTCATACACTATATGCATTAAACCCCATTTACATGTCGCAAAGGACTTTTGAACTTTAAAATGACTTTAAATTTTAATAAAATTTGAGTTACATGGTTTTTTAATATTAAATGTTTTTGTAATGTCCTTATTAAATTCCTATCACTAGAAAAAAATTGGATGGAAAAACTTTAATATTCTCCAAAATTATGGGCCTTTGGCAAATAAATAATTATTTGATGCAGTCTTGGTGCAACTTTATAGGTTTTTAATTTAACCTAAAACTCAAAATTTGAATAAATGGCAATTCAATTTGAAATTATCAACTTCCATGTTAATCATAAATCACAATTTCCCATGACTATAATGCATTTTGAATGGCACCACATGGACATATGTAAAAAAAATCCCAATTTTGACCACAATCCAATGCCCTTTTTGGCTTGTTGGCGTGTGATTACACCCTAAAAGGTGTTGATTTCAAATTGGTTTCAGGCCCTTGGTACATGAACAAGTCCAATTATGCACATAGTAAAGATTGGAATTTCCTAATTGTATGCAATTATTGATTCTTTGTGTGTTTCAACCTTTCCATGTTAAAGGTTACATATAATCAAGTTTCAAAGTTCTTGATTCAAACCCTCACACTTATGGACAATGATTTTTTTTAGTTCATGGAAAAGTTCATCAATTTAGTTCCATACTTGATCTTTTATTATTTAAAAAAATGATATATATTTATAATTTTTGATTTTTGGACATGATTAAATCCAATTCTCTTAAGGCTTGTAAACAAAAACATATTGATATGTTTTCCAAAGACTTGGGTGAACTTTTTTGGTTTTATTGATTTGAATTTTGTAAGTTTCTATGATTCATTTTGAATAAAAACTAAGTTAAAGGTTGCATAATTAACTTTGTCAAATTTCATTAAACATGTTTCTGGTTTTCATTTGTGTTTCCAATCTCCATGGTTGCATAATCCAGCCCAACTTGGTTTGATTATTCAGCTATTTTAAGTTGTTATGATGAATAAACATTATCAAATTAAAGATTACAATTAGTTGTCAGATATCTTGTAGCAAGTTCCATGTGTTGATCATTATTTTTTAATTTTCGTTGTATTATGAGTGTGGGTTTAGGAAATGTTTTAAACATTCCAAATATTGAGCAAGTTCCTAAATCCGCACTCCAAAACTTGCAACAAACCATTTTGATCAAATATGTTTTTGGTCTCCAATGTGGGTTTTTGCAAATTTGTCATGAACTTGGTCTAGTAATTTGAGTTATACTGAGTTTTTGTGATGAACAAGATGTTTTATTGGAATAACTTGATTATAATTAGTTGGACCAAAATTTTTATAGCAAACCATTTTGATCATCCATGTTTGATTTTCATTTGTATTTCCGATGTAGGTTTAGCAAATGTGTCATGAACTTGGTCTAATTAATATGTAGTATGAAGCTTTTGTGATGAATAAACTTGCACAAACAAGGATTAAAATTAATTGTCAAAAATCTTTGCACAAACCAAATTGATAATCTATATTTGATTTGCATTTGTATTTCTAGTGTAGGTTTAATTTGTCATGAACTTGTTTGGATTATTTGTACTGAATTTTTTGATTAATATATTTTACTAGATTAAGGGTTATAATCAACTATAAAAAAACTTGCGACTCAGACCATCATGATCATCTTTTTTTGGTCTTAATTTGTATTTTCAATGTGGGTCTACCAATCTCTCATGAACTTCATGCAATAATTCAAGAATTGTGTTGAGTTTTTGTGATGAACAAGCTTTGCTTTATTGGATTAAGGATTACAATTAGTTGTAAACATACTTGCAGTTGAAACCATCCAAGTGATCATTTGTTTTTAATCTTCATTTGTATTTCCAATGTGGACCAGTGTTCTACTTTCTAATTCTAGTGCAATGGAATTCATGAAGTTAACTGGTAGAACATACTAACGCTAAGTTCAAGCATTTTCCCCACACTTTTAGTATCAAACTTAACTCTTTCAAAAAAACACAAAATGCATCATCCTCCATCCAACAATGTAGAGTCATCTCCTTCACACAACCGAAAATTCACGAAAACAATGCTCAATCACCAACATTTGATCTAAGCATTAACACACCATGAAAAACAACAAACCAATGTTCATAACCTAAAAACAACAAAACATAAGAAAAATAGAAAAGAAGTAAAGGAAAGAAGCGTGATTTCCTCCAATGCTCATGATCACCAACCATCTCCATCTTTGGTATTTTTTGTTGGTCACATTCAACACAACAAATCATCCATTAGGGCAAAGTCTCCACACATCATCTTGACTAAAACTTAGTCATGCAATAGAATTTTCTGACATAGGTCTAGGTCACAACATAATTAGTTGGTAATGGAACAATTGGTGGCATTGGTGGTGGCAATAGTGGCACATGTTCATCAATGAAAGGACAACTAAATTGCAAGTTAAAATGCAAATGTGTAGACCTTCATGCACATTATCGTTGTCCCAATTTTGATAGATAATGTAAAATTTTGACCTCCTTTTTCACATTGTAAATTTCCATTGAGTATTCCCATCTATTCTTTTTCTAGAACCATTTTGAAATTATTGGGCACTTTTGGGGTAAAAGTCATTTGAAATTGGAAATGCAATCACCAGTATTAAAATGCCTAAAAAGCAGACCAGCAACATTGTGTAACTGACAAGGTCCTATTACAAATGAGGAAAGAACCGCTAGAAATGCAACAACAAAAATTATGTATCATGAGAATTGAGTGCATGGACTGAGGATGGAGGAGCCAGAATTTTGAAAGGAGAGAAAGGTTGAAACTTGGAATTATGAACATTCGAGTTTAAGGAGAGACCCAAAACTATGTCTAACACAAAGAGAAGGAATAAAAGAAAGCAAAGGAACAATGAAAAACCTCCCTCTTGACAAATGAGTGACTGTACAAGATAAGGATTTCAAGAGTTGAAACAAATACCCCAGGGGTGATGGCTCACTGGCAGGCCCTTCTGCGATCACAAACCGATCTTGGGTTTCAAGCCCAGTAGCCTAGTGTGGAAGTGGAACTCCTCCTGGCCCTCTGCCAATGAACTTTACTTGGGGGTGCGCAACTGCTCGTCACGCAAGTGTCCTGTTGTGCTTCAAACCCCAAAAATCAATACAAAGAAACAGAAAATATAAAACAAAATGAAAAGAGATAAAATATGTGTAATAATAGAAGGCACGAGTAGAATGCGCTTGCCTCAAGGGAAAAGCTCCAAATTGAGCAAACTCTCCACCTCTGTTATCATATGAAGAGACAAAGCATAGGTAATAACAGAAGGCACGAGTGTCATGCCCTTGCCAAAGGGCAAAGTTCCAAAGTGAGCAGACTGTCCTGCCTCTCTCAGTCTTGTATTTTGCCATACGATTCTCTATAGTTCATCATTATTTATTGGCTTTGCCCTAGCAAGGCAAGAATATCGTGCTTAGATTCATTATAGAGTATAGTAGCTTCAGGAATTTTTTGCCCCTCGGTAATAGGTCCATTTTTATGTGAGGATTTTTGAAAGATGATATTTTAGCTTGTGTTGAAACTTGAGATTAGTCATAGAGTTATAATATCTTGAAGGATTCTGGTTTCTTTTAGATTATTATTCGAAGATTATATTTTGGCATGGTGAAATATTTGAGTTTCTGTAATTCTTCTTTTACCTTAAGGTACTTTTTAATGTAAGCGCCAAGGCCACAGTGTGACACCCCCCTGGTTTCAGTGTTTTCATGTAATGCAATGGAAAAGGGGTTAACCCCTATACTCCATTTGACCTTTTCAGTCTCACTTTCAAAATTCAACCAGCCCTGGCAAACCTCCAGAAAAGCCATGCAAAACGTGGGACCTTCGAAAACCCAACTTCCTAGCGTTGTAGACCACTTCTAGCTGGATGTTTCAGTAAAGAAAAAGGGTGCCAACTGCTTGTCAGGTCATGACTCCTGTTGTGCTTCAACCCAGAAAAAACGAAAAGAAAAAACAACAAGAAGAAAAGTATAAGTAATAATAGAAGGCATACATGTAATGCCTTTGCTGGAAGGGCAGTTCCAAATTGAACTAACTCTCCTCCTCTCTTTATTTTTTCTTGTATGTTGCTATATAAAGAGAAATGACAGATAATAATAATAATACAAGCCATGAGTATCATGCGCTTGTCCAAAGGGTAATGTTCCAAATTGAGCAAACTCTCCTCTTTCTTTTTTGTTCCGTATGTTGCCATATGACCAGACACAATGTAGGGTAAGGCCCTCAGTGGAGGGCATTACCAAAATAAGGGCATGTGTGAGGCAGTAGTTCAAGAATGTTGGGCTCTATTTTGGTAATGCCCTCCTTTTCAGGGCCTTACCTGGGATAAAGACATATCTGAAATTTTCTTTACAAATGAACAATCAAGATTTTCCAATAACATTGGGAATTTAACAGAAAATATTCAAAAACGGTTTCAGTACCAGTAACATCTTATTTTGAAACAAACTTGTTATCCTTTGTAGAATCATGATTATATTTACGGAAAAAAAATCCATTTGGAAAATGCTTTGATATTGTACATAGAAAACTAAAAATTAATGCTAATATTTGAGAATTTAAAAAAAAAATACCATAAAAGTTTGTGATGCCTTAGAATGGAAATCAATTTTGATTAAAAAAACTTCCCTATTGGTAATGAATTTATAGCAAAGTAGAACATATCATCACTCCAACTATTACAGTTGGAAAGTAGGAAAGACTCCAAAGAAACTCCAAACAGACAACAACCAAAGCTTGAAAAGGAGTGGGAAAAATGTTATGCAACATAGCATACACTGCCCATTGTTATAATCCAATTTCGACATAATGGGTAGTGTATGCTATGTTGCAGTGTAACATTTAGCACTAAAAACAAAATGCACTAGCAATCTTACCCACATCATCATAGTTTTTTTTTGAACATGCAAAGAAAAAGGTTGAAGACAAAAACATTAAAGCGTTTAAGGGAAAGAGGACCAAAAAATGAATAAATGTTCATTATTGTTTTGGCGATGCAAAATAAAGGAATTTGGATTGTAGGAAACTAGAAGAATAACCAAAAGAAGAAAATCAATCATAAAAGCATGAACACAAGGTTGTAAAATAAAATAGGAGTTTCACAAGGGAAAGTAGAAAATGTTGGTTTGCTATCTTTGTGACAACTTGTTGACAACTATATTCAAATTTGCATAATGCACAAACAAAGAGGAAATTGGCACAACAAAAAAAATAATGGAACTCAGAATGGAGGTTGAATAAAAATTTGACTAAATTTTGGATAAACTTTGTTCAAATCTTGGTTAAAATAAAATATGACTAAAACATGGCTAAATTAAGAATTCATTAAAAGTTTGTTAAACATTAGCTAAACTAAAACTTGCCTAAATCTTGGAAAAAAATCTACCAAACAAAAAATTGATTAAAACTTGGGTAAAAGTTGATTAACTTAAATTGTTTTAATTTAGCCATAGTTTAATCAATTTTTATCCAAGTTTTAATCAAATGTTAGTTTAGTTAGTGCATTTATGCCTTCATGTTATTTTCTCTTTCAAAAAAAACCTCAGGTTAGGAAGTGTTATTGGACATGGTTGAATAGACAAAACAAACATGGTTTATTAGTTTTGGTAAAATTTGTTTATGTTATTACAAGTTTTGATTTGTGGATGTTTAAATGGGCAAGTGATGTTTTTAGATTGATTTAAAATTTCTTGAGAGAAGATTGGACGCCAAAACACATTATAATTAATTTATTTGAAGCACTTGAAACATTAAGAAGTTTATGAGACCTTTTAGAACAATATGGCTTGACCAAAAAGATCCTTATGTTAAGGATGAAGGTGCAAATTTTAATACCATGATAATTGCTTTGAAATCAGTAGTAAATTGTGAAACTTTGATTTTGATGAAAAACTTTTAAGGGCTTTCTTTGAATATGTGCCTTCCCTAAAGCTTGTAATATGCAAATGTTGAAAAAAAAGTCTCTAGGGGCTTGAAGTATGCTTTTATTAAAGAGTTCCCCAAATAAATTTGTAAAAATGTATTACATGGCATAAAAAATTAGGGAAGGAAAACAAGAATGGAGGAAAGCTGAAATTACTTAAGTTCATCAATTTGAAAATATGGTTACAATCAAATAACCTTGAGAAACTAATATTTATGAATAAAAAATCAAATAGTCATGAGAAATTAACATTTATGAATAAAAATTGACCAAATGATGCAAGGGTGGATCGCAACATTCTTAATAATTTTTTAAAAATGGTAAATTTTGAATTAAAATTAGAGAAATAATTAAATGATTTTGAAAACTCATTTGAGTGAAATGAATTGATTTTTTTTTTAATTGAATGTTTTTTGTCTTGTATATCTTTAAAATGTGATCACATATTTTTTTAGATATTAGGGTTTTTTTTAGATATTATGTTTCTGGCCTATGAATGTTTTACAATCATATTAATCCTCAATTTAAAAAAAAAAGTTAAAGAACCAGCTTAATATAAATTATAATATAAATTGTCTAAACTAAACGATTTAAGAACGGGTTGTGAAAGAACTGGTTTGACATGAAGAAATCTAAAAATAAAGAACTGCACATGGTATGAATTGTTTTATAAAAATGTGAATGGCATGCGTTCTAAAAAAAAGAAAGTCAATAACCGCCCAACACTCATATACACCTCTGAAATGGGCCCACATAAAATCAGGGATGGGTGCTCTAGGACCAAGGGCAGTGTGCTCTATTGGATTTTAACGTATAGATCTCCCTTTTCTTTAGTTGATTTGCTTCATGTGACTGGTGGAAGGTTCAGTTCTTAGTGGTTCCCTTTCCTCCTTGTGGCCTGCCTTTGTTGGGCTATTCGCTTGCCTGGACTTTGCTCCAGGTCTCTTGTTTTGCTTTTCTCTCCCTTTCTCTTTTTTTCTTTTTTTGGCGCTTTCTTTTTATAAAGTTTGACACGGTTTCATCATCATTTAAACTGTTGGCTGAGGCAAAGAGTAGTACTTTTGCCATTAAGGCGTGCATTTATGTGCTTTTGCCGCAAGGGCCTGCAAGTCAGCGAAATGAAAGCCAGACACAACTAGGGTTCCCTTAAATTCCTGAAGTAGATCCACTGGCGAGGATCCCCAGTATTGTTTAGCATTAAATGGCGACTACGTGGTCTGTACCTTTTTTCACAAAAGTGCTGCTCATCTTTGTTGGCCTTGCCTTGGTAGGCAAGGATATTCGGTTTAGATTCAAACCTTGCCAATCATTAATAAACCAAAGCAAGGATATTGTGTTTAGAGTCGTTATAGAGTATAGTAGCTTCAGGGATTTTGGCCCCTAGGTAATAGGTCTATTTTTATATGAGGATTTTTGAAAGATGATATTTTGGCTTGTCTTGAAACTTGAGCTTAGTTCTAGAGTTATAATATCTTGAAGGGTTTTGGTTTCTTTTAAATGATTTTTTGAAGATTATATTCTTGCATGGTAAATATTTGAGTTTACATAATTCTTCTTTTGACTTAGGGTACTTTTTAATGTCAATGGCAAGGCCACAGTGTGTCACACCCCTTGTTTATTTTAAAACTTCGATGATGGAGCCAGTCTAGGCAGATTTCGATTTAACTATCAACTCTTTTTCATAGAACTCTTAAAAGCGGAGGCAGTATGGCATGAATAGGACATTGTCCTCATCAACCCAGGTTCTCTTTGGCAATTTGGCGGATTTTTTCTTTTAAAATAAAGGGAATTTGTGACAGAATATTTCCTTTTCAGAAAACTATGTGGCATTTTGGCGATATTTCGACAAAAAAAAAAGACTGGTGCTGGTACAACTGGTGACCTAGAAAATTCTTAGGTCTAGATGTGGGTAATTTAATTATTTTTATTTCAAAGGGGGCGAGAAATCCCTAAAAATAACAAATTTGAGTGTTTTTTCATTTTCCTAAAAAACAGCAGTGCAAGGGAATGACAAGGGTATTTTTGTTCCATTTAACCCTGTCTTGGTTGAGAGGTCAAAATTATTAAACTATAAGAGTAAAGTATAACCCCTACGCTGTTCACGCAAGTAGACCTTTTAAAACTGATATAAACAATCATATGAACACGGGTATTAAGACCAGAATAAATTGGTAACTGTTCTGAAGGTACCACGCCTAGAGCCGGCGCCTCACACCCCCCACCCATCGAGCACTGGCCGGCGCCCTTTCTGGGCCTGACAGTGCAGCGCTTTGGAGAACCATGTGGTTCTGTCGCAGGGTTTGAGTTTTTGTAAAGGAAAAGGTTTTGCTGGTAGTACCTTCCGGAATTGAGGCCCATCCAAGGTCGGTAGGGTAGGCCGAGGGGAGTGGCCTGAATATTCGGAACGTACTACTGGTGAAATCACCTCCGTAAAGATTTTGGTAGAGTTTTTTTCAACATTTTTTCATTTTTTCGTTATGTTCTTTTATAGCCTCCTGTCCCACTGAATGGAAAACGGATTTGATGAGGAGTTTGAAAGTGCTGACGACGAATCTTTCGAGGAGGTACGTTTGAATAATGAGAAGACACAACGAGGAGCCTTTTTTTTAGTATACCTGTTGCGGAATTCTTATAGTAGCCGAAATGACCATTTCTTGTAGGAATTTGTGAAAAATTCTTGATTGGTCTTATGTAACCCAAATTTGGCTATTATCCAAAATAAATTTATAAAATTGAATTATAATTATAAATTAAATTTACAAATTAATGATGACGAAGACACAATGAGACAAATCACATTTTAGTAGCCCAAAATAGAGATTTCCTGTAAGAATATGTAGAAAAAACTTGTGATTGGTCCTTTAATATTAGCCAAATATGGCTATTAATTCAAATATGTAAATTTATAAAATAAAATTAAAACTGTTGAGTTTTCTTCTATTGATTTTGGAGATATCAATTTTGTTATTATGTTATTTAGAAAAGAATTTACTCGTTATTAATTAAATTCAAAGGAAGAAAAAAAAATAAAAAGGAAAAAAAAGAAAGAAAAAAAGTTATGTAAAATGTTTTTGAAACAGGAAATTAAGAAAAGGATGACTAAAAGCTGAAAAGAAGAACTGTACCTTTCGAAATCGGGAAGGTACACTAAACTGTTTTGACTGTACCTTCAAACAGCGGAGTGTACCTTCTGGATATCGGGAGGTACAGTGCAATTTTCAGGTAAGCAATGGTCTTAAAAGTACACTAAGAAGAATCTACCGGTCTTTGCGAGTGGGGAAGTTTATTCGAATAGAAAAGTGATCAGACTTTTGTGAGTCTCAAAATCTATGCCAGTGGGTAGTACTATGATACGCAGCTGGGAGTTTCAAATTTCGAATCTGCTGAACCGCAGCTAAACATAAAAAAAGAACTTAAATCTAAAGAATATTGTTAAGTTGTTTGGCAAAATAAAAAAACATGTAGAACCATGGTGCCTGGTTTTATGCAAAACCATGCAGGGTCGAAAAACATGTGCCAAACAAGTGTGGAACAGAGGTTGATTGGGGTCGGTAGATAGCATCTCCCCTAGAGCCATGTGGGCACAATAAAGGGGTTGATTTATTTTTTTAGGAGAGACCAAAACAGTGATTTAAATATTTAGATACCAGGCTTAATATTTATACCAGGGAACATCCTTTCAGTTATCCTGGCATCAATCCTAGCGCCTCTTGTATGAAAAGATGTAGCTGTAGTTTCAAGGAGTAGAAGTTTAAGAGTTATATTGGGCTTCTGGGAGGCTTAGTTAGGGAGAGCTGGATGTGTCCTTTGTTTTGCTGCTTATGCCCAAGTTGGTCAGGTATCCTCAATTTCTCAGGACAACCATATCCTGAACAAAGTTTCACCTTCTAACAACAAATTCTTGTAAAGCTTTATTAAATAACATACCATAGATTAAGGAAATGTACAAAGGAGTAAAATTAAGGAAAATGGAGAAGTGACAGGACGTCAAGTTTACTCAGAGTAGTTGTGAAAATCTCTCCATGTCCATAATCGATCACCTACAGTAGGTTGGCCATATTTATATGTCAAAAATTAATGCCTTGCAATAGATCGGTCGTGGTGTTTTGAAGGGGTGGAAGTTGGGAAGTGACTAAGCCCATGGCTATCGCCCGACTTAAGATGGAAGACGTTCGCATCCTTTGTAATGTGATTGAAACTTTTTGACGAAAAAAGGTGACCAAGGTAGAAAGATGAGGGCCATTTGGTTCCTTTAAGCTCCAAATGGGATTGGCACAATCGTGTAAAAACATATTGACATGTTTGTGTAAGTAGCCAAATACTTCAATTGCAAAAGGGAGAAATTGGTCAATGGGGTTCAAACTATCAATTGACTAACTACTTATCAACCTGTGTACTAACCTATTATAATACTATCTGAAGAAGTTTCGTAACTAGTTTAATATTGTCGCAATTGTCGCAAGTAAAATTAGGCCACAATTTAAATTAAATAACATGTTAAATATAGCAACCTGTTACGTCAACTGTTACAAAATTTTGAGTAACACAAATATAAGGCATATAAAGCACTGAAGGAAGAAAGATGTGCAAAGGTTCTTCGTCCGATAGTTTGTCAGCAATCAAATAACTTAACATTTTTGGGTTCACTAAATCATTGGTGGTGATGATACTATATTGTGACTCATATTAATTGGTTGGAGCAACCTAACACGCACCAATACCAATGCACCAATCCCATTTTCTGAAGAAATGAACTTGAGGTTGGCCAAACTACTTTCCTTGGAAGAATTGCAAGCAGCAGCCAATTCCATGGCCAAAGGCAATCTCATTTGTGGGATGTACATGAAACTGAAAACACGCCAAATTGTTTTTTCTCCCCTTCCCTCCAAAACAAACATTCCCCTGTCCAAACCCTGAAGTTTTTTTCTCCTCATTTTACATTGTCTATGCTTATTGTTTTCATAAATGCAGTATTTTCATTTTGTTATCCTTAAACTGTACCCACCCTTTTTCCCATGTTTTAAATAGGCATGGAAAGGAGGGTGGGTTTTTCCTTCGTCGTACATAAAATGGTACTAGTTTATTTATATGAAATTTTGTTTCATTATGCAATGCACTACTCTGATTCTCTCATGACTCCTGCGATTTTTAATACAGTAATACCTGTATGTAATGTAATTTTTCATTTTTTCTTTCTAGGTGAGGACTTAGAGCCCACTAAGATTCCTGTAGTGGAACCTGCCATTGAGGAGCGGAGCTTGCACCAATTGTTCATACAAATGATAACATGCAGGTTTTCGGAAATATAGCCAAAGAAATTGCAGGTTCAGTGGGAGGTACAAGTTCTTAGTCTTCAGTTTTATTTGTTGAACAATAGTTGTACCAATAATAGAGAATTTGATTAGAACTTTTCTATTTTGTTTTGCTAGAGTTAGTTGCCACAAAATTGCATGGGGTTTGCAAATTCTTCTGACGAATGTAGAGATTCTACAGGCAAGGACGCTAATGTTCAACTCCCCCCCCCCTCCTCCCAGCAACCCTAGCCCAGGAGGGTGTGGATTGGGAAATAATGAAACTCTAGATTTTTTTGGGTAAAGTTGGGGATTGCAAGGCTTCTTTTGCAGCAATGTGGAATCTTCACAAGCATGCAAAAGATAAACACAACTTGATTATGACAATTGGTAATTGTGGGCACCCCTCCACTCAACTAGGGGGCCCTAGAACTCAAAACTATCATGCCATGAATGCCCTCATACCATGCAATGTCCATGCAAAATGAGGCGAAGGTGGTGGAACAATATAATTTTGAAATAATTTAGGAAAAAATAAAAGTAAAAATAAACCACATTTAGGAATTGCATTTGGTGAGATACCCTTCATTTAATATATATACCAAAGGATACATCACAAAATGCCATACTTGCATCCCTGGGGCTGGAACTTTATTTTCATCTAGGCCTTAAATAGAGAGTAAAACAGATGTTGGTGAAATTTTGCAGTATTTGTATTTTTTGCAATACTTTTGACATTCACATCGTATAAGTGCTAGGTAGGTTGGGTAGATAGGTGGGTGGGTAGGTATGAGATTGGGTGGGTAAGTAGGGTAGGAGGTTGGGTGGGTGAGTAGGCAGGACATTGGATGGGTGGGAAGCTGATGGGATGAATATAGGTAGGCCAACTTTTTTAGTTTTGAAACCAAGGATAACTAAACAGAGTCGGAAAAAAACATGCATGATGAAACAAAAACTTAAATAAAGGGTCAGCCCCATAAAACTAACAGGTGATGGAAAAAAATGCAGCCCATCCAATGGACAGAATGGCCAACTAGTGCATGGGTGGGCACTAGTTCAATTTGTCTAGATTAATTAGTCGTGGATCCCCCCAAAGTGGCCATTGTGAACCAGTACCAGCAGCGCACCATGAAGGATGAAGGGTAATTGGTCAAGAAACAATTTTTACGCGGAGTTTCAGTTCCCTAACTAAGCATGGTGATTAGCTCAGTTTTTTTTTTCCCCTATCTACCTACTATTAACCCACAAGCAGGTTGTTAGTAGGTAGGCAGTAAAAACAGCCCTTCCCTATGTATAAACCATCTACTTAACTAGTAATTATCTACATTTTTACCTATCTGTAACCCAGTTAGCCCTCATCCACAACTGAGTAAGAATGGGCATCCAATGGATGCTGCGTCGGTGGGTTCTGGTTCACTGTGGCCCGCACAAGTTTAGGGGAACATAGATTTTGTGATCAGTCATTAATGTGCTGGTCACAATAGGCATGGCACTTGCTGTCCCTCCCCTCCCCCAATAGCCAGGCCCCTCATCCACGTGGGTCCATTTCGCCCCTAGGATATGACCATGGCCGTGAAAACCAGCCAGACAGGATGTGTGTGAGTGGGCGTTGGACCTCCCATGCTGTCTTTTTATTTTTAAATTAAAAGAGAAATCTCGTGGGTGTTGTGGAAGGGTGCCTTAGCCATTGGGTGGGACAGCAACTGCAGTGACTATTGTGGCCACCGCATTAATGACTGATCTCCCAAACTATGTTTGCCAAAGTTTAGTGTCTATTATTTATCTAGTGTCCGCCGAAATGCAAAAAACCACTGGAAACACTAGATTAGACCACGCAAACCACGTGAGTGAGCACTGTTGACCACTTCTTGTGCTCGTTATTGGGCATTTAACGTCTTCCAACAGTCCCATGAAGACTACTGAGAAGGACAAGCAGAACACGAAGAAGGAGACGGCACAGTAGGAGCTCTAGTACTGCTTTGGCTTCTTCTGCTTTGGGGCTATAAATTCCATGGGTTTTGCTCAGCCTGCCAAGATTCAAGTCTTTCTTCTTCGGTGAGCAAGAGTGCGTACACACCTGTGCACGCCTACGAGTTTGTGATTTTTCTTTCTGTTGTAAGACATGGCAGCAAACGGTAATGGCTATCATGCACATGTAGGGAAGGAGAATCATCCTGAGACTCCATTGCGCAATGGAATTGTTGGCGAGCAAGATGCTGCAAGGGATGCCGCCATGAGACTTTCCGTAGCGGGTGCCGTGCCTGCGGCTTTGAAAGCCTCTATCGAGTTAGGTGTGTTCGAAATCCTTGCGAAAGCAGGAGAAGTTGGTAAGAGCTTGACGGCGAAGGAGATTGCGTCGCAAGTTGTTCAACCTGTGAACGGACTATCCGTAATCAACCATGGGTATCTGGAGCGTATCTTGCGTCTACTGGCCAGCGAGAACGTTGTCAGGGAATCGACTGTGACAGTCGCGAATGAGAAGCCATCAAACACCAGCAACACGGAGCGATGCTATGCGCTGCAGCCCGTAGGTACTTATTTTGTGAGTGGCAGAGAGGACGGAGATTCATTGGCGCCCTTGTTGTTCCTGGAGCAGGATCGGGATGTTCAAGAAGCGTGGCGTCATCTGTCTGCGACGGTTCTTGATGACACCACGGAGCCTTTCAGAAGAGCGCACGGGATGAGTTGTTTCCAGTATGTTGGCCACAATCCTCGGTTTTACGAAGTTTTCAACTCGAGTATGGCTCACCACTCGCGGCTCTACATGAAAGCTGTGTTGCGAGCTTACCATGGCTTCCAGGACGTGAAATGCTTGGTGGATGTTGGAGGAGGTACAGGATCCACGCTTGCCCTCATTACTGCCAAGTACCCGCACATTCGAGGAATCAATTTTGACCTACCCAATGTCGCCTTAGCTTCACCTGCCTATCCAGGTATTCCTCGATCATGATGTCCTCGCTTCTCCCAGATCGTAGATCATCAACTAGATTGTGACCTTAAAATTGGTGCAGATATCTTCAGCGCTAATTTCCAAATGCTTGACAGGGGTGGAGCACGTGGGTGGAAACATGTTCGAGAGCGTACCCTCTGGTGACGCCGTCTTCATGAAGGTCCTGCTCGCCTCCCCCAGTGCTTCATGCATGGCATTTCGCTTGCAAACTTGATCAAATCTTCTTCTTCCTCTTGTGTTGTTGTGCTCCTGCTGCTGCTCCTCCTTAAGGTGTAGTTCCTGCTGACGTCGTTGATGAATTGTGCACTTTGGCAGTGGGTTTTGGATAACTGGAATGATTCGGAATGCGTGACAATTTTGCGCAACTGCTTCAACGCATTGCCAGCCAGTGGAGGAAAGGTGATTGCAGCGGAGTCGGTGCTTCCGGATGTGGTGCAATCCGAGGTTGGTGTAGGAACGCAGGCTGCACTACGCATAGATGTGAGCGCAATGATGTTCAACGCGGTAGGTGCCAAGGAGCGAACGTTGCACGAGTTTCGGAAGCTGGCTAAGGCTGCCGGCTTCGCAAGCGTGTCTGTGGTCGCCACCATCGACTTCCTATCAGTGCTGGAATTCAAGAAAGTATAACATGCTACAGTATGCTCTCTTGCACCAGTACAGTGTTCTCTTGCAAATCTTTAAGCAATTTAACGTGATCCCTGTCTTGTTGGAGAATAGAGGGGTAAATTTAACGAGATAAAATGTGTAGTATCAACTTTGCATTCAACAAAATTTAGCACAGTTCGGGCTGGCAAGTCTTGCAAATCCATGGATCGCCAAAGAGATCTACTAGTATAAGGGCTCAAGGATGTCCAGCAAAGGTTGATGCTGATGGTGGGTGCACAGTTCTGCCACTTGAATGTTTCAATGATCCAATTTTGATCTCCTTTGTGCTACACAAAACAAGTAGAGGGGTTCCATTATCCAGGAGATTAGCTTTCCTTTTCTGCGCTCATGGATCCAGCTGGAGGCTTTGCTTGCTTTCTGTTTGCATTGTTCCATAACTGGTTCTGCTTTGCTTGGACCCCTGAGGCTTTTGCATTGGCGTAGAAATAAAAGATGAGATGACCATATTCGTAAAAACCTCAGACAAGATTTGTAGTCTATTTGGAGGAACAATAACTGAGCATAAGACCCCTGGAGCATTTCTGAAATCAAAACATCCACAAGTGTTGGCATTCTATTTGCTGAAATTTTTGTGTCATTTGTATAAAAAAAATTAGGTGGATATTATGGGATAAAAATTGTTAAAATCTGTTTAAAATTGTCCATTTTTTTATACTGTAATGACCACAACCTCATGTGTTACCCGACACTTAATGATTATCCATGAGATTTTCTCATGAATATCATATATTATGAATAACTTACCATATTTCTCACATCAAGATTTGGCAAAAATTTAACAGGAGAAAAATCACTGACGTCAAGATTTAATACCTTGAACAGGAAAAAACATGCCAAAAAATTCCTCCTTTTCAGCACTAGTGATTCAACAGACTCTAGATTCTTAAAGATTTTACTTTCAAATCTTGTTTATAACCAAATTTGGCTTAAGTCTTCTTATGGTTGCTGGGCATTACTGTTACAATATAAAATGGGAAAAATAAACTGACAAACCATGCAACAGCCCTGCCAGTTTATGCATAATGTCACATGGTGTAATGCGTCTGCACAAGCTCCTACTAGTGTTGCTCAAGATCTGAGCTATGATGTCACTGCAACAAACTGACGTTATGTTCAGGGGTGTAGCCAAGCCCAAATACGAAGGATATGTCTTCAAGAAGACTTAAATTTGGCCAGCTACAACTGGGCCTAAGACTCCCAAAGTGTTCACATTTCGGTTCGATCTTGTCCCATATGAAAAGATAAATGAAAATCAATCTGTTGAGAACTTGTCCCTCATACCTGTGCACCTAAAAACGTACATAGTACACTTAAGTATGAAATTAAAAGTCAATTTGCAAAACTAGAACACATAAGACGGTTCAACGACGTATTGGAGACCACGAAACTATATGTCGACAAATTCTTGAACCTACTCGCTGTCGGTGATAAATGGAAACACACACTAGACAAAACAGTGCGATGGGCGATAGTAGGCTGTCAGTGACGAATGGAAACACACAGTAGCGTGTTAATTCAACTGTTTTACGCCAACTTTTCATCAAATTATGTTGTTTTTATTTTTATCAAGGAAACGAAGGTAAATTTTATTCCCACATCAGTATATATATATATATATATGAAATATTTGTAATATTTTCAAAGAAGTTGTGTAATTTCTTATTTTTATCTGTAATTAATCACATGTTTATTGTCAAATGCGATTAAATCTTTTTATGGATGATTGCCATTTGAGTAATATTGCAAAAGTTTATTAAAAAACTTCATATCTAATTATATTACTGACTAAGTTTCAATATCATGTTTTCGTTCATAACATTTAAATGAATTTTGAAAAAGAAAACATGTGTTAAAATTTGAATTTTTAAATTCCATTTTGAACATAATAAAGTTAATTTCTTAAAATATCAAAAGTGTTGAAATGATTTGGTGGTTAATATTTTGGTGCATTTCTTTGACGTGTTGGGTTCAAATCTTGATGGACGGGGTCATTAATGTATATAGTGTGTATTATACATTGAGGTATTATGTAAAAATGTAATATACAAATATGTACATGTAGTGGTGCTAAATGTTGCCAAAAACATTTGCTGGAATTTTTTGAAAATAACTATTATTATTATTAAATAAATAAATAAATAATTCAGTATATGTCATGGCATGAAATGATGAAATACAATCTACGATTCACATGAACAAAAAAGGTGGTGTATGATGATGTGGCATTTTAATCCATGTCATATTAACTTAAAACCTCATAATATGCATGTCAAGATAATTTAATTAAAAATGTGTACACCCTGTCTTTGGGCCTGCTTCCACTCCCTATCCCCTCTTTCAGTGGTATCCACATAGAAGGGAAATTTTAATACATCTCAGTATGAAATGCTGAAACTCTGCCAAACAGCAGTCCTTTCCCAGCCAAATCCTATTGGCTGAAACCTCAGTGTAATGGGTGAACTCTTGGGTGGGTTCTGAGAACTCGGGGTATGGGTATCACTCGGTGTAATGGGTATCCTCTTGGGTGTGTCCGGGTTTAGGGTTTAGGGTTTCTGCACTAAATCGTGTGTGTCCGTCTGTCCGTCCGTCCAATATCCTATTGACTAGAAGATTGTCCGAAATGTGATTGGATGGAAGGGCGGAAGGGAGGTGAGGTCTCTCTCTCACTCATAAACACAAATGAGGAGGTGAGTTTTCTCTCACTCACACACACACTCAAATCAGGAGGTGAGTTTTCACTCACTCACACACTGAAATTGGGAGGTGATTTCTCAGTCACTTACTCAAATGAGAAGGTGAGTTCACAGTAACTCACTCACCCACGTTCATTTACATGTGTAAATGGGTTTACTCACTCGTGTTGTCATAAAATTTAATAGGAATCATCATCAATTTTTTGAATAAATTCTAAAACATTATGGACGTATAATGGATTTTCGAAATGACATCACTACGATTGTCACACAAATTTTTTGAAAAATGCGAATTCAAAAAATATGTCAAAGTAATGTCAATTTTTATAAAATAAAGCATCATCAAATGAAAAATTTAGTAGTGAAATGCATTGAAACTTTCTTAATATATATATATTTTTTATTTCTAAAAAGTTTCGAATGATGTGATTATTGTAAATAATGAATGACATTACAGTTTTCTAAAACAAGTAGCAAGAATAGACAAGTAAAATGAAAACAAAAAAACCTTATAGTCTTGCCTTGGTTTCAAAGTGTAGATGAATCAATAGACCTCATGAACACCTTGTCTTTTGTAGTAAGCAGTGAGAGATGGTCCTTTGTGGTTTGAAACTTCTAACATGGAACTTCAAATTCTTTTTGTTGAAATTAGTTAACCTTTAAATAAGGACCTCCATCCATAATGTAGCACTCATATTAACATATGGAACCTTTCTTTACAAAAGAGTTGGAATGAACCCTTAACAAGTTTGGTGACAACATGTTTATGGTTTAGGGTAAAAAACATTGCAATGATCTTCATCATGTTCAAGTTTGAACTAGGCCAACTACTACATATCATGCAACAATGAAAACAATTCAACCATTAAATCAAAAGGAACCTGTCCTATGACGGTTTGTCATGTTTGGCTTATTTGATCATGATTGGACCCCAATGTTCATTTGACAATCATCAAGGTAGCCTTTTCTCAAACTAAAAGGTAGGATTTGATGAAATATGGGTTCCAACCTTGTTTTCAATTAATACTCTTAATTTTCAAATATCTCTATGTGTTTAAAATGACAATTAATGCTAAGTTGGCAATGCAAAAAACTTTTGATATGAACTTGTTAAGCAAGTCCTGAAGAACCTTTATTTTCTTTCACATTTTTGGAAACAAAACTCTCATAGTACATCAAGTTTGTTGAAGTTGTTGTGCAAGCAATTGGTTTTGTTAAGGACTAAGGTTGTTTTTATATGCCAACTTTTATGGAAATTAAAATATGGTACTTTTACAGGTGCTCCTATGTTATGTACTTTTTTAGACTCCCTTTATTATTTCACCCTGAAATTTATGTACTTTCTCAAGTCCTCCTATCTGCAGTACATCTTCACTTCTGGCAGGAAGCAATCTGGAACAAATGCCCAGTATCATGGAGTCATTCTATCAGGATTTTAGGAACGACACTCTCCAGTACAATGTGCTCTGGAATGCGGGGGCATTGTTCACAGTACACTCCATTCGGTGTTTTCTTTTCAATTTCCTGATGTAGCCAGGGTGGCGAACGTCCGTGGGCAGATTTCGACTTAAGTGGCGAATCTATTTCAAGAAACTCTGAAAACTGTAGCCAGTAGGCATAAATGTGGCGACACCATCGCCAAAAAGCAAGTTTTCTGTTCCTTTTTGACGAATTTTGGCATTTGGCGATTTTTCGCCAAAAAAATAATCACTGACTCCATCTTGCAACGAACTGTTTAAATATGAAGCTAAAAGTCAATTAGGTTTCTATTACATTAAGGATGTCCTCAATGGATTGCATGAGGGTAACATCTGAACTCCATGGAATTGGAAAATGCAGTCGCACTTGCCCATACGTATGTGTAGGGAATGCAACATTGCATGCATTCATTTCATTCAATCACAGTAATTTGTTGATTCTCTTGGGAATTCCCCTAATTTTATTTTAACCTAAATTCAAGGAATAAAAATAATATTTCAATATCAAATAATCGACAAAGAAATTGTAATTTGTATACTTTATGAAAAAAAGGGTTGTTGCAGGACCTAGCCAACCAATGTGTATTCATTTTATAAAATGTATAATAAACTGAAAAATTCAGGGTTAGCAAAACTGAGATTCATGTTCCGGCTCTAAATCTTTTGAAATCCATAGCTCCTTCTGAAACCCAATTTCTAAAATCCACATATACAAAACTGGCATATTGAGTCCCCATCAAAGTGCTGGTTAATTAGCACACATGCACCAGGGATTATATTTTTGGCGAATTTCCACAATGTGGCTATTAGAAAAATTGGGAAATTTTGAAATTTTCGTTGCCTAAACCACGAGAACGACATTTATTCACATCCCGGAAATTTTCCAAAAATGTGAAACAGGACAGTAACCGAACCTGGCGACTCTCTGCACCTCCAGCGTCCCATAATTATGATCCTCACGAATCTTTATAGCTCGGAACCTCCTCTGTACCTCACCAACCTTTGGACGACGATTGAATCGTGCTTCTCATGAACTGTTGTAGCTGTCATATTTAACGTTATATTAAGTCTGATTCAATATTGAAAATCTATTTGCTTCAACGCAATATAATTCGACTCAACATGAATGCTAAAAAAAGGTACCAACGATGGAGTCGGAGGTGGACTGCGCCTGGAAGGGGCAAAGCGTTATAAGAGGCCACTTGCTGCGGTTTCTAGTCGAAGAGAGTATCAGGAGTCGCTACAATTTAGGATGCTCATTTAGGAGGAGGTGTTAATCAATATCCAATTGCATGCAGATCGTGTTGATCTTGTAATACTGACAGCGCAATCGCAAAATGTCGGGTCCACCATAGACCTTTCTGACAGCAGTTTGTCAGTGCCAGCTCCACACTTACCTAGTCGCATAGAAAGAATATGCCTAGCGTGTTCCTTTTTCGCTGGCACATTAATAAATCAACTCATTAACTGATTCAGTTGCCGAGCAGCTGGTGAAGGCAAATTATTTCAGCTATTTTCGACGCTGACAAGAATACATTGAACTCCTCAAGGCCAAAGGCAACGCGTTGCAGGAAGTGGGTGAAATGTAAATGCTTGACGAATAGGCAAGAACCTCACTGAACGCGAGCAGGCAAAATAGACAAAGGCGCACAGGTCAGGGATCATAAGATAATTATCGACTGGTTGATAATTTCATTCAAAGTTTCAACATTAAATTTCAGTCCCTGTTCTACTCCGATTTTTTTAGTAAATTGACTCAACATTTAATTATACATTGCTCGGCTCTAAATTCTATTGTAAATTAGTTGCCTTTGAATTTTTTCCGTCAATCAACTCAGTAGTAAATTAAATCGTTTAATTTGGATTCATCAGTTCAATTCTGAAGTCACTCTCTTTCTTTCAACCTTTCAGTATAGGAGAAGGTTTTGCTAGTAGTACCTTCCGGATTTGAGGGCCCACCCAAGGCCAGTAGGCTAAGTGGCGGGTTCCTATAATCCAGAAGGTCCTACCAGCGAAACTTTTACCTACGTAAAAGATCCTGGTAGATTCTTTTTTCAACACTTTTTCATCTTTTTGCTTTTTCTAAGCCAAAATGGAGTTTTCTTGTAGAAATATGTAAAAAAAACTCTGGATTGGTTTTTTAATATATAGCCAAATCCGACTATTAACCAAAAATATATATTTATGAAATGAAATTATGATCATAAATAAAATTTATAAATTAATGATTTCAAAAACATGATGAGATAAATTACATTTTAGTAGCTCAAAATGATGATTTCTTCTAAGAATATGTAGAGTAACTTGCAGTTGATCCTTTAATACATAGCCAAATATAACTATTAATCAAAATATGTAAATTTATAAAGTAAAATCATAGCGACAATAATTTTCCACTCTTTTTTACTATAGTATTGCCAAAAAAAGAATACATATTCTCAACCTAAACTTTAGGCACGACAAGCGGATCTTTGGAGGAGGGTACTTTTGAATAATGAGAAGACACAATAAGGTCTTCTTTTTTTTCTTTAAAGAGGAAGTGAAGAAAATGATGAGTAAAAGATGAGAGAAATTTTTTTAAAACAACTGTACCTTCGGAAATCTTTAAGGAACAGCGAACTTCGTGATAAGAATCCAATTGATACAAAATGTTAAATAAACATAACCCAAAAATGTCACACAAGTTGTATGTATGACCATACATGCTAGGGAATCAATCAGACCGAATGTTTCTACATTCTGCCTATCTTCATTCTTATTCTATTCACCTCGAAATGCAAGAAGGGGCAATTTGAAATATACCGCCCTTCCGAAGAGGAGGGTCTTACGTATTCTTGCAGCAGCGGAATTTTGCAAATGCAAATGGATACTGCCGCTGGTAAAAATTGCGGAACGAATCACGCCGCATCTTTGGATGCGTTAGTGGTGAACCACCTTTCAATACATAATGGGAACCGTCAAAAAAATCACTCGAATACTCGGGGTACTCAACCATAGGCTTGAACCCAGGAAATGGCTCAAAAACTGAGGATGTCCATTCCCACCCATCCGAGCGTAGCTTGTGCACTTTGGTTACGTACCCGCCTTGGAGAATCTGGTGATACTCAGCCTCGGTCATGATCCGGCAACCCACAGACGAACAAAATGCTTCCGCCTCCGACAAACTGACAAAAACAGGCTGATCTGCAACTTTGGACCAATGGTCAGTTGAATCCACACAATGCACATAGTACTCTCCATGCTCCTTGGACCATGTTGTTGGGTGTCTGCGTCCTTGTTCTTTGAGGGACTTGAAATCCATCGGTCGCCAAAGCTCCTCCTTTGCGTACCCGCCTCCCTTCACAAATGCAAGGAACTCCCGCACCGAAACGGGCTCCGAGCTCACAAGAAACTTTTCGGACACGTGAGTTGTGAATTGCGGGTACTCATTGTCCCACATGAAGCCATTGCTGGCTACATTTCCACCCATCGTCACTTTTCCATTGGAAATTTGGACCATATTTCTGGATGGGTATATAGAACACTTCTCTACTGATAACGTCTTTTTTGTTGTTGCGCCACCGCTATTAATTCCAACGTGAAAGTTGTTGTGGCCATTGAACATATGACGTATTGCATTGGAACCATTGTTTGAGGATTTTTCCTCAAACAACTTCTTGCGTTCCTGCACGAGCATGTATGCAAGAGTTTCGAGACGCATGTATTCGTTCTCGAGTGCCAGGTTTATTGAGCGGGCGGATATGCAACCATCATCCATGGCATGCATAAGTAGGACTCTCACATGTTGCACATACTCAATTATTTCTTCACGCCTGGGCCATTGTGCTGGAACTTCTGGATGGTCATGACACTTGGATGGATCGGTGACAATTGGGTCTCTCCCTCGTGAAAACATAACATCAAACTTGCTTGGCATCTCATTGGGCAAAAGCTTCAATTTCGCGATTGCTGGCAAATGTCCACTACACAGACCAAAGAAGCCTTGAAAAATGAATTAAATTCTTGAATCCATCAATCCTCTTACATTTGCAACAACAAACAACCGTAGTCCAAAAGAAAAGATTCCCATCAATTGCAACTTAAAAGGAAAATTGTGGAGGAAAATTTGATCGTTTCTTGAACACCCATACTC
Organism: Sphagnum contortum; assembly: GCA_963920785.1. Classification (NCBI taxonomy): domain Eukaryota; kingdom Viridiplantae; phylum Streptophyta; class Sphagnopsida; order Sphagnales; family Sphagnaceae; genus Sphagnum; species Sphagnum contortum. The sequence continues at coordinate 114,603 of OY987288.1, forward strand.
TAGGATTGAGAGTTCACTTACTAGTAGAAGCAAAAAGGGTGGTGCACATCAATAGGTCTCATGCTCCAATCGGGTATGTTCCCAAAAAAGGTGTCAGTTGCTTGCCAGCAGCGAACATATGCTTCTTTCAGAGGTAGGAGCATTTGCGTACCCCATGTTTGATCGCGCCAAGCTACATCAATAATAAACCCAGATTCATTCGCGAGATGGTTCAAATCACCGACCGTGAATTTCCTTGACACAGTAACCAACACCCTCTCCCCTGCCCTGCCACATTCAGAAAACATTTGCTATCAAATATTCTTAATCCTCTGAAATGTTTGTAGATTAAAAACTATATGAAAATTTGAACTTGGAACATTTGGTCCCAGTTTAAAACCTAGCTACCTACCAACCTCTCCCACTCTGGGTTTTTCTCAAAACCTTGAAAACCAAAGTTTCATTCAGGTGGGCACCTGGCCAGAGTCCATACAAGTGTGGCCAAAGGTGGGACCCTCTTTTTTACCTGATGTGAACTGGGTGTTGGGGGAGCTTGAGGTCAGCTGGAAACTTGAGGTATAGTTCAACTTGGCGCAAGTGTTCATTGACGTCAACTTCGAGGACCCATGATTCCTGATCCTCGGTCGAAGCTTCATGACCCAATATAGCAAGCGCATTGCGCATCCCATTCTTTATGAAACGGCCTATTACGCCCCCCTTGTCATTGTATGCTGCTCTGAGCCGTTCCTGATCCTTCCACATGTCTAAACCACCCGCCCATGAAAACGGTCATAAAAATTTCAAAAATACTGGAAATCCCCACTGATGTCTACATCATTGAAAACATGTAGATAGTAAGAAGATACCCAAAATGAACAGATCACTTCCATCTCTATACTACCCACAACGAACAGAAGCTGAAATTATGATCACAACATTCACAAAAATTTGCTCCCAAAAGAAACAACAATCTTTTTGGTGTGAAACTAAATAGAATGGAGTGCATGTGGAGCATTCAATCATTACCTGCGCACAGGAATACTTGGCAATGAGTACCAACAGCACCAACAACGTCACAGAAAAACTGAACTGCAGCTGATCTAGAAAGATTGCCCACACTGCTACCGAGCCACAAAATGCACAGGTTTTCATCTGGGTATCGCTCCCGAACAATCTTCAAACCCTCCATATAATCAGCTTGCACCATGTCCAGGTCTTCATGCCGTAGCCCATCCACTTTGTGTATCAAGTTCTTGTAAGCTTCTTCCAAGAATTGGGCTGAGACATCGATCCCCGCATATCGACACCTGAGGAAGAAATGTACATTATTTTCAACAACAAAAAACACCCAATCATCAATTCTCATCAAGTGTTGAATTTACACTTGATGGACGTTGAAATTTTGTTTTCTCATGTTATATGCATGGCGGTGGGCAGTTCGGCACATGAAGAAAATACTCAACACACATTCAGCATGGAGCAATGAGAATTTTTCTGGGGAAAAAAAATATTCACCTTCCGTGGCAAGCTTGAACGGCGGACAAGATTTTGGCAGTTTTGCGAGCAGTGCCACAACCGAGCTCAACAATCACACTATCGGTTGGAATTCGTGTAGCGATTTCATCCGCATGTAGTTCCAGCATGTGGTCTTCAGCAAGGAAAGGATAATACTCCTCCAATTTGGTTATTTCCTCGTAAATCTCAGACCCTTTTTTGTCGTACAATAGACTGGAGGGAATTCCCGTGCTCCCCTCCGAGTTCTTAAGTCCCTCCAGCAGTTGATGCACGGTGGTGGTTGCGGAGTCCCCATCATGTGATGACGGCATTTCTGCAGCTGATTCCTCAAACGTCCTCTCGGATTCTTAATTCCCCTTCCGATTGGCTGGCTATAATCACAATCCCCCACCCAAAATTTAGGCTGTTTAGAAGAAGAAAAGAATTTAAGAGTAGTCCTGGAATCACCCAATTTATGCAACACTCAAAATCTGCACAAGTGGCAAACATCTCAAATCCTGTGGAGGAGCAACAATAGTGATGATCACCAGGCAAGAATGAAACTCAGAAAAGAAAACAGCTCTCGATGAAGAAAACAGACAGCAAACAGAGAGACACAAGGGAAAAATAAAAGAGGAGAAGAAGCAAATCCTTGGAGAAGATGAAACCCAAAGAAGAAAAGCAAGAATGTGGTGTGGTTTAGATAGAGAGAGAGAGAGAGAGAGAGAGAGCGAGTTGAGTATAGAAGCTCAAACGCAGTGGGTTAAATTTGGTAGAAATTGAGAGATCTAACAGCAGCAGCAAGGATTGTTATTACGTTCTGGAAGGGAAGGGCATGCCAGTGGCTTCTTCTTCTTCTTCTTCTTCTTCTTCTATGAGGAGAGTACTGAGTTTGTGACAGTTCTAAAGGAGAGCAAGGAGGAGCAAGAACACTACAGCTCTGTTCAAGCCTTTCCAGCTGATTAATCTCATGGCTGGCTGACCTTTTGTGGCTTCCTGCTCTGCCACACCCACTTCTCACACTGGTCAATGGTGCTTGATTCAGCTTGCACCTCGTGCATCCCTCTCTCCATCTCTATCTATCTATTTATCTACCCATCTTCCTCCCCCTCCACCACAATCTTTCTGTGCAACAAGGATCTTATTCTGGTGGTTGGTTCGTTCCAAAGGCGGGGGGGGGGGGATCATGACAACAACCACAACAACAACACCAACATTGTCTGCTTGGAAGCTGTGACACCACTCTGGACAAACTTCCTGTTTTTCAGAAAGAGCTCCAAGATTGTTTTTCACGCACACATACAGAGAGACACAGAGAGACCCATTTTGCAAATTGAAGCAAAAGTCATAGCTTTGCAAATCATCGTGAAGCCAAACTGTAATTCCACAGAAAATCAAAGAGTAGCACTGTTTCAAAAAGGGAAATGAAATGGCCAGCGCATCAATCAGCAGAAAAAGCATGCAAACCAATTCTTCGACCCACAAACCCAAAAAAAACCCACTGCAATTTATTTTTCAAACTCTCAAAACAAGCAACTCGACTGAACAAAAAAAGAACCAGAAAAAAGAGCAACAACAGCAGTGGATCACCCAGGAAAAACACGCGCACACATAGTGAAAGTTCATAGGACTATCTATCAAACACAACAGAAAGAATTTTTGCAACTGATTTCACATTCCTACGGATGAGAAATGGGGTTGTTTTGTCTCTATACATGTGTGCGCAGTCTCTCAGAAAATGCACTAAACCACGACTGCAATTGACACAATGTGCATCAATATTGATGGTGATGATGATGCACAGCAGCAACAGTTTGCTAGCTGGTTAGCTGTTGAGCTTGAGAGAACAATGTGACAATGTATCAAGGGTGCTTGCATACTTATTTATACTCATGGGAGGACGTTAAATCAGCAATGGGTCTGTTATCGTACAGTGGGGCATTAATCCCAGAACGACGCGGATTTGGTTGATATATTGCAGGAAGGACTGTAAATCAGAAGGGGTGTTACAGTTATTGGCAAGAGCAGCATCATTAAGGCAGGTGCTGTGACTTAGAACCCAATTGTGAGCGGTGTCCGTTGATTTCCAGAATAGGTATAAGTCTTTAGCGTTAATCTTCCTTCTGCAATTGGCCATATTCGGAGTGAAGAAAAGGTTGAAATTGTCATATTTAGACTATGGCTAGAGTGATGAGGACCCTGTTGCGTTCATACAAACCAACAAGTATCCTTATGCTAGGGACATACCCGTGACTTGGGACCCCAAGCATGCAAAGCATAAGTTGTACAAGGCTTGACACTACAAGGAGATGCAAGTTGTTGCCATACACCATGAATCACAAATGATCCATGGCCAGTAAGTAAACTAAAACTTAACTATTCAATATCTTTTCAATTTTAAGCATTATTGTTATTGCCAAAACTACCCTTTGTACCATAGGATCCATGGCACCACAAAGGAAGACTTTGGGCACAACCCATGCATTTAACACTACAAGCCCAGGGCATCTATGTGGTCTAGCATGCAGTTCCAGATGCTCAATCAGAACTGAAGGTTCCTGGAGCAATGGGCATTAATAAAGACAAACATAGTTTGTGGTGAAGGACAGGCATAATGCCATCATCCATGCATTGTAGTTTTGTATGTACTGGGGATTAATTTTGGCCTGTAAATTTTATATCATTTTTGTCAAGTTTTACCCATAGAACCTAGTGAGGGAGAGGCATAGTGCCACCTTGTGCATTATATGCTGTGTTTCAGCATTTCATACGCAGATCAAATAAAACTTCCTTACTTTGCTGATTTCACTGAAACAGAGGATAGGGGGTGAAAAGAGGCCTGAAGACAGTCTGAAGACAGGATGACTTTAAGGAAAACTCTATTTTATATCATTTTTATCAATTTTTATCCATAAAAAATTTAACATCTAAATGCATCTCCCTTTTTTTCTCTTGAATTTGTATAATCTATGTTAACCTTTCTATTCACTATCACTTTGTCTTTGCATCAACACATAATATCCTTATTGCCAACAATACAAACAAATTTTTGATGAAATTAATAAAACTTTAAATCTTTGGTTTATCCAATCATTGATATCAAATAAATGGGATAACACAGAATATTTACTATTTTTATATATATTTAAACAATTATATTTTTATCTCATTTTCTACATGGGATTATTATTTGTCCCACCATAAGTACTCTTGGAAAGCCCTTGTCAAGTAGTAGGGGTGCACCAAAGTGGTTTTGTAATGTTTTGACCCCATAGTCACAAACCATTGAATAACATTTTGAACTTTTTAAATATTGAGCATATCAAATATGGAATAATCATTTTTGAATCTCAATATTTAATATAAGCATCATTGAATGATTCATGTGACTAATGATAAATTATTGAACAAATTAATATTGAAAATTATTGAACAATTAATATAGTTTTTATTATCACATTTGGTGGAGCCAGATAAAGAGGTTTATTTTTTAGTACATACCCATTGTCAATGTTTCCTTTCTCTTTGAAATCTCATATGAAACATTCCAAAAAAAATAACAAAAGTAAAATAAAAATGGAGAGTAATATATATTTTTAATGATTTAAAAGATAATAAAAATACAAATAAACCACACATGGGTATGGCATTTTGTGAGGTACCCTTTGCTTAAGATATATAAATTGAGGATACATCACAAAATGCATACCTATATGTGAGACTAGAACTTTATTTTCATCCAAGGCTCAAACAGAAAGTAAAATAGATGTCTGCAGGTTTTCACAATACTTGCATTTTTTGCAACATTTTTTATGCCTATGTTGCATAAGTCCTAGCTAGGTTGGGTGGGTAGGTGAGTAGATGGGTAAGTAAAAGATTGGGTGGATAAATAAGTACATGGGTGGTAGGTGGGTGAGTAAGTAAGTAGGTGCAAGGGTGAGTAGATAAGAACATAGGTAGGCAAAAATGGGGGGTAATACTTTGAATTTTCAAACCAAGGCAACTGAGGTCAAAGTTGAAAAGAAATCGAAGGAAAAAAATGAAAAAACTTAAATCAAGGGTCAGCTCCCAAAAATTAGTACCTAGTGACAAATTCAGCCCATCCAATGGACAAATACAGCCAATAGGTGAATTAATGAGTGCTCATTACCTCCCACCTTCAACTATAGGTTGTGGCATGTCTTCACATTTGGACAAAAGAAAAGGTTGAAATCCTCATATTTAGATTATAGGTTGTTGCATGTCTCCACATTTGGAGAAAAAGAAAAGGATTGAAACTATGGTTCCCTAATACAAACTGGTCTGGAAAGCTTCGAGTTTAGAACAATGTTTGTTTAGCAATAGACAACTGTGTAGCAAGGTTAACCAATTCAAGTCCCTGTTGGTCCTTATTGAGAGGAGTCACTCTTTGGGTGAATTGAATTGAATAGACTGACTTGATTTTCAACCACACTAGGTGACATGAGAGCAAACTCAAGAAAATTATTTGGGAGGGTGTGATTGACTATGGAAGGCTTGAGTTCCAGAGGCATCCTGAGAATGAAAGTAGGTTATGGGAGGCCTTTGATAGGTTGTCAAGTACTCCATCACGTGATCTGCTTGTGGGATGGTGGGAAGGTAAGGTGGTGTTATCAACCGCCTTCTGGTGATAATATCTGCTGATAATTTGTTTGGTCTTAGTGGTTGGGGGCCCTCCCCTGGCCTTCTTGTTGGGTTCCCTTTCTGCATTGGCGGTTTTACACAGCCGTAAAGTCCGGCTCAATTTTGCACAGTGTGCTTGCAGGTCGGGTGCCTTCTCGAATGCCTCACTGTACCTTTCGGATTTCAGAAGGTACCGTACAGCATGTCACTGTTCCTTTCGAAATCCAAAGCCATCCGAAATCCGAAAGCTACAGTTTTGTTTTTCATTTTTCAGTTTTTTTCTCATCATCTTTTTTTTATTCCTCTTCAATAAAGATGGCACCATGCAACCTGTTTGCGTCTCCTGTTAGTGTCTTCCTTGTGCCTTGGAAGATTTGCTCCATTGCCATGATAAGGCATTGAGGTGTCTCAGGAGATCCGCTCCTAGCTTTGATTACAATAAGGACGTAAAGGGGACATCTCAGGAGATCTGCTCCTAGCTTTGATTACAGTAAAGATGTAAAGGGTACACCTCAGGAGATCCGCTCCTAGCTTTGATTACAACAAGGACATAAAGAGGAGAAGAGTAGAAAGATGGCAGAAAGAGCCGGAAAGAAATGGAAATGAAAAAATTGAGCTGGATTTCACTAAGGAGTAGATTTCCTGAGGCCGGACCTCAAATCAGGAAGGTACGGGTCAAGAAACATTCTCCTATACAAAGCAAACAAACTATCCTTGTCGCTGAGGTCAGAAATAGGAGGCCCTAGATACGAGGTTTTAAACATGCATGAAGTAATGTCAAGTTTGTTTTGCAAAAGTTGTGCCAGACACCGCATATGTCTGGATTCTTTTCACCAAGTGGAAGGGATAAACATCCCCGCCAGTGGGATCTTTTCGGATAAAACCTCATCCATTTGGATGGGAAAAATACAAATATTGGGTGGGTGCATGCACTTATGGAAATGTGCCCTTAGACTATAGGTTTTTTTGCGCATTATTGAGTGATCACATTAAGACATTAAACCCCCCCACCCTTGGATCTCTGTCAGGCGCAGAGTCCGGGCCTACTTTTGGAGCGTCGCATAATTCAATTTGTTCTGCTCAATTTGAGGCCCCAGCTCCCAAAACATTTTTCAATTGAACCAAGGGCAGTGAAACCACTGCCTGTTCGCAACAGCAGCATTTTCTCTCTTATTTCGTTTCTTTTTTTAGCAGAAGATAAGTCAATGTCTGTGCAAAACCACACACATTGCACTGTCGCTCGCTCAGCATAGAATAAGGAGGAGGAACAACACAAGTCCTTAGGACAACTAAATCAATTAACTCCTCTAACAGAGCTTCATGGGGCTATGGGGTATTCAGCGTCTCCCAAAACTATGCGTCTCCCAAAACTATGTTTGCCTACCATGTGTGGCCCATGGGCAATACACACTTATGGCTTTTTGCACTTGTGATGGCTTTCCTCCTTGTATACCTAGATATCGACTTATTCTCCCCTTCTTCTTTAGCACTCATTCAAACCCCAGCATATTCTTTCTATGATGGATAAGTTTTGTTGTCCTAAGTGGAACTCCGCTGGTATATTGCAGGGCATATTTTGGATGAAGATAAGTCAAAACATGTCAGTTTGGCTCAATCAAATGGTTTTGGCCCAGCACTTTTGCACAATATGGTCAGGCTGGGAAAAAGTCACATCTAAACTTAACCCTTAAACAACATTTGATCAAAAGCAGTCCCATTTGAAAAAGGGACCAGCCCATACAAACCTTCCTCAAAACTACCTCAAATGTCAGAATTTGAGAAATCCAGCTCCGTAGAGTTTTAGGTGACTTCAAGTCGGATCTTTCCATGTGAAAAAAAGTAGATGTGGTAAAAATATGGAAAATCCCCACGGTTGAAAGTGAAGTCTTTTTGGTTTTGGGCAGCCTTGACAATTCCAATTTTTTGGAGATTTTGATCTTACTACCACTTTTCAATGATCGAAAATTTTCATGCATAGACAAAAGACATCCATATGAATTGGATGAAAATTTTGCACCAAAAAAGGCTTTGGATGACAAAGAAATGCATGGCCAAAGATGCATAGAGAGTGCATCCACACATAATGAAGCAAAGACAATTTTTTGAAAAACTGTTTTTTTGACCAAGCCCCTCCCACTTTCTCATTATTTTGTGGCGTGGATAGATAAAAAATATATATTGGGAAGTTGGAGTTGTTAGATCTGCCCAAACTTGAAAAACAGTGTCACCTTGGCTTGAGAAAGATGAATAGGAGATCATAATGATGCAACCTTGTAAAACTTTATTGATAAACACCCGGTAGATTAGGAAAATGTACAAAAGGATAAATAAATAAAAAGCTAGAATTCACAGGATGTCAAGTTAGCTAAAACTAGAAGTCAAAATTTATCCATGTCAAAAATTGATGGCTTGTAATAGGTCAGCCGTATGTTTTCATATTAAAAATCGACCGTTTGCAATAAGTTAGTCGTGGAGATGGAAGATGTGTCCTCAAGGGGAGGAAGTCAAGAATTAGCTAAGCCTACCGCTATCACCCGACTTAACATGGACGATGCTTGCAACCTTTGCAATGTGATTAAAACATTTCCTCAAAGAAAAGTAACCAAGATAGAAAGAGGAGGGTCCTTTGGTCCTTTCAAACTCAAATGGCATTAGCACAATTGTGTAAAAACACATCCGCTTGCTTACAAAAACATCCAAATACTTCCATTGCTAAAAGAAGGAATTAATTGATGAGGTGTCAATCGTAATAGTTTCGTTTTTTGGCTTGAGCCGCATCAAAAGTAACACATCTTTGGGTGGTGCAAGATCAAAAAAATAAATCTACTCATGTTGGGTCGACAATAATAATGCCAACTAAGGTGCGAATGTCATCTTTAGTGAGCACAATATCGATTTGTCAAAGGGAGGAGTTGAACGTGTTTGAAGGAAGCGCATATAGTTGTTCTTGCCCCATGTGGAAACCAACATCTCGCACAATGGCAACAAAGGTGTCGCAAACTGCATCATGGGTTTCTACGTGCTCATTGCCATGAGCACAATGTAACAGGTGAATACCCATAGGGTCGATGCGATGTGTGCACACACATCAAGGGCTACTTGCAATTGAAAGATGGGGCAATCCAAGTCATATTCAAAATGTTGTGAAAAAGATTGGGAAAACTAATTAGTAGCTTAGGAAGATTGGTCGAACTATAAATCAAACATTGGTCCTTGGGTCAAAACATGATAGAATTTGGGCACGATGAGCTTCAAATATCCTATCGAAAATCATGCTGAAAAAGGTATGATGATGTAAACACTTCGAGATAGAATTAAAATTAAACCATTTGTTGTTTGATGAGTTATTCAAACAAAGAAAGACATACATAAGTTGGAGACGGTAAGACATCACATGTTGCCTTGAAATGTTGTTATTAAAAAAATGTGTTGTTGTCAACTCATGCTAAGGCTTTAAAAAGGAAAGGGCATTGATCACCCATAAACATAACAACTATGATTGAGGCTACAAAGGCCCAATTCTTTAAATAGTCTGTTGGGGCGATGGTGGCTATTGGTATGAACTCGATGACATTGAAAGTTATTGCGAAAGAGGCTTGTTTACGAACTAAAGGTCCTTTTGGGTTCTCAAAGGATCCTAGACCCAAGAGGCACCCAAATATTTAAAGGAAGGAGAAGTCAAAAGAAATGAAGGATTTTATGAAGGTGGAAGAAGGAGGTGTACATCGTTGCATGAAACAATGAATTAAAATTTCAAAGACTACCTAAACATCACCCATTTTAGGGAGAAGACTGACATGTTGAACATCTTCTAATAGGGCATTTTTTATGAAGGATGATGTGAATGATGAAATGTTCCATGGAACTCCAAAAACTTTAATTCTTTTTTATGGGGTAGTAAACTAGGATGGGGTGTTGAAATTAGGTGGTAAGCTAGAAGGTGACCATGGTACACATTTATGAGATCAGATAAAAAGGCCGATCGCATAGAGTTCGGTCTAAAAATGTTCATGTGCAGATGTTACAATAAAATGGGGACTTATGATGTGAGTGTTGTCTACAATGGACGAAAATAAATAAGAAGCAAAATGATTGGCTGTGAAACACAAAACCTTCAAATGAGTTAATGCGAATAGTGCCCCTCCCAAAGGATCACCTTGACAAATTCCCATGGCAAAAAAGATGACTATGAAATCACCTTCATGATTATGATGGCTATAAAACAAAGAAAAAACATAGTATGACATGTACCCTATAACATAAGATTATCAAATTTTAGGTTGAAAATATGTAGGTAAAAAAATGGGTGGGCACTAAACCAATATGGCCAACGAAAACTTGTATGGATGAACATGTTGATTAGCTAGATGGTCAAATTGGTTCAAGTGGGTTGTTATTAATAGTCTTTTACATTTTGCAATCCCAATTTCAGTTTTATGGGTGAGGTTGTGAGAAAATGAATGACCCTTAAACTTTAAAATACATTGGCAGCTTCAATGTAAATTCTTTTTTTAAATGATGAAAATTTCAAAAAATATTCTTCTCAAAAACAAATTATTAATGAAAATGAAAAGTCTTCTGAAATATTCTAATAATTTTAAATTTTTGGAATGAAATCTTCAAATCAATTGATTATTAGGGAGACATGTGCTGAATCCGCCCTTGTACTCGGGTAACTAATCTTGGATGTGAGAAATACTCTTGCAGGGCCACATACTCAGCATGGGTGAAGTTGCTCTAAGCATTTCCCAAGCACTCTTTCTCAACCACCCCTCCTCCCTCTCCCCTTTCAAATTACCTAAAGATTTAGAAAAAAATCATTTTATAGGGTGAAACATGTGGGGTATTGGGATAGTAGGTTTCCACATTTACTAACTACCTTAGCAAGAGAAGCTCCCAAAACTCCAGCCTAAATTAGAGATTTGTTCTTTTCTTGGGACCACTTTTAATAGTAGACGTCTGTTCTGCACAATTTTGGTTTTCAAAAAAAAATTACAGGAGTAAATATCTATGTGGAGTTTTGGACTTGGAACTTTAGCCACTTGCCATCACTTGTGACTTCTAACATGATTGCAACAATGCACAGAGATCCTGGTATAACCCTTCTGCAACCACAAAAATGTGTCCTGGGTTTCAAATCAGTGGTGTGCAACTGGAACTCCTGCTGGCCCTGCTGTCCTGCTTCAAATCCAAGAAAACAAGGGGTGTGTCACACTGTGGCCTTGCCATTTACGATATAAAAAAAAAATTTAAAGAATTTTTTTAAAAAAATCTTAAGGCAAAAGAAGAATTATGAAAATTCTAATATTTCACCAGGAAAAAATAGAATGTTAAAAAAATCCTCTAAAAGAAACCGAAATCCTTCAAGACGTCATAACTCTAGACTAATCTCAAGTTTCAACACAAGCCAAAATATCATCTTTGAAAAATCTTCATATAAAAATAGACCTATTACCTAAGGGCCAAAGTCCCTTAAGCTATATACTCTATAACGAATCTATCCTTGCCTTGGTAGGCAAGGCGAATGAAAGACAAAAACAAATGAGAGGATACAAAGAAAAGGTAATAATAGAAGGCACGAGTATAATGCCCTTATTAAGTTCCAAATTGAGCGAACTCTCCTCGTCTCTCTCTTTTGTCTTGAAGTTGCCATAGGAAGAGACAAAGCATAGTTAAGAACAAACAGAAGTCACGAGTGTAATGCAAGGTTGTCATGCCCTTGCCCAAAGCGCTGAGTGCCAAATTGAGCAATCTCTCTCTCTCTCTCTTGTATGTTGCCAGATGATTCCCCAATGCTAGTTCATCAATATTTATGTCAGATTTTTCATGTAGATGCACATGGGAAAGGGGTTAACCCCTAACCACCATTTGACAGTTGCAGTCCCAGTTGAAAAGTTCAACCAGCCCTTGCAAAAGGTCCAGAAATGCCCCTGTAAAACGTGGGATTTTGGAAAATCCAAACTGGGTATGGATGTCAGGACAACGTCCAGAAACACCTGTAGAACATGGGATTTTGGAAGATCCAACTCGGTAGCCTTCTAGACGACAAAACGTCCAGAGATGCCCTGTAATACGTGGGATTTTTTAAAATCCAATTCAGTGACGTTGTAGACTACTTCAAGCTGGATCTTTCGGTGCAAAAAAAACAAAAATAGGGCGGCAACTATTTGTCAGGTGAAGTCTGAGGTTGTGCTTCAAACCCAATCTTCATTAAATTAAAAGAAAGAAGAAGAAGAGTATAGGTAATAATAGAAGGCATGGGTCTAATGTCTAAAGGTTGTAATGCCTTTGCCCAAAGGGCAGTTCCAAATTGAGCTAACTTTCCTCCTCTCTCTTTTTTTTCTTGTATGTTGCTACATGAAGAGACAATATAGATAATAATATGAGGCACAAGTAATATTGCCCTTGATGGAAGGGCAAAGTTCCAAATTGAGCAAACTCTCCTCCTCTTTCTTTTCTTTTGTCTAGCATGTCGCCATATGAAGAGAAAAATGTACAGTGAGACTAGAGGAGGGGTTTAAGGGAATAAGGGCCTGTGCAAGCTAGTAGCCTAGCGTTGGGCCCAATTTTGGTAATGCCCTCCTTCACAGGCCTTACCAGCATAAAGACATAAAACTTTCTTTACAAATGAACAATCAAGATTTTCCAATGATATATAAGAATTTAACACAAAATATTCAAAAATAGTTTCATAACCAATAACATCTTATTTTGAAATGGATTCATTATCCTTCATAGAAATGTGATTATGTTTACAAAAAAAACTCCATTTGGAAAATGCTTTGATTTTTTTAAGCAAACTGAAATTAAATGCTAAAATAATGATTATTTAGAAAAATATGAATATAAAAAATACCATTAAAGAGGTGATGCTTTAAAATGGAAATTAATATTGATTAAGAAACATTTCATTTGTTAGCTATGAATTTATAACTAGGCATAATATATCTCCATTTTGATTATTACCATTCAAAAGTAAGAAGGGTTCTAAAGAAACTTTGCACAGACAACAACCAAACTTTGAAGAGGAGTGAGAAAAATATTATGCTACCCATTGTGATTCCATAATCCAATTTTGACATAATTGTTGACTAAAATGCTAGAAGTTGTCAAAATGCATCAACAATCTTACCCAAATCATCATAGATTCCATCCACACACAAAAAATAGAAGACAAGAACATCAAAGCTTTTAAGGGAAAAAGGATAAAAAATGAATATCTTTTCATTGGTGTTCTGAAGATGCAAAATAAAGGAACTTGGACTATAGGAAACTAGAAAAATAACTAAAAGAAAACAATCAAGCATGAACACAAGTCTATCGGGGAAAAAAAAAAAAAAAAAAAGGAGTCCCACACACAAAAAGGGAGTAAAAAATGTTGCTTTGCTATCTTCAGGAGAGCTTGCGGATGATTATTAACATTTGCATAATGTTGAAGAGGACATACAAAGAGTAAATTGCCACAACAAAAAAACACAACACAACTCAGAGCATAGAAAAGATGGGTAGAACAAGAGCACAACAAAAACCTCAAACAAGCCCACAAAATCAAGACACCTTTTATCAAAAGCAACAATTCAAATGTTCACAATCTAACAGCCTTAAATTGGAAAAAAGTGAAAAATTGAGTTGTTAGGGTATGTAAATTCTAATAATAAGGTTAAATTGAATGGTTAGGATTCTATAATATCTAACAAGTTCAATTTAAAATGATTGGATGAAATTAGTTAGGATAATGATTGTGGATGTATATTGTATAAGAATGAAAAGGGGCAGGCAAGAGTACATTGGCTTGAACCGTCAAAATACAAGAATACATTGGCTGGAACGATCAAGATCTAGAATATCAATGGCTACAATCAAAATTTTAAAAAGCAACTTTCTCATTGGATCTAATAGTCACAATCATGCCCATCATCACTTTGATTAACAATCCAAATCAATTTAATATTTAGGGTGTGGTCAATGATTTACCCAATGGCTACTGGGAACCATGTCATATGTCCAACATGAGAACAACCAATAACCATCCAAGGAATTGAATCATTTCAAATGTCAACATGCTTCATTGATGATTGAATTTTCTCTTATCGATGATCAAGAATGGACAAAAAGACCTACTTATTCAACCTCCCTAGTGCTATATTTATGTCTTTTTCTCCACCACCTTCTTCAATGGCTTTGTGTCAATTTGGCTTTGTGCTCTACAAATTATATTTTTGCAAAGCATAAAACGAGCTTCTGTTTTTCCTTCTTTTTTGTTGTGTCTATTTTCTATTAGAATATTTGTCTTGTTTCTACCTTCTTGCAAAAGGTTGATAGTGATCCACTAGCTTTAATTTCTATTCTTGTCTTCAATATTTTTGTGTTCATTGTTTAGTGTTTTAACTTTTACTTTTAGTTTGGACTCTAATGAATAACTTTATTTTTCTTTTAGCCTCCTATTCTTGGGCTTTGGTAAGTAATGCTTGAAATGACATTGCCTATTTGTCTTTTACATTTTTGTTTCATTTGATTTGTTCCTCCCTTGTTTTCTTTGTTTGGGTGATTATCTTGTCTCCTATCCTTTTGTGTTCCTTGTTTATATGTATGATTCTATTTTATGTGATTTGTCTTGTTTGACATTTTGGTTGTTTTGATGTTTCTTGTAATGTCCTTGTCATGTTATTTATGATTCTTTTTCTAAATCTTGTTTTTTCCTTCTTTGTGTATGTTTTTTTTATGCATCATGTTAAGTCTTACTAGTAGTCTTACTAAAGTTTTTTACTATATGTCATGTTAAGCTAGGTATTAGTTTAAGGACACTCCTAGCCTAGTGAGATTCATTTATTTCAATCTAGTTTAACAACTCATGTGAGCAAGGACATTTGGAAGCTTGGATGAAAATTAAACCTTCATTCCTTGTCTTTGTTTCCTTTTTGTCAAATAAAATAAAGCCACTTCCTAACCATGTTAAGCATTTTATCACAAAAAAATAATTTTAATGTAACCCAATAAGTTGGTACAAACAAAACTTCTTTTCCTAACTTCAAAAGCTCACAACCTATAACTTTCAACATTACAACTTAACAAAAAATAAACAAAAATAAGAAACATGAAAAGTTTTTGTAATCTTCATCCAAGCTTCCAAATGTCCCTATTCACATGACACAAATTGTTGAACTAGATTGAAATGAATAGCCACTAATCTAAAGATGTCTTTTGATTAAAACCTAGCCTAGTTTTCAAAATTGTAACATGAATCTAAAAATCAATATTTCAATTTGAAAATTGTTATTTGAATCTGGAAATTATTATTTCAACTCTGAAAATTGTTACTTGAAAATTAACTTTTCTAATTCAATTCTAAAATATATATATTTGAATATGACATTGATATTTGAATTCCAAAAAAATTTATTTGAATCTAAAACTTGATATTTGAGTTCGAGACCTTGTTATTTGAAATTGAAAATAAATATTTCGATTTTAAATCTCAAAAAAAATTATTTCAATTAAAAAAAAATTAATTGAATCTCAAAAAAATTATTACATCTTAAAAACCATATTTCAATTTCAAAATTTGTTATTTGAATCTGAAATTTTTTATTTCAATTCTAACAATTCTTATTTCAATTTGAAATTCATAGTTTGGGTTCTAAAATTTGTAATTTGAATTTGAAAATAATTTTCTTAATTATGAAAATTGATATTTCAATTTTGATAATTATTATTTGATGCTGAAAATAGTCATTTCAACTATAAAAACTATTACTTGAATTTGAAATTCTTAATTGCATCTGAAAAAGGATACTTCAATTTTGAAATTTTTATTTGAATCTGAAAATCAATTTCAATTTCAATTCGAACAATTTTTACTTCAATTTCAAATTTGTAATTTGAGTTCTAAAAATTGTAATTTGAATTTGAAAATCGAATCTCAAGTTTGAAAATTGATATTTGGGTTTTTTTAATTTTCATTTGAATCTGAAGATTGATATTTCAATTCTGATAATTATTATTCAAAGCTGAAAGTTTTTATTTAAATTATAAAATATTATTTAAATTTGGAATTATGTTTTCTGAAGCTATGAATTGATATTCAAGTCTGAATTTGAATCTAAAAATGATTTTTTTTTTTTAAATTTAATTGTGTAAAAATGCATATGTAAATGTTGTGTGAAATTTTTATTTCAATCGAAAAGCAGATACTTCAATTTTGAAATTTATTACTTGAAATAAAAATATTTCTAGTTCAAATTTTATATTTGAATTGCAAAGTTTTTAAATTTGAATTTGAAAGTTGAAATTTGAATTTTGAAAAATATTATTTGAATCTCAATTTTCATATTTGCATTCTGAAAAGTGATTTTTCAATTCAATTTTTTCTTTAATAAAAGCTATAACAAGTGAGATAGTGAGAAAACTAGTTAATGACAAAATAACTAGCAACTAGCTTCAATAATAATCTAATAAACAGTCTTATTATTATTACTAAATATATTTTGTAGTAAAATATAAAATATTTAAAAACTAATATTATATTTTATATTATGACATGAATTATTACTAAAAGACTATTATAGGTACCAAAATTATTATTTCTATTTTTTATTAGTATTAATGTTATTATATAGTAATAATAGCTAGAATAAGTGAAACATAATAATAAAATAACTAGCTAGATTATCTACTAGTTACAATAATAATAATATATTATTATTATTATATATTGAATTTTATTACTTATAGTTAGTAGGTAAAGTAAGGTATAATAACACATTGGGTACTAGGAAGTAGTTGCAAATAAATAATGACTTAGGTGACACTTGCAACTAAAATGTCTATCCATATGTTTTGTCTTTCATTATCTTCATATGTAATATAAATAAGTGTACTAAAAGGTTTGAAAGTGAAAGTTTCATTCAAAGGATGAACCAATAAAAGAAGTTTGAACCTTGAAAGCTAAAGCCCAAACATAAAAATAACATGTATTTAATTAATTCCAAACATTGAAAAAGTCCGAAAATAGAAACAATCAATTTCGAAAGTTTAAAATAAATAGAATAACATCTTCAACCTAGTGGGCACCAACAAAGTGTTGAAATTACAAATTTTCATAAGCATAATTTTTCACCATCAAAACAATTAACATACAGGACACTAAATAAACTTGGTAGTCACCAAAATTTAAGAACTCAAAGACCTTTAAAACAAGGGAAATAACTAAAACATTGCATAACATCATTAAGATTTCGTGGTGCCCACCAAAATCAATAAAACATTTTTTTTAAAAATTAGTGGCAAAATCAAAGGACATAATTTGAAAGATCTACTAAATTTTATATCATTCAATTTCGTCAAGTATCAACAAAAGAATTTACGATAGCTACAAGTTATGTATTTCATAAATCGTTGGTGGGACATTGAACACAAAAGCTTGGGGGGCATTGAGTAATTGAAAAAAATATCTATTAGAAAATAACAATAGAAATATCATCTAGTGGCCACTAATGGGTATCATAATCGTAGCTTGAAACATATTATGACATATACATTGGACATTTAACCTTGAGTAGGAAGAAATTTGCATATTATGAAATATGAATTTCACCTTGTGGAATCGACAACCAAAGTAAACTTCAAATGCACAAAAAAAACAATGTTTATCGATTTATTAATTTCATACAAATACAAATATAAAAAACTACATCATTGTCCATTTAGGAATTCGGAATATGAATTATTGAAACTAAAATTCAACTCTATGACTTTACAAGCAACTCAAATTAAGGAAACATCGAAGCTTTTAAACCAAGAGTCAAATATGAAAATGCATCCTTCACCTCTTTAAATAGAGAACCTGGTCAATAGCATGACTTTCTATCTGTTAGAACTATAAATGCTTTCATGTAGTCTAAAAACAAAGATCAAAATCCACTATAAACAAAAATGAATAATTGAAATTTTCCCAACCTAAGAACTTTTGACAAAATAAAGAAAAAAATAGATAAATGAACCAATGTGAATTGAAAGACATCGAAAACATAACTAAAACAAAAAAAGGAAATGTTTACTTAAGACATCACTGAAAGGAAGTTATGTTATTTTCAAATCCCCGCTTGAATTGCCCTCAAATTGCTTGAATTGAGCATAAGATGAACATCGAAAAATGAACAATGAACACATCTACTATATTAATTGCCTTGTATGTCCATCCATCCATCGGGGTCCTGTCGGTCCGTCTGTCTGTCTGTCGAGGTCCTGAAACCCAGATCGGGACCCATTTGTCCGTCTCTCTGTCGAGGTCTTGAAACCCAGATCGAGGTCCTGTCCGTCTGTCCATCTGTCTGTCTGTCCATCTGTTCGACTGTCTACCTGTCTAATGGAGGGGGCCGAATATTAAAAATTGTAACAAGGCCGGTTGTGGATCAAGCCGGGTATCAAGGTTGATATTCACCTCGAACTGTCTGGAACCCAGCGGTTCTTTGAAGTTTTTTCACCCACCCAAACTGGGGGCTCTCTTTTAGAAATTGTAACAAGGCCGGTTGTGGATCAGCCCGGTATCAAGGTTGATATTCATGGTTATCAAAATAATACCTAGTTATTATATATCTCTGTGGTTCTCAAACGTGTTTTGAAAAAAAAAAACAAATATCCACCTCGAACTGTCTAGAACCCGGCGGTTCTTTGAAGTTTTTTCACCCACCCAAACTGGGGGTTCTCTTTGATTTTGTTAATTTACAAATACCCGGAACTGATGGTTCTGAATTTTTCAAATCCACAGATCCGACGGGTATGTAATACCAGGATTTTTTTATTTTATATTTTTTGGGCAAATTTCTCAAGTAGGTCCATTGGCGAGGATCCCGAACATTAATTAGCATTAAATGATGACGGTCCTACTCAGGCTATAGCATTTTTTTTAAAAATAAAAAAATATGGCGAATTTAGTACAACAATGCAGGGGCGCCTCATAGTGACCGGAGGTCATGGGTACCCACTAGTATTTAATTATTTGGGATTTTACAAAAGTTTGAAAATGCAAAAACAAAATTTACAATGTTATTTTTTTTGGGTTTCTCAATTTATAAATGACCTGGTGGCCACTAGGACATGGTTGTTAACAACAAGGAAACTTTACAACTTTTGAAGAAAAATTTACAATTTACATCCCAAGTGACGCGCTCCCAAGTCCCTTGTTGGATCCAAGTTGGGTCCAAGTCAATCAAACAATAGAAATGTTTGGGATTCGGGCATGCTCCGAACTTCCAGCACTAAAAGGGGTAGAGGGGCATGCTGAAACTCCGAGATTAGTTTAGGAAGAGGGACAAGCTTTACTTAGTTACTCGGACCTGCATCAAACCAACCAACAAGTTGATTAGTTCACATTCGCGAGCACTTTCAGTGCTAGGACAAGCCATGGGCAACCCTGGACTCACATGACTCACCACGGCTTAAAATCAGGGGAAGCCACCACCTTCCCCCATATATTATTCTCTGCGTGTGCATGCGGCACCTACATCCGAATGGCACTTTTTCCCGAGACTCCCAAGGAGGAGTCCCCAAATTGTCCCGATTTGGAGTCCCAGGACTTTGGGAGTTCATAACTCCTTACTCAGACCTCCGATCAGGATGAGGTCTGAAGCAAACTTGTAGCTCTCCTCAAAAACTTTCCAATGGTGTGTTGCACTCCATCTGTACAGACCGGGGTCGGGTCGATTCCTGACTTTTAGTGCTCAGGAATCAAATTGTTAGTTTGACTCTCGGCCCTTCTTTCATCCATAATTTATGCTGCAAATGTCCGAATGGCACATACAAGTCCATTTTCGACATCTACACTTCAAGACCTTTCCAACGGTATAAAGAATACCTCAAGGCGAGGTGTTTTGACCTTGCAATCAAACTCTGCGTTTCGGGAGTCCCAGAGGATTCCCAAGTCCCCATTTCGAGAGTGTGAGTGTCATCCTCACACTCCTTCCAAGTGGGGTTGCGACACCAAGTTATTTAAATTAAACCTTATGGATAGCATGGGAGATTTTTTAATAATAAATAAGAAAATAATTTGGAGGATGTCAATTTAATGAAATACAATTTACAAATATCAAACATACATGACTGGATTGAGTCCAAACTAAACCTTGAGGCTTGATGGCCATTAGGCCTCAAGAGGAAAAGAAATTATAGCATAGAAAAAATCTAGATCACATAACAAGTCTATTTAAAGAAGGAAAGAAATTGCAAAATTTGGAAAATTCAATACATAACAGCTAAACAAACTTTATTAAATGATTTAGATATAAATTGAACCTAATGGCCACCAAGTTGTCAAAACACCTCATGTAATTTCTTCAACAGTCTTGAAACAAAAAATCCATTATGATGTCAATTAACACTAAGGCATTGAATAGAAAAGAAACCAGCTTCTAAAGCTACAAATTATTTCATTGTCCAAGCCTAATGAAAATCCATACAACCATGGCATGGATTGCATTCTAAACATGGTAGGTGAATGACATGATTGATCCCAATATTTGGGGTAATAAAATTTTTAACATGTTTTAGTTAATAATATGGTCATATCAACATATTAAGCTTTCAAATTCAAATATGTTAGATTGTTTGTTATCGCAACTTTCCGAATTGCTAGTTAATATCCATAATTTTGTTTGATTATTAGATTTTGCTAGAATTAATATTATCCAATTACAACTAAACACATAATCAATAGTTATAATTGGATAAAATACATATTAACTACCCAATGTTGGTCTAGAACATTTACTTCAGATCAATCTCTTTAACTTCAAACTAGATGTTAGGTTGAAATTTCTTGAGTTTAAAATAGGGTAAATATCATGTACACAATTTGGTAAAAAGAGTGAAGATGTGTTTGAAGAATGAGAAATTTAATCACATTTTGGTTGAAATTGGCAATGTACATATTATCTATATAGAGGACTAAAATGTGTATCTATGAATTATTATTGAATAGACTAGAAGTCTATGTTAAATTGGCCAAAGAAAGTAAATGCAGTTAGTACAAAAAGTATTATGATAAATTTTTCCCCCAATCTAGAGCCTTTGTTTCAATTGTCATGCTTAATTGTCATTGTAGATTTAAATATTTAGAAATTTTCCAATAATAAAACGTAATTAATTATTGTTAAACTTCCAAATAAATTTGTTAAATTGACTAGAAATAGTCTACATTAAAATTACATATTAATTTATATAATAGGCTCAGTAAATACCAACTATATTTATATTTTAATATCTTCATGTAAGTCTAGTTGTTTTGCTCTAGGAAGTTCATGTGATGCACATAATAAATCCCAAAATGTTACCATCACTCCACAAAATGATTTTCAATCAAAGAGGCACTAGACCACATGGTGCCCATTAAGTCTATCAATTTCCACTAGCACATCCTAAGAAATGGGATGTAAATTCATGATAAAAGTTCCAATTTATATTAACAAATTCTTCATCATTTTGACCTAAAGTTCCTTAGTACATAGTTTCACAAAATATCATGTTAAAGGGTAAAAATCTCTTAACTAATTAGATTAAGGCCATATGCATTAGGCTAGTAACTTAAAATAATTACTAGTGATAGACTTAGTACCATCCCTTACTAATAATATAAATTTTTTATTTAATTTAATATGATATTAACAAGTTTTTAATGTACAAATAAATTATATAAATTTTCCCACTGCTTACAAGTCTATAAAATTTATTTTATTTTGAAATCACAATATAAATATTTATTTATAATATATCAGACTATTTACTATGAAATTTCATTTCAATTTATACTAATAATAATATCTAGTTTATCAAATATGCAAGATAGGTGAATGAAATATATATTGCCAAATTTAGTAACGTTAATAACAAATTTGGTGCATGGAATCTAAATTTAAACGTTGGAAAAAAATATTCAATTTGAAGTGTTCATAATGGCTAGTGTTGGGTAGGTTTGATTACATGGGGCTTGTGGATGGATAGTAGTAGTAGAAGGTGATGAGCCATGAAAAAGTTGAAAAAAAGTTATCAAAAATATTTTATGTTTTCAGGGCAACCTAATGCATTGTGTTGTTGAAGAATATATAGGTTCATGTTGTATAAGTAAGTGTTTTTGGGGGTGGGGGGAGGTTAATATGTTGTGTTGCTTTGAATGAGGATGAAATGGTTCTATTGAATTTGGTTTTAGACTTTTCTGTAAAACCCAGTTGGTGAATAATCCAATTTTTTACTCTTAGCTTGACAATTGTCAATTTTTTTGTAATATGTTGGATTAGTTGATAGATGGGGAATGAAGGATTTAGAGTTGGATCCTATTTGTAAATCAATGGTGCATGAGTTAATAAAAGAGTTGGAATAGTTATATCATGTGTATGTTTATTCATAATCGTGATGGTGCTAGTCACATGCATGCACATAAAATTTTTACATGAGTTTTGAGTGTGGTTTGGAAACACCAAAATTCCATAAGAATTTCATATTATATAACACCATGTTTAAAGTGCCACATTCACCTAGTATATATTAGGCAATAGTAGCAAAATGTGGTTCGGAAGCACCAACATTCCATCAAATTTTCACACATAACAACATGTTTAAAGACCACTTGGTAATTGTTTAAAAGTTCTTCTTACAAGTCCTATAATATGCAAGTTTAGTACTTAGAGCTAATTTTAGACTTAAAAACCAAAATTAGTTAGTCAATTTGTAATGTAAAACTAGTATCATTTTTAATACATGTTTAAAAACTAAATGGATGTATTATTTAGTATTATTTTGCGTGACAATAGGTTTTGCATTGTACAAATTATTAATATTTTCACATTAATACTAGCTTGGAAATGCCACATTGATCTACCCTAAATCATTTTTTATTTTTTGCAGGTCTAGTTGCCCCATAAATTCCTAATGAAGCACGGTGGTAAGATTGGCACAAAAGTGACAATGTGAAGAAAACACAAAGAAGTCAAGCACATGAGAATGTGTGTTACTAAAAGCAAAAATATCAGTGGGTCACCTAGAATAAACATTGGGAATGGATGGAAAGAGTTCAAGACAACTAATGTTCGTTGAAAGTCGGGGACCATCTTTCACTCAAAGTACTTGTAACAATGAAAATTTGTAATGAGAGTTTTTACATTTTGAAGGATATTAAGTTGAAGGATAACTTATTTCCAATGATTTTTCAAATCTAATTTAAGACCACAATGTGCATGAAAATGGCTAAAGAAAAGTCATTGTTTTTTAGTACTTGATTGTAGATGATTTTGTTTTTTGGGATCAATATTTGTGAATCAAGGGACACCCACCAAAATAGTGGGTATCCACATCAAAACAATATATTAACCATGATTAACATACCACTAGAATTGAAGTGGGCTTTCACATCAAATATTGAGTCAAAACTGAAATATTAACCATGTAGGCTAAACTCCAGTATATTTCAGAAATATCAATGTGGAAGAGAAGGGACAAAGAGCGATGGTTGCCATCTTGTGTTGAATTTGGAATGTTGGTCTTCTCCTTGAATGACCTTCAGGATAACTCAAAACTTAACATGAAAGGACAAAGGCAAGCCAAAAATAAAGTGACGTAAAATATATTAAATTTATTATGTAACTAATGTTGAATTGAATCATTGATTTGTCACTAGCATTAACAAATTTGGGCTAATATGTTATTAGGGTTTCATCGAATTCATGAAACCTAGCTCCACAAAAGGGTATTTAGGGCATGCCCATTGCCATGTGCATGACGTTGGGCCTTCATGGCAATCCCTTATTGTTCACATGTAAATTGCCATGTCATTGACATCATAATGGATTTTTTTTTATGGTCAAATCTCCATTAACAAGGGACATACCACAAAATATAATCAAATTATAACCATGGAATGTAAAGATTAAGGTGCATAAGTGTACTTTCACTAAATATAAGGTGATTGCACCCTAGGCATTTAAAATGCATGCATGGTAACATGGGGTGGTTAGACACATACATGGTGCTTAAAGTTTAACCCTAGGATCACAACATTATTGGGGAGGGGCTCTCCCTTTCTAAAGAGGAAAACACTTATTTGTTGGATTCTAATTCCATAGTTAACACTCTAGTTGAATTTCTATCCTTTATCAACCAAGGAAACAATGAAGTCTACATGTTTTAAATGATTCTATATCAATGACCACAATCATATATTACAACTTCATTATTAGGTGGAACAAGTATGAACAATATATTATTAAATTATTTATATGATTGATGGATGATTTATACTAATATACTTCATCCATTTTCCATCAACCATATTTCACTTATTATGGTTTTTGGGTGTGTGCTAGAGAATAAAACAACAATGTGGATTATCTTGTTATCATTTTTTCGAATAATGAAATACGCAGATATAGTTTATGACTAATTTATTTGGACTATTTCAAATGATGTGGAAAAGATTATCATGATGTCGTGGCTATTTTTATATTTAATTAAATAATATCCTTTGTCATTGTAAAATGAATCCCATGGTACGTTCTAAACTTTAAAGACTCTTAAAGTGACTTCTATATGATTTTAAAATAATTACTGCTACATGGATAGTGTGGCACCTTATATAACTATATAATTACTAACCTTAGATGATTCAATATGCGATACCCTAGGCGGTCATACAAAATAGGTACCTTAGAATTACCCAAATGCATGCAAAATAATGACTATTTTTCATATTGAAATAACCTACTTTCAGGGTTTTAATAATAAGTTTTAGTGTTTGTTAACATTTTACCACGGCCCTCAGCCTTTTCATGATGATGGGGTATGGTATCCTATTGGAGCACTTGAATATGTCATCTTGAATTACCCCCAAATGGTTACTACCTTTCAAATAAATAAATTGCCATGTCGAATGACACAATCTATCTAGTTTGAATTCATGGGAATTGTCTGTAAATCATTTTTCCAGCTTCCAAAACCATAATTTTGAATGTTGCACTATTATTTCTCTTGGAGAAGCAAAACCGTAGAGGCTTTTTCTAACAAAAGCAAATATAAACTAGGAGGTATACAAAAAATCAAGTGTACTTATGATATGTAATGAAGTGTGATCGGTTTGAATTGTTGTGCAATTAGAAAGGAGGCCCTAGTGCAAATGCAATATGTATGCAAGTTGGCCCGACACTTATATTTTTTCATTAACACCGTAGTTATTTCAAGAGGAGGTTGAAAATAAATAAATATTTTTTCCCGCTCTATATTGATCATTAACAGTAAGACCCCCATGCGAGGCCTTAAAGGTTCAAAGACCTAGGCGTATGATGGGCAACTATCATGTATGGTTATTTGGGCAAGGAGTAAATACCTATTTCAGGCCCAATCATAGGCTCTATGGAAAGAAAAGATGACTAGATATGGTTAAAACCAAACAAATAAAGAAATTTATTTTATTTTACAACATTGATTCAAAAATGAATATTAATAATTTTTTAATATGAGTACAAATGAACATAATAAACTACAACATGTAAGGAACTTATTTTAATTAATATTATACATCCAAGTTTAGGGTTTAATATCTTAAATAATATATTTGATATATAATCCAATGTTTTAAATATCCAATGTGACCAAATTAAATACTATACATTGAATAAATTTTAATGGTAATGATTATGATATATTATATATATATTTTTATCATTATTATATATTGAAAAAATTTAAATATTAAAATAGAAATGTAAGACATTGAAACATATAGTTTATTTGTGCATCAATGAACTTTTATCATAATTTTATATAATACACATTGTATAAAATAAATTATTTTATTTTACATGTGTTGAAATATATTATTAAAAAATTTTATTGCATAATTTTTATCTGTAAAAATGAATTAAAATTAAAATTTCAGATAATTATTTTATATTTAATATTAATTTATATTATTCAAACTAAATTATTTAGATTGAATTATTATACATTGACAAATATTTTTAAAAATAATATAGATATGTATGATTTATGATCCATTAATTATGTGGATAAATTACATGGATTCATACATGTAAATTATAAATTAATAAGTAGTAAAATTATGATATATTGTAAGAAAAATTGTAATATAAATTGTTAAACCAAATGAAGGTTTAATATATGAAATTTTTATTTTATTTATTCATAAATTAGGAAGAACAATTATATTCACAAAAAGCTCAGTTTGGTCATAGGAATAATCCAAAAAAAAAACTTTATTGGGCTCTTGATCCTTGCCATGAGAATAATCACATGGTCAAGAAAATAGCCAAATTTTTGGAAAATATTCTTCATAACTATTATATGCCCCATCTATTTGACCCCTAATAATGGAATAATATTCTTATAATATTACTAGCCAAGATCATATATGAAAATAATCCACACCAAAAATTTGGGCAAATGTTAATATAATAACCATTTTGTTAAATTCCATAAAATTTGCATAATTATGAAATTGAAGGGGGTGAATAATGTGGATGAAGAGGTCTATTGGGAAATTATGAAATTGAAGGGGTAATACTATGTGCACCAATTTTCAAGTCAATTTTTAGTCATTCTCCATTCAGTTTGTTTAATCTTTTATCCAAAACAAATGTAATTTAATTTTTTTAAAATTAGAACTCCAATTAATCACTTAATATGTTTTGGATAAAACCAATGCATATTCACCAATGCATGTTGAAAAAATCCATGAAAACAATGTAAGCTTATTTTTACTGCTTCTACTCCTTACTTGTGGTTGGATAAAATGAAAATGTCATAAAACACAAGCAAATAGAATAATTGTAAGTGTTTTGTTTCCCTAAGTAATAATTATTTTTTTCCCACCATCTCATTCCCTTCCTCGAATCCTTCTTCCCAAACCCAAAAACACATTTATCTCTAAATTTGATTACAAAATTTGATAGCTTAATCATTTAAAAGATTCACCTTGTTGTTGTGGTAAATGAGTTTTTTGGGATATTTAATTCCATTTAAATGGTATTTATATTATCAAAAGTATAGCATAGTATAATTAATTACATGTAATTTCAATCAATGTCAATAAAATTTCAATTATTAAAACACATATTATCTAATACTAAAAATTTCACCTAAAATTAAGTTAATGTTAACTACACAAACATTTGAAATGCTACACTAAACTATAGATTTTAAACCATAAACCATCAACCCCTAAAATTTCTTAAATGCCATAATGACATTATAAACCATTATTATGTTGTACATTCAAAACCCTACTACACGTATGAATGTAAAATCCTATGCTATATTAACATATATCCCACACAACCTTATATTATGCCCTACACCCTAAACTTTAAATGAAATAACACAACTACCTTATCTGATACAATGTCAAAAGATACCTTAATTTAAGTCTAAATTTTTTTATTTCTAACCCAAAATGATACACCATAAATCCAATGCCCTACATTGTAAACCCTAAATGTTATAACATACATTTTAAGCCTTACACCCTAAACCATAAACCTCTAAACAAAAAGACTAAAAGTTGGTATATTAACAATAATAATATCCTATAAAGATTCAACAATAAACTAAGATAGAAAGCCACAAACCAATTGCCACATTGCATAACTTGCATCCAATCTAATGTTGAAACTTTAATACCATTTCATCCATCATTAACCGCAAAGTGAAAAATCCACTTTCAACATTTGTCATTACAAATTGCTAAGGGTGGAGATTCGTTAAACATAAGTTTCATGCACCATTTTTGCGATGGGGAGGTTTAAGTAGTTGACAACTTTGGGTTGGAGTGTGAATTTTAATTTTTTTCTTGAAAGAAAATAAAATGTGATCGAACTCTCCTTCAAGAAATTTTTTTCAATGTAGGAATGAAGTGAAGTTAATTAAGGTTTGTAGGAAAAATTTAGAACCCAAGGATTTGGAGCTTCAGAGGAGATCAAGGGTAGGAGAATTGAAAAGACAAATCACCATTGAGTTCTCCATTGAAAAGCTTTTTCCATGTAGGAGTGAAGTGAAGGTAGGGTTTGGCGGAAGAATCCAAAACACTAAGGATCTAGAATTTTGAAGGGGACCAAGGGCATGAAAATTGAGAAGATAGAATGTGATTGAACTCTCTTTCAAAAACAAATGTTAGTCTAAGCTTGTAATTAGTCGTTCAGCCCTTGTTCAAAACTAATGCCATACTCATTGTAGGGCTTCGAAGAAAAGAACTTCAGTGTGAAATTCTACAAATCAAAGAGCTTCATCAAATAGCTTTTGGGTACAACCTTTCACCATTCCTACCCATTAATCCTTCACTTTTTCAAGTCCACACATCAATCTTGTGATCAATTGGCATCACAAGTCTCCTTTTTTTGATAATTTAACACATTCCATAATATAGAGCAATTCATGGCGATGTGTTCAATTACTGTGTGTTTGAAAAAAGTTCTCAAATTTAACATTTTTCTTCATGAAAATATATTCTCAATTGCTTCAACCCACAAAAATCACGTCTCTTTTCATCTTATGATTACCATTTCATATGTCTAATGTTTTCTAAATAAGCTCTTTCAACAAAGAATCCATTTGTCATCCCTTTCTTGGGGTCAGTAGGGAGGATTCTAAAACATGGGTTTGCATGCTCACAAACGTGTTGTGTTGATGAAGTTGGGAATGTCTTTTAGCTAAGGAATATTGCTTATATTTGATCTCACCTCTTGGAAAAGGATGAAGCCATCACAAAATACTAAGGTGAGTAGTGCATAATTTTTTATTAACGTCACAATGATTACAAAGATTGACCACTTTTATCATTTCAAATCCTTCTTATCTTAGAGCTATCACATTCGCATATTTTAATCAAATTATTCTGCATGATTTTGATGCATCCTTAGTTTGCCTTAAGGAAGCTTGCCATTTTTTCATCACAATTCAAACATCAATTTAATTCTAAACCACCAAAAACCAAGAAATAGAAATAACAAAGGATCTTCTGACATTTCCAATTATTAAATACTCACATGGAAAAATAAAAGATGTTTAGCGACCGCTAAGCAATTTTTAATGACCAATTGAAGGATATTGCAAAAAATACTTGGTGGTTAATAGGGGTTCTCTATATCTATAATTGATGCAAATGCCTTATGGCTGTTAAGTGTTTTCTAGATTTGAAATCATAGAAAACGTTTAGCAGCCACTAAGGATTCTCTGGATACGTAATTGATGAAAATGCTTAATGACTACCAGGCATTTTTTGGATCCAAAATCATAGAAAATGCCTCGCAATCACTAGGTGTTTTCTAGATCCAAAATAGTAAAAACCACTTAGTAGTTGTTAGGCTTTTTTGGATCCTAAATTGTAAAAAAACCTAGTGATTGCTAGGCATTTTTTAGATTCAAATTTGTAAAAAATGCCTAGCAATTGCTAAACGTTTTCTAGATTCTAAATGATAGAAAACACTTAGTGGTTGCCAAGTGTTTTCTAGATGGGAAATGCTAAAAAATGCTTGGTAGCCACCATGCATTTTCTGGATCGAAAATGCTAAAAAATGCCAAATAGTTGTTAAGTGTTTTTTGGATCGGAAATCATAGAAAATGCCCTATGGCCTCCAGACATTTTCTAAACTAGAAATGGTAAAAAATGCATAATGGCTACTAGGCATTTTCTGGATCGGCAGTTTAAAAAAACACCTTATGGCCACTAAGCATTTTTTGGATCAAAATTCATAGAAAATGCCTGGTGGCCACCAAGCATTTTTTGGATCGGAAATCATAAAAAATGCCTAGTGGCTACTATGAGATTATTAGATTGAAAATCGTAGAAAACACCTAGTGGCCACCATGCATTTTTTGGATCGAAAATCGTAGATAACATTTAGTAACCACCAAATGCTTTCTAGATGAAAGAAAAACAGGAATCCCAAAGAACAATTAGTGGCCACTAGGAGTTTTTTTGATACTTGATTGAGGATAAGCACAAGAAATGTCTAAAAATCGCCAAGCAATTATTGCCATTTCGTCTAATTGGAAATTTAAAAATTCATAGTGGCTACCATGCGTTCTCTATGATTCTATAAAATTGGCATTTTTTGGATGGCCCTTATGAAGTGATCCAAAAAACATTTTGTAGGCCGAATAAATTGTGTGAAATCCAGTGTATCTTCATAAAATATTCTTGAAATTTCTTTGTAATTTGTTGGATGAAATGTAGTCTATTTTAATGTAATATTATTTTAAAAATTTAGGATTGGTCAACATTCAATTGAATTAAATAGAAAAAAATTCCTTCCTTATGGAATGGGTGGTGCATTGAGGGGTTCATCATTTTCCTGTTCAATTTTGCATTCTAACATAGTAATATTCATCCATTAATTATGTGAACATTAGGTGTTTGGTAGGTAAATTATATTTAGGAACTATGAAAACATGCCCACAAATATGCATGTTGGTGACATAGTTTCTATCTAGGATTCAAACGAAAATGGTAGAGTTCGAATTAAAGTAGGACACTGCAAGGATCCATCGTTGGTCCTAATCTATGATGCTAATGAAATGGATAATTGTATAGTTGTCACCATCATATCCATGGTTAATGTGTTTGAGCAACAAAGATTTTTTTGCCCAATTCTAATTGCACAATATTACGAATCTTTGATGGGAAATAATTGCTTTCGGCCTACAAGGGATGTTTGCATCCTAAAGGAAGAACTTGCACCTCAATATTGATGTGGTGAAAAATTTAATATAAATTTTTTGGTTAATTGTGAACCATACCAACACAACCATGTGTGGTAGTCTTAATCTTTAAAAGTTACATCAGGGTTATTTGAGTGTGGTAAGGTTATTAGGGGCTTTTAGCAACTTCATAAGGAATGATGGATGCGCGTGGTGCATGGAGGGGTTGTTTTCTTTTCTGAAATGTGAAATTGGTGAATAAGTTGTTGGGTCATTTCTTTTCTTCAACAAAAAGCTGGTAACCATAGTTTTGAAAACTTTGTTGCATAATTAGGGGTGAGAAATTTCTAGAGGGTTAGGGGTAAATGTAGACACCACAATGTGGTGTTTAGCACAACATTGGTATTGTTCAAGTGTTTAATGAATAGCAAGGATGTTTGAAATTCATGAAGCAGTTGAAGGGGTGTCAATGAAAGGTCCAATATAAATAGAATAATTTTCAAGCCATATGGATATAAGATTAATTCAACACAACTTAACGATTAAATATATAGTGTGATAATGTGATAATGTGCCAATGGCAACAGGAGTTTCATGATGATTAAAACATTTATTTAGCTTATGAATAAGCTCAACATGGAGCTACAAGTACATGTTAAATCTTGGGCTATGCCATAGTGATAATTCACAACTGCAAGAAATCTAGGATGCATCGAATGGTGCAAACTAAGTAATCTGCCTTGCTATTAGGAGGCAATCGACGAATCGAACTGTGCAACCAATGATAATGTCCAACGTTAAGAACTGAAGATCATGCGAAAATAGAGGTGTTTTCAATTTCGTAACAACCTTCATAGATGGTTTCAAATCCATCACTAGAAACGGGGTCGACTTGCAACAAGATGACCAAGGTGCGAAAGTTTGGAAAAATACGATAGTACCAGGTTCGAAACGGTTCGAATTCAAAACAAGCGTGCACCTCTCGAGGTTCGAGTTCTTCATCACAAGGATGCTACGTTAGGGTCAAATCTAGAGATGACTCTGAAGGAGGTTCTTCATTTGCTTGTGCGGCTTCGGGCCTGTAAGATGTGACCATGTGAGATGCCATAATTTTAAGGAGAGGAAAAAAATCGAATCTTCAATCAAAATCAAATCGACAATGAAAGTGTGAAGGATTTATTATATTGATATGCGCAGTTGTAATTTATAGATCAAGGAAAAGCAAGGAAATGCGTGAGTAATGGCCTAGAACCATGGTAAAGTAAACCTTAAGGTTAAAGGGAAAAATTGAAAATTTAAGTAAAATTGTTAGGGGGAAAGTGGGAAGAGGTGAAAAGGTGTTTTTCTTTCACCTTCCATTGACCACCAAGCTTGGAACCTTCCATTGGCCACCAAGCTTTGGATCTACCTTCACCTCCCTTCTCCTTTTCTTTAAAAGGCGAACTCAAATCATTGGGGGCTCTCTCTTTCCCCAGACATAATTTTCAATTAAAATTTTGAGAATACTTGTTCCCACAAGCTTCCTGAAGAGGAAAAGAATGATTAGTCTTAGTAAATGGTAGGAAGAAGGAAAGTAGAATGGACATTTTGTAATAGTTTTGAAGGAATGGAAGTGAATAGGGAGGGCGTTGGCAAGTTGAAATCTTAAAGAAATCTCAAAAACCCTCTCATGTTTTGTAACATAACTTCTTACTGGTTTAACTGTAGAGCTTAGGATTTGGTAACAAGGTGCATCTTGTAAATAGCTTTCTAATGAGCTAAGGCAAGCCGAATTTGAATAACCAATGTGTTAGAAACAATATTTCAAGTGATTAATGGTCTACAACCAAATTGAATTTACCACCTTCGTAAAACCCTCTCGGGTCTCATGGCATAACTTCTTACTAGTTTAGTTGCAAAGCTTAGGATTTGGTAGCAAGTTTTCTAATGAGCTAAGGCAAGCCAAATTTGAATAACCCATATGTTAAAAACAATATTTCAAGTGATTGGTGGTCTACAACCAAGTTGAATTTACCACCTTCGTAAAACCCCCTTGGGTTTTGTGGCATAACTTCTTACTAGTTTAGCTACAGAGCTTAAGATTTGGTAGCAAGGTGAGCCTTGATAGTTAGCTTTCTAGTGAGCTAAAGCAAGCTGAATTTGAATAACCCATGTGTTAAAAACAATATGTCAAGTGACTGGTGGTTTGCAACTAAGTTGAACATGGTGTTGAGTCCTTAAAAATTAGTTTAAATTAATGATAATTTCATGTAAAATTCTAGGACTTGGAATGTTTGAGCTTGGAAAATATATCTATCAGTTCTAATCGTAAATGATGC
Organism: Sphagnum contortum; assembly: GCA_963920785.1. Lineage (NCBI taxonomy): Eukaryota > Viridiplantae > Streptophyta > Sphagnopsida > Sphagnales > Sphagnaceae > Sphagnum > Sphagnum contortum. The sequence goes on from OY987288.1 coordinate 147,725, forward strand.
ATAGGAGGCAAGCTATTTAGTCTCAACTATAAACGCAATCTAACATCTAAAAATACACTTGCATTTTTCCTTCACGAATAGCATTTGTGTTTTCAAGTATAGTCAATTGGGAGTAGAGGGGCAAAAAGTCGCCTCACATTAATCAAGGTTTTTTTCATAACTAAAATCATCCCCAACCCCTAAAAAATGGGGGATACTTTTGAAGATACTTTTGGGGTACTTTTTCCAAATCCAAATGATATGACACATAATTGTTTTTGAAAGCTAGAGGGAGGCTAGAGATGCCCAAAAAAAAATTCATTTGTTTTGAAATGCTAAAAGAAGGTTAGAAGTTTGAAAAAGAAAATTCCATTTTTTCAAATAAAAAAAAGGTAAGAAGTATGTTCAAAATATTTTGCTTGCACCCAACCTTAAATGTAACATGTTTTGGTACCTAGCTCCATGTGGTTATAACTAAAACCATGTTCACACCAACCTTTTTAAAAAATATATATAATAACATTTTTTTCTTTTAACACCTTTTGAACATCCTACCAACGGGGGTAGTCATAAATTTTGTGTTTTGGAGATCCACAAATGAAGCAACAATAAATGGTTGGCCCATTTTTGCCCCTTTGTATCTAGTTCTTCTATTTCATAGATTGAGTTTTGGTGCCTTTGATTTGTTATGTTGCAACAATTCATTCTTTTAAATGTCTTTCTCCTTCAATTTGTTGTGAGGATTTTTCAAGTTCCAATGGCATTCCTCTTTAATGTGCTTAGATTTTTTGCACCACCCAAAAATAACCTCGGCACATTTGGTGTCCTTGGCATTTTTTGATCCTTGAGGTGGTTCTAACAATTTTTGGTAAACATTAACATCACCCATGTTCTCTTCCTACATAAGAATAGCCTCCTTATGCTCAAAGAAGGTATCCTTTCTATCACCTTCAAATAAAACTATGTGAAGGGGTAGTTCAAATAGAATATTTATAATTTATTCATCATTCACAAGGCAATAACAAAAAAAATCACAACTTCTAGATGGTCAATCATATAAGCTTTGAAAGTAAGTATAACTTCAAGGATGTAAAATAACTTTCAAAATCTTCACATTAAAAATTGGCAATTTTTGGATTAAAATTTTTGTCCAATAAAATGTTATTTGCTTTAATATCACAATGGATGATTCTAGTTTGAGATGACACATGTAGATAATACAAGCCTAGGGTCACTCCTAAACATATCTTCATTTGTTTTGGCCAATTCATAAATTGCAACAAATATGCACCATTTGTATTTACATAAGGATCAAACCACATAATATTATAGTTTGGTTATAAATGGAAGGTTTATATAAATCAACTCAATGTTTTTTATATTTTAGATTTTTTTTAATATATGTTGATGTAATAAGAAGGTATATATCAACCATAATGTCAATTCATGATTGACTTGATGTAAGATTGAGACCTCCATATGTAATTGCAAGTTATGAAAAATCCAAATATTTTAGTTTATAAATATGCACAAATCAAGTGAAATGCTTAGCAAATATAATTTTTTCCAAATAGCAAAAATCAACAAATTCACAAATTAAAAGCATTTCATGCCCATGGAGGAAATACAAAGTTGGAAACTACATTATCTAAAGTGACAATAAAATGGCCATGAGATTTGGGTGCTCAATGGCCTTCTCACATCAAGGATAGGCTTAGATATTAAAAAGTAGAAAAATATCAACATTTTATTTATTATGTCTTCTTTATATCTTGGATTGGATGGGATTTATTGAAGATGACCCATCTATGTGATAGGACTCATCTTGACAAAAATTGCTAGGTTTTTTTTTTTTCATAGTTGCACTTGTAGGTGGATTGAAGAGTTCGTGTTTGTAGCTCGCAAGCTCCTTTCTTTGTGGAGGATCCTCTTAGAGGAATTTCTAGGGCCTAATTGTGCACCATTAGAGCATGTGTCAATTCAATATTTATTTTCCACAAATGATGAAGTTTTTGAATTTTATGGACTTATAAATTTTTCATTTAGTTTCTTGAAAAAATTGTGATTTTTGTTGTTATTAATAGTACTTAATTTCTTTTATTGATGTTTACAAGTAATGGTGAGCTACTTCACAATGTCAAAAGGCATGATCCAAATGATATTTATTGGTGTTTCAACTTTGAGCAAAATGTATTGAACTATTTACAAATCAAGACTAATAATAGGGATAATGAAATTAAATATTCCATGTATCATGCAAGGTTGGGTTTCACAACATTACATAAACAATTACATATTGACAAGGATGGTCTATTCCTTCCACAAGAGGTTGTTTATGAGTACCACAAATATATAATGATGTCGTCCCAAAGACAATTCGGGAATATAGTGGGTGAGTTAGTACCACTACAAAATACCTTAAAGTTTCCTACTTTAAATTTTTAGGAAATTTATTTTGGAACTAAAGTGGCCAAGATCCATGAATTATAAAAAAGTATAATACATCAAGTTGAATTTTTGAATCAAGTATGCATGACAATCATTAGAAATTCAATTGAAATTTACAATTTTTTTTCTCCAACGATGATTGGTAAGCTCAACATTAATATCTAAGGTTTTAGCTTGTTGTGTGTTTTGTTTTGGGATTATTTTTGTTGATCATGTAAAGCTAAGTATGTCTAATGATTAGTAGGAATTTAGTAGGCTAATTAGATGTTGATTTCCTAATTGTCAATTGACTTGTTAATTTGGGAATTTGGTTGCATGTGGTTGTGCACATTCTTGACAAATGCATGTCCATTGACTTATGGCATGGGGATTTCGGTTGGGTCTTTGCAAGAAAAAATTGAACAACTTTTGAAGTTGTAATATATGCAACCACCATGCCCTTGTAGAAATATAGTAAAAAAGAAAGGTATTTTTGTAGGGTGATATTCATGGAATATGATGCACCCCCAAACTCTTTGAAAGATTCAAATGCGAATCCCAAAATGAAAACAATGGAAGGAGTTGGAATATGTTCCCTAACTCACAACATTTCAAGGGTAAAAGGGTTGTGTGAAAACTCTAGGATGAAGACTAGAACAAGTGACAAGCAAATCAATTATTCATATCAATCTGCAGTATCTCAATTGATTGTGTCCATTTTTATGATGGTTGATTCAATGTTCAAGAGCTTGTGAAGGCAAATGCAACACACTGAATTTATCCAAGAGTACTATTATATTGGACTTTTTGTTGTGCTTGTTGCCATTGGATGGGACAAAATATGTTTCTAATAGCTCAGATCACTAGTTATACCACTTGCAATCTCTTCATTCATATTTTGAGCAAATTCATTCCCAAGAACATTGTCTTATTATTACACCAATGTCTTGTTTGCAACCATTGAATCTATTTGTATTTATGTTGCATAATAAATATGCTGGATAAACCTAAATGATGGTTTACCAAGGACTCTCTTCACAAAAGGTTTCAATGATTGGTGTTTAAAATATTAATCCCAATTATGTATGAGAAGTAGTCTATTATGATAGTTTAGGGTTTCGGTAATATAGCTCCTTTGGCATCAACACTTGTTTGGGATTGGGACTTTACATCACCCAAGGAACTTATTACAAAATTTGATTGTGAATGTTCACAAAGGTTTCATATTTGCCTTTCTACCATGACAACTATCCCATAAATGGGTAGCAAACTTCTTGAAAAGACACAATGGCAAGATATGCATGACATCATAAATTAGATCCAAAGACAAATCAAACCCATACAAGATATGTAATCTCCATAACTTGGAAATAACAACAATACATTGATTTCAAACCGGGATGCTTTGCAAATTTTGAACTTCTTTAGAAATACTTGCAATGTTTCAAAGTCTCGGTGGATGTTTAGTTTGATGTCTATTTTTTGGGTATACCATCCTATGATGATACACCTACTCTTCCATGCAACAATGTTGAATTGTTCATAATCTCGCAAGATGAGCAATGTCATTTGAGGGCAAGAATGAGGAAATTTGATTTGAAGGGTATGGATAAGTGATTTCAAACCCTTCCAAAAAGCTAATTCCAAGTCCTGTACAAGTGGCTCCAAAAATACATTCATCATCTACTTTTATGCACCCCTTACAAGCTTCTTTGATCATGAGAATGGAATGAAAAGAATTGGGATCAAACAACCTAGTGTGTTTTCTTTCACCCCGTTGAGAACTTGGATTTCAACTACCCAAGTGTTTTTAAATGTGGTTGTTGATGTTAGAAAACCATCCCAATGGGCAACTAAGGTGATATTTTGAGGGTCATCTTATAAAAAAGAAATTTAAAAGGTTGGGGGGTAAATTTCAATTTAGGTTTAACCACATTGTTCATAAAATGATTCAAATAACTACACATGGAAAGGAAATTTTGGAAGGCTAAAAAAGAACCTTGAAAATGATGGCCTTAAGTTACCAAATAAAAACACATTGCAGATGCAACAACAAATAGGTTACACCAATTTAGCTAGAAAGAAAAAAAAGGAATTCAAACAATTCAAAGAGAGCAAAGATATGGAAGAAGGGGATCCAAATTACCTTCTCAAGTTGAGGTGCACAGTTGATTATGGTTGAACAACTTGGGCACATGAATTTGTACACCTCATCAACTAGGTCCCATCTTTGGTATAACTTTAGACATTTTTGCGAAAATGCTCTAAACTTGGAACCACATGCATTATTGGCGCATCTAATAGAAAGTTCCCAATCTAACCCAAGAACCCAAAAAGCTTGAAATTCTTTAAACTCTATCACATGCCAAATTTTTAAAAATTTCAAAGGTTGAGCAATTGCTTTCCCAAGCTAACTATTCTTTTGCCACCAAATTTCAAGCAAATGATAACATTTTGTTCTATTTAAAACTATGTTTGCAAGTATTTAGATGAATGGAAGGTAATAAAAAATCAAGAAGTCTTTCCATGGCTTTTGGCAAAAAACACACTTCTCACAACATATAACACAATTTTGTTCTAGCTTCACATTAGATAGGCATCTACATTTCAATGTTTCCAATCCCTTGAAAAGTCCTCATAGCGTGGAACAAATAGGTGAGGTGGGTGAATTTCACCAATGTTTCCATTGTAGACCGTCCATTTAACTGGTTTTGTCGTCCCTTGTTCTTTGTAAAACTTCATAAATTGGCCCTAGGAGTAGAAGATTAGCTTACACTTCAATCGGGTTTGGACCTACACCCAATGTCATTATATGCACCAAGTCAAATGAACCCTTTGAAATTCTTAAAACATGTCATGAGAATGGATTAATTACTTGGTCATGTGTCTAGTCCTACATACCTATAAAGGCAAATAGCTTGGCAAGTCCCATAGATGTGTAGTCTTCTTCATCATTAGCATTTACCCCTCCACCAAATAATCATAATAGAACTTTGTTTTGAAGCGTGATTGAAGCTTTTGATTCATCCATGTCCCTTTGCAATTCCACAACTTGGTTGGTGATTGTTAAATCCAAAGTCATGTCTCCACGGAACTAGAAGCAACTCATCAATGAAGGCATCGCCTTCTTGACTAACTTCTAATGCAAGCTCGACATCATTTACATCAGAGCTTAAATGCGATGAGGGTTGATGAACTAGAGAATGATGTTCCAATAAAGGGGAAGACATTTCCTGATTTGCAAAAAAAGGTCCTATGTTGGCCTCTAGCTAGTTGGTTGGGCTTACCAATTCTTTTTGACGAGCTAAGTGTTGATACAAAGTTGAATTTGACACAAATTTCCCACCACCCAAGGGACATGCATCTTTTTTACCTTGCTTTATGTGGGTGGTCCATCCTTGTTTCATCACATAAAACTTAAGTTAGTGTGAATTTAGGGGACTTCACTCATTATTGTTAATTTTTATTATCTATATAATAGTTGTATATGTAATGAAATTTCTTAAACAACAAGTAAGCAACATGGTGAAGAAGTGCAAACACATAATGGCAACATAACATAATGTAATTGAATCTGCAAATAAAATAACACTCAAAGTCCTTTAAGATTGATAATGAAAAAAATGAAACTTGATTAGTGGTAGAACTTTTTGTTTTGGAAAGAATTGGTCATGGTGATGCTTCAAAACCTTGGATTAAAATGTAGATCAATGAATTTCCAAAGGGATGTGGAATTTGGATATCTCCTCCACCTTCGACCACATCAATAGTCATAGTTATGACATTCTTGGTGCGGGAATGTTATGGAAGCCCAAAAAAGCACGAAAATTCGTTAAAATTCGCGCCGAAGAATGTTTTGACAAGGTGCTAAATGAAGAATTTTAAAGAATTTTAATGTGCAAAATGAAGAATGTCATCACTAGGTCAATAGTAGTAGTAATTCAACAATTCACAACAACAACAAAATTTGAATTTCCCTAGAAAATTCCTTCAATGCAATAAAAATAACTCTTTTCCATTTAGATCATGAACATTGCTTGTTGTAAGTAATAAACCTTAAATATGTGGTGGCTAGAGTTTCTAGCACTGGGTTCATTTTCCTATGTCAATGCATAACATGCTTTGCTAGAAATCATTGGATGTAATAGAAGACCTATTCACCTGAATTTTAGGTGTTGTTGCTTGCAATGTAGATGTCCCTATGACATGGCATGTCATTTGAGCATATCTTGAGATGGTAGTATCAATAAATACTCTACAAGCATGTTTAATGCCCCCCACATCTTGCAAGCCTGTCAATCTACTATTGCACACCAAACATTACACTTGTAATCATGATTGTTATATTGTGAACCTATGAGTGTGAGCGTGAGCTTATGAACATGAACTTGTGAACTTAGGGAAGTCAATCACAATGTAATGTAGGAGAACAAATTTGCTACTAGGAATTCATTCACAATTGCAAGAGGACAATATAAAGCAAAGAGTATCCGCAAACATCCACCAATGTAATAGCAAAAAACATTGAGCAATGACAAAAATTCCTTCAAGTTTTGATATTAAGTCTATGAAATTTATTGTTAGAAGGAACCAAACCTTGGATTGATTGACAAAATAACACTTGTGAGGAAGTATAAAAGTATGTTCAACAACAAACGTCATTTGGGTTGAACCAAGTTTTGATAGTTTAAGATCTATATTTTCGTGATTAATAGTCAGATGCTATTAGTCACCATGGGAGCCTCACAACTTGCAATCTTTATTCATTTGAGGTTGGCCATGACACTATCATTACAAATTGCAATTAAATTATCTTAAGAGGTTTATGAAGATTAAGTCTTCACACAAGGGATGAGAAGGAATAAATATAACCAAAGAGCATTCACAATTTTCATGTAAAAAAAAAAGAAGAGATTGAGGAAGAATGGATAAACAAAGGATAGAAAAAAGTGAAAATATGTGAAGATTAACCAAATGATTTATCAAGCACAAGTTTTGTGTCTGATGAAACAAGGCAGAATTGTTTTTCTCCTTGTCAAAAATACCATTTGGGAATTTACTTATTGAGAATTCACAACTAATTATTTAAAATGGATTTGAAGAGGGTTGATCTTAAATGAAAAGGGATGGACATAAGATGCCGAGGAACGATGAAAATTCTTTATTCAACATAAAATTGAATAGTTGGACATGATGAATAATAGAATGAAGCATGTGAACATTTTTTGAAATCACTATAAATCCATACATGCCATAACCATGAACAAATGCACAACATATCTTGAGAGTGTTACATTGTAGATCTTCTATCCCATGAAGGATTGCTCCCATGTGTTAAGGTGAGAATGGACATAAAGCCAATAAATAAAGGGAAAAAGAAACATAATCCTCCTAAAACAAAACAAAAGATTTGCTCAAGTCCATGAATAATCGTTAAGGGAGTAGTTACTTATGGTAATTATTAGTTAGTATATGTCTATTTACCTAGTTATTGTTTTAAAAAATTACTAGTTAGATTACATAGTTTTTATCACTATTTGAATTTGAATAGAACATAAGACTATTTTTTTTAAGGTATATTTTTGGAGAAGAGAAAAAGATAAGGAGGATTTTATCATTATAGAACATGGAATTTTTAATGGAGTATGAAAGAAATATGCTTTGATTTCTGGAAAAACTTTGTTTCCATAATCTAAGTTGTTGTTTTGATGATTTTTTTTTATCATACTTTCATTATAGATTTTAATTTTGAAACTAGTTCTAAGTAGATCATAATGAGTAGACTTTGTTAGTATTAATTTTATTGTATTTTAGTCAAAAGTTTTAGACCAGAATATAGGATTAGAAATTTTGTATTTACCATTTGGCAACCATCCCAAGGTTGAAATTCAAAGTGAAGTTCGGAATGTTAATGTCTTGTTGTTGAAATTTTTGTTTCTATAGTTAGATAATGAAGTTTAGTTTGATTTTCTGTATTTTTTTTCAAATCTTGATCATAATTTTTTTGTTTAAGAAGCTAATTTAAGTTGAATTGCTAAATGTGAAGATTTTGTTCTGATGTAAAAGTTTGTTTATATTTGAATTAGGATGTGGAGAGATGGAAAATATAATTGTAACTAGAAGTTTAAGGAAACAATTAGATCAGGTTCTATTACATGAAGAAGTGGAAAATGGCATTGCTATTAACAATAATTTGAGTGACAATTAAGTGGATTAAGACTTTGAAACACCTAGAAGAGTTTCTTAGACACAATAAAGACATCCGTGGACAGAAGAGAAACCTATAGGCCATAAAACGCTTCAAGCAACACCGATTATTCCTCGTGAAGTGCAAACTAGTGAAGCACAGAGGCACATTAACAATTTGCAACAAAAATTCCATCAAAAAGAAATGTCAAATTGAAAATGTAGACTCACAGGTTGAGTTTACACAAAGGAGTTGAGAATCCAAACTTCAATAGAAAGTTGTGCTGGAATCAATAGATCTAAAGCAACAACATGATTTTAATGCTTTGATTCAAGAAAAACAACAAAGACTCAATAGGCTAGAAAGGGAAGAAGTGGTACCAAGGTACATATTTGCTTCACCTCCTTCTTATCGAGAAAGCCAGGAGAATGAAGAGTTTGAACAAAAAGCTCAAAATTTTCAACCTTCAATTCATTATGTTGTTGAATAAGAAGTCACAATTCATCGTATAAAAATATCTTAAAAAGTTGAGTCAATATTTGTAATTAAGCAAAAAACTATAGTCTTACCAAAAGCAAAACCAACAATAACAAAAGGTGTTCCTATGGCTAGAAAAATGAGGTATAATGAACCCAAATTTAATCAATAGGATGGAAGCATTGTTAGTGCATGAGCAATTTGAACCTATAGAATAACATAGATGTATAAAGTATAAATCCAAATATACTATCCACATACACATTGTTGCATGTGCAACTTTGACTATGTGTAACTTATCTTATTTAACTATGGGGTTTAATAATCGCATGTGTCGTATACATAACAATTGCATATTGAAAATCAATTACATAAGATAGTTGCAAATGATAATGTTTCTTCTAATGATAAAATTTATTTACTTCTCAAGGAATTTACCTCTTCCACAAAAAGAAGTAGGTTTTTGCATGAAGAGCCTTTTGGTCCAATTGCAATTTGTATAATCTTATTTAAATCTTCAACTTTCTTTTTGATAATTTGACCCCTTGCATCTTCCATCAACAATCGAATAACCCTTTCAATCTCTTCATGTCCAACATGAATTGATTCATTTAAGTTGTTATGAACCGGTAATGCTATGTCTAAGACATCAACACATAATCGAGAATTTAACATTTGATCAGCCCCAAGTGGCCATGCAATCATTGGCACTCCCATGGCAATACTCTCCGTGATTGAATTCCATCCACAATGTGTTAAAAATCCTCCAATAGCTGGGTGTGCAAGGATTTGGAGTTGAGGGGCGAAAGATGTATAAATCAAACTTCTTTTTTTCATTTTTTCCATGAAACCTTTAGGAAAAAATGTTGCAATGTAAGATGTTGATTCCTTTTCACTTGATTGAACCTTCATAACCCAAAGGAAGCGGACCTCGCTGGCTTCAAGCCCTAATGCAAATTCATTCATTTGCTGCATTGGGAATGTGGATTGTGTCCCAAAACATATGTATAAAACAGATGCTTTTGGTTGGTTGTTTAACCAAAGCAAACATTCATTGTTGTTTTCTGTAACTTGTGGGAGTTTTTCTTGAGGTCGAATATTTTCATAGACCATAGGCCCAATCGTAAATATTTTGGGTGCACGTCCAATCTGAAAGCACAACTTTAAGGAATGTCAATTGAAATGATGCCCAACAAAATACAAACATTGTCTATGCATTTGTTTATAACATCAAAATTTTAAATGTTCACAACTTACAAATTGCAACACAACCAAAAATAAAGGGGAAAGAGTAGGGATTCTCATATTCAAATATATATTACTCTTTAAAGCCCCTTTATAATGTGCAAATAATAGAAATATTGCATGACATCTTTGAAAGCATAGGATGGAAATGTGCAAAATGTGAATTAAAGAACAAAAACAATATGCCACTTGACATTCAATGAGCTAATAAGATAAAATATTTTTGAAAGCAAAATATGACTTTCAATCAATTGAATTATTACAAATTGACTAATTCTTGATTTGAAAAAAATGGAGTTAATTACCTGATCCTGTTCTGACACTTTGCAGATCATGTCATGTAACCCATCGAAAATACTAGATTCCAACTCATATGCACTATTTACAAGCACCCCAGCAGCTTCCCGTAAACGTTCGCCTTCATATACACGCTTTTGATTACTATCAAGCACAGATTTGGGCACATCACATGGTAAAATTGGGGGGAAACCTGGAATCTTCAAGGGCTTGTCATTTGACAAAATGGGGAGGAAACCTTTTTTATCAAAGTCGGGAAGACTAAATATGAATGATAAATAGTGGGTTGTGGGATAGAAACCATATCTTGGCATGTTGAATTCGTTTGCTATATCCTGCGCATACCCAAGTTTTTTTAATATCACTTCATTATGAAATTTGTGCACAATTACAAATATATTAAAAATTGAACTAATTACAAGGGCATGGATCCAAACAACTAAAAATTATTATAGTCTCCAAATAACATTATCAACATGTAAAGGAAATTTGAACAACCATATGTTGTATTGATGTACCTGGATCCAAGGTATACAGAAATCAGAGATGAGGCACACTGGAGGGCCGAAAAGATGAGAATCTTGGGATTCACCATTGGTTACCCTATTCGACTCTATTAATTGTTTCATCATATCTCTCAAAGGATTTTTGAAGTGTTCAATACCTCGAACTACTTGAGCATCATCAATCTTGACCTCCTCATTTTCAGTGGGCAAACCAATAACTCGAATATTATCATAGGCTTCAAAGTTGTTGTCTTCCATTAGTGCATGTTGTGTCTTGGCAATGTAATGCATTGTTGTGATGACAGTGATGGTAAGTCCATTCCTTGCCAAAATCTTTATGAAAGGGACAAAGCGGGCATGGTGCCCTCCTAAAGGAAGGGGGAAGGCCACCACATGTGCTCCTTTGGCATGGTTTGATTCCATAGACATCATAATCGTTTTGAAGCTCTTCTTCTTTTAAACCTGAAGCAATAATATCACCCAAAACAAACCATTCAATTAGATATTAATGATTAAACTAACTATTATGTTTGTGTATAATGAGGAATTTGTTTGCCTATATTAACCTTCATAATATCATGTGTGCAAACAATGTGGCAAAATAAATGATTTTCATAGAACCTAATTAAACAACGTGAACAAACTTTTAATGCCACTTCCCATTAACCTATCAATAAATTTGGCAATCATATGAGTGATATATTATTTATGACACAATGTATATGAATTCATCATCCCCCCATATTCTAAACCATGACCTTGGGTAGTGGCATTAAAAGTTAGTTAAGATATGCCTTCTTGAGGATTGATCACAATTTTCCTTAAAAAGGTGAAGGAACAAATTTTTGTTAGGTGTTTATTTGTACCTAGCTTACATGACAACCTTGTGGAGCTTTAAGTTTTGAAAAACATGTCATTATCCAATGTAAAGCTTCATAAAAAAAAAATCATTTTTTTCCCATGATATTCAAATATTCGTTGGATATCGTGGGGGAAAAAAGAAAAAAGTCCAAGACATTTTAAAATAACAAAATTTGAAATGCCTTGCCTTTTGCAAAAGCAATGTTACACTCTATGAGATGCCTTTCAAATACATTAAAAAAATCCCAACAAGTTATTACCTTCTCCAACTTCCATGATATTCAAGAACATATTTATTTGAAAGAATAGTGTAAATTGGAGAAAAAAATTAAACTTGCAAAAAGAAAAAGGTTTTTGCAATCTTCCAACACTAGGTGAAAATTCATGAATCACATCAACTCAATGTGTGAGATTGAAACTTCACATACCATGGTCTCAAAATGATGCATTCAAAGAATTGATCAATCAATTGAAAAAGACCTACACTTCAAAATGAGAATTTCAAGAGTTACAATTACCTCAAGCAACATACACGATGCACTCAAGGTTGAATCACAAAGCTACATGCATAGACAATTTTTAGCACTATGAATGATTAACAAATAAAGTGTATTAACACTAGTATAAACTTTACCATGATTTCCTTTAAGTCTACACATTTTTCCACTATGATCTAGGCATGGCATCATTTTGGATTGATACAAGGATGTTTTGTTATGTCAATTGTAACTTAAGATAGTCAGTATGTGATTGACGTGAGATTGCTATTTAGATTCTTGAGTTGTAGTGTACTCTATTACATGCAGAACAAACCAACTTATAGTTTACACCATACATTTGGAGCCTTTAGGACTTCTATATCAACATTTTTGAACATAATTCAAGCTCATCATATTAAAGAGAAGATCAACTAACCTTTCAAACCAAGAAGCTCGGAACATTGGAAGACTAGATTACATACATACATATCATAGAAAACCCAATTATGCGAAAGAACAACATTTGGTTTCCATTAACTAATCCTTCAAACAGCACTATCCCTCATGATCATGACCCAATAAATCAAACATCAAACTACATAAATATTTTCTCTTTCGTTTCCAAGGTGATGAAACTACTAGGATTTCTAACAACCTGCAAACAGAACCCCAAAAAACCAAGATCCTACTTAACCCCCAACACCCGGTGGTTGAATACCAACCTCGCTATACTTCAACTGGAGGGTAGCTTGCAGATTGCTTATCCAAAGTCACATACACAAACATACTTTGTCTCTGTCGCTCCAAGAGTCTCTCACAAGGCGATAGGCAAGGAGCACTTCCTAGCTTTATATTGTAAAACAAATCATGTTCTGGAACAAAAAAAAGGCATGGTCAGAGAAGATAACAGGCATAGCATGCACGCAAACAATGTAAGAAATAGGTCTCTCTCTTGCATTAGCTTATCGTCAAGCAATCCAATAATGCGCCTAGTGATTACTTACTCAATCAATGCATTTTAAAACCAGTTTGCTTACATAAAGACACGCACTGCCCTGGTGGACGGTTCGGAGGTGGCAAACAGAGGTTGGGCTTCATGGGATTTTGTGGCTACTTTCAAACGCGCTTCTCGAATATCGAAGCTTTCCCACAATGACTTTTTCAATGTGTTAGTGTCAGGATGCGTCCTCATTTTTCAACGAGTGCGTCAGGGTTTATGGAACTTTGCCTACTAAATAATGGCTCGCTACTGTCCTGGTCCGGTCTACAGCTGGCAAAACGAGTATCTTGTGGTTGCAGCTACCCACTTATTACTGACAGGGACAAATAACAACTCACTATCAAAAGGCCTTTGAGATACCTATACAAAAGTCATGGCTGTTGTTGGCCCCCTCTCTGTGCTGGTGATCATCTTGCTTTTGCCTACTAAATAATGGCTCGCTACTGTCCAGGTCCGGTCTAAAGCTGCCAAACGAGTATGTTGCGGTTGCGGCTACCCACTTATTACTGACAGGGACAAATAAAAACTCCCTATCAAAAGGCCTTGGAGAAACCCATACTGAGGTCATGGCTGTTGCTGGGCCCCCTCTGTGTTGCTCACCATCTTGTTTTTTCCTGCACCAAACCCTAATTTGTGACTTTTTCCCACCTCGGCCACGTTCAGCTGCTTCTTTTTCCAGAGAATTTGTCTCCAAGGCCGCCTTCACATAATTGTTGTATTGCAAACACGCTGTCATACAGAACAATAGCCTATGGAACTGTCACGCCTGTTGTGTAACTAGGTAGAATAAGCACCCACACTCTTATGTGTACGGTGAAGCCCTAGGATGGGGGCATCCTCAAAATAAGGGGCCTAGGACGAGGCAATAGCCCCCACATTTTGGGAATGTCCCGCACCCATGGGCTTTACCGATCCTAAAGTATGAGGAATTTTATTATGAACCAAACCTATGTAGATCATGAGGCGCATGAATGGAAGGGTTCTGATGCCTACTCCTCAAGAGTGAGAGGGTTCTTACACCTATTAGTAGGCATAATTTGGCTCCCACCCTTGAGGAGAAGGCATAATATCGCTATTCGTGAATAAAAGGTGCCCTCAACATACACTACAGACTTTCTCCGAGTGCTTTGCAAAGGGTATTAACCTAGGGTATTAACCTAGGTGAAAAATGGTGACATTTAAGACCAGAAATTTTACTAAGCCAATGACGTGGTGCAGCATGCAACCAAGAGGCTGAGTTCTTTTGCCTTTGGGGAATGGGGGGTGGGGGGGTTTTGGGGGTTTTTTGTCTTCTCAAAGTATTTGATATGGTCCATTTAAGTTTCCAATGCATTCTCATCATGTTCCCAATGGACTTCCACAATGTTCTGCGAGTTCTCAACAGGTTCTCCAAGATGTTCTGAATAGCACCTAATTTCTATGCCCTACAACCTTTCCCCAAAGTTGTCATCTTGGATCCTATATTGGTGGGCCAAAGGAGCAACTTCTATATTTCTACCTTGGGAGTGAAAACTTTTATTTCAGGGAGTCTCCAAAGTTTCCGTTTTTTTTGGTGATGAGCCAATCAAAGAGGCCCATCACCAAGAACAAATCTGAACTTGGGAGGCACCCACAACTAAGTACTCACTCTCTTGTGTAAATGGTATGTCTACTCATCTTCTGGACAAGTGTTTGTTGAAATATCAGATCGCCCACATTTGTAGAGTATATCAAAATTGCCTTTTTTGTGGCCACAATTTGGGAGGATATATATATATTGGTTAATTTCTTAAAATGAAAAATTAAAGTAGGATATGATCATGTAATTGGTTGCATAGGTAACTTTGGTAAAGTTACTTTGATCAAAGCAGTTATACTTATAGTAATCATGATTGTTGCCTGCACAACATTGGAAGTAGGCCAAACAAAATCAAATTGTTATGCATATCAAAAGTATACTCAATTATGTCACAAGGCAAATATTCTAGTAGACTCAAAAGTTATAGCCTAATTACTCTTTAAAAAATTGACCTATGGCGCAGAACATTATAATGTCGATCCAAAAATCATACAAGGCAAAAAAAAAATCTTATCGCTGAAAAAAAAACATGTTTGCTAAACCCGGCCTGTTCCTTAAAATATGCAATCTGCTTTCCTTCCAACAACAATAAAATGAGTAAAACCGTAGTTGCTTAAGAACAATCGTGAAAATTGTATAAGAAAAGAACAAGACAGTTAACCAACTTCGCACAGCACACACGTGCTTGCCTTATGTCGGCCCACTTAGGCTGGTGTCTACGTCGTGTTCTAGAAAGGTGGCCTCATGCTGATGGTATAGCAATAATATTTCAATTTGTGGAAAGCGAGTAAAAAATATAGACTTGCAGCCTTCTTCGTCTATTATGCGAGGGTGTGCAGGTGAGTTTTTTTTATGGATATAAGTTTAATGATGTTAAGGGATGTGCAACTTGGCACAAAAAGATTACTTTGTTTCATCACGTTGAGGAATGATTTTCTTAAAAGTATGTTCCACTAGTACTGTCATTGCCACCCATGCTTCAAATTTGAAGTCCTCATTGGTTAATTTTGTTCATATCTGAGGACTTAATTTCCAAGCTCCAAGCTTCTTGCCTTAATCACACAAACGCTTTATTTTAATGTCCTATCAATTTTCTTCCCCTAGTATTAGAACATTAGGTGTCCATAAGGGGATTTTTCCAGAAAAAGTCAGACGACGGCCACGTTCAGCTGCCTCCTTTTCCAGAGACTTTGTCTCCATGGCCGTCTTCACATAATTATAATATTGTAATAGGTACCCAGGTTCTTATGAAGGGATATTAGCCTAAGTCAAAAATGATGACAAATAGATTTAGGACTAAAAATTCTACTGATGCATGGTTCTAATGCGTTCTATATGGTTCTCTTAAGTTCGCAGTGAGGTCCCAATAGCACTTCCTTTTGTCCCATAATCTTTGCTCAAAGTTGTCCTCTTGGAACCTATATACATGGGCCAAAGACATGGCTCTTAGATTTCTATCTTGGGAGTGAAAACGCTTCCTTGGGCGAGTCTCCAAAGTTTCAGATGTTTTGTGTGTTGGGCCAATTAAAGAGGCATAGCACCCAAAAAAATCTGAAGTTGTGAGGCACCCACAACTCATTAATATGAATCACAATATGTGCCCATACTCTTGTATAAAGTGCTATGCTTGCTCATATCTTGGACAAGTGTTTCTTGAAAGATCATATCCACACCATTTGTAGATGATCAAGGTTGCCTTTTTTTCTGGCTACAATTTGGCATAATATACTTATTTTAAAAATTAATACCTAAAATTCTGATGTTCCCATGTGCAGCTTTTCTTTTGGGGTGATTTCCATTTTTTTTTTAAATGATGGATACATGTTTATAATATTAAGAAATGTACAAGTTGGCACATAAATATTATCTCATTTCATCACATTGAAGAAAAAAATGAATTTTTAAACAAGACTGTATCTTCAACAATACTTGCCTCTCATGCTTAACATTTGAAGTCCTCATTTGTTGACTCTATCTCACAAAGGCATTTTGGGAACTCATTTTGAATGGCTAAGGTTGAATGGATAAGGCAAATGTCAATTAAATTGTTACACCTTTTGAACTTGTGTTACTTCAAATTGTCTTGTTAGATTTAAATTGTGACATCTTTAAAAACTAGGTTGTGATGTTGTAGGTTTGTAATCAAAAGGATTTCATTAATGAAATCTTCAATATGATGTTATGTTGTCTTCATAACTAATTATTTCATAGCCACCTCAATGTTGTTAGCAAAAATTCCTTACCTCATATGTGAGCAATATGAGGATGATTTGTCAATTTAAATATTGACAAAGGCCAATAATTACCATAAGTTGCTTTTAATTTTGTCAAGGCTCTATTGATATTACTCCTTACTCAATATTACATTTGTATTGAAGGATGGTCCCTAATTTTAAACACATGTTAATTGTTGATCAAACTTTTTTAAGTACATATAAATAACAATGTATTGTGAATTTTTCCTTATCATTTTGACTTGTAATTCATTATTAAAAAATAGTATTAAATGCGTTTTCATTTTCCATTAAAAAAAAAAATTCTTAAAGAGTGCAATGTGTGTGTTTTTTAATGTAAGACTGGTCACATTGAACTTAATTACCTTATAAACAACTCCATATGTTCTTGCCCCTAACTTTCTCTCTCTGGCAATTTTTTTGGTAGCAATACAAAGTTCATTGTATTCGAATGTTTTTGCCTCAATATGGGCCCCTTCAAGATTTGCAAATAAAAAACATTGGCATTGATTCATACAATGTATAAATATATTCCTAAAAGTAAAGTTAAACTCATTGCTTGAACATTGTTGATTTAATTTAGTATACAATTTGTAAATCAATATATTAAATTAGTTCATGTATTTGAATAATTAATTGATGTTTATCCAACATCTTAGAGCTAATTAGAGAGTTGCTCTTCTTGATTCATTATATTGAAAAGGACATAAGGATCCTTACTTTTCAAGAGTTTCCACACATGCTCTTTACTATGATGAAGCATAACACACAAAGCAAGGATTACTAATCCTAATTTAAATTGAGAAGTGATTGTAGTTATGACAATGACCTTCCAATCATTCTTATTGGAGTAACATGTACTACGTCACCAAAATTGTCCATTTGGCATTAAACAAGAAAACATTTGTATATAATTCTATTTGATACAAGGAATTTGGGTTTAATATTGTGATCATGATTGGCCAAACTTGAATAATTATAATGTAGATTCAATATGTGATATTGAGACACATAATAATAAGGAAGCAAGATGTTCAAATCCTTCTAATATAAATATTCAATCTTGCGTACAATAATGATGTAAAGTTTTATGTAAATTCAATAAACAAGATCTTAATGAAATATTTGCTCAAGTGCAACATGCCATAATTTATAGATGATTCAAAACATTTTAATCATCAAATCAATGGTTTATTCCAAAGCAAAAAAAAAAAAAAGATTTTCTCACTATGAATTGTTTTAAAACCTCCAACTAGAATATGAAAGTTGATTTTCCATTAATTTGTAATTCAATTGTCTCAATATTTTCAATGCATGGTCAATGAATGTTTTTGAAAGTCACTTGATAAAACACAATATTGTGCACAAAAACAAGGTTTTCCATCATCTCCAAAATATGAACCTTGACAACAAGGATTGCCTTGTTGTCTATAATATATTCACATAGTCACTTCTTAGATTTATACATTCATATCCTAGATTAAACATGTGTTATGAAATAAAATGAAGCTTGTATATAGTTCACTAATGAAGAATTGAAGAACTAAGGGGATATCATATGGAAAAACAATAAGGAAGAAAAATTCAATTGTTTCAAAGTTAAATTATTTAGATAGCAACAACTACTAAACCCTTTCAACTTGAAAATTGATTTTGTACAATGTACATATTGGACAAGGGTGAAGTTTTAAGCACACAATCAAAGGTAGGATTTAAAATGGCCTAAGAATATTAAATTATTCTGATTTCAACTAAAATAAAAGAATGCAAGTTAAATTGGACTCAAACCAATGGAAATTGATTTCCATTCATACGTGTCTAAAAAAAAAAGATAACATTGGAAGAATAATGAATGAATATCATTTGATACTAATAAGGCTTATATCATATATTCAAGTAATAAATAAGATTTGTGTGAATCATTTCCTTATGAGAAAATAAATATGTTCATTAAATTCTTCTCTCTTACAAGGACATATTAATGGTGTATGTATTAAAAAAGGGTTCATATTCCACCAATATTTGGTTATGTGGTGATATGTATTCCTAGGTAGTCACATGGTGGACATTAATTGAGTTGAGTCAAATAAAAAACACTTGAAATTTTATTATTTTGAATATAGTAATAAATAAGTGAGTATATAAATATATAAATCAAATTTGGACAAAATATAGTTAGTGGTGGATTATACTTAAATTTGGCATATACACAAATGTGTAGATCATTAGTTCAAGATAAGTTTTGTCTTTGATTTTGGATAGAAAACATATGGATTGAAGAAATTAACCACAAAAAATATATATCCTAAGGGGAAAATATAGAAGGCCTTGGGTCATACATCCACTAATATGTATATAATATCAACATAATTTATATACCACTTCATGCCAAACCTTATGTTATCACTATTATAGATGGATAATATGTGCCACAATATTGTGTAGCACAATGAAATTTGCAAATTGTAACATTCAAAATCTAATTTAAGAACTTAAAGTGGTCTTTATTTGAGTTTATTAAATTTGCCTAAGATGTCAACCAAGTTTTTTATATTCAGATTTTGATTGTTGCACATTAATGATGATGACAACTTTTTATAAATTAGTGCCTAAAACATGAAATAGTCAAAAAGTGGCAATTTAAGTGGTGATCATAAATCTTGTCTAAATATGAAAACTATTATCAAAATTTTCAAAATTTTGGTCAAACATAGCAAATGTTTTCAAAACAGTAAAGGAATATATGATAAAATATTTTCATTTGGGTATTTTTCTTGTTGCCAAGATGTGATTATTCACCACAAAAAAGAACATTAACCTCTTCTAATCATGTGTTATACATCTTATAGTATAAATAAAATTCTCCATATAACAAATATATGAATCTTTTTAGCTTCCATGATTTTTTATTTATTTTTAAACATGAAAGTTCAAGATAAATTAAATAATTTTGATATTTCTACACAAGAATTATTTTAGATTTCATTCATCTAACAAAATAAAATAATAAATTTCATATTAATAACAAAATCAAAAGGCATGGCTTGAAAACTATGACCAATTTTATAACAATATTAAAGTTGATTTTGAAGTAGACTATTAATTATATTGCATATATATTCATGTTCTTCATGGAGTTTGTGTGATTGCTCTATAATTACAAATGTCTTGGTATCCATGTACACCTTGTTTATTTTGACTAGGCTAATACTTCACCTTGAGTATTTTGTTGTGTTATTTAAACATGGTTCTACTAATATCTATTTGATGTCAAAATTTGATAGTTATACATGGAAAATCAAGGCACCCACATCATGATCCTTGAACCCTTTTATATTAATTTATTTTTATTCATTTTGACTATCTCGAAAATTTGACTATAATACAAATTAAACTTCATTATCATAAAGTTACATCAAGATTTTTTTATTTTTCATTTTTCACTAAATTGGATTGTCATGTTCCATTGCCTACTCCATAACGACAATTTTTAAGCTAGTACAAGATTCTAAAATAAATTCAAAAAATATAACTTGCAAAAGTAAGTCTCAAAAATAACTTACTAGAAAATGGTATGCCCATCCATTGAAAGTGACTTATTGTAGATAACCTTTGTGATGTAATTGTTCCTTCAACTCAATACTTGTAAGCCTTGAAAATGAGAATTTTTGGTTAATGTCGAATCTTTCGCAATAGTTTGTATATTTGTGACATCCAAGGTTCCATTTAAATTCATTTTATCAAGGTACCTGCATGAAAAATAAAGTAAATTTAATAAATAAAAAATCCAAAGACACAACTCAAAGTTTTTTTTTTATAATGTTAGAGTTATTATAACTCTATACTTGGAGACCATATAATGAAAATTTAGTTGGAGTTAATATATTTTAATTTATGTACTTGTATGAATTGTTGAGCATGCTCAATTATAATGAAAACTTTATGACTTGGTAAAATATCTTATATGATATGCTACAATTATAAACAACTTTGACCAACTAGGAATCAAAATGTTTGTATTATGTATAAAATTAAATAACATATAAAAACAAATGTAATAAAGGTTTTGATAATTCAGTATTTTAGTTCTTGCACAAATTTTATATAAGTATTATTTTTAGATATGTAGTCAACAAGTGTCTTGGTTATTATATTCCTCGTTGCAATATTTTATTTTATTTTTCAAATCTCCAAAAGAAATATATTGAGTAGCTTGATCAATGGCCAACTAGTTATAGTGTGGGCAAGGCACACATAGACTACATTTTGAGAAAAAATGGGATTTGACAACTCACAATTGTTCTAAAAACATGAGTCTTGAAGGCATCCAAGTAAGGAAAGGGCCACATGGAATGCTTAAACCTAAAATATCCAAAACAACAAGTTTTGTGGGAAGCTTGGCATTGTTAAGAATCTCTAATGCCATAATTCTATAAACTTATTATAACTCAAGTTTCTACAACAACAATATATTAAATATCAAATACATGTATCTATATTTTTACTTTCTTAAATTAGACAAATCTTGGCATGCTCTAAGGTCCACTACATGAAATTTACAATAAATTTGGCAATCACTATCAACAACTAATCAATGAATGTATATCCAATGGTAAACACTAGCTAAGCAATAACCCCAATGTTATCCAAAATAAACATTAAATGACATTGAGGTTTCCCATAACAATTATCCATATTTGGTAATTGAATTCAACATAAGCCAATAAATATATAAATAAATATTATAACTTCAAGCAACCCATGAAATCTTATAAATATATATATATATAATTAATCATCAAAATTCAAATAGTAAATTAAAGTTTGGGTATATGAAATACAAATCACAAATATTTCAAGTTGTATGAAAAGGAAACATTTGGCAATGAGCCCATGAATAAATTATGAAAAAGGTCCCTATATTAACATGTACATCATTTGTATGTCATTAACATTCATTATTGTAGTACAACATGATATAGAAGATTTATTAGAAAAACCAAATAATAGTACCTACTAAATCCAATACAATCAATCATCCCCCATAACACACATAACTGCATAGATTTATCACATGAAAATTAAAGCAAGACTAATTACTTAGCTTTACATCTTGACTAACAAAACTTATCACATAATGGATAATACAAGTGTAATACAAGAATTTAAGATTGGATTCTTATAATGTGAAAAGGTTTTCAAATGCATTTGACATTGCCACTCAAATCTTTGTAAAAAAAAAAAAGGATCAAAATGTTACATTCAAATATGTTTTGATTGACAACGTAACATGTTGAACTTATTTATTTATACATCTTAAAGAAAGAAACTTATAATTTGTCATAAAACTTGTTCAAGTCATAGCAAAAACCTTTTTCCATTTTACAAAATACTTACAATTGCACAAGATTTGATAGTTGTGAAATTTTCTTTGGAATACTTCCATTGAATCCATTGTTGTGAAGATCTCTAATGGAGCCCAATTAAAAAAGAAGTTGTATTTAAGGTTTAAATATATATGTCACATTGTTAGATCATAATGTTTCATCAACACAATTTTTCAGAATTTGCAATTTACTATAAAACAATAAATTGTAATAGTATTATATTCATACATGTGGGTGAAGGAAAAGCTAATGAATCTTTAATAACCAAATATAATGAACAAAGTGTAAATTTTACTTCCTAATAAATTCTAACAAGACAACATGATTCAATGGTGTTTGGATTAGAAAATGATTCCTACAAGTTGATTAAAGGCAAATAAGCAAGCTCAATAGGGAGAGGCCCTGTAACACCTGGATTTCTTGTTAAAATTCTACACAATAAAAGGCACTTAACATTAATAAGAGGATTTTTGATTTATTTATGATTCATATTTGCTCACTAAATCACTAAACCTTCTTTGATGCTTCAATATTGTGAAAATGCATGCATTGTATTTACAAATTAAAAGGAAGGATAAATTAAATATCCCTGAAAAAAATATGTCTTTAAAGTCCTACAAGTTGGGTACGAGTAGGAGACAAGCAAGCAAATATTCCTTTACTCTGGGGCCTCACAATTGCTTGCATCCCGAAGGCTTGAAAAGGCAGCCAACCTCTTAAAAAAAAGCAATGTACATAAACTAGCCTTACATGGTTCTACTCACTTTATTTGCCAAGCAAATGCAGTGGGCTTTGCTAGAAAAAATAAACCTACAATGGATGCATCATTCAATGTCCTAGTGCATCCATTATGATTAGTTAGCATGATATAAAAAATTTATACTTCTACAAACATCCAATGAAAAGAAGCTTACATTGTGTGAAAACACACTAGAATCCCCAATACTTAGTGGAGCTTTTTGTTTGACTTTAGGATTGCTAAGAGGTTGTTAAACAAAGATTCAAGCTTACTATGCATTTCATATTAATATATACATCTTCATGATTGGCCTAAAGTGGCATGTGCCTCTAATGTGCTTTTGCCCTCAATCCATTATTTAGTACCATTATCTATCAGTTATGGACATGTTTAAAAAATATATCATATTTCAAATTTGCAAATTTACCACTTCCATACAATTATGATATGATTTTGTTATTCTCATTCCAGGTCCCACTTGCCAAGAAGATGTAAAATGAGGATGTAGGGTTCCAAATTACAAAAGGATGATTTATGATGGTTTATTTTTCTTATGTTGTAAACATTGTTGTTAAACATATTAGTTTATATTTTTATTATTACAATTAAATTATATATTTCAATCTATATAAATGTTCTACATAAGAACTCAAAATAGACATTTATTTGACTTTGAAACATCATTACAAGTCAACAATCTAAGTTTGTGTATCACCACTACCATCTTCCTTATTGGATTACAAGCACGTTACTCCTTCCCAATTTAATTTACTATTGTAATAAGTATGCATAGATTTGTTCCAAAATTCCAAATTTGTGTCAATATTGGGGGTATCATTTTTCCATGCTAGCCAAAGGCTTTGCAATCCCATAATTGCAACCAACCCCAAAACCCAAAAGTTAATACTCAAATCAAATGCATGGACACTTTCCATGTGAATTTTGGATGTAGAGCTTTGAAATCTATGAAATTTGGGTGCTATGAACTTTTTGAAACATATCAAGCCAAGTAACTTTGATGAAGATCAATTGCCAATTGATACATGTAAAACAAAGGGCAACACAAAGCATAAGATGGGCTGCAAGTTCTTGAAAAACTTACGATCATTAGCATTGAACCATGCAATTGAGGAGTCTATTCCATGAAAACAACCAAAAAGGTAGAGCAACAAAGCAAATGTGAACCCCATGATCTTGGAGACACCCATAGTGATCATTTTGCAAGGATGTTCAAATTCTGCAACAATACCCATAAGAACTTCCAAAGTCACTATTTGCAATTATAGTCCAAAGCTACTAGGTCTCAAAAAGCTTTCCAACAAGGCCAAGAGCAACCACTTCATCATCTTGTTGATGAAATTGATGCGTTGAGGGGCCTCCTAGCATATTTACAACACATCAATATATCACTTTAGGGAGATCTAAGCAATTTCCCTCTTACATTTAACATCTAGATAGAACCAAGAATGAAATATAGGAAGAACCAAATAGAAACAATACTTCGAGTGAGTAATAAGAATGCCAGTGAGGGCGTTGTCAAGAGAGGAACTGTAAAATATTTACAAATCTTTCCATAAATAATTGATAGATAATTAATCAGAGAGCAATTTATGCTTGGCAACTGTAAGAGAAAGGCCATTGAAAGCTGCCTTAAGAAAGAAGGTTGGAAATTGGTTTAGTTAGACTTCAATGCATTATTGCCATGCTTGAAAGAATCTAGCAAAGTTTTTGACATGTGCCCAGGTGATGGAACTGAAAACCATACAACTAATTGACAACTCTTTGTAGATGAGGGTCAGCAAGTATGTCCTGACTCCTACATATGTTTTCTTCTACTGCATCGTTGAAACTTGCTCTGTCACACTCAAACAGATGAGGACAATTAACTCACGACAACTCACAACCCTCCCCCAACTTAAAATCAAGTCTAATGCAGAAATCTGTCAACTCACAACTCACAACTCTCTCCCCACTTAAGATAAAGTCTAGTGCATAAATCCAACCGATGAATTAGCTCAAAGAATTGTACCTAATTTACAATGTCCAACAACTCAGAATATGAATTGATCCCTGTCAATTAGAGCAACATATATCTATTTGTGAAACACAACTAGAGAAAAGATGGCGTGTTCCTGTACAGTAATCCAATCCGTGATGCTGTGCACTTTGACAAAGATCTTAGACTCTCAGTGCAAATGCAAAAGGAATATAACGTATGATGCATTTGAAGCTATGACTAGGTCTCCTCCCACTTGAGCAGTGGGAACAGGGATCGAATATGATGAAACTGAAAGAGTATATACCTCACAATTATGTTCAATTTCTGGAGGGATATTGGTTCTTCTTTACTTGTGCTCAGCCTTTTTTCTTTTGCTGGCTACATATAGCCAGAAAGCTATATTTACAATTAAAAGTGCTAAAATCAGGAGTTATTTAAAAGATTTTCAGTCGCCATGTTTTGGCCAAAATTTAAGAAAAAAATTGCCACTGTTTTATACATGGTACAGAGTAAGTAGCCCAAAACACATTTATAGGGATGTTGAACAAATTTTACTTTCATATTTAGCTACAAATTTGATCTTCCTGTCGATCATCAACTCTTTGGCTATGTCACAAAATTGACAAAACAAAGACGGCAAGCGGTGCTGTATTTCAGAGAGCTCGAGGCATCAGGCAGTCGGTTTCGACCCCTTTGTCGGTGGTCCAATCTCGTACTCTCCTAACAAGGTCACTGGGATCCTGGGTACGTTCCAAAAAGTTGTAGGCTCTAGCAGACTGTTACCATGGTTTTTTTCCAAGGGTTTTGTGATGTAGCCAAAGTGATGATCATTCAGAAAATAGTTTAGCCAAATATGGCTACAACACCACATGAAAGCAAAAAATGAATCTTTTTACATTCTTGGCTACCTACTGGAACTTAACATTAAATCTGGCGAAATTGGGTCATTTTATGAAGAAAAATCCTTTTCTATGGATCAAAATCATACCTTTCAGGTCGAAAATTGGCAAAATTTCGCCAAAAAAAAAGAAAGAAAAAACCATCACTGATCCATATATGCTGTGGCCAATCAGTGTTTTTTAATCAATTTTTGTAGGATAGCAACTGCGGTGAGCCAGGCCCAGACAGATTTCGACTTAGTCCCTCTTTACACTCTGGGTCAAGGCCAAGAAATCTTGAGGCCAGGACAGGGTTTGAATGTTGAAGTGGTTTAGACACATTAGACTGTTCCATAGTGCTAGCTATTACATGTTTATTATTAGGTATAGCCATTACCTGTCAAAATTTTCAGAATTAAAAAACCAAGTGCCATAGTTAAAATTTAAAATTTAATGAATATTTTGACAGTATATTGTCAAAATGGTAAAGGTTCTCTGGAACTATGATGATAAAAGAAGAAATAAATCAGAGTTAAAATAAAGATGGGACAAAAATGCAGATAGATGAAATTTCACAACTTGGTGAATTTTGTTTTCAGAGAATGAAAAGAACCATGAAAATCTTGTGATTTTAGGAATTTTCTCATCAATTTTTGAAATAAAAAATTAAGTTAGTTACATCGAGACCTAGGACCTTTCTACACCGTCACTTGTAGCAGCACTTTTGTAAAAATGGTACAGCCCAAATAGGACAGTCACCATTTATGCTAAATAATGCTGGAGATTGTAGCCGGTGCAACTATCTCAGGAATTTGAAAATAAACCCTGCTAGGCTGGTGGGCGAACACTTTAGAACTCAAAGGAGGTCAAATCCTCACATGTGGTTCCTCCGCTTCTGAAGCTGAAAGAACATTTGGGCTTCCAACACCACAAAAAAATTGCTCAATTTGATAAAGGTATGGAGAAGATATGGAGTGTTTGGTGTAAAGAGGTTCAATGTTTGGTGATGGGTAAATTAAAATATATTAAGATTTCAAGCTTAAAATCTTTGATTGTTGCAACTTTGCCTCTGAAATACAAAGAAGCTTTGTAAAGACTTAGTTGGTGCACACATTAGATGTTAAATCACTCATTTCAGAAAGAAATGAAGCTATAACTAGAGAGAGGTCACAACCTAGAGTTTTTTTTTATTAAAACAATTGAACAAATTATCACTCATTCTCTTCCTGAGTTTTTTGTGTTGCTCCTTTAAACATTATGTTTAATGTTTATGTACTTTTTCTTTATCTATGCTCTTATTAACTAGAAACTTTGTGCCCATTCCTAAACCCAAGTTGCATGGGCTTTTGATGGAACTTCCAATTTGCATAAAGAACCCGTGCAATCTAATTGAGACTTTCAAACCAGTTAGAGAAATATGGTCATTTTCTTTTATCATTTCCTTCCACGTGAATGATACAAGGGCTTAATTACTTCACAAATTTTAATCAATTTAAGCCTGAAGGGACCTAAGGCACTACACTTCATATGTGCGTACAACACGTCACACCACACATGGGGTTGAAAAAGAGGGATTCTACAATATGAATTGTGACCATACTTTCTATGAAAGTAGGTAATGGAGAATCCACAAAAGTAGATTACTAAATTTGTACTTGTACAGAAATAGTGTGGTATGGGGAGTGGTGTT
Organism: Sphagnum contortum; assembly: GCA_963920785.1. NCBI lineage: Eukaryota > Viridiplantae > Streptophyta > Sphagnopsida > Sphagnales > Sphagnaceae > Sphagnum > Sphagnum contortum. Next base: position 175,668 of record OY987288.1, read on the forward strand.
TTTTACAAACTTTTTTTTGTAACTCAATTGGTGATCAACCATTTGAAGATGTAGAAAAAGTGACCATCAACCCTAGGAGGAATCTGGAAAATTTGGCTATAAACCATGTATGAAGTACAAATGTTAAATGAAACTTCTATGTTTATGTGTAGGCACTGGAAAAGAAAATATAATATCTTGCAATTTGTACTTTTTCCCCTTTCCAGTGATTCACACCTTCCAAAATCAGTAATACAAAAAAAACTGGCTACCTTTTTCAAACATGCATAGAAATCTAGCAATTTTTTTCAAAAACTCTGAATATATATTGCATTTGTTAAATTGTAGATATTTTATCTTGAGGATATGTGATATTTTTTTATATTAATTAATTAGGCTGATTACTTAAACAATTAATTAAATAAGCTAGGTCGTAGTAAGTTTAGGATAGGGAGTAGGTAGTTAGAAAAAATAGTAAATATTCTGTTGTGTATATATATTATAGTGTTTTTTTGTTAAAGGACAAAAGGTGTGATAATGTTGTAGTACTTCCCTTTCATTATAACTCATCTCATATTTTTTGTGTATAACTTTAAACTTGTAAAGTATAGAGCTAAGTTAAAAAATGAATTAGATTCATGGCATGCATTGTAAACATTCAAAATGCAGATGCAATTTGGGATGGGCCAATAAAAAAGGCTTGTCACCAGCGAAATAAATAAGATCCTATCTCACTACTTAGCCTATGCTAGGTAGCCTATTATACGCTTGCCTAACTTAAAATAAATTGCCTATTATAACCTTGCATAGCCTAGGATTGATTATAATTAATTAATTATAATATATCTTGTTTGAACAAATGGTAAATTACCATGTGTCTTATGGCCATTAGTTTCTTAAACTACCATGTGGCTAAATCCAAACTACCCATCAATGGGACATTTGATAGCATGCAACTATCACAAATGTAACAATAAATACAATTGCAAAATGCGGTTCCACATCATATTAACCATCATCAATGACAATGAATGAAAAATCCTAACATAATTGCTAGGTTTTCAATTACATTTTCAACTTCATGACCATGTTGTGTTTTTTGGGACTAATTGTTTTATGTCACTTGTTCAAGATGACTAAAGGTGTTTATAATCACAAGGCTCATTCACAATTGGGCTTTTTTTTAAATGAGTGTTTAACAAAAAAAAAAAAAAAAAAAAAAATTAAAATTTTCATAGTGTTCAATACATTGCAAGTATGGTGATTTGTTGTGTTCTTACTATTAGAATATTGAGAAAATAAATATTTTTAATTCAATAATTATCAAATGGTGAATTAAAGTCCTAATGAATCCTTGATCAATTTATGGTCGATTGTCCATATTATAGTTTGAAAATTAAGTAATGCAAAAGGAATGCATGTAAAATGATGAATCAATTAAAACATTTTGTACACGAAACCTATGCTTCCCTTTATGCAACTACATGTTCATTAGATCAATTTGATGGAAAAAAAAAATTATATCAAAATTTTGAAATTTTGAAACCAAGGGCTAGAAGGGAAATGATTCTTTTATTAAATCATTTGGCTAGTTTTTTATATTCATTAGGTTCAAAATTCCTAACTCTAAATGCATGTCACATGTGTCAAAAAAATAATATTTTGTTAATTTAAAAAAACTTGCTTTGACATTTTTTACATTTATACTAATAAATCAAAATACTCTTGCACAATTATGTACACATGTGAAAAATCACCACCATCACATGGATTATTTTACATTGAACTATTCAAATTTTTTTACTGCATTTTTTAATGTAAATATTATTTGTAAAAAGTAGCCTTAAGAAAGTCATGGAGTCCTTCTTCCTTTAAAAAAATATTCCATCCATAAATGAACGCCGTAAGTATCTTATATATTAAAGCTAAGATGGTGTCTGTCCGTCCGTCTGTCTGTCCGTGTGGACAAAAATTGGGCAGTGCCTGGAAGATTCTTCCAGTCACTGCCCGTTCATATATTAATTCAGACAAGGGGGGAGGCCAGCAGGGGGGGCCCGCATCGGATTCCGAAAACGGGAACCAGTAGGGGGGGGGGGTGGGGACGGGCGGGGAAGGGGCGGGGAAGGGGTGGGGGGGGGGGCCAGGGAGGAGGTGTTTTTTTTTTTTTTTTTTTTCGTTCAGAGCCAGCAGGGGTGGGGGAGGGGGGGCGGGCGGGGAAGGGGTGGGGGGGGGGGGGCCAGGGAGGGTTTTTTTTTTTTTTTTTTCCCGCCCTAAACTGCCCAGGACTTATTATGGTTTTCAGGACATGGTTTTCGGGACTTGGGATCTCAACTTTGGGGCCTGGGAAATTTTAGGATATGGTTTTCAGGACATGGTTTTCAAGACTTGGGACCTGGATTTCACACAGGGGCTTCAGAGTGGCCTTCGGCCACGGGCACCCACTAGTCCATTATGATTACAAATGAATCGCATATTCAGTCGTTGATTTTCAAATTTCTTTTAATGTAACAAATCTTGACATAAAAAAACTAAAAAAATATTGTATTAGTTTTCCTTGAATGTGTCTTGTAAATTTTCCTCAGTTTACATATATGCACATATGCGCATTCTTTATCAGTAGGAAGGAACTTATACCTAATTACATGTGTGAGATATCTTCCACTCTCAAAGGGTAAGAAAATTTCCCTTCCCATCCACTTTGTGATCTACCTATAATTAGGTTCATGATGGCTTTTGCTGAGTGCTTTATGATGGGTAAAGCAAGGGGTGGGGAACATCCCAAAATGCGGGGTCCTCACCCTAAGGTCCTTTTTTGGCAATGCTCCACCACTGGGGCTTTATCCTACAAGTAAAGACATTGTAGAATTAGTTTTAGTCTATGTGGATGGCGCCTCACCCTCGCTAATATTTCTGTTGAGCAGCGAGGCACCTCATGTGGTACTTCCTCTCCATAAGGTGCCTCCTCTCCTTAGCAAACAAAATCGGAGTAGGTGAAAATTCTACCAGATCTTTACACTCAGTAAGGAACTCAAACAAGGGATTCAAGTCCCCACACTCAGCTCCTACCTCTAGCCAGACCCTCCTTCCCAGAATGGCCTCCTGGACGGTGGCGGTCGATTCAATGTGGCTTCAATGTGGCCTTTGCCACATTGAAGCCAACAGCTGTGGAAAGGCCATTGAAGCCAACAGCTGTGGAAAGGCCATAGATTCAAAGGAAGGTGTTCCTGCTATAAGGTTCGAGCTCTCTTGCCTTCACGAATTACTTTGTCTGGGAAAGGGAATTGGACATGTCCAAATACTCTGAGGATAATGAAGGAAACTACAGAATTCAACTTTGCCAAAAAACCAAAACAAAAAACAAAAAAACAAAAATTTGAAAACAAAATGAAAATTCTCCTGATATGGATGAAAATATGCTATGAATTATGTTTCAATGAACACATGTAGCCTTGTCGCAGTTGTATCAATTATTGGATTGCAGGCAAGAGTGGAACAATTACAAATGGAGCAGAAACTCTCAGAAATGTTCTTATAGTCTCAAATTCCAAATCAGTTTCCAAAATAACTCTGTAGATAAGAGGAAAGAGGCACTAGACATAAGTGGTAGCAAATGGTGAAGGGAGGAAATCAATACTTGTGGAGGCTTCATGGCCACTTTTTCAGTGGTACCACATCTGATAACAATGTCCAACCATGGAAATGTAATAATACCACTAGACATGCTACAAACAAAATGAGCTCGATCTAGGGATTGACAAAGACAGTCTAGGGGCATCACCAATAGTCCATGCAAGAACAAACACCATCCTCAAGTCTAGTCAAAAGTGATGGAACAGATTGGCTTCCCTCACCATGATTGCTCTCCCAACTGCTTTTGAAATGGACTTTTTCAACATGCAGCAATCTTCACAAACCCGCATTTTTTATTATTTGGAGAGGAGTACCAGGAGCTGTATTGATGACCTGAATGAAACAGCCAGTTTCTCTATGGTGACGCAAATGGGACACCTTTTCTTCTTCTTCCACATCATGCAGCACAAATCTAGTATAAGGCGCATGAGCCCTGATAATCTCTTCAGTTCTTTACAGATTTCAATCATCTGAGGCCCTTGATCATCTACTGCAAATGTTTGCACCTCATTATTCACTTCAATCCAGGTGCAACCCAGCTGTTTCTTCACACTTCCTTTCACTGCCATTCAAGATTCTCACAAAGATGCCTGTTGCCAGCAGCAACATAGATGTTTAATAGCTGCACATAGGCCATAGCATCTTCAGGCTCCAATTCAAGAACTTTTTTAGCAATATATTCTCCCATCTCCACATTATTATGACTTCCTCCACTGCACCTACACAGCTGACAGAAGACAAAAAGTGATACTGTGATATCATTTAGGTGTACACCTTCACACATGTCACTAAAATGTTCAGGAGTTTCCTTACCATGTCCATGAATGGCAAATCTGCCAAGGATGCCATTCCAAGAGACCACATTTTGAGATGGCATCTTGTTGAACACTTTCCAAGCATCCTCCATGCTCTCACATTTTTCATACATTGTCAACTAAGCTACTTCCCACAAAGGCATTTGAATTCCATTCACTTTGAATGATCTGCTCATGAGCATACCTCCCTCTCCAATTGCTACTATGCTGGTGCATGCATTCAGCACTCCCACAAAAGTAACAGAGTCTGGCAACACAGCTTCCTGCTGCATTTGTCAAAATAGTTCCGATGCCTTCTGCCCTTGCCCACATTTCACATGTGCCAATATCATGGTGGTCCAAGTGATCACGTTTCAAGATGGCTTCTTGCTAAACACTCTCCAAGCATCTTCCATGCTTCCATGTGTACTTAAAAACCTGACCCTAATTTATCCTTTGTATTTGGAGGTTCCTTCCCAAGCAGAACCTCCTCACAGATAACGAGACACACCTTACCAAGCATAAACTTCTTGCACAATTTCAAATTAGGTCAGGTTTTCAAGTAGGTTAGTGGCAGGTTACATTGGATATTCTGTTGTTTTTGGGCTTGCTTTTGGGCTTGCTAAAAAGGGCTACCACCCTCATTCCCAAGCCCAAAAACAGCAGAATACCCTCTAGACCTGCCATTATCCTATACATGTCAACCATTGAGCTATTCCTCACAATGACATCTGAATCCCATCCAGTTTGAACGATCTGCTCATGAGCACACCTGCCCTCTTCACATGAAACTATACTGGCATATGCATTCAGCAACCTGACAAAGGTATGAGTGTCTGGCTGCTCACCTTCATGTTGCATTTGTTGAAATATTTTCAGTGCCATATCAGGGCGTACCAAGTGACCACATCTCAAGATGGCATCTTGTTGAACACTCTCCAAGCATACATGTCAACAAGGCTACAACCCAAAAGACATCAGACTCAAAACCACTTTGAATGATCTATTCATGAACATGGCTGCTGTCTTGAAGTGCTCCTAAACCAGAACATGCTTTATCACTGGAACAAAAGTGGATTTGTTGGGATTCATTCCTACTTGTTGCATTTGATGGAAAAGCTGCATCACCTATTCAGGTTGTCCGTCCTTGACATATTTCATTAGCTACTTGCTCCATGAAAAAATGTTCAATTGCACTGTGCCTGGTTCCATTACATCCATCTCTGCTGCACCCATGGTGGGTGTCATCAGCTGTCACGCCAGAGAGCTTGCTGTGTCTTCTTATGTTTGAATTCTAGTTACCTTCCATTTTCCTACAACCAGAAATCCATATCAAGCTGACCAGCCATGGATTTTTCACATCCCAGGCATAAATGCTATTGTATGGGCACAGAATGCCACACTGACTTTCTCCATCAGCAAGTGAATTTTGTTACAGCACATTGCATTTAGTCACCTTCTCCAGTCTACTATTACTATCCCACTAGTGCAGAGGATCCAAAAAGAATTTCTGCCAGAGTTTAGACCATGGCAGGATAGCAACCATGAGAGAGAGAAACAAGATTGAAACCAACAAGAGCTATGGCTTCAAATTGACATTTGATGTTCAGTTACCTTCTCTGATCTGTGATCCTACCATTGGAAAGGATCCAAAAAGAACTCCCACCGCAGTTTCTCTCTCTCATCTCCAGGAACTGCAGAAAAACCACCTATTAAATCATGTACATTGAGGACATGGCAGCAAGCTTCTCGTGGTGGACCTCTCTCTCTTTCCCCTGTGGTCTTGGAGCTGCTACTTTTGTGGTCTAAATTAGAGTTGCATCCTGCACATGGCAATTGCACTTGCTGCACAGATGATGTCATTGCACTGATTATGAAGACATTTCCTTTGCAAGACAATTGCTCTCACTCCTCACAATCCAGTAGTTGTGAAATTTGTAGCTGCTCAGAGCTCAGTTTTATCTTTGTTTGGGATATATGTATTCTGGTTTCAAAAAACAGAAGTGAAAGTACCATACCGACTACTGATGAAGGGCACTTCTTTGCCAAATATTTCTTTATTTTAGAAATCAAGGTTTGACAGTTTCAAATTTAATTTCTCAGGATTTCAACAGTTGAGGAATAAGTATGCAAAATACATCTTGTGTTGTGCATTTGTAGTAGCAACCCAATGATTTTCAATTTTCAACAAATATCAATAAATTCTCTTTTCTTCAGCTAGACCTTTTGCAAATTATTTTTGTGCTGAACATCAGTCGCAGGTAAGGTAGTGTAGACACAAAAAAGTTTTGATGATGAAGAATGGCATAGAGATGGATGAGGGTATCTGTGTGACACAGTGATTGCAAGGTTTAGGAATTTGCAACAGCAAGAGCACAATCATTTGTATGCCGTGATAGTGGTGATGGCAGAGGTTTGGGATGCTCTAGCTCCTTCATTCAACCTTCTTCTCTACCGTTGTCTTGATGCTCTCACCTAAAGGTCTGTACTACATCATCTACATTGTACAGAATCTGTTTTGCACAGATGCTCTGAATTGTTCCTTACTTGCAATCACCGACTCCCTGCGTTGTTTGCCCCACCATGTAGCAAAGTTGACCATTTCGTTGTAGGAATTGCAAAGCTTCGACCAAACCATAAACCTGGTGAACAATCTGCCCACAGGAAGTGGCCTTGACAAGGTACTGCAGTTATCTATCTAGATAGATAGATAGATAGATAACCGCAGTACCTTTTCAGGTGCTGGTGCCAAATAATTATTTTATTTTTCAAATTTCATTTCGGCAGTTAAAATAATAATTTATGAAACTTAGGCAACAAATATAGGCAACTTCTTTGGCAGGTTCTGTGAACCTTGAACCTGTAACATAATTTTTTTACTGCTTCTTTCTGCAAAAATGGGGAGAAATAATGTTCTACCAAATTATAAGATAGAAAGTTTTGGGACATTTATTGGATATCCGTGTTGCAATGGTGGACTGTCCTAGAAAGAAGCTCTCAGGTTTCCACCACTTTTCATACTTGTCCCTCGTAATTTTCTTAAATTTTGACATTTCAAACAGATAATTAATTTGGCATTTCCAAAATTAATTTTATTACTGGCAAACCTGAAAAGGTACTACAGTATATGCATTGGCAGGCAACTACAAATTGATTTCTGTAGTGTTGAAACATATGGACCTATGCGACCTAAAAGGAGCCCTAAAATGAAAAAGTTGCCCAAGGACTGCCCTAAACCGGCAGTTGATGGAGCACAGTGATCATTATAAGCACCATAATCATATGGTATTTGGAATAGTTGTTGTTGTTTTGTGTGTTTTATGTTTGCAGGTTGTGTGTTCGTTGAGAAGGGAGAATGTAGACACTCTATTTTTCTTGATTTAGAAGGCAAGCGTGCACGTTTATTTGTGTTGGTTTTTGCTCTTCATGAAAACTAACGAGAATTTGGCTCTGATTGGTGCACTGGATTACGAAAGGACGAGGGGTTGCGAACATATGAAGGAGAGATATTTTTGCAATCAGGGGACAGATTTTGGCAGGAACTATTGGGGAAACAGTGAAGGAGCTAAGTATTCAAAAAGCTTGGTCTTATTGTGGTAGAAAATAGAATGGTGTTGGTTTGGAAATGCGTAAGGTTCGGACTATACTCTCCGAATTTTCGCTCTATTGGAGATGTAGTGTTTGTTAGATATGGGCTGGTGGTGGAAATGATGCAGAACGGAAGTGGATTTGTGAGCGATTCTGACCAGTACACGCCTCGTCAGATTCAATAAATGGAAATTCTCTTCAAAGAATGTCCCCAACCTGATGACAAGCAGCGGCAGCGTCTGAGTTCAGAATTAGGTTTGAAGCCCCGTCAGGTAAAGTCATGGTTTCAAAATCGACGCACACAGATGAAGGCGCAGACCAAGCGAGATGAGAACACATTGTTGCATCAAGAAAATGAGAAGCTGCGGTCTGAGAATGTTATAATGCGAGAAGCGTTCAGAAACCCGACTTGCCAATATTGCGAAGGTCCTGCAACCACCATTGATGAGATGTCGTTCGACAAACAGCAGCAGCAGGTGCACAACGAGAACGGTCGCTTGAAGGAGGAGCTAGAGCGCGTTTCCGTTTTGGCTGCCTACAAGGACCTTGATCGACCCATCCCACCACACGTACTCGTAACCCCTCCTGTCGCCCCCCTCTCACTCCCCTAGGTTGTCTCTCGACGTAGTAATGGGCCAAGTAGTGGGCCGCAGCTTTGGTCTGCTGCATCCGACTCCTGGTGGTATGCACACTATGCAAAGCCGCTCTGTGGCAAGCATTGCCATGCGTCGCGGCGGGCTAACTGAAGCCGAGAAACCGCTGGTGGTGGACTTGGCCGTCACGGCCATGGAAGAGCTACTAGGCATGGCTCAAGCTGATCGACATTTATGGCTGCCTATTGACAGCGACAACAAAGAGCTGCTAAACTACGAGGAACATACACCAGTTTCCTCGAGGTATCGGCTTCGCGCGACCCCACACGGGTTTGAAGACGGAGGCCACCCGATAGACAGGCCCGGTGATGAGCAATGCTGTCAGCCTGGTGGAAACCCCTATGGACTCATGCCAGTGGATGGAGATGTTCCCATGCATGGTTTCGCGAGCTCTTACTGTAGATGTTCTGTCCACCGATGTTAACGGCAACCGTCACGGCGCGTTACAACTCATGTATGCGGAGCTTCAAGTACTGTCCCCCTTGGTGCCCACTCGCGAGATCTATTTCCTTCGCTACTGCAAGCAGCACGCGGAGGGTATCTGGGCGATGGTGGAGGTATCCGTCGATGGTATCCGCGACAACCCACCACCGTCTCTGATGCGCTGCCGTCGTCGACCTTCAGGAATGCTCATACAAGACAAATCCTTGACGGCTACAGTGGAGCACACGGAATATAACGACGACCAATGAGGAGCAGGTGTGCATCGGCTGTATAGAGACTTGGTGAATAGCGGGATTGCCTTTGGGGCACAGATGGGTCGCACACACGAAGGAAGAAGCGCGGCAGACTGCCGCGAGAAGCAGATCTGCCCACGATCAGCCACAAAACCTGACAGGCAGAAAATCCCGACGGTCTGCTCGGCCACACCCGGCAGACGTTTGCCTTGCCACTGTAGCTCCCCTCCCGGCCTGCCCACGAACTGCGGCGCTCCGTTTAACACTCTGCCCGAGTCTCTCACGAATTTCACCGTTCACCTGAGTGCTCACTCGTGCTCACCTACCTGCATTCCAGAGCCATTTTCTCACTGCACACAATACAGGCACTCTGTTTCTCAAAAAAAAAAGTTGAAACACATTTTCTTCTGTCTTTCTCACCATGGAACCGTCTCAAGAGCCAAGTTTCCTGTCCCAGATGATGATGGGTTTAAGCTCTGCACTTCCCTTGTTCATTGTGCCTCACACAGCATCTCCAGCTCCACCCAAATCCAAGAGAGATTGGAAAGATGATTCTACAGCATTGTTGATGGATTTGTTTGAGGAGAAGTTTCTTGCCAATAGCATGAACAGCTTGACTAGGCATTTACATTGACCCCTCCGCACACTTGGTCTCAAGATCCGTCCAAAGTACACAAAATGCTAAAGAAATTTAATCAGTTGAACAAGAGCATAGAGAATCCAATGCAGGTCAATGCAAGTGGCCATGGTTTGAGCAATGTTTAATGATTTGGGGCAAGATTGCCAAGCCTTGTGGCACTACTAGAGGCATGGACAATGGCGTTCCAATTGATTCAATGGGTGGATCTATGTAGGAGCTTGTCCACTTGGACAATACTAAAGAACATGATGCTCCTCCTTCTCTAGATAGGTTCCTCCATTTGCAGGCAACTCTTCTCAAGTTAGTAAAACTCCACCCACACCGAGGTTAGCAGCTTGCAAGAAGCCAGCGGTGGATGATAAGCCTCCACAAAAAATTGTTTTTAAGAAATTGCATAGAGGGCAAGGAGAGAAAATTAGATGGAGCAACTAAAAAGGTGGGTAGACTGTGTGTGCATCTGTGCATTTTGTCTCCCTACCTCCCCTTCTACCAACTAATTTCAAGGAGTAGGCAAGCAGAAGCCAAGGTTTTCACAATCATGTGCGCAACCCAAGAGATGGATAGCCACTTAACAACGTCAATGCGAGCGTTTAGCAAGTCTAAATGCAAGCTAGTAACTTATTGTCTAAGGATTTGGTAGGTTCGGTACCAACTGCTAACGAGTGTCGTAGTATGCTAAAACTTGTGCAACGCAAGTTTTATGTAGGGATAAGCGTTTCTCCTCTACACACTTGAAAATATTTACTGTCCCAACCATTGGGTTACTATTACCAATACACAACAAAGGTTGTACTTTACATAGTTATTCCTCAACTGCTGAAATTTTGGAAAGGATGAAAGCATGGTAAAGGAGGCTCAGCATAATCTTTGTTCACCAAGTAAACGTAGGATTTTTTTTCCTTTAAGGCTTTTTTGAAATGCTACAATAATTGGGAGTAAAATCCTTATTGAATAAACTATATATGGTCATTCCTAATATTCTACTATTCTCACTGTTTTATGTATCTATCATAAGTTTATTATGTTGTTTAATGTTGTGCTCTTTCCAAATCAAACAATTCAAATCAAATGTTATTAATATTTGAAACATCATGCACATTGATTATGTTTTCTGAAATTTGAATTATGATAATGTGAAGGCCTTCAAAAGTAACTTCTTTTTATGACAGGTCTAAAACATTCAAAATTTATTTCTCTATGTGTATGCAAAATGAAGCATGAAAATGTGTTTGTAATGTTGAAAAACTATGCTTTAAACAATTGTTAAAAGCATCACATGTTTGAATTTTATTAGTTTTTTTACCCATGAATGTGAAAAGGGTTATTTGTGTAATTGTCACATGTGACAAATTTTTAGAAAATAAATGAAAATAGATTTTTGAAGTGTTGCTACAACATCTTTAATTTAAAAAAATTTCACCATGTCATATTTGATACATTCCTGTAATTCAAAAGGTTAATTTCACAAAGAATCACCTACTTTCTAATCTATTTTTTGCATAATTATATATTTTTGTCTCATTGAACTATTTTTTGACATACTTTAACATGTTTCCACTCCCAAAAAAAAAAAAAAAAAAAAAAGACTGCCTTACCTTATTTCTTTAAATAAATAAATATCTAATGAAAAACTGTCAGACATTAGTCATAGGTACAATAATCACATTAAATTAACAACCTTCAAGTGTCATTTTTTCTTTTTAGAAAATCAATAATGGAATTAATTTGGCAAACATGAGGCCATCTCATTATAATTACCAACTAACTACAATGAAAGGAAGCAAGTGTGATGGCTAAATGATAATGTATTGTTTCAGCTTGAACCAAACTTTAACAAACTATTAATGTAACCTATGTTGTTTGGCCCAAGTGTGAATTACCCAACTGATTTTTCCTTCCAAAACCATTTTTTGCAATTTAATTGAATTTTCAATGACAAAAAAAATCATAATTTCTCCCACACAATAAATCTAAAAATTCCCAAATTGAGTTCATTAAATCTTATTCACTAAGGGCTTTCCAAAAATACCAAGACTACACCCAAACTCTTTTATAACTCTTTTATTTATTTAATGAATTTTCAATCAAACAAATTGTTCAATTTTCAATAACTTCTCTGTAGGTCAAAACATTATGAAACCAACTTGGTGCACCCCTGCTCAAAAAGGGCTTTTCAAAGGTACCAAGAGCATAACAAGAGTCACTATGGTTTGAAACATCCCAATGTGAAACAAACAAAACATACAAACTATCTTCCTCCATAGATAAATATTACGAATTGAAAATTTCAAGTTCAATTTCCACATCTAACTTTTGCATATTTCTTAAGTCTTTTAAACTTGAAAGTACTAGATGTGAGATAAACCTTATCATAGTGAAAGGCCAACTTTCACAAACTTTTTAGTTTTTGCTTTTTTCAGTGTTTTTTTAATAAAGAAAACTAATGTAGCATATTCCATTGGCCCATGTGTGAATTGCTTACCCAATTAATTTTTCCCTTCAAAATCATTTTATAATTTAATTGAATTTCCAATGAAACATATTCAAAATTCAATGTCAGGTCTAAATTTTTTCAAACCACCTTTATTAAATCCTCTCGTCAAGTGCTGTCCAACAGTACCAAGGGCACATCCAAATTCCCCTCTAAAAGTTTTGTTTTGATTTTAAACGAATCTTCAATGAATTTTTTTTTGATTCAATATTTCCACCATTGGTTGCAACATTATGAAACCAACTTGGTGCAGCCCTACTCGATGAGGGCTTTCTAATGGTACCAAAAGCATGGCAAGAGGTGCCACGGTTTGGGAGATCACAACATGATAAACAAACAAAACAAACTACCTTCCTTCATAAATAGATTCATAAAAACACAAAAAAGATATTTACAAAAGATTGATAAACATCTTGAGTTCAAGTTCATTGGTCAATAAGTGCAAGCCATATCATATCTTCTACCATTGGGCTTGACTTGGGGTACTAGCAACAACAAAAACAAATGGACATGATAATACTACCAACTTGTCGGTCGGGTTTTTTTGTTGTGTTCCACAAAAAACAGCATTTGAAATCTCAAGTGATGAGATTGTTAGAATTATTATTTTTGGGTCTTAGCAAGCCTCTAATTAATTTGTTCAAATGTGCTATGTGTGAAGCTTTGTTTGATATGTGGAGCATGGAACAAGGTGGTTCTAAATGTGTTGAAATGAAATATAGGTACCCATCTCTAAATGTGCATATGTTCTAATATGTATTAGATGATGCTCATTGGGAATGGCATTACCACATTTAATAATCTTCACCAAATTGCCATCACAGTTTCAATAGCCCATTTGCCCCTTGGTTATTATAGCCCAATAGCCCACTTTAATAAAGGGATTGTCACAATGATAAATGAAGGAATTCCTCCACCTAGGGATGATGAGCGATCTAACTTCAAGAAGCAATTGCAAGAATGCAATCTTCCAACATAAGGAGTCCTTCAAAAGTTGATAAAGTACTCATAAAAAAAATTCCTAGTATAAATGGAGGTCACCTTTTATATATATGTGTGTGTGTGTGTGTGTATATCTCTCTTAGAAAGAAAAGGGATCTTGCAATCTTACATCTATGAGAAAGCATAATATCCCTCCCATTCTTAAGGAGTAGGCATAAGAACCCTCCCTCCTACACCTGGTGATCTACCTCTGTTTAGGTTCATGATAACTTTCAGCCTTTTGCTTGAAGATGGGTAAACCCAATAGGTGGGGCTTCTTCTCAAATGTTGGGTCAGACTTGGCTATTGCTTCATCATCCTAGGCCACTTATTTGGGAATGTTCCCACCCTAAAGCTTTACTCTACACATAATTGAGCCTCAACAAATATTATGTCCTCCCTTGTGAACCTTTGCAGAAAAGAGGGTAGATCATGGACAAGAAAACTGATTTTACATCAATGGGATTATCAAAGAGACTAGAAAAAAATAAGAGCCACACAGTTTACAAAACAATTAAAGCACTTGAAGCATAAAATTATTGATAGGTGAAGGCAAGACAAGATCTTCCAATGAAGAGATATGCAAGTGGAGTGCATATGTGTGTCGTTCACACTTCCTCAGTTCAAACTCTACACATTAAGCTCGTGGTGCACACCCAATTCCCTGATGGAGTAGCTATAAGGGCCACCAGCACCCACCAGCACACCATCCACTGGATGCCCGCTATTACTCAGTTGTGGATGAACCTCAACTGAGTTAATATTTGGTTTCACCTTGGTAACCAATTCTGTAGGAAAGAAGTCTCATGTATAGTTTGATAGGTAAGAAAATAGGTAACTACTAGGATAGCGGATGGCTATACAGAGATAAGGGGTGTTTTTACTACCTGCGTACTAACAACCTGCTTGTGGGTGCGTACTAACAACCTGCTTGTGGGTTGTTAGTGGATAGGTAGTACAAAAAAAGCAGCTGAGCGGAGCCAACCACCCTTGTTAGCTAGGGAGCTGGAACCCAACAAAAACTGTTTCCTGACCACGTACCATCCATCCTTCATGGTGCACTGGTGGAGGTCCACTGTGGCTGTTACAAGGCATTTTACCCTCACGATGATTTGATTGATAACGGTATTGAGTTTTATAATATAATCAACTACCAGTAATATGCAATATATTTTGTGTGTGTTCACATGGATATGAAACATTGTGAAACACATGATTACATTATCATATCATTTTCATTCCATTACAAAATTGTGCACCTTGGATCAATTATTAGGCTGAAAAAAATTGACAGCATCCATATTTGTCTATCTCAATTTTTATTTATTTATAATGATTACACCCTGCATTGTCTTTATGAAATACCATCTAATGCAAGCATGATCGTATAGGTAGTACCAGGCATGTACATGTATCACTTTTTTGTTTAGCATTGTAGAGAGTTTCCTCTTGTATTGTTGTTTTAGAGAATATTTTGCATATTGGTTAGAGGCTAACCCCAATTTGTTCAAGTAAATACTACACCACCCACCTGTTTAATCATATATACCAAAATTCAATTTTTTTTTAGTGTGTGTTGAAGATGATCCTTATCAAAAATTTAAATTGAAGTAGGGCTTAAGAGGTCTATGCCAAATCGTGGGAACATGAAGGACATTTTGAGCTGGGTTCAGCGAAATGCCTCTGCATGACATGGTCTCTTGAACTGCTTTGTTTAGTGTGTATTGAAGACGATCTTTAGCACCAACTGCAACAAGGTGTGGAGTTGGACCCTCCCTCTTGTGAGGGCATGTGCCAGTCTAAGGTATTTGAAGAGGGCAAGTGTGCTCATGAAAAGATCATTTATTGTGCTATGGAGTCTAATGTGCTTGCGTGGGAAGTAGCCTTGGTTCTATGATGCCAAATGCAGGAACATGGAATATCCTTGGAGAGTGTTCAATAGGATGCCCTTACACAATGAGGTCACCTACACAACTATGGTAAATGGATATGCGTGGTATGGAAGGTCATGCACATTTTGGAAGGATGTGGCAAGAAGGTTTTAGGATAAATGATATCATGGTTGTTTGTCATGTGTTATCTCTTCACCATGGGTTGGTCTAGTGTATGGAGGATTATCTCCTTTGGAATATTGGAATATGAGAGCCCACTGTTAAATTTTAATATTCTTTTCTAATGACATAAACTACTTAATTTGGACATGATTACCCTTTTCAAATATGTTCTAAGTGTTGCAGACTCTTCAATATAGTCCTAGAACTCATATCAGGGAATATTTGTATTTATATCTTGAGTCTCAAACTTTTGTTCTTTTGTTTAATTGTTTCATTCCTTTTGATCTTTGCCAATCTCTAAGCGTGGCTTTGCCAAGACCCCTTTGCTTATTGAAACTTAGGTTGTAAGCGTAAGGTGAAGTTCAAGTTTGTGACAATATTTTAAGCATAATTGTATTACTTAATTGAACCTAATTATCTCAGATGGATTAGAAAGCCTTAATCACTAAGCCTTAGTCACTAAAGTTATTAACCTTGAAGCAAATTGTTTGATGTTTCACAATGTCAAAACTTAATCCAAATGTCAACTGTAAATTAATAAGCAGCAACCCTAAACCCTAGCGTTGAATCAAAACCATTTAATTCAACACCTAAACCCTATCCTTTTGGGGGTTCAAGGTGGAGAATTCACACTTCACAAAAACTTGCAACATTTGACTCCCTTCCATAATTGACCCAAAAAATTCATGCATAATAACTTCTAATGTCAAGTTCAATGGCAATTTGCTATGTCAATTACCATGCATTTGGTCCATATTTCCAGCATACACAAAATCAAGATAAGGTTCCAAATATCTCTAGTAGACCTAAACCCTAGAGAATTAGGGTGAGAAAACAATACTACAAGGATGGTCCTATACATCACTTAGACATGAAATACAAATTGCCTCATCCACGCAGAGGAGTAAACTAAGAAAAAACCACACAAAAAAATTCTTGACACATTAGATCACCAGGGCTATCCAACTTGAATCTGCAAAGTTCATTGTATAGACACATGCTCTCAAGCGCAACTCAGAGGAATGCACTAATCAACCAGCTCAACCACCATATCACAACATTTGAGCCACCAATGCCACATCCACATGCCAGAATGTAAACTTCTCTACAAGGGACCTAAAACCCATGCAGCCAATTGTGTCCAGCTGCGGCACTAATTTCTCCCATCATGAAGTGACACAATAATGCAGATAGTCACTATAAAGAAGATAATTGTAAGAGTCTGAGCTTCCTCACAGACTGCACTGGTAAAAAAACTCTGCGCAGCAAATGTGAGGAAGCTGAAACTGATTTCAAATAGCCAAAAACTTTGCTGACTGACTAAAACCCATCACTGAGACCCATCAAAGGATTCAAGAGAGAACTATTTTGTGAGAAACTAAATAATCCAAATCTGCTTGAACAAAGAGTAGAAGTGGGGGGACTGGAAGGTAGTCAATACCCGAACCACTACCCTTGCAGAGTGGTGAAGAATGTGCACAAAAAATGCTAGTGTGCGAGTTACCAGCAGCTAGCTAGCTGCCTACTTACTTGCTCCTGAGCTGGAGACTCCCACACCAGTGTGCACTCTAATTTACCACGCAGCAAGGGCCATCAATCAGTGGTGGTTCGCTCTTGACTGCACTCCCCATAATATTATACCCATTTCACTTGGTTTTGTGTTTTTGGTGTTTAGTAAGAAAAAAAAATGAAAAAAATGCCAACAATCAAAATGGCCGGAATGTATGTAGTAGGTATGCCACTGTAAGTCAGGCTGTTAAAGTTCTTCAAGAATTTACCCCACTACTGATTCTGTACCTATTGATCAAACCTCTTCGCAGTTGAGAGCTGCTTTGATGCGTTGAACAGTTCGTGAGATGAGATTGTTCACAGTGGCGACTGATTCCAGTGACAGTCTAGCCGACGGAATTGTGCTCACGAGGATTTGGAATGCGACCGTGAGTAGCGACCCACCACCAGTCATGGTGCGCGGACTCTCAGTTAGTTGAGCACCGGCCCCGCCACTGCCATGCGATACCGCCGTTATCGTTCTCCGACTCTCCGGTCCGTCAGGTAGAATGGCAAACCCTGACGGGAGGAGCGCGACGTAAGCAGGGTCGCCACCTCGCATCACGAGATTCATGGCTGGAATGTCGACTGGCGCGTAAATGACCAGACTGCCGTACGCGTCGGTGCAACTCTCTTGAAGGATGAGCATGTTGCTTTGGTTCGAGTTTAACGGATTAACGCCCAAGAGAGAGACATTGTTTCCTGGGTCCTGTCCTTTACTGATGTGGGCCATTTCGGTTACCACACCACCGTTAGAGAGAATGTCCCACTTGCTACGTAGACTCTCATCACGCAAAAACTGGAACACACGCTGGGATGACACTGGTAGCCATATGGACGTCGCCGCGCTTAAGATGATTCCATGGGGCTCTCCCGGGTTGTCAATACTATTACGTGTCATCACACGTACGCCATCATCTTCGCCGCTACTGCTTGCGAGAGTTGTCCAAGTGTGTAGAGTAGAAGCGCTTACTCCTGCACAGAAGTTGTTGGTCATGCGTTGTGCAAGTTTTAGCATACTGCGACGCCCATCAGCGGTCGGCACCGGACCTACCAAATCTCTAGACGGCAAGTTACTGGCCTGCATTAGACTTGCTAAGCGCTCGCATTGACGCTGTAAAGTGGCTATCCATCTCTGTGCCCCGAACGCCATCCCGCTATTCACCAAATCTCTATACAGCCGATGCACCGCTGCTCCTCCTCGGTCGTCGTTATATTCCATGTGCTCCACTGCAGTTACTTTGCAGTAGCCGTTGGATGTGTCTTGGATGAGCATTCCTGAAGGTCGACGACGGCAGCGCATCAGAGACGGTGGTGGGTTGTCGCGGATACTATCGACGGATACGTCCACCACCGCCCAGATACCCTCCGCGTGCTGCTTGCAGTAGCGAAGGAAATAGATCTCGCGAGTGGGCACCAAGGGGGACAGTACTTGAAGCTCCGCATACATGAGCTGTAACGCGCCGTGGCGGTTGCCGTTAATACCGGTGGACAGAACGTCTACAGTAAGAGCTCGCGAAACCATGCATGGGAACATCTCCGTCCACTGGCATGAGTCCATAAGGGTTTCCACCAGGCTGACAGCATCGCTCATCACCAGGCCTGTCTCTCGGGTGGCCTCCGTCTTCAAACCCGCGTGGGGTCGGCCGAAGCCGATACCTCGGGGAAACTGCAGTGTATACTCCTCGTAGTTTAGCAGCTCTATGTTGCCGCTGTCAACAGGCATCCATAAAGGTTGATCAGCTTGCGCCATGCGTAGGAGCTCTTCCATGGCCGTGACGGCCAAGTCCACCACCAACGGCTTCTCGGCTTCTGTTAGCCCACCGGGACGTGTAGCAACGTCCACTACAGAGGGGTTGTGCACAATGTCCATGTCGCCCGGAGCTGTCGGATGTGTACCAAACCTGCTAGTGCCCGCTACAGCTTGGGGATCGAGAGACAAGCTGGGGAGTGAGAGGGGGGCGATAGGGGATATCTGCATGGGTACGTATGGAGGGATAGATCGACCGAGGTACTTGGCAGCCAAGGCGGAGACACGGTCTAGCTCCTCCTTCAAGCGACTGTTCTCGATGCGCAGCTGCTGCTCATGCAACGACATCTCACCAAAAGTTGAAGGACCTCCTCCGCAATGCTGACAAGTTGGGTTTTTCAGCGCTTCGCGAATAAGAATATTCTCAGACCGTAGCTTATCATTTTCCTGGCGTAGCAAACTGTTCTCAGTTCGCTCCGTTTGCGCCTTCATCTGCGTGCGACGATTTTGAAACCAGAACTTCACCTGACGAGGCTCTAATCCCAATTCTCTACTCAGCTGCTGCCGTTGCTTGTCGTCAGGATGGGGACATTCTTTGAACAGCATTTCCATCTCTTGAATCTGCCGCGCCGTGTGCCGGTGATATCTCTTCTTGCGGGGGGGCTGATCCGGGTCCTGGTCGTCCCCAGAACCACCCTCCATGTTATCACTTCCCGAGCGACTTTCATACTCCTGCATCTCCTCTTTATTCTTCTGCTGCTGCTCACTCTCCACAGTCTGGCTGGTCATTTCTCGCTGGCCTTCCAAACACATCGGAGGTGCTAGTGAAAGACTCGGGGAGCTGTAAGGCTTCCCATGCCGCTGCCCTGTGAGTGGCGGCACGGGACGTGGAGGGGCCATTACGCCCGGGGGCATACCACCCAAGTCCGCGAAGCTCCCTCTACCGAGAGTGCCGTTCCCGGTTACTTGGACAGTCACGCCCCCCAGCCTCATCCGGCTGAAGCTTTCCGCAGTTCTCTCTCACAAAACTCCCTCGCACACTCAACTTCGGCTCACTGCAGCCAACTCCATCTCTCTCTATCTGTTTTCCACGCACACCCATACACCAGAAGCAGCTCCAGCCGAAATCCTTCGCCCTAGCTCAAACCTCCGAACCTGCAGACACAAAAGACTCGTCAATATTATCAAGCTGCTTGCTCCACGGTCCACAACAAGTTACTGGCAGCAGCTGTTGCTTGTATATGATCCTCAGCAGCTGGCTCCCATCCAGCTTCAGCTACCAAAAGTACTAGCACTGCGTTAACCTACAGCAACAAACACTTGAGACGAATCAATCTTACAAAACTACAACCAGTCTGCACAAATGACAAACCTGTCGCATGTGTCGAGTGTCCCTAATTAAGGCATCACAGATACACACAAAAAAACCTGCTATTACTACTATTCTACTACTGGGCTGCTACTAGACTAAGTTTCTTCCCACAAGCACCCAGCAACCTGGCACTGATGCGAACTGATGGAGCTTAAAACCAGCTAGCCCACTGTAGCGAAGGCCAAGACAAAGAACGGCATGCAGGCAGTACACACAGCACACTAGTGTGTATGTTGGCAGCCAACAGCAAAGCTTTAGCGATCAGCGATAGTAATAAATGCTCGGCAACACGCTCCGATTTACTGAACCTCGTAGTAGCGTTTCAGCTCGTATATACCCGTGTTGGCCGGTTATTTATTTCTGGCTGGGTAAGTCTTTTGTTAAATCAAACTTAAAACCGTCGGTTATCAGCTTCATTATCAAAGTGATAGCACTGGTCATCCATTTACCTGATTATTTTTGTGAGTAATAACCATCGGTTATACATGAAGGTCGGTTTTCAAATACCTCGTTCGAAACCATCCATTATACTATAGCCAATTTGATAATCAACCAATTGTCCAGGTCAAAACCAGTGTTGGTTTGGTATATAGGGTTTTGACGAGTATGTATTCAAGTATGCATCCTGATATGTAGAACTAGAATTAATTGGTATCATTTTATGAGAACCCAAGACATACCCAAGTTTATTGTTTGCTTCTATCCAACATTATCATTGCACTTATTCATACCCAGAGCTTTCTTCTTTTCAGATACTCCTATTAATATATCATGTGTGAAAAACATTTGTGCTTCTAAACATTTATATGTCAAGTTTAGTAATGCTTCTCAAAAATTGAATCATTGATTTAATGAATTGGATGACTAATCTTTACCTTTTTTTATTTTTACCACGCACCTCATCTTGTGTCAGATGGCTAAGTTTTTTATGATCTTCAGAAGTGTGTCACCATTTAATGTCAAAATCCAATTTGGATGCTCATCCCTTTGGCTCCATCACGAAATTGAAAAATAAGTGTACCTTAGACCCATGCTGGCAACCAGCCATTTTCTCAACGCCTAGGCAACATTGTTTCAATATGAACATTGAATATTTTGATACCCAAATGCATATCTCATACCAGCAGGTATAAGACTATTCACTATTCATGGTCATACTCAATGTCCAAATTGAGAAAACTTTAATACCAACTTCCTCAGTTGATTATCTTGAAATGAAAATACGCAGCCAATACTGGTCAAAACTCAATAACTGGTCAGCACTAATATATACTCACGTTTGTCTTGTATCAAAGACACCAGCCTGGTCCTAAACATCAAGGGATTTTTTTTCCCAATACTAGGTTGGTGGTACTGGGACTGGGTACATTTTTCAAACTTTTTATATCAGTCTGGTCCTGGTATTGAGTCCAAGACCGATTGTTGGCTGGTATGGGGAAGGTATAGATCTGGCATTGAGACAAGTATAAAAATGATATAAGGCTAGTATTAGCTCAAGTCCCTACACGCTGATGCTGATATAAGGCTGGTATTGCCTGAGCTCATACCCAAACTGGCAAGGTCCTTGCTACCAGTGTTGATACCAGGCGCAGGCCAACATACCCGACCAACACGGGTATGTACTACTACTGGACGGTACCAGTCGTAGGTAGCTTTGGGGGAGAGAGTGAGAGTGCCTCGGGAGCGAGAAGGAACATTTAATGGGAATCAATGCGCCCGTCCACAGAGACCTGACGACCCCGGATTTCATGGAATTGGTGCATTTAGTAGCAATAAATGCCGACACGGAGGTGGCCCTGGCTGCGACGACATTGTGTTTACAAATCAGAAACAGCTGGAAACGCCGCATTTTCCCACCACAGGTAATGCGACCATCGAAGCAAGCGCGCGATGGCAGATCACAAACAGACAAATCAACAAAACACAAGCAGGATGAAAGCAGACAAAATACACGGGAGAGATGGATTGTAAGCATTTCTACAGGTTTTTTTTTTTCCCCCCCCAAATTTGTGATTTTGGCTAATTTTCCTTAAACAGAAAATTTAGTAGAATCTACACAACGAAAAAAAATCGAAAAAAATCCCAATCTTTTGTCAAAAACGTGACACAATTTTGTGTAAAAAATCACTGGGTTTGAATACATTTCTAATAACAACAGAAAACTCCAAACAGACAAAAAAACAAACCACCAGCACCAAACAAAAAACAAACAAACAGGAAGAGAGCAAACAAAAAATATGGGAAATATGGATTCAAAGGTTTGATACAGGTTCCTTTTAGTCAATTTTGTGATATCGAAAATCTGGCAAATTTTGAAAAAAAATCAGGAAAAACAGTCGACTGTACACTAGGAAAAGAAATTTCAAATTTTCACAAAATTTTGTCAAAAAAGTGAGAAAATTCTGTGTTAAAAAATACAGGGTTTCGTATTCATTTCTTACAACAAGAATAACCTCAACAAGAGAGGATTTCAACTGTTCTAGCAACACATGAAAAGCAAATACCACCAGAACAGATACAATAGACGGGCAAAATCAATGGAGAGTTGTAACAAAGAAACAACCAAAATTTTAACACACAATTTTTCATTTTTTTCATTCTTGTATCCTTTTAATGAGAGTTCCATGTATTTTTGTGGCAAGAAAGAAACAATCCACACCGACCACACAAAAACACATGAAATTTGAAATACATTTTTAATTTGCAACCAAAACCAATTTACAAGCTTGTGAGATTTGTATTGCAAGCTGAGTGTAGTAGTATTCAGTTGCTTGTGAAATTATTTCTTTGTTTCTTGCATATTGTGAAACTATCTTTTCAAGAATGTTTGGCATGTTGACATGAACTTATGAAGAAGAAGAGTTCATAATCCTTTTTACATACACTTTTTTTTCTTTTTTTGCATATGGTTATGGGTTTCATTAGCTTGTAGACCTGCCATGAGGGCCACCTACTAGGTCTATTTTATCTTTGCCATATTGCAAACGGACATAACCAGACAAGAACTGAAGGAACTCAAAGTATAAAAGCAAGCAAGAAATCCATTTATTTATATCCATGTTTTTATTTGTCTTGAGGGGGAAAAAAAAATTTGATGGAGCCACACTAAATGTACTTGGCTTTCAAGACTGAAGAAGTGTTCATGATGAGACCCTTTTTAAAAAATACATGAGGTATAAAAGAAGCCCAAAAGCCTTGTTTTAAATGGCCAAATTCCATAAAAAAAGTAGCCCCTCCTTTTTTAATTTAGCCCCTCCTTTTTTGTTAAAAGAAATCTTGAGAAAAACCAAGATTAAGTGGCTTAAATTTTGCCCTATAATATGATTGCATCCCCCTCCCCTACCCCCCCCCCCCTTTTTTATCAATATTTCATCCTGTAATTTTTTTTCTCTTGCTATTTCAATATTTATGGATGGTTGTTAAGCTTACTCTGCCTTTAATTAGTCTTAAGGATCCCTTTCACTTTTCCAATGCGTCATCATTTGTTTGAAGGTGGAAAAAAGATGTTTGAGGGGGGTGACTGTGTCTTCTTTGTTGTTGCAATATTGGTTCTAGGACTTTATTTATAACCTAAACAAACCACTCATGCCCCAGGTATAATAGGGCCATGCATCATCATATCCCATGCCATTTTCCAACACTTCTTCTACACCCTACCTTTCTACTCTCATTTCTGGATTAGGTTTTGTAAATTTAGGATGGGAGAGGAATTTTGTGGGACCACACTAGGAGACAAATTTGGTCCTAATTTTGTTTTCATGCCATTGGCAAATAAATGGGTCCTAACTTTTGAGATCATAGCAGGAGAGTTGCTGATTAGCTTTGGTGGGGCAACTTTCCATCAAATTCGACTCATTTTTATACTCCAAACGCATGATTCTTTCTGGTTCCATGGATAACAGCCAATTTGGGCCAGATAGGGGATGAGAATCAAAACAGGGACGCAAAGGCGTACTTAGAAAAGTAACAGGGGATGAAATAAGTTTTTGCACCAATTTTACTAGTTTCATCCCCAGTTTTCTTTTTTTGGTTTTTTCAGGGGATTACTGTACAAGTCTAATTTCTTTATGGTTGGGGGTGGGTACAAGTCCTTTTTTTTTTAAAAAAAATTAGAGGGTAGAGGGCTGTGAGAAAACATCATCTTTTTGGGGTTTTGAAGGATTGTGGGGGTGGGAACAAGTTTTTTTTTTGTTTTTGAAGGGTTGTGGGGTGGATAACAACTCTTTTTTTGTTTGGAAGTTTGGGGGTTGTGTTTATGCCCATCTTTTTTTGAGGGTTGAGGATGCACAGCATGCTTCCATGAACCTTCAAAAAACGAAACAAAAAAAGACTTCTCCCCACCCCCCAACCCTCCAAAAAGAATTTTTGAAAAGACATCGACTTGTAAACACCCCTCAATTCTCTAAAAACAAAAAAAAAGGGCTTGTACCCACTCCCAACCATTCAAGAACCAGGGGGAAAAAAAAAGAAAAAAAGGGAAGGGATACCCATCTGCAACCCTAAAAAACCCCCAAAAAACTTTTGGGATGGGGGGGGAGGTTTACCATTACCCTCACCCTCGAAGAATCCAAAAGAGTTCAATTTACCTTCCCCCCGCTCCTTTTGCAGATTATAAAAAAGTTTGACCCCTTGTTTCAAGTTTTGGCTTCTAGTTTGTCTTACTTTAGTTACTACATATGAGACTAGGGATAGGAAGGCAAATAGAGGACTGACTTTATGGATAACTCATTGTATTTGCAATAACATCAAAACTTATAATACACAGTTGCTTTTGACAAGAACTGGTCTGCTGTTGCATTGTTTCCTATGAAAGGTTTTTGCAGGTGAATATCTCTTCTCTTCTTCTTTTGTTTCTCTTAATATTGTCACCACGCAAATGAACAAACTCATTGGGAAGAGAAGGAAGAAATCATTTTCAAAGCCACTCCTAGGGTAGACATGCCCCCCACCAAACGTCACCTGGTGATCGAACATCCTTCTTCTGCATAACAGGGCCAGCAAATGGTCATAGACCTTTGTGCAAGCATTTATATGCAAACCTATGACTGAATGCCTGGTCTTGAAAAAATGTGTGCAATTTTTTTATATGATTCCAACCTTTTTTTTTCTTTTTTTTGTGCAGTTTTGGGCATGGAAAAAATTATATATTTAAAAAATACACAATGTTATATGTAGCCATGTTTGCTTATGGGAAAGGACTAGCACATTGGATATGTAATCATGTTTGGTTATGGGAGAAGACCGTCACATTGTAATGCACATACTTGAAAACAAATATGGTGGCAATGAACCTTTTAAAGGTGGGTTTAACAAAGAATTACGATAAACAAAATGTAAGTAAAAAAATAATTCTCGGTTATGGGGATTTATGGGGATAAGGGCATGAAATTGTTCATTAATAAACTTTAAACCTTAACAAAGGTACAATGCACAAGGATCAACAAATGACATCCTATTTTCGTAGCACATTTATTAGTCCCCAAAGGAAAGTCCCCCAAAGATTCCTACTATGAACAAGGACTTTGCATTCCCTCCATAAGAAAAAGGGACAAATCAAAGCTTAAACTTAAGCAGGTTTAAATGATCATTCTTTAGTTTTAATATAAGATCCAAATATGTCCTCTCTCTGAGCTAGGGTAGAATAACGGTTTCAACTTTGCTTAAAATTTCTAGGTCCTAATGTTGTAGTGTTAAACAATCATGAACTACCAGTGACAATAAAACTTGTAGAGAAAGGAAATCCAAGTCTAAAAACTTTTCTTGCAAAAAATAGGCCTTAAGGAAAAAAGTAGAACAAGTAGAACAACAAAAATTAAGTTAAAAAATAGATATGTTAAAGGTGAAAGTAGAGAATGTTAAAAAAGGATCAACATTAGACATTCAAAATTTGGATTAGATTTACAATCAGAGGTTTCAAAAATATCTTGATTATCATTGGATCCATAAATCCATAGTTCGGAGATTCAAATGAGCTAGGGATCAGTTAAATCATATCAATCATTCTTATAGATTTATCCCCATTACATGCATAACAACATAAGATGTTGATTTAAATTAAGATGATTTTACAAAATTTTATAAGTTGTTATATTCTATTGTAGCAATCCATGAACATATTACCAAAAAAAATTCAAATTTATTACCCTTTTCTAGATTATTAGGTTGTTTACACGAAAGACAAAGGCATACCCTTGGTGGGGCTAAAATGCATTCCACCAAGTTTTGGAGGTTGGGACTAGGAAGGGAAAAGCAATCATGAACTACACAATCCCTTGTGGGAGATGGAATAGCATGTTGAATTTACAACCAGCAAACTTGCATCAAATAAGGAGAATTTTCCCCCTATTTGTGATCCACAAAGAAGAAAATCAACACCACAATTAAATCAAGTGTTTTTAACAATTAAAAGAGGCATGTGGATATATGAAACATTAAAAACAATCATGGATGTTGTTGAAAGAGGGACACATTCCCGAAGGAAGGATAACCATCATGGAACATCTCAATGAGCTCCTTTTTTTACCACCTAAATGGAAAAACCAAATCCAAGAAGATGGGGCCAAAAGGTGTGTTTATGAAAAATAAAATGTAGTAGTGATTGCATGAACATTAGCAATGCAAGAGTGTGCACTATCCATTATCTTATAATAATTGAAGATGAAGGTGACATAGTTAATATAGACAAGGCCTACATTGTTTCGTTATGGAATTTTAAGCAATAGTTGGTGGTTTTGGTTCAAGTGCAAACATCTAGAAGTTAGCATATGATAGGCAAAAGGATTGGAAGTTTACAAAGCACAAAGGTTAACACCCAGTTCTTGTAGTTTTTTTACATTGCCTTATAATCATTATATAACCAACATAATTACAATTATAATCAGATATGGAACTTTGATGAAATAGGGATTTATGCTAATAACAAATCTAAAACGAGTGTGGGCTATAAACAATCTAATGCAGTTTACAACACTATCTCAAAATCTCAAGAATGGTTAACCATAAACTGTGTAATCAATGCTACCAAGGGTGTTCTGCTTGGTTTCTCCATCTTCAAAGGTGAGAAACAAAAGGATTTTTACATAAGACTCTACAAAGCAAGTATTTGTATGGTAATGCAAAAAAAACATGGATGATTATTTTCCTATTTAAGGAATTTATGTCTCTCTTTAACATTCAATTTTAGGTGGAGTGTCCCTCAACAAACAACACTTGTTAATTTTAAATGGACATGGCAACCATGTTACGTTAGAAGCAATAGAACATGTAAATTTTTTTTAATTAAACATGATCACATTGCCACCACACACACTCAATGCATTGCAACCATTAAATGTGTTTTATTAAAAATCTTCTAAGATTACATTCAGAAAGTTAGGGATGCAGTTATGTCTAAAAACAATCACATGGAACTAAACAAAATCATTCTAGGTAGATATGTAGATCGGGCCTTAGAACAACCACTCACAAAAAAATCAAGTTTGGGTTTAGAATTATGAGGATATGACCTTTAAACCCAAAGGCAATGGATAACAAAATTAAACCATTAAAGGTTTACACTATAACAAACATGAACAATGGAAGGAATGAAAATGATTACACAACAAAGGAAAAAGTTGAGAATTATTCTCAATGGGGAGAGGAATCTACTATTACAAAAGTTCTCCATATAATTGAAACATATTAACATCCAGCATTTGAAGATCTACCTATTTACATGCTAGAAAATGACCAATGTTGTTATGTAGATATGTCCTAAAGCTCTATATTGATATAATAACAATTAATAAAATTTGGTGTTGTAAACCTAGATGAGGGTAGTTTTGAAGATATTCAAGAGTTGTTGCAAGAAACTCAACTACTTCCAAACGTGATTCAAAAATCCATGGGGTGCATAACTTGCTATCACTGCCTCATCTGTTTACAAGATGCACCAAGGGGAAAGAGCCTTTAATTGAATATTCTTAATAAAATGTTCTAACTAGTTTTAAATACTTAAACTTCCTAAGGAAACAATGGAAAAGGTAGTTATAAAGGAAATCAGAGCAAACAAAAGAAAGGAAAAAGAAGATAAGCGAACCAAATGAGCAACAAAATTGGGTTTTGTAGCAAAATAAGTAGCTTGAAAAACTATTGAGAAGCATATTACAAGATAGTGTACTACATATTGGACTTTAGCTAATGTTATTGAAGTGGATGACCATGCTTTCTTCATGATTTTCAAACATGTTTCTTAGCACAAGTACATGGGGGTGAATCTAGGATACACAACATGGGTTCAACAACAAACAAGGGTGTAGACATAAACTAAGCAATAGTCACGACATCACAAACTTCCTAGGGAACAATAATAATGTAAAAACAATGAGAATTAATATATAATGTAATTTGGATCAAATATCATTTTTTAGTTATTTCAACAAATGTTAAAATTATATCTTTTTATCATAATATCAACATAAACATGGTTATTCTTTAAAATGATATAAATTTTAAGTCTTCTTAAATGGTAAAACTTTACATTTGTGTCATGAAAACTATGGTAAAATGACAAACTATTATTCTTTTCATAATCATAATCATGGAATTAATGAGTCAAAACCATTGTTCATTATGTTTATATATTTTCAATAAACATTTTGTCAACAATAGAACAATAAAGTGAAAAATACACAACAATGATGTGAAAAAATCTAAAATAAATATAATGATTCATTATAATCTTATTGAAATTTTCCCTAAAGAAGTTTATGATGGAGGGTGCTAAACAACAAGGCTACTACCTTCCAATGATTCAAAAATAGGGAAATAATTGTTTAGCTTAGGACTAGCAACAAATGTAACAACATTTTTTTAAAATTATGAAATAGATCAAAAGTTTGAAAAAGAAGCACAATATTAAAAGATAGCCATTATATAACAGTTGAAAAAAATGAGTAGTTAAATAAACATAGCAACTACTGAAAATAAAGGTAGTAGTAATTGAACCAAAAGTAATAATTACTAAAAGAAAGATAAGAGAAAAGTAACAACTAAGCAACAATTGAGAAAAATTTAGTAATTGAAGAACATATTAAAGAAAAGGTTAGAGTGTAATGGTTCAACTAAAAGAAAGGTGATAAAAAGGTGATGAATATTTGCTTCGAGATGCATTGAGCTTTGAAAGAAAACCATGAGCAACAACTAACAAAAAGGAAAAGACCAGCATGGATTACCATGGTAAGTCAAGGTCAAAAGAGAGTTGAGAGAGCTTGGGTGCAGTTTAGTATTGCTTTTAGATTATTTTGTCACCTTGAATGGAGGACACCCAGTACCAAATGCTTGGCAATCTTTTGTGGAAATTATTTATGATTTTGTGCTTAACTTGGTAAATGAACAAATAAGCGGTGCTTCTTCAATGAAACAACAATTTTTTCCTTTAATTTTTGTCACTTTTACTTTTTTATTATTTTGTAATCTTATTGGTATGATACCCTACAGTTTTATGTTGAACTAGGTCAAAGGAGGAGTAACATTAAATAAAGAAAACAATTAAAGAATCAAGTTGGGTTGAACTAAATCAAAATAACAATAACAACAAATGAAGAAAAAACAACTACAAAATTCAGACCCCAAAGAAAGTTGAAACAAAAGAGAGGAGACAGGAGGTGCATGAACATGAGAGACTAACAACAACAAAATTCAAAGACGAGAAAGGTGGCATCGATTGCCATTTCTAATAGAAAAATTGGTTAGAGAGAGTTGAGAAAGGAGAGAAGGGGCTTCGACCATCATTGCTAGCAACTATGAAAGCTCAAAGTTTAAACATAATAGAGAGAGGAAAGAGGGGCCATTAATCACCATCACTAGCAACAACAAAATTTAGAGCTCAGGTTCAATTGAGAAAGATGAGAGAAGTGGCGTTGATTACCATCAACAACAACTATGAGAATGTTAACAAAATGAAAAGTAACAAAGCACAAAGGGAGGAGAGAGTTGAGAAAATGGGCGTCAATTGCCATCGTTAGCAATTGCGAAAACACTAAAAAAAAGAAACAATAACGCTTAAAGAGAATAGAAAGGAAAGAGTTGAGAAAGATGAAAGTGGGGGCGCTAATCACCATTGCCAATATTTGTGAGAATATTAGAAAGAAAGAGGAACTACAAAGGTCTAAAGTCTTGAAAAAAAAACCACATGAGAGTCGAGAAAGAGAAATACCCGAGCTTAAATAAAAGGGGGTTGATTGTTGAAAATAATAAAAGACAAACACGAAGCTCTCTAAAGGTTTCCAAACTTTCAATGAAGAGGAGAGATAATAAGTTCAAATGAACATGGCTCCCAACCCAATTGGGAGGCATGGAATTTAGTGGGACCAATAAAAAATCTGCATTCGTGGACATTTGCAAGAAGGGTGGTAGATTTGTTGAGCAAAACATTATTTACCCATTATTGTCAATCTAGAAGCCTTAATTTGGGTGCGATCAAAGCCTTATGATAAAAAATGAACAATTACGTAATCAAAATGTTTCACCCAATCTTCATCCAATTCAATGTGGGAGTAAATAACGTTCATTAATGAACAAGTGTTTGTTTGGTTTTAGGTGACTAAACAAGCCATCATGAAGTCCAATGTGTATGATCCATCTTTATTAATCAATTTTTAAAACCCAAACTTTGAAGGAATGTATATTCTTCATCTTTGACTAGTTTTGAGTGATTTAAATGACCATGGGTGTGTTTTTTAGTTGGTTACATTTTATCTTTAGTTGGAAAGGAAGCATATTGAATGAGATAGAGGTGAATAAGACAATATGTGTTCAGTCGCTAACCTATTTACCCTCAACCTAAACATTTCATAGAACTTTGTAAAGAGATGGTGTCAAGTGCTCAACAACATAGAATATTTTTTTATTAAAATGTTCCCAAAATATATATTCTATGAAATAACTCCAACACCCTTGAGAAGCCACATCTTTTCACCACAAGTTGAGACTTTTATCTATAATCCATGAACCTTTTTTGACGCACACCCAAACTATAAGTACAAAAAAGGAGTTTGTGACTATAAATACAAGGTGAAAACAATGGAAGGATAAAGAGTTGGGACACATTCCTTGGCTCACAACACTTTGGGGTAGAGGGGCATGCTGGAACTTTGGGATGAGGATTAAGACAAGTGACAAGCAGGTGAATTATTCACATGGACTTAGACAAACCGAATAACAAGTTGGTTAATGCATAGTTGGAGCACTTTTGGTGCATAGATGAGCCACAAGCAAACATAAATTCACAAGTTTCACCACGGCCTAGACTTGGGGGAAGCCACCACCTTCCCCTTTATAGTATTTTTTGTGCCTAGTCACGGGGCCTACACCCAAATGTCATTTCGTCTCGGGACTCCCAAGTTAGGAGTCCCGAAATTAGGACTTCCACAATTTTGGAAGATTATAACTTTTGTGCAAACCTCTTATCAAAATGAGGTCTAAAGAAAACTTATAGCCCTTGTCGAAATATTTTTAACAATATGTAGCAAGCCACTTGCACGCAAGTAATTCAGGGCAATTCCTGACTTTTAGCAGTCGGGAATCAAATTGGCAATTTGACTCCTTGCCCTTCTTTTGGCCATAACTTGTGTTTTAAGTACCCAAATGGGTCATGCAATCCCATTTTAAACATCTAAGTTTCAAGAGCTTTTCGATGGTATAAGGAAATTTTCAATCCAATGAATTTTGACCCTTACAATCACCCTTTGAAAATTTAGGAGTTCACCAAAACTTCAACTCCCAAAGTGGAGCCCATTTGTGAGTGTGTTGGTTCATTCCTTCACACTTTCCTACACTTCTGGGAGGATGAAATATGACTCCCAAGCTTTTTTTTTGGCTCTCACCTTTGCAAGCCTTTGTTTTGGTCGCAAGCCCAAGGCTAGGGTTATGACATTTTATTTTTAATTTTTTTAATTTTTTGAAACATTAAACTTCAAATTTCAACTTTTGGAAACCATTTGTTTAGAAAATCAATCAATGATTCCCAAATGTTTCCTCAAAATGGTGTAAACATGAGTTAAGTTTGGTTATATGCATAGGGGAGTTCTTTCAACTTTTCATAAATCACAAAAAACTTGGGTTATGCATTTAAGGGTTTAATGCATGGCAACACCTTAGGGTTTCCTCATTTTGAAGGAATTATCAAACATAAAAATTAACCCTTATCCATCAAATTACACAAAAGTAATGAAGTTGAACATTTCAAAAAATGAAATAGCCACAATTATAGGGATTCCATTTTCTAAAATGCATAGTGGAATACTTCCAAATACACTTTGAAAAATCTCAATGGTTTTTGCATTTAGTTGAAAATAGGTTTCCATTGTGCAAGTAATCTTAGTGCACAATCAATATATGGTTATATTGTAGTGTTGGGTGATTTTTTATTTTTAGAAAGAACCTCCAATTTTTCTTATTGTAGTTTTAAAAAATTGAACCTCAAATGAAATTTTGAATTTAGTTCATGAAGAAAAAATTTAATTCAAGTTTTGGTTTTGAAAATCAAACCTAATTTTGGTCTAGTTCCAAGTAATTTAATTTAGAATTAATGGTTAAGTGTTGGTTAACATTAAGTTTTGGGTGACACAATTTAAAATCAATGGTCAAGTACTAGTTAACTTCCAAATCTAATTGGCCTTTGGTTTCATTTTCTTTTCAAAATAAATTAGTTTCAAAAATTGTAGTTTCAAAGTTGGATTTATGTTTAATTTCAATTCCAAAACCAAACCTTAAATTAAAGTTGATTTTAGTTTGGTTTTTACTAATTGAAACCAATGGTTTTAAATTCTAACTAACCAAACCAGGTATCAACCAACATTGGTATATCACAAGGTTTTTCTTCATATTTGAAATATCGCCCCCATTTAAGATGTGTTCATCAATTAAAAAGATGCTCCACCATTCACACACAAAATTTTCACCATTTAGGTTGTTTTCAAATCATATTTTACCATGTAAAATACTTCAACTTCAAAAAACTTAATTACAATAAAGCAAGTTCCAAATTCAAAAACCCTTATTTTTTAAAGGGGATATGATTCCAAAATGAGTTAGAACATCCCTAATACAATACTCCAAGCACGCTTACAATAACAATTAACAAAGATTAATGACATTGTTGTCCCCACCACAACATTTACATTGTAAAAATTGAGCCAACCTTGTTAGTTTTTGAGCCTCACTGTCACATCAATGCACATTGTACCATCATCATCAAACGCCATGGCATCATGAACAAAAACAATTTTCAAGTAATCTTTCAACCTCTCCACAACTTCTACCTCCTCTCTATTATTACTCACATAACTAGACACTATAATGTACAAAAGCACCAAAAGTAAAAAAAGAATGAAAGCACAATGCACTTGAGTGAGCATCAATTGTTGTTGTTATGACTTCCCCAAGAATAGAAGTCATGAGCAAAAGAAGAAATTTCACAAGGATAAAGAGAAACATAAACTTTCTTTCACAGGATAAAAAACAAAGGTATGAAACTGGGAGTACATCTTGTTCTCCATTTGAGCGAATGCATGTTTATGACATACAAGCATCACCTAGATGCATAAAGATTTATGCACTTTTGTTTTTTGTTATTTTGTATTGTATGCAAAGCTCCAAAAAACAAAGCAAGGAGGTCCTTTGATGGGTTTCACCCCATGGCATGGTGGAGCACAACACTACCACTATTAGCTATGACTTGCAAACTACCCATCAACCTAGTTCTTAGTGGAGCCATTTTTTCCAAATTTAATGCATTTGTAACATGAACACCATAGCCGCCTTAGTAATTGATGTCTTTGAGGGGCCAAATGCAAAGAAAAAGATGTTTGAATCTTTTGGTTCCATTCCTTTCCATTTATGAAGTCTAGGACAAATATTTCTATGGGTGATACACTCTCAAACCTTCCAAGACCCTTTTGAGCTTGCCAAGAATGGCAAGAATTGTAGAACTAGATGCTTGTCAATCCTTACATTGTAAATATTTTTTTGTTTCAAAGAGGTGAATTCCATGGTTGTAACACAAAGTGTTGTGGTTGGCTATCGATCATATTAATTTTTCAACTTGAAGTACTCAAAAAAAAAGAAAGGAATGACTTCAATTTATTTGCAACCTCTTTAATTTTCAAAATAATTTGAGGCCAACTTTTTATGCCAAATGCTATAATTTTTTTTCATGCATGCAAACATAACTTCTAACTTGAATGTTTTATTTGAGGCAAACATTGAGTACCACTATATATTTTAATAAATTTTATTTTCAAATAGAAATGTATTTTAATGAACAATTCACATTCTTGTTTTGATGAAGCAAAGTTGTAAGAATCCACAATTTATTATACCTTATTTTGAAGTTATAATTATGTTTCACCTTGTATATTATTTCATACAAGATTGAACACATTTTCAAACATATTTGTCTACTTTAAAAAAAGCTTGAAATTTGTTGTTGAACTTCACTTTTTGAATGGTACTTCAAACATCCGTGCTTCAAATCCAAAAAGCTAGAAATGAAATGATGGTTTAATGACACAAATTTCTCAAACAATTTGTTTTGGTTTCATACCAATACTATAATTTTGTTTTTGGAGATCTAAGTTGTGACCATGGAACCCACTGGGACAAAACAATTTTAAAGACCATTATTTGACCATTCCTTTTGGCTAACTTGGAGCCTTCTGTATTTCTCCCTCATTCCCTTTTCTTCTTCCTAAATCCTAAACTCTTACCCATCTTCTTGTTTAGGCAAAGATGTTAAAAAATTAGGGAGGCCTTTGTTGAATGATGAAGAAATGCAAAACATACCAACAGGAACACCATTTTGAGTGAATGGTGACAAACTTGCAACTAGTAAAGGTGCTTTTCATAACATTTCCTGCCCAGTTTGCAATGGAGCCACTGGAGACAACACATAATACTAGAAGCCACATATCATGCATACCTGCAAATTGATGTTAAACGCTAGTAGATGGTTACTATGCAGTAGGAAGTGGCCTATCATGTGCAAGAATGATTTAAACCTCAATTTTTTCGGGTTTGGGAACAAAAAATGAAATCCCATTTACTCCATGGAATCCCAAGTCTCTTTAGGGTGGGGCTCCACGGCCTTGGCTGAACCCGCACCTACACTAGTACCATGGTAAAAACCCCGAAGTTTTACTTCTTATAAATATGTCATCCATTGATTAAATTAGGGTTTTTGAGTCCAAATTTAACATTTCCTGAGTTTAAGTATAATCTCTAATAAGAGTCATCACTCAAGAAGGTTACAGTACCAGTGTGCACTGTCTCTGCTATGGTCCATGATCTTAGAAATCTAAAAGCTCTTACCTCCATATGATGACATGGATGGCTGTGGTGACAAGGAGGGCATCAACAGTGATTTTTATGTTTTATTTTGACAAAACTTGACAATCTGGTGAAGCAAAAAAAAAAGGCCCTTGCAACCAGTAAAAAGGTTTTTTTATGGGGGGAAAAAATGACCCAGATTAGCCACATTATGAGAAAATAAATTGAACTCACCATATTTAGACAATAGGTTGTAGCATGTCATCAAACCATAGCATGGTTTCTACACTTTTCTACTTCCCTCTGTATCATTTAGCCAAATCTGGCTAAATCCTCTTGTGAATGATAGCCAACCCACCTACCTCACAAATTAGGAAAAAAACCACTGCCCATCAAGCATAGCATGGGTTCCTACACTTTTCTACTTTCCTCTTTGACAAGTAGCCAAATTTGGCTGAGTCCTCTTGTGGATGATCGCCAACCAACCCACTTACCTCACAAATTAGGAAAAAAAACATTGCCCATCAAGCATAGCATGTGTTCCTACACTTTTCTACTTTCCTCTTTGACAAGTAGCCAAATTTGGCCGAGTCCTCCTGTGGATGATTGCCAACCAACCCACTTACCTCACAAATTAGGAAAAAAAGCATTGCCCATCAAGCATAGCATGTGTTCCTACACTTTTCTACTTTCCTCTTTGACAAGTAGCCAAATTTGGCTGAGTCCTCTTGTGGATGATCGCCAACCAACCCACTTACCTCACAAATTAGGAAAAAAAACATTGCCCATCAAGCATAGCATGTGTTCCTACACTTTTCTACTTTCCTCTTTGACAAGTAGCCAAATTTGGCTAAGTCCTCTTGTGGATGATCGCCAACCAACCCACCTACCTCACAAATTAGAAAAAAAAAAACACTGCCCATCAAGCCTTAGCATGCTCATTTTCTGGAACTGGGAATTCATTAAAGGATTGACAAATAATTTTGAGTCATGACTCATGTCGAATCCCTCTCTACTATGTCATTCTTATTAATGACCTGTGGTCACCCATGATCAACCTATTACTCTACAAGGAGGAAGTACAAAAAGGATGAGACTGGAAGATGGACTAAATTCACGACATGTTGATTACAAATCCATTGAGGTCACCACATCATATTAACAGCACTCAATGATGAAGGAAACTAAATGAAAGCCCTGGATCAAGACCTATCACATAGTAATAATTTTCTATGAGAATAAAACCTGAATCTTGTACCCTCAAGGTACAAAGCCATATAATGGCTACTTAGTAATCATATAAATCACCTCAAAGGATCATGTATTCTATGATGGCACAGAGCCTACCCATCATAATGTCTTTTTTCCGAGTTTTGTGATTTAGCCAAAGTTGCAAATCATCCGCAAGAAGAGGATTTAACCAAATTTGGGTATAAATGAAATATTTGAAGCTAAATGAATTTGAGCATCCCTCTACATTTTTGGCTACCCAATGGAACATACCTGATAATACAAATCTGGGGATCTCTTTTATTTCTTCTTCAAAATCTGGCAATTTAAGAATCCCAAAATTCACTTACTTTAATTCTTGCATTTTCTGTTCCAACAGAAAAAAAGAACCTTGCTGCTCATCACACCAGGTAAGATGGAGCTTGAGCTGAGAGATCTTTTTTGTTGCTAATTCTTTTGTGGCAAATGTCCTAGGTAGATCATAAAGACATAGACATAATGTCTGAATAAGCTGATTACAAGAAATAATCTGTTTCTAATTTAATCATATGTGCAGCCAAAAAAATCTCCATTCAATTTTCTATTAAGAAATGAGGAGAATCAGCCACTGAAAGAAGCTGTCATAAACGTGATAATTTTGTTACCATGTGGCACAAATGTAAAGCTAAGCTTTTGTACCAGCAAGGGTACAACAAAGAGGATACAATTACTACTTATAACAGCACAGGTCAGATAACTCACTAGACTGAGTAGTTACCATACGTGCCATTGATAATTTTAGCTGAAATATTTAGTTATCTTTAAAAAATGGGTCTA
This sequence comes from Sphagnum contortum, assembly GCA_963920785.1. NCBI lineage: Eukaryota > Viridiplantae > Streptophyta > Sphagnopsida > Sphagnales > Sphagnaceae > Sphagnum > Sphagnum contortum. The sequence goes on from OY987288.1 coordinate 213,177, forward strand.
GCAGCGCCAATGTGAATCTTTCAGAATTCGACAAGTGTCTGTTGTTTGTCCTATCGAGCTCCATCTACCAAGAATCCTCCATATTTTCTTGCACCTTCTTACATCTGAATACTACAACAACAACCTCTGCATACAACAACAAAACTTATTTTGTGTGTTGAATGGTTGCATTACAGATCCCATCATCAAATTTTGAAAACCTAATGAAGCTTTGGTGTTTCGGACCTAGGCAAAACATGCTTGTTGGGAATCTCAATGTCCAGGCACACTTTGAATTACAAATGTGTAAACACAAAGTTTTCGTCTTCACATATGCAATTCCATTACTCAAAGAATCCATTGCTACCATTTGAGATTTGTTTAGCAATCCTCTTTTGCTGCCTCAACAAAGTGGAGTCTTCAAACTTGGGAATAGTTTTGAAAGGTGCATTGAGCCTCCACAGCAAAGTGTAAAGTTGTAAAATTGGGACCAAAGCAAGGGCAACAACACTACTGCAAGCTCAAAAATATTTGCTAGGCGTGAAGGGGATGCCTCATCCAGTCATGATTTCTCTCAAAAACCATTGCAAGGAGTTGATCCACTTGTTCTTCTATCTCTGCAAGTATTTTTTCTTGCCACCACAAGTCCAACCTCTTGCCTGATCAACTTTCTCTTGTAGAACATTGTAGCCAAGCTTGAGATGTTGGAAATTGCTTTATTTCACAAAATCAACATCCATAAGAAAACATTTTTTGTGCAATTACCTTTGGACAATTTAAGGTATTCTCACCACATGGCCTTTGATGATGGGGCAAAAGTTCATGAATTAAGCATTCTTTTATTGGTATAACAACTTCCTTTATGTAGGCAATATACCCATGATTCATTTATCAGCCTATCCAACACCTTATTCCTAAAACCAATTGATGTCACAATTGTGCTATTAAGGCCACCCATTAAGTCTTGAGGTTGCAAATTAAAAAAATTACGAGTAAGAAGTGAAATGCACTTCTTACAACATTGACATGACAAATAATCAGTGGCAAGAAGTTATGCCACAATAGTACAAATAGACTACTGATTTTTCAAAGTGACAAAATCTATAACAAACTTGGTAATAATAAATTACAAATTCTAAACATCCAAACTTGTGAAACAAATACAACTTCAAAAAATAAAAATAAAATTAATTGGAACAAATGATTTCAAGAATAAAAATAATTTAATTATTTCATAACAAAAGTACAATGGTAAAAATTTCTCCCTTTCTTGACACAAATAAATTCTACACCTAAATACATCAAAACAATGATGGAAATTTAATCTTCAAAACAATGATTACCCTAAAAATAGTTAATTTCCTAAACTTTCTCCAAAATTAACTATTCTTAATATTATTTAAATCCTAATTAATAGTCAACAACTTATTAGTAAAATTTCAGATTTAAAATTAAGATAAAATTTTCTATTGTAGATTTTCAATAGGTAAATTTTGATCATTTTCTCGATAGATTAATTTTGGTAATAGTTTTGGTAAATTGGTAGACTAATTTTAGTAATATTCTTGGTAGAATAATTTCAACAATATTTTCTGTAGACTAGTTTCAGTAGTCAAAATTAGTACTAATAATTCATATACTAAAAATCCTAACAATTTTACATTTTTTAACATATGCACCCACATGGTGAATATGGAACAAACGATAAAACAATGTTAAACTCTACATAATCCTAATAATTAGGGTTAGGTGGCAAACATGAATTGGCCAAGGTCAAGAGAGTAGAACATCACACCTTGGTTGAACCAATTTCACCAAATGTAATTGAGTGGTTTAAGAAAGTTTTCATTTTGCCTACACATTCGTGATTCCATTGGTTGTAAAAAACATACCATCACATCCCATCATCCTAGATAGCAACCACAATAATGTCAATAAATTCAAGTTGCAAAATAGCCATCTAGGCCACCTAGAAGGATGGGCATAGGCTGCTGGTTTGGGAATTATACATATATTTCTTACTACAACCTAATCCCATCAGGGCATTTAGTCTTGGTCAATGTTAACCTTTTAATGGTGTCCTAATGGCTATTACCATGTGTTTGCTTGTCTCCTTCACTTATTGCATTTAAAAAAATAAGCACACATGTATTGACCCCTCCTAATTTCACATTTTTTGGGAAGGCTTCTTATTTTTTTGCTTTTAATCTCTCTTGATGTTACAATTTCATGTTTCATTCCAATGCTTGAACTTCTAATTCCAATGACCAACATCACCCAATATTTATACCACTTTGCATAATGAATTGAAAAAATTCACAATAGAAAGTTTTAAAAACAACTTCATGGATATACCTTGCACTTTGAGCTTGTTCATTATATGTTTGGACTTTGATGTCATAGAAACCTCCATGTCCTCACAAGTAGCAATTTTAGTGTTCTCCCCTACAAAAGTACTTGCTGCAAATTTCACATTTCCAAATTCCCATTAGTTTTGGACCACCACCATCAAACACATGAATGAAACCCATCACTTCCTTTATAATCACCCTACAATACTTTTGTAGAGTCTATGAATTGTATGAATCACATAGAAATGTTGTCAAAACATAATCTCCCATCAATCTACGGTTTCTTGCCAAAATGTCATGTGAGAATTATCGAATAAAAATGTATTGGTCAAATTCATGTCTGATAGAAATACATATCCACATGCCCAAAGCAATTTCGAAGTTCATGCAACATTCATCTTCAAGAAAATTTGGAGCTTCCATGCAACCATGGGGCCATGCTCTCAAATAGAGTTGAACACAAGCATCATATGCTATTACAACCTACCATGCTGCCTACCCCTTAACCCCATGACAAAACCATCCTTTCACACTAGCACCACTAACCAACCCACAAACACCCAATATTAGTATTATTATGCATTATAATATGTATGCAGAGAAATATGAACAATAGAAAGGTTTTTAAATCACTTCATGGGTATACCTCAAGCACTTTAACATAGACAATGATAGGTTCCTATCTAGATCAATGTGGATAGGAAACTTGTAGATGTTGAAATAGTTGTTGTCTAAAAACCCATTTTTCTCACATAGGTCCACACAAGACATTGCAAAACATTTTCATCACTAAAATTTCCTATTGCAACTTGTAAGAATTATTTGGTTTTAAACCTATTCAAAAATATAATTGACATAAGACTGCGATACATCCGAATATGTTGTGAAAACAATTTTCATTATTCTTACACAAGTAAGAAAGCATTAATAGAATGGAAATATTCTGTAATATTTCAGACATAGAGATTGAAGTGCAGATTTTGTGGTAGAAAGTCTAGTTTAAACATTGCAAAGTTTAGTGCTACTAATGGCCCCAAACATATATTAGCACATTCGTGTTTGCACAAATGTTATAATTCAAAATTTGAATATTCTACTATTAATGTAGGTTGTTATCATGGGAACATCAAGGTGTAAATTTTTTTTTTGGTGAAAATGACATGTAAATAATGTAAATCAGGAAGATCTTATTCAAGCATTCTCCTATTCCTACCCGCAACTTGATCAAGTTCTTCTTATGCCTTAACCTTAATGTTGGGATGATAAATGAGTTTAGCTAATGGCCATTCCAAGGTGATTACAAATGTATCTCTTCCTCCCCTAGGCATATTTTATAACAAGAAGCCATTGAACATTCCATGAGTCAAGAAAAAAATACATGACTCTATCTCAATGAACATACTAAATGTGACTTGCACATATGTTATTTAAAGATGCATAATATAATATTGTAACAATATATGCACGTATCACTAGAATTGCCATGATTGATGTTTCATCAAATTTCTCATTACAGTTTAACAAAATTTCATCAAAATCTTTTATGGTGGAGTTTGCAACCATTTTTTTTCTTGATATTCCTTCAATATTTTCAAGAGGTGAGTATCCATATGATATTTTCCATGAATGATGAAACCGTTGATGCATGTGAAACATGCAAAGAATATAAGGCAACAATAATACATCAAAAATAGAATGGAAAATTACTTAATGAAAAAGGAAAAAAACACTCAAATATCCCATGGGAAAGTTTTTTGTACATCAAAGGATAAGAAGAGTGAAGATAAGGCACCTATAATGCATAAAAAACGGAATGGACAATTACTTGATGAAAAAGAAAAAGAATCAAATATCTCAAGTGAAAGTTTTTTAAATCAAAGGACATGAATTTCTTGAACCAAAGCTAAAAAGCTTATTTGCATACCTAAGGAATGTAAATTTCTACGCACTTTATACATTTAAAATAAAATTCAGTCGATGATTTATACAAACTATCATTATGTTATGATTTAACACTTGCATACTGCAAAAGTGGGAATCACCCACTACTATGCATCTTTTATTAACCATAGTTCATTTTGTCCTTTACTCTACTAGAGTACTTGGAATAACATGTAGTAGCATGGACATACAATATGACATTGTACCCATTCCCATTTGTGTGCTCCCATTTTGGTACTTAAATTAACCAAGGGAAGTGAACATGACCACAAAAGTGATTCACTTGATGTTCATCACACAACCTTCACAAAAAAAAAAAGCCACTTGTATAGAAATTACTAGAAGCATTGGTTGAATAAATGGATAAAATTTTATCCACTCCTTGGAATGAAGGGGAACAGTTGACAAAATGGCATTTACGAGTTTGTGGCATACAGAATTGAATTTGTAAAACCTTTTTGGCAAATTGGTCTATAAATCAGCTTCCAAATCTAGATGAAAAGTTTTATGGTAATGCCTTTACAGGCTTTGGTATTTGTCTCTTGTACGTTATGTGCAAAAGCTGATTACGTGTTCAATACCTTTTTACCATTTATTAATTTGTTCCTTTCATAATGAGCTAGATAGAGTCCATTTATTGGAAGATGGAAAGGACCTCAACAATGATGAGAAGAAGAAAAAGTTTTCAAACCCAGCTTTTCTCCCATGAATCATATCTTGGATCACATCTGGGATGAAGGAAACGGAGGCAAAAATTGACAAGAATAACTTTTCAATCTCATCATCTCATATGTTGGATCATATTTTGCAAGATGGAAAGTTAGCCAACAATGACAAGACAAAAGAAGTTTAACGACCAACATCTGCCACTAGTCATGTTTTGGAGGACAAAAAAAGTAAAGAACTCATAACTCCTCTTCGTTAATATCTTGAGTGTTGCAAAGGAGCCAACCACGACAACAAAAACAAGAACAAAAAGTTGTAGACACCCATTATCTCCAATTCTCTCTGTGGTGCCCAAATGCTGATGATACTTTCAATGATGCAAATGAGCAAAACAAGAAGAAGAAAAAGTATCAAAACCCCATCAGACTTACTTTTTGCAACAAGTACCAGATTAATAATAGTCACCCTCAGTCCCTCAGCAGCTTAGCTTTCTGCACTTCAAGTGATTAGTAGTTACAAGATGTGTGGTGTGCATGTTTCTGCAACATGGGAAATCCTTACCAAAGTTGAATTCAATAAAGGGTTTCTTCTCATCTGGCTTGATTGTGTATATCATACAAAATCATCATGAGCAGAGAGGGTAAATTTAAAGGAGCCTATTTCAAAGCCATTAAAATTAGGGGCATTTTGAATGGTCAAAATCAATTTGCACCATTTTACTTTTGTAAAGTTGCCAAACAATCTTCACATCCTAAATCATAATGTAGGATGGCTTTGCTATTTTTTCATTTTGTAAAGGGCAGAAGGCCACAAAAGGCATCAGATTCCACCCATAACTTGGACACCACTGTCATGTTGTTGCTGCAACATTACAGTGCTGTACACCTGGCCCCTTGGCCCTGCCATAACTAAAGATACCCTTGCACTAAAGGCTGCTGTCAAGATGCAATGCTTGGTAGCAAGCATAGAATTCATAAGTAGTATGTGGAGGGTGACAATCCAAACGCAGGCACTTTCTCCAGGTTTGGCAGACATTGTGTGAGGGAGTCTTCACATCTTTCTAGTGGCATTTGGACTGATGAAGGGTGCAACTGAAAACCATTACATCAACTACTGTCAAATGGATGGTTATCAGCAAGCCCACCTTACTGAATGGTTGTCCAGAGAATGCATTACTAGCTCACCAAATAAAATGCCAACACAGAGAAGTACACTGTGTCCTGACACCATGTAGGCAACAGACCTGCTTGTCCCCATTCACAAGGTAGAACACTTTCTTCCTGGGAAGGAAATCGAAACTCATTGTAGTTAATGAACCAAAAGTGAAGTCAGAACAACAGCCCCAGATCAACATACCCAAATCAACCCATTATCTATGAAGCCCTTATGGACCACATGCGCATATCCACTCCTCACAGATCCCTGGTGCCATTAGCCTATGATTCTAATTCTGTATAGCTCAGCCACCAATTCTTGACCCCAAAATATTCTCCAGAATCCTGGATCTACCCTCAATATATAGTTCCAGGCCACTCCCAAACTTCCAAAAGCTGTCAGGGTCTATGTCATTACACAACAAGACAAACCTCTGCTGAAACTCAAAGCATGAAATCTCAACTGTGAGGCATGGAAGTAAACAGGTTGTGTACAAGTCAGCCCATGTCACCTCCACAAACTAGATCCAATGATTCAGTGCGTCTTACCTTCAGAAGCTTGTACAGCATGATTATACCTCCTATCAAAAGTGTCTCCAGCTCCAGTCATTTCTCTTGATGCAAGAGAGTTGAGCCAGACAACAGATGCACAAGCATTCCTTTAAAATTCAGTGAAATTTCAAATCCACTCACTTTCCTTTCGATGAAACTAGGACTCACAAATCCACTCACTTCATAACTTACAGCATCAGGATTACTTGTAATCAGGCATCAGGTAGATGCTGCTGTATATTCCACTCTGAATAACTATATCCAGAAAATTTAACACTCCAAGCATCTATGAGAAGTAAGCTGCAAAGGTTCCTGACAGTTGTGAAAATAAGCATTGTTACCGACTCCAGCGCTGCCCACCAAGAGGTGTTGTGTTGGAACCTGACTGTGTTGGGCCTCCAAATCCTCGCCCACCGTATCCACCCCCCCGTCCACGATGATGGAAACCTGCCCAGAACAACAGCAAGCACAAAATCAAGGTTTGTGTAAAACTTTGAACAGATCTTAATCAGTAGCTTGTTCACCCTAGGGTACTGGATAACCCACCTCCTCCGCCACGACTGCTGCCAACCATAGCTGACAGCTCAGGATTAACTGGCTGTCCAGCCTCAACTAGGATTGACAATAATTCTTTTGCATGTCTGGCATTTGCTGCAGTGAAGAAAGTGTAAGCAATTCCCTTTGCACCAGCACGCCCTGTGCGGCCAATACGGTGCACATAGTCTTCGCAGGAGCCTGGGAAATCATAGTTGATCACGCACTTGATATCCTTCACATCTGACATTTATGCCCCCATCTTTATCATTAGATGACCCCAATCCTACCTCTTCCTTCACCAACACTACAGGTTGATCACAAAATGTTTTCAAAGTGAACCTTCAGTCTTCCAAATATGGCTGCCAATAACATGCAACAATCACAGCTACATGGAATGATCAAATGTCTGCTTTCTGCTTTCTGCTTCAGGAGATAAAAAAGGAAGGGTTCTAACAGGATGAGTCCCCAGATGTACATTAATCACATTCTTGTGACATCAATATTCTTATCTCAACCTCAATAGAGGACTATTCCTGAGAGAAGGACTACAGACCACTGGCATCAAATCTCTCCCTGATGAATATAATGTGGATGTTTAACCAGGGACCCCACCATTACAGCCACTACTTTATGTAATTGATCAGGGAGAGCTACATCATCAAAGGAGCAGATATCCCAATTTAGCAGTATGCCTGACCAATCTTGACTTGTGGATATAGAACTCATCCATTTCCACTACAAGACTCCTCTCCCCAAGCCCCCAAAATTACTGTGCAGCTTGCATGCCTATATTAGGACTTGAAAGAAAAGAAACTTGGTGTAGAGTACCACAAGAGATCACCTAAATAAATCAAAACCAAACGACTCTCTATTTTCAACCCTCAGAGCGGCGTTTCAACTACACAAACTGACCCATTCGTGTACCAAAAAGCTCAGCAAGTATCATGTTCATCAATTCAGCCCTGCACAGAGCTCTTTCACTACAGCAACATGTAACCACACTCTGAGCTTAACTGGGTGTACTTTTCGTGGTATTCTCCATTCCCAAAACATAAGGTTAGAACCCAATCCTGGGTGCTTGGAAACAGCAACTTAAGCCACAATTCACTGTTGTCCCTTCACATACTCAAATGTATACTATTTTAACAAACCTTGTCAATTGCAATCTTGACCTTACAACATTTGTCTTGGCATTTACCAGATTCTTCACTCCTGCAGGGCAGTTAGCATTGTGCATGCCCACCTTGCCAGGAAATGGCCAAAAAGAGGAAGTGGTATCTGCAGTGGATGAATGAGTCTGTCGACCGGGCTGCACAAAGGGAGCCAGCAATCCAAACAACATGCGTGGAGCAGGGCAGTGGTGGCGATTTATCTTTCCTGCAACCCATGCAATCACTCATGCACCACTCTTCTGTTCCTTCTGACATACAAGAACCCTAAAAGCTGCCACCATGCCACAATCACGCCATGAGGATGCCAGCTGGCCTGCAGCCCGCCCGCTGTTCTCACACACCCTGCAGGACAACAAGGGCATGCCTTTCCACATACATTTTTTGAATTGCAGCTTATTGCTGTTTAGGCAGGTTTAGATTCTATGTCAAATATAGCTTGATCTCCTCAACCTATTTGCCTGAAGTTGGTGTACAGGGTCTAGCAATCAAAGCTTCAGGAAGGTGTCTCTTTGCTGCCCCTAAGCTGATAAGGAATAATCAAGGGTCCTAAAAACCAGGTGTAAAGATCAGGTGCTATACTTGATATTCTTGCTCAAGTTAGTACAGGGAAGCCTGAAAGGCGATTCTTCCCGAACACTGGCCATCAGGCTACAACAGGTGATATCTTGTAAGTAAAGCTTATCAAGAGCTTCCCCAAAGTCAGTAAATTGACATCTTCCAGCTGAGTACACAACCACCTCCAATATGGTGAGCTTCCTAGTCTCAACATCATACATAGCACCAGGTTGATATAAGCCTAAAAAGAAAAGGTCTTTGCAGGCATGGTCCCACCAACTCCTAAATGCAATGGCCTCAAATGCTTCCAGCAAGTCCCATGGTTAGTAATGAAGAAAAATGTAATTGTTGGAGGTCCTTAGGAAGCGGGCAAAACCAGCCTGCTTCCAGTCTTGCCACCTTGTTGCCTTGATACTGGGAGGAATGCCCATGTATCCTGATCTGGCTACTTTACATGGTCATGCAACCCTTGTAGTCACCTAAAAATGTGACCTTGCATGTCCTCAAGATGGCAATTTAAAATAGGAAGTTTTCACATACCCAACACTGCCTATCTACCTATATTTCCAACTCTGAACACACCACCAGATTGAGAGTAATTCAGATTGAGCTCATCATTGACACAAACATGTTTGGCAAAAGGACAAACAAAAACTGACTGAAAACCAGATGTAATCTCTAGCATTCCAGGCAAATCTGTACATTTAGTTGAGCAAATGCATGTCATGAACTGAAGATAACATAAAACAGCACACAAAACTGGCAGCTTACACAAGAAAGAAGAAACTGCATCCAAAAAGAGCCCACTGTTACCATCTACAATCCTGCTTAACATGTGGCATGCCTGCCTAAACATACCCAAACCGCGAGCAGCAACATCAGTGGCTGTCATGATGGGGCTTTTGCCAGCTTTGAACTCTGACAACACCCAGTCTCTCTCTGCTTGAGACTTGTCACCATGGATAGAAAGTGCTGGCCATCCATCCATCCGCAGCTGCCGAGTCACCTGGTCACACCCTCGCTTTGTCTCCATGAAAATCAACAGCCGGCTGCCGTCCATTATCTGCTCCAAAAGCTTAATCAACCTGAAAATAAGCAGAATAATGTTTGCATCTCAATATATGATCCTGAAGTTCTAAAGCTCCAGAAATAAAAAGAACAGTGTAATGAACAGGGATAACTCTAACAAGTATCAAGAAACTCCATATGCACAATTAGAGGTAACTACAACCAGGTGAAAAACATTCCTTTTGTAAGTCCAAAGAACTCCAGAAGTTCACACAACAAAAAGCTGTTGTCTGGAAGTTCTCTTTTTTTTTTGAGTGGATTTTTCAATATGGACTCCACCGGAGTCCAGAAAGAATGAAGAGCAGGAAAGAACAAATACAAGGGAAGAAATAGTTCAAAATGAACTAGTCAGAACTTACTCATGAACTCATATGAAACAATATGAAACAGAAAGTGCATATCTAGAAAAAAAATCCTCAGGAAGCATGGAAAACATCTCAGAAATTCACCAGAGAAAAAGCACATACTTTGGATATTTCTCATACTCTGAAACCACCTCCACTATTTGTTCTATTGCATGGTTGGCCTTCAAATCCTGGGAGCCAATTGTCACCTGAGGGCAAGTAGTGCATATGATCAGTCTTAGAATGCAGAGCTCATACAACTGACTTAATTCTCAACATTCCTATCATGCAATATGGCATTAGTCATATGCTAATTGTTATATAACCTTAAGTGATGCCTGTCCACACAACAAAATATGTTTAACATGCTCTGGCAGTTCCAAGAGAATCAACCTTGTATGGATCGACCAGAAACTGCCTTGCCAGAAATTCAACTTCTTTGGGCCATGTTGCACTCCAATATAGTGTCTGCCGATCTGGTCGGATCTGGATACCCATGAACTCATGTGAATATTAGGCAGAGCACTTGCTCACAAAAGAGCACTTGCATAAATTCCCTCCATCTAATAGTGCAAACAGAAACAATGAACCTATCCAGTATCATCCTGAAACTTAGGCTGAGTTCCCAAGAGCATGGTCAATTGATATAGAGGCCCCACATCTAGTTCCACCTTGGAGGATCCAGCAATCTTGCATCTCAAATACATCATATGAGAACATGTTTCTCCAAATGGTTGTGTAACTTCACTGCAAATTAGTCACCCAGTTGACTCATATGAGACTTTATCAAGACCATCTTAATAGTGAATCTACACCTGGCACCTAAGAACACTATCTCTATAAGAAAATGAAAAGGAAAAAAGATTGATCTGAAGTTTGCCAACTAAGTGTGACTCAGCATCTCTTTACCCTTGGGGGCATTGCTTCCTTTTGAGCCCCACTACTGCATAGTTGGCTGGGTTCACTATTATAGGTAGCATCTAGCATGGCCTAGTGGTGAACCAAACCAACAACCACTTCCAAGTTTGCCATGAGTTCCAACTGCTATTCAAGGCTATTTGCTTGATGAGTATATATGACACAATCACGACAGTTCCTAGACCACAGAGCAGAAAATTACTGTATTTTTTCAATTTCATACATTTGCAACTCACCTGTGAAACAATCTTCCTGATTTGAGGTTCAAAACCCATGTCCAACATGCGATCAGCCTCATCAAGTACAAGGTAAGTCACTCTCCGGAGATTTGTGTGGCGAGCTTCTAGCATGTCAATAAGTCGACCAGGTGTTGCTATCACAACTTCCACCCCTGTCATGGAGTAGAGTAAGACCAACGAGCACAGAAACCATCCAAGTCACTCAATTGCAATTGCATAAAGATAATCAAAGGCTTGCAAACACATATGTAAAAAGAAATACCTTTCTGAAGATCCCGAATTTGTGGTCCTTTTGGAGCACCACCATAAATGCATGTATTTTTAATTTTGGATGATGCACCAAACTTTGTGGCTTCTTGTTGGATCTGCACTGCCAACTCTCGTGTGGGAGCCAACACCAGAACTATTGGCCCATCTCCAGGAGCTGAACACTCAGCCAACCAGAAGATATCACACAAAATCAGATTTTAACATATACTTCCACAATGGAGGGATGATGGATGATGATACATTGCACTCCTGCATTTGAGCAATTTTTGCACACATGCACCTTCACCCAAGAAGCTAAGGCAAGAGTTCTTCACACATTGCCAAGCTATCCTCATGTATAAATCCAACCCACAGATCGTGGGCTCAAGAAATTGCTCTGATCACCAACATTGAACTGAAAATAGTCTAGCTCATCCCCGTTCCTTGTCAAACCTATTCACTCTCCTTCTATCCATGAAACAATCTTCACAACAGTCACTTACAAAGATATGGCTGGGCATTCACATGCACAATTGCAGGCAAGAGATATGCCAATGTCTTCCCTGATCCAGTTTCAGCAAGACCAATTAAGTCTCGCCCCTTCAATGCCATGGGCCATCCTTGTGCTTGAATGGCTGTTGGTTCCGTGAATCCAGCCTTAAGGACCTCGTGTAGCACATAATCTGCCTCCACCATCCCATTTTTATTTGACAAGGCGCCAACCCATGGCTGTTCTATACACTGATCATATCTTATTGCTGACAGCTTTGATTACCTCTTCCACAGCAAAGCAAAATGGCTTCAACTTCAGCTAGGTAACAAAAGAAAATCAAGAAGTGAACACAACTAGAACAAAAGTAAAATGAGACAAGAGAAGGATGCCTGGGAAGGAAGCCTCTTCAAATGTGCGAACAGGCTTGGGAACATTACGGCCTTCCACTGTTATTTCTCGCTTGCGTCGATAAGCTGCTACCTCATCCTCTGTCAAAGCTGTTACTGCAGGATGCTCAACATAAAAGTTCTTCTCGAAAGGTATAACATCATCAAACTCCTGTGTTGGAAGTGATATATTGTCCAAATCCCTCTTGTTGCCTCCATATCCTCCTCCTCCACCCCTATCCTTATAGCCCCCACCTCCTCCCCTCCCACCCCCATAACCTGAAGCTCCTCCATAACCTCCCCCAAAATCACTGCCCACAACATGTAATAATGAGCTGTAATCCAAAATAAAAGCATTTTCCATGCCTAGGAAAATCATCTGTACCTCCAAATCTTATACTAAAAGCATCAAAGCTCAATGAGAACCCTAGTCACTCATCCATACTACAACACGTGTCATAGTCAGACTTCCAAGGAGCGCATTTCTGGCCATTACAAACTGCCAATCGTGGAAATCACATAGAAAGGAGATCAAACGACAAGATGTGGCTGAACACAGAAGCAAAAAAAAACTAAAATAAACTAACTTAAAATAAGCTTTTTCCCGCACAACAGCTTACAAAACATCAGAAAGAGGAGGACATTGCCGACCTTTTTCTTTCGCGGAACGAGGAAGGATCACCGTATCTGCCGTCGAATCGACTCATTGCTGCCAACTCTATTCAAAAAATTGCAACACTAGCGTCCTGCCTGTCTGTTGGAGGAAACCAAAACCTTCCGAGCATTTCAGCTCGCAAATCAAAGCAAAAGCAGACCCTAAGCACTGGAAAGACAAAACCCTAAGACATCCGCACATCAAATTGAAGGTGCAGAAATCTACATCTTACAATCTTACAGCTCGCTAGCCGACAAACCACACAGCAACGCAAACAGAGACACAGGGGAGGAGGACGCAAAGGCTTACCGATCCTGGCGCACGCTGTGCCGCAGACTGCAGCGGACGGGTTCTAAACTGGCGAGAAACTGCGACAAAGTGAAGCAGCGCAAACTGGAGAGAAAATAATGAGAGAGAACACACGCACGCACGCACGCACGCACGCACAGAGTACATTATACATATACCATGTACGTATACCATATTTATACACATATAATTACAAAAGAATACACCCCACCTTCCTAACTTGGTCTTTTTCTTATTTGTTCAACCAACTCAGTTCAGGCCCGGATGCATTTCTAAAAACATCAGAAATGCAATGCTTTTAGTGTATGTGGAGGGCAGCTTATCTAACAGAATTTCTCCTCCACACTGGGTGGGCCATGAAATGGCTGCTTCCCCCAAGGGGCCAGAGTGAACCAACACCCACCAGCACACCATCCACTGGATGCCCTTATGACTCAGTTGTGTATGGATCTCAACTGAGTTAATATCTGATCTCACCTTTGTAGTCCATTCTGTAAGTGGTAGGTTCTCTATAAACAGATAAGTCAAAAAGTAGGCAAGTACTAGGTAAACAAGAGGTGTGTCACACTGTGGCCTTGCCATTTACATTAAAAAGTATCTTAAAGCAAAAGAAAAATTATGGAAATTCAAATATTTCACCATGCAAACATATAATCTTCAAAAAAATCCTCAAAAAAGAACCAAAATCCTTCAAGATATCATAACTCTATAACTATCTCAAGTTTCAACAGAAGCCAAAATCATCTTTCAAAAATCCTCATATAAATATAGACCTACTACCTAGGGGCGAAAATCCATTAAGCTACTATACTCTATAACGAATCTAAACAGAATATTCTTGCCTTAGTAGGCAAGGCCAATAAATGATGCAACCTTGTAAAACTTTATTGAATAGACACATCCTAGATTAGGAAAATGTATAAAGGAATAAAAAAGAAAGGGAAAATTTAAGATGTCAAGTTAGCTCAAACTAGATGTCAAAACCTATCCATGTTAAAAATTGACTGATAGTACTAAGTTGATTGTATTTTTTCATATAAAAAATGGTCGTTTACAATAAGTCGGTTCTGGAGATGGGAGATGTGTCTTGATGGGGTGGAAATCAGGAAATAATTAGGCCTACGACTACCGCCCAATTTAAGATGGAGGATGCTTGTAACCTTTGCAATGTGATTGATTTTTTTTGCCAAAGAAAAATAACCAAAATAGAAAAAGGAAGGCCCTATAATCCTTTCAAACTCCAAATGGCATTAACACAATTGTGTAAAAACACATTTGCTTGTTTATATAGACATCCAAATACCTCCATTGTTAAGGGGAGGAATTGATTAGTAGAGTGTCAGTTACGATAGCTCTATTCTTTGGTTTGAATCGCATTGAAAACATCAAATCTTTAGGTGACACAAGATCGGGGAAATAAATTTGTTCGTGTTGGATCAACAATGACAATGTTGACAAAGGTGCAAATGCCATTTTTGGTGAGCACAATATTGACTCGTTGACGGGAGGAATTGAATGTGTTTGAAAGAAGTGTATGTAATTGTCTTCACCCCATGTGGAAACCAACATCCCACACAATGGTAGCAAAGGTGTTGCAAACTACATCACGGGTTCCTATGTGTTTGTTGCCATGAACACAACGTAAGAGGTGGATACCCATAGAATCAATGGGATGTGTGCACACATATTGAAGGATGAAGCAATCCAAGGCATATTCGAAATGTTCTAGAAAAGACCAAGGAAGTTAGTTAAAAGCCTAAGTAGATTGATTGAACTCTAAGCTAAACACCCACCCCTAGGCCAAAACATGATAAATTTTGGGCATGATGGGTTTTAAATATCTCGTCAAAGAACATGTTAGAAAAGGTATGATGGTGTAGAAACTCTAAGATGGAATCTTGAAGTCAAACCAATTGTTGTTCAATGAGTTGTTCAAACTAAGGAAGACATATGCAAGTTGGGGGTAAAAGGAGATCACATGCTACCTTGAGGTGTTGTTGTAAAAAGAAGGTGTTATTATAGATTTGTGTTAAAACTTCAAGAAATAAGTTGATCAACCATAAATTTAGTAACTATGATTAAGGCTACAAGGGCCCAAACTCCCTAAATAAATTGTTGGGGTAATGGTGGCCGTTGGTATGAACTCGATGCCACTGAAAGTTATTGGGAAAGAAGTTTGTTTAAAGTTAGAGGTTTTTATGGGTTATTAAATGATCTTGAACCTAAAAAGTGTTCAAACAGTTAAAGGAGGGAGGAGTGCAAAAAAGTGAGGGATTATATGAAGGTGGAAAATGAAGGTGTACATTGTAAGAGATATGAAGGTCATTGCACAAAATAATGAATTAGAATTCTACAGGTTACCTACACATTACCCATTCTAAGGAAAAGATTTACATATCGAACATCCTTTTAACATGGCATCTTTGATGAAACATGATGAATGATGGAGTGCCCAATGGAACTTTCAAAACTCTAATTCATTTTAATGGGGTGGTAACCTGGGATGGGATGTTGAAATCATCTTGGTAGGCCAAAAGGTGACCATATCACACATTTATGAAGTTGGATAGAAAACCTATCGCACGAATTTCGGTCCGGAAATGTTCATATGCAGATGATATGATAGAAAGGGGACCTATGATGTGATTATCATTTGTAATCGATGGAAATAGATAATAAGGGAAATGACTATCTATAGAGCACAAAGCCCTAAAGCGACCTAATGTAAATAATGCCCTTTTTAAAGGATCGCCTTAACGCATGCCTCCTAAAATGTGGCATTCTATTTTTAGATGCCACATTTAGATAATATAAGATTTCCTGGACGCCGAAAATAAGAAGTGAATGTTTTGTCTGGAAACGCTACATAGACTTGTCATTGGAGGTGTTTTCATCGTTGATTAATACCTGGAGAAATACTAGTCACTAATGTAGGTTCTGAGTGGCAAAGCAACAAAAGAAGAAATTAGTGGAACATGTCCGATGCTTGGTTGGGTTTGTTGAACTTTGGAAGTATACATTAATTCAGGCCAAGCAGCGCCTTGTTGTGATGGGAATTCCTGTTTTGACTAGGTTTGATGATGGCGTTGGGCCCAATAGAACGAGCAACTGACATTTTTATAACTTACATCAAGAAAATTGATTAAATTCAAGGGAATTTGCCACTTTTTATTTATTGCCGATTTTAAAGATTTTTGGATGCCGAATTTAAGCTAGAAGCGATAAAATCGGCGTTTGCCATATCTTAGGAGGCCTACCTTAACGGGTTCCCATGGCAAAAAAAATGATTGTGACATCACCTTTACAATGGTTATAAAACAAGGGGAATTCAAATGCATAGAATGCATAAACAAAGGGGATGAATTGCATGAAGTTCTTGAAATATGACCCTTCTTAACACCAAATTGAAGGCATTTGCCATGTCTGATTAAAAAACAACCTAGTTGGGGTAAAGATTTAGGGTGCACCTAAAGTTGTGGATTAATGCTTCAAAATCACCCTTAATTGTGACTCCAAATTAATGTGGGGAAAAACGTGTTGCAAAGGCGTCGTGAAATTGAAAACATAAGGCATGATTTTTGAGTTAATACAGTGTTTCCCCCATTTCAATGGGACAAACTCTGCTTGAAGGTTTGGTCATGGTTAAGAGGTGGGTCACACCAAAAACACATGTAATTCGAAATGAAATGTGACCTTTAATAATATGAAAACAAAGAAAAAATAATTAAAAGAATCCACTCACTAAATCTTTTGGGTGAAAATAATTTTGAAGGTGTTCAAAAACCATCCCAAAAAGACCACTTGCTAACTGATGGGGCATGCATTGGAATGCTAATTTGAAAAGATCAAAAAAAGTTCAAGATCTTGGTTTAGTTTGTAATCTTTTAGGAAAAGCAAGAAGGATCCATTTGATTCAAGGTGTAATGTGGTGAGAGCTAAGGTGGTGTCAAAGGACATGGGTGCAGGGGAAAATGGTGCCAAGGTGAAGGTTGTTCTAAAATATTCTTTTGCATGTCCAAAAATTAGACTTAAAAAAAGGCATTTATGAACCTAGGGATCATGTTGGGGAAGAGGCACTAAATTCAAACTTGTTGCTAAAGCTTGGGCTCACAAAAAAAATTCCTCCTACAAGTTTTCCCAATCGCATGTTAGAAAATGCTTGAATCAAATTTGCATTTCCCTATGCCACATTGGCCCACCACAAAAGGGCAAAATGAAACACCATTGGGGTAATAAGAAGAGCAAGTGTTAAGCTACCACATCATAGGGATTTTGTGTTAATTTATCTAGTGGAAAATGAAATGTCATTTATATGTCATGTCAAAGAGTAGTAGGGATGCAATTTTACAAATGAAGACAATGAAAGTTCAAATGAAAAGACTTGAAAACATCTTTGAAGATGAAACCCAAGTCCAAGCTAATGAAAACATGGTGGGAACAAGGGAAGGTATTGAGTTGAGATGGTCATGGGGGTTTGGATTAAATGAATTGGGTGCTTAACAAGAACATTGATGACAAAATAACCTTCAACTAATAAATTGGTGCCAATAGGTGGGGCAAGAGATTTTAAGTGGAGGTTGCAAACGTGTTAAAAAGATGAGGGTAAAGTGGGGGGTCTAATCATGTGCAACTAGAAGGGTTGGTAGAATAGAAGGGGGAAAAGGTCCTACATGTGCATGATCAAAGGGGTTTGGGAAAGTGTAAGGTTAGGGCTTCACATTCACTTGAAGGGCTAGGGGTCAATAAGGGGAACTAATGGGTGGTGTGTGGTTTGTTAAAATGGGAGGGGGAACTAGTGGAAGGTGCATGGTTTGCATGGGAGACGAAATGAAAACTAAATTTATGGTGCACATGATAAAGCAAATGGGCAATGGGAAGGACAAGGTTTGATGAGACATGATGAATTAAGGGACAAGGGATGTTTGGTGCCCATGAAGAAGAAGGTTTAATAGGAGCAAAAGCCCCAACTATTAAAATAATGCTTATTATTGTAGGGCAATCTTAAATCTATAAAGCCAACCATAAAAGACTAAATGGATTGAAAGGAAAAATATAAGAAACCACCTAAGGGTTCTTAACTAAGGCATTATGTCAAAGCCAAACCTTAACTTCATTAAAGACTTGAGTGGCACAATCATTATTGTGTTGGGTTCAACACGACCTAAACATCTTAATGCTACAACATCATAGGTTTCACTCTTTAATCCTAATCATGGAAGACCAAAAATAAGTAACACCGCATAGAAGTTTCCTTAAAAAAAAACTTTGGTAGATTAGATACCCTCTTCACAAAGATCCCAATCCATTCCAATAATTTAATACAACATCAACAAAAAAAGATACTAGTTGTTCTTTGTTTTTTGGGACAATTTTTTCAATCATGAAGATTATCCTTAAGTTTTCAGCCCACACTTAAGAAACCACTCTACTTTTTCATCTTCCACAAAAATTTAAACTTTCAAAAAAGAACTTACAAAAAGTCCAAAACTTTTTTCTAACAAATTGATGCTCATAGGTTCTGATTTAATTATTAATCTCACTAAAATCTCAAGGGTTTTACTAAAACACAAGTTCAAAATGAAACAAAAACCTTAAACCAAAACATTGGGTGAAGGTTGAAGAAAATAAAACTAACCTTAATTGAAATTTTCTCTATCAATTTCTTCTCCCTATTTGTTACTACATGTGGACTTGATCCTTACAATCCTCCCCCTATGCCAAGCCAATGTTCCTTGAGTTTTCCTTCACCTCTTTTCAACTATCAATTTTTTTTAATTCCTTACTTTTCACCGCCATCCAATTTTTCCCCCTATTTTTACCTTTTCCTTTATTATTGGTTTTACTTATCATGAATTGATTGTAGCAAATCTTAGCCAAGATTCATTTTTCTTAAATACTTCCCCTCCTACTACGTTTCTTAACTCTGCGCACTTTGGTTTTTGGGTGGGGCTTTTGGGTGGGGCTTGAAAACAATGGAATCACTCATATTGGGCGAATTGTCAAACAAGCACCACTACTCTCCATTTTTTGCTAGTTTTTTTTATTTGTTCAAGACCAAAATCAACAAATTGAAATCCATGTTGTTACTTCACTAACTTTCTCTTCTATGTTTAACCAACCTCAAGATAAATCCCTTGTCAAAATCATGAGAAGTTGCCAAATTAATAACTTTGAATTCTTTTTCAAACGTAAGAAAAGAAGTCAAAGTCGACTAATGGGTATGCATCTCCCAACAACGCCCCCGCCCCAATATGAGCCCAAGGTCAGCTCTCACAATCAACTAGTGTGAAAACATTGATACTGCATTGTTTATAGTTTAGGGTTTAACATCCACATCACAATGCATATGAGTGGTAGGGTTCTTTTATGTATTCCTTAATTCCAGTGACAATGCTTCATTGGAACTAGTTTATATAGGATGGATATTTTGATGATCGTCACTATGACAATTCAAATCATTTTAAATTATAATTTATCATAAATCAGATTTTATTTTGATATATGTGTGTGTATTTGTTTGTTTGTATTTTGTTGTGAACTTTTTAATGAATCAAACTTTAGTTGGCATTTTGCCTAACAAATCAAGAATATAAAATATTAATAGAACAAAATGACATATAGTGAAATTTATAAAATTTTATATTTTGAAAAGACAAAATTGATTATACCAAAATTATTATGTTTACAAAAAAAATTTAATCATTGTGATTGGTAGTGAGAAGCTCAAATATTTAATCATCATTTGACCAAAAGAGTCTCGATCCAAAAAAATGGACCGGCTCTTGTGAATGCACCTACAAGTCATGTAAGACTTTGAAATTTTGAAATTTTGACTCAATGGAATTCTAGAGGACTTCAAGTTGAGTGCTTTGATTTTTTAAAAAAGATTTGAAAAAAAAATGGAAATTCAACTCCGATCTTCAAAATGCTGAAAACATTATAGCAAAACTTCTCATTGACCTTCACATCCATCACTGACAGGAAATTTCATCAAAAGGGTGAGCCCTACTCGATCATTGACAGCTCCAACCCTTGCGTGTCAGGTTATGAAACTAATGCTCCCAACCAGGAGGAATGTTTTCAGGGTTAAGATCAAAGGATTTTATACGTTAGGTTGGAAGTAAGAGTGAGAGGGATCCATAAAATCCCTACTCCTTAAGAGCATCAGGGATCTTATGCAAAAGCAAGTTGGTGATTTTTAAAGTTTCAAGTGGAAGTTTTGTTGAGTATTGTTATTCCAACATTTCTCCAAAACTTCAATGCTAGTTGAAATCAACATAACTAAGAACCATTTCATTGTTGTCCTAAATTCTAAAAGCTCTTAAGCAAATTGAAGCCACCAGGACCCAAAGGTTGTAAACTGAATCATGGCTACTTCCTTGTATGATTTATGGTAGTTTATTCAACATTTGTGTACCACATTGGTCGAGTGATAATGAATTGTGTGATATGTATTAATGTAATATTTTACTTTGAGCTTATGTCGTATATACTGATTTGTCTTCATAAAGCACTCCCAGAAATTTCTTAGTGTATTTGAACAGTACCTTTATACATATGAGCATTGCTCTTGCAAAAATGAAGGGTTTTACACTTATTCCTCAAGAGTGAGAGGGATTGTGGGCCTACTTTAGGTGTTACCATACATCCCATTCCTGGGGAGTAGGTGTAAAAACGGATCCTGGCCTATGCCTGGTGAATTACATATTAATAATATTCAAAATAATGTTTACCTTTTTGTAGGCCTTGCCTACCAAGGCGAGGATATTGTGTTAAGATTCATTATAGAGAATAGTGGCTAAAGGGATTTTGGCCCCTAGGAAATAATAATAGGTCTATTATGATATGAGGATTTTTGAAAGATGATGTTTTGGCTTGTGTTGAAACTCAAGATTAGGTTATAGAGTTTACAATATTTGGAAGGTTACTGAATATAGTTGAGACCCAAATGCATCAAGATTATTTCTTTTGGATAGGCTTCTCTCATCGATTATTGGGCATAACCCGAATTCTGGACCAATGAGAAAGTGACTAAAAACTAGAGGAGAGAAAGGAAAAAAATTATGTGGTATAACTAAAATACCCCCCTCCTCTGGACCAATGACCAAGTGACATGTTGGACACTGTGCTCCAGAAACTTATTTAGTGTCTTGTTGAATAGATAGGTACCTAGTCATATACATAAAGGGAGTACATTTAGCCTTATAGGTATGTCTGAGAGCGCTAATTGCTTGATTAGTTGATTTACGATTCACTAATCTCTCGCTTTGGAGAGCAGTCCACTGATTGGTTGAGGGATTTGGAGATTAGATGCTTTGTGTGTGCTTGTTTAGCATGCTAATTAGGGAAGTCGATAGCGAAACCAAATAAGGAAAGATAGCACGTGAAAGCCCATGCTCTTCTTCTTCTTCTTCTTCTTCGTTCAGCAGCTGTGTGAGCTCGAGCTAGCTTTGTTATAATCAGTGCAGCTGAAGGAAAAAAAGGGTTTAGATCGTCGGTTTCTACCTTTTGTCCCCTTTCTTAACGTTTTTTGTAAACTGCTGCAGCAGCTACGGCTTTGAAGAAGTCGAGAGGCTCGATGTAGAGATGCTTTGACGAGAAGTTGGAGTGAAGCTCTCTCGACAACAAAGAGGTGCAGTCTTTTGGTGCTGTCTATTTTTTTTCTGTTCTGTTCTTTCCTTCCAGTTTTTTGCCCAGTTTGGTGATTGTTTTTGTATGTGAAAATATTTGGCTCAATCACTTATTCGTGGAACTGCTGCAAAACTGTTTGTGATTTGAAGAAGATTTCTGCTCAGTTGCCAGTTTTTTCCAGGGCGATTAGAGATGGACACTTGTTGGCAGAAAATTTCTGGTCATAATGTTTGGATATGCTTGATTTTTGGAAGAAATACCCCACCTACAACTGAAAATCAACACTTGATTGTAATACCAATAAAAATTTCACTTTTTTCCAGCTAGACCTCTTGTGAATTATTTTGTGTCGAACATCAGTCGTAGGTATGTAGTGTTGTTTTGCTACGGAGAGTCAAGCTCATGTGACAAGGTTCTAAATGTGCAACACAGTTGATGGTGCATTTGCTCTCTTTGTTATTGCAGTGCACCATGAAGGAATGTTTGAGCAATGGCAGCTACTCATAAAGTCGAACTTGCTGCTACTCCAAAGAGAGTCACAGACACAGCAAGGCTAATGGCAACTGCTGCAGGTGCTATCACATCTCGTATCTACACTGTTACTGAGACTTACAATACTTCTTTTGAGGTGAATGACCCAAAATGGACTCTCTCAAGGATTCAGAGAAGAAGCTTCAGGAAGCTTGAATCCCAAACACCAAAGACAGACAGTAAGAAATTCAAGGACACCAAGAGATTGCAGACTTCCATTGCTGTGGGAGAACAAATCACTTCTCCAATCATGATGTCCAGGGATGATCCTGGAAATGCAAAGCTGCATGGTGCTCTTGAATGGGGTAAAGAGCAAAAGCTGAACATGGAAGAGAGTAAAGCAGCAGCTCGAGCTATGAGAAACCTTAAGCTTTGTGAAGAGAGAGTGATACATTCTCAAGGTATGTGTGCAAGAGACCCCACATTTCCAAATACAGCAAGTTAGTTATGAGCATCACCGCATGAGCCTACCAATCTGCAAAGAGCTTGTCAAAATTTCTATGGAAAATGTGAACCTCAATCCATCTCATAGCTCTTATAAGTATCCTGAGTCAGAGCTTAGTGTGGAGCATCCTGGCAGACAGCTGAGTATTTTCATACAGAATAGAAGAGACTTTAAGGACCTCAAGAAATGGGTAACTCAGCACATGGGCACAAAAGTAAGAAGTTGTATGAATGGGTGGTACTACAGCACAGGGCATGCCCTATCTGAAGATGGTGGAGCTGCTCGTTGAGCCGAGCTGGTTAGAGGCCTTGCAGGGGGAAATGGACAAGCCATACATGGAGAACCTGGCAAAATTTGTGTCTCAAGAGGCAGCTGGACAAATCCCTATCTACCCACCACCAGCTAGAGTGTTTCATGCTTTCAATGCATGTCCTCTTGATACTGTGAAGGTTGTGATTCTTGCCCAGGTCAGTTAAATCTCTTTCTGCAATCCACATGTTATGGTTTGCAAATGATTTCTGCAGTATGTAATGATCTGTCAGAGATTTTCAAGTGTATTGGGAAATTCCCTCTTGTCATGGGAGGTCATCTTATGTTCCTGGGTGGGCCTCTTATACATTTTGAAAGGGCCTGCCATTTTTCCTTCAAGCACATGACAGGTCATTACACATGGTTAGGCCCGTAGACAGGGGCATTACCAGAATTCAGTGCCTTGGGCAGGCACCTTATTCTGGTAATGCCCATGTCTGCAGGCCTTACGTACCATTTAGCAGATCAATTTCTGTCTGAGCAGTTATGCATGAACAGGTTAAATACTTGAGCAAGAGTTCTTGATGGTTTTTGCATTATTCTCTGACAGGTTGTGTAATATCCAGCTGAGTATCACATTGCTGGGAATATCAACAGGACCCATATCATGGCCGAGGCCAAGCAAATGGCCTGAGCTTCTCAGTGCCCGAAGGTATCAAGATTCCATCCAGTCTGCTCAATATTTACAGAGAGATTGAGGCAGACATTGGCTGCTCAGTTCCTTCCCATGGCAATCTTGAAAAGTGGGCTTATCAGGTCAGAACTTCCCTGACAAATTGGGATCAGAGCCTGGCTTGCTTATATCTCATCAACCTCACCCCAACCTCTTTGTTTTATTGGGTTAACTCAGTCGCACAAACTCCATCACTTGGAATGCATGTTCTTTTTTGTCAAGGGTGGTTGTGACTCTTATTTCCAGATTCAATTCCTGACTGTTAATGTCCGAGAACCAATTTTACTTCTCAGATTTTCCAGCAAATTTAGAGTTGAAGTGGGACTAATACATGGAAGATACATGGAGGTTCACAGGGAGTTCTCCTACTCAACACAGTGCTCACAGGTTATTCTTATTCCTCTGCTTATTTGTCTATTTTGATCTCACAGCAAAGGAAGAGCTTGTGGATGGCAGAGATACAAGGTTGGAGATGTTGCTTGTTTTTGCAGGAATAGATTTGGAGACACAACAAGTGAATTGGCGAGGTTTGATGCATGTAATGACACAGTGTAATTTTGATGATTTCACAGTGCGGGATAGCCAGCCGAACTCTCATGCCAGGAAAGGGTGGGAGCGTTTCACAGATGCTGCAATAAGGACTGTTTCTCAGCAACGATCCGGCGTCGTTTTTGTCCTATGGGGTAATGCAGCACAGGAGAAAATGAGGTAAATCCATTTTAACAATCACACCTCTCTTTTTATGTCATTTTGTGGTGGTGCAGTGAATTGGAACTGTTGATGGGTCTATAATGTGACATTGTGGATGCATGACACAGGCTAATAAATACAAACGTGCACCACATTCTCAAGGCAGCACATCCTTCTGGTCTGTCTGCCAATAGAAGTTTCTTTGGTTGCAGGTACATGGCCTCATTTCCTTGTTCATCGTTTGATTCTGTCTTGACTACAATGACTGATGCCTGTAAAAAGAGTTAGTCAAAAGATGCTTCTTCGTTCAATATAAAGAGACAAAATCATCATTTGCAATCATGAACACTTGCAGTACACCCAGACAAAACTCAGAGACTGAAGAACCTACCTCATGGATGCATGTTATTTTGCATAGCTGATATTGGTAGTCCAATTACTCAATATTGTTGTTGCAATATTGATCTTTAAGGGAAAACACTAGTCTATGAATTTTTTCCCCAGTTGTTCTGATGACCTTATGAAGTCCCCATTGTTGCACTACAGGCACTTCACAAAGACAAATAGGATGCTGGAGAAGGCGGGCTATCTTCCCATCAACTGGAAACTATAACTCAAGATGCATTCAAGACCCTGACTGCCACTCAAGCAAATCAGGTTCCCTTCTTACCGAACACATTGAAACTAGTGGTGCATGTCAACCAATATTTACATGGTGATTCCACTTGAGCTGAACACTAACTCCAATGAGCTTCAAGTGTTGAGGGTTAAAAGGGCAATTTTTTTTGTTATGCCCATGTGTCCATGTAGGAAAACAAATATTTCTTTGCACTTTTCAAGTAAATGTCCAATGGTAGATAGTAGTCAGTGTGTGCATTGCTTGACATAGTTAATGTGCCAAATATCCAATATCTGATGCCATTTTTCTATGCTGTAAACAATGTTTGGGTGCCATCCTTGCTTAGATGACATAATGTGTCATGATGTTGT
This sequence comes from Sphagnum contortum, assembly GCA_963920785.1. Taxonomy (NCBI): domain Eukaryota; kingdom Viridiplantae; phylum Streptophyta; class Sphagnopsida; order Sphagnales; family Sphagnaceae; genus Sphagnum; species Sphagnum contortum. Next base: position 239,014 of record OY987288.1, read on the forward strand.
TTGATGATAGATCATCGAAATTTTCATCATATTGCAAAACAGCACAAGTTATACTGATTGTAATTGTCGCCCATTTTCATTCCTTTCTTATACAGGGACACAACAAAATTTTGCAATTTATCAATATTTACCAACACTATGTGTCCTTAAAAAGGGGAGGAAACAAACCTCTCTCCACCCCAAGTGGGATCTCTGCACCTCAAGTGGGGGATTCACACCCCAAACTCTGCACTACAAACAACTGGCCCTGACTACCCCCAATACCTGATCCCAACTACATGCATGAATGTATTGCTGCCTTTCCAGCATTAAAAACTTTAGGGTGTAAGCGCTACTCCTGCCCCAACCTTCAAAACTTTAGGGTGTCAGAGTTCTGGAGGGAAATGGCAGGCCACTGAATCCTCAGGACGAGGTTCAATCTGGTTTTGTGTTTTGTCCAACCCAGGAATACATAGATAGTGACAGTTTAACTAGAAATTGAACCGATGACACATGTTGAATCGGTAGTAACTGAACCAGTGACACTTGTTGAACTGATAGTGACAGTTTAACTAGTAATTGAACCGATGACACATGTTGAACCGATGACACTTGTTGAACCGGTAGGGATAGTATAACCGGTACTAATTGAACTAGTGACACATGTTGAACCGATAACACCTATTGAATAGGTAGTTTGCAAAATTTGTAATTGGTAGAACAAGTAGTCTACAAAACCTATAGTTGGCAAAACAAGTAGTCTATAAAACCTATAGTTGACAGAATGGGTAGTTTACAAAACCTATACTTGGCAAACTAGGTAGTTAATAGAACAGGTAGCAAGTTTTGAAAATTCTAATTGTTTGTAATAGTTTTATTCGCTAGTTTCTATTAGTTTATTAGAATAAGGTGTTTTATCATCTAGTTACTGTTTAGGTGATTTGCATGAGGCATTTCAAAGTTCAAACTTAAGAGTATAAAGGAGGGATGATAGAACAGGAAAGACATTAAACTTCTACTTTCCATATTTTCTGAAATCTCTAATGTGTAAATTCTTATTTCTTAATATAGTTTTATGTTTTCACTACAAGTTGGAATACCTGTTAACATTGAGTAGTTTGTACTTGTTCAAAATTTAGGAAAGGAGATTTGCATCAAGTGGGAGACTTTTTGATGTCAATTTGATTTTTTGTTTTTCTTTCATTGAAAACATGAAAGCATTTTTGTTTCAACAATATATTTTTTGAAACTATGTGCAAATTGAGTACATGTTAGCTTAGGAATTGTAAATAGTTTTAGTTTTATTAGTTTAAATGTACGTGTTTGTTGTTTTAGGAACCTTTTGCTAGAAAAATACAAAGTTGAACAACCTTAATGGGAATAGAAAAACTCATTAGCAATAGCAAGTAAGATGAGCTTAAGAAAATATTATAATTATATATGATGGGTTTGTTTGGTCTAATATATTCTACTAGTGGGTACCCGTGATGGTCGGACACAATCCGCCCGTGCCTGCGTATGTGTCTCTCTGCCTCTCTCTTTTCGGCTGGGTTTCAGGACCTCGATATTTGGCGTGCAAGACGGTTCTGGCGGACGTTATTGGTTTAATGAGGGTTGTTGTGTTGAATGGGGGGAGATAGGTGAAGAGGTCCATTCCGTGGGAAAGGTAACCAAGTCAACTAATTTTTAAAAAATTACCAAATTTTTGATATCACAAATTTATAAATATATTCCCCGGGAAGCTTCATCAAACCAAATCATAGCTCAGCACTGTTGGCACTTAGCTATCCTACCCCCTATGTCAAGCACTAGAACACTGGCTTCATCAAATTCTGAAAGGGGGACGTAGGTTATTGTGTGTAAATCTTGTTAACCCCGCGCCTGTCGATGTTGTTCGCGGTTGCGGCGCCGCTCCTGCTGCCGCTCTTGGTCTGTCAGTCGGGCACAGGCCTTCGCCTGCTGCTCGCGCTTGCGACGCTGCTCTTGGTCTGTTAACCGGGCACGGGCCTCCGCCTACTGCTCACGATTGTGGCGCCGCTCTTGCTACCGCTCTTGGTCTGTCAACCGGGCACAGGCCTCGGCCTGTTGCTCCCAGTGGCGAGCCCGATGCTGGTGCGGCTCCTGGTCTAAAGGAAAAAGACCCCTTTTGTTTATGTTTCAAAATTTATCATTTTTTCTCTAATCTTATTTGAGTTTTTTTTTTTTGGTATACAAAATCAGCTCATGATTTCAGGAAGGAGGAAAACATGAAGATGCGGGATGAATTGAGCTGATTACCTGCTTGCTTGATCTGTGTGTGAGATCCTTCCATCTTTCAATCCCCATGTTCTTCCTCTGGCAAAAGAAGAATTATGGAAACTCACATATTTCAGCATGCAAAAAAAAAAAAACCTCTCAAAGAAACAAAAATCTTTCACAATATTATTATAAAAAAAGATTAAAAAATAAGCAAATACATCCGAACGGACGAATAGACGGACGTAATTTTTATTTTTATTTTTTTTCTTCATTTTTGTTAATTTAAGAGAAGGGGAGAACTGTAACACAGGTAGCACTCAGAGTTGAATATAATGGTGAGCATTCTATTGTTTTCAATTTTTAAAAAACACAGCTAAGGTCATTTTTTGGTAATAACAATCAATTATGCAAATGGGTCAGTTCTCAAATATTCAATTGAAAACCATCAGTTACATTCCCAGTTATAAGGGTATTTTAAAAATAATAATTGTGATTGAAAATTTCTTTTTTTTATTTTCTGGTTTTGTATTAAACATATTTAGTGTTTTAAAGGTGGATAAACTACCTGATGATAAGTGGGTCATTTGGGTAGGTGTAAAAATCCAACTAACGTTAAAATCCTCTTACCCCCAACTTTGGGCTAAAGAAAATCCCTTTATTTATCCCTGCCTTAATTGTTTTTTCCCTCACTAGCCTACTCTTTGGACCTTTTTTTCAGCAACAGTTCACTAAAGTGGCCTGTTACTCCATAGTCCACAAAAGGGAACTGTTACTCCCCTTCACAAATTTGCTCCCAATTCCAGAGAGTTGTTTTTCTTAAAGTTTGGGGTCTTGGACGCGCCTTCTCCAACTCATTCCGGCCTCACCAACTCGTTATTTGTCTCACCTAGCTTGTGCACACCACAATACAACTCCAATGTCACCACCATTGCGACATAATTCTCCAAACCATCTCAACAGAATTTTACAACACCGGCCCTTGTAACAAAACCCGAGTACAACAAAGAAAAGAAAAAGAAAAAGGGTGCGGAAGGCCACGAAAACACCACCCAACCACGAAAGCGGGAGGGCTTTTAAGCTTTCAAAGCCCTTTTTACTGTCTCTTTTCTCTCCTTTTATAAGGAGCTCTAGAAAAGAAAAGAACCTAACTAACTTCTCTTCTTTTTCTGCTCTTCATTATATTGCCCTCGTCGCCTTCTCCCCCTCGCCTCTTCCACAACAAACCCAATGTTCTGTTTGGTACCCAAGTGCAAAGCAAAAAACCAGAACAAACCCAATGTTTTGTTTGGTACTCGAGCGCAAAGCAAAAAACCAGAAGAAACCCAATGTTGTGTTTGGTACCCCAGCGCAAAACAAAAAACCAGAAGAAACCCAATGTTCTATTTGGTACCCAAGTGCAAAGCAAAAAACCAGAACAAACCCAATGCTTTATTTGTACCCAAGCGCAAAGCAAAAAACCAGAACAAACCCAATGTTCTGTTTGGTACCCAAGCACAAATCAAAAAACCAGAGGAAGGAGAGGCTCCGACCTCTATTCTTTCCTAAAGAAAACCCGTCCATCCGTCCGTCCGGCCGGGCCGGTTCTGTTGTAGAAAATGCAAGCAGAACGCCCAATCATTGACCCACGGACTTAGTGAATTTATATATAAGATATGATGACTTTAGACGTTTTGGTTTTGGCTAGTGCTATTATTATTATTGAGATTGACTCCCATTACTTAGAGCTCGTTGTTGTGCAAGATTATGCATTAAATGCGATGCTAAAAAACTTTCCAAAAATGAATCATCAAATTAACTCATGCAAAAAGTAAACATGTTTCAAAGTGAAATCCTAGAAGAATTCCAACCTTGAAAGAAAAAGAGGAGCTTCAAAAGGAATTTGATGAAAATGGTTCACCAAATAGAAAGCAAAAAATTGACAACAACAAGCCAATTGGTTACAAGAGGCAATAAGAAAGATCATAACATGCTTTTAATGGATGGTATGCAAAGTGGAGTGTAGCGATGGCATTCAAAACAATAGTAGTTATGCATGGAAAGACATAGGGAAAGGAAGTGAAGAAAAATGATCCAAGGACGTTGTGGTTTTGAACATATTGTCGGTCACCATCTACTAGAAACAAGAAAGAAATGTTCGCCCTACCATCGTTGTCATTCGGACAACAATGGAAATAATAGTGAAAATTCCAAAAGAGGCTTGGAGAAAGGACAAAACAAGGGCCTATGGGTTGCCTTGTTCGTCATTGGATAATCGCATTTGAATTGGGAATGATCGTCGAATCACTAAAGATTTGACAAATGCGATGGAGTTCATGGACTAAAGGAATAACAAGAGTAATAGATGGCGTGCCAAGCCTACCATTGTTGTTGCACACCTACAACGGCTAGGCCCACCATAGCTAACATGGTCCTGCAACAACAAGAAAGGTTTTTTTTTAATTATTTTTATTTTTATTTTCTTTCTTCTTTCTATTTTCTAATTTAAGGCATGTTGCTAAAGCTATTTTGCCCTTGACATTAGCTATTCCCTCAAAGGACATCATTGCAACTTTGCATCAGGTGCACCTTTTCCATCACACCTTGTCCTTCCACTTGTTTTTAATTATTAGCTTGAACACACCTTTGTCTTTGATAAGATTTTGTTTGCATAGGCTTTAACCACTTCTCCCCATTTGTCTTTGAATGGGCTATTTAGGATGGTTTCTGAGCATCTCATGGGATGCTTCATACCAAAGGACCCATCTTCAGGGTTTTTGAAATTATGTTAGGTTATCGCTACTATTGCCCATGGTGATATCCCTAGGTTGATGGCCTTAATGCTAGGAGTTAATAGATTGTTGGCAATGGCGAAAGACACTTGAGGTCTTCATCCTATTGTTGTAGGCAAGGTGTTTTTTTGACATATTATTCCATTGTTTTATAATTTTAGGGGTCATTCCAAAAGGGCCTATCCCCCCATCAATTTGGAGTATTTGACCTTTAGAGGTTATGAGACCATCTCTTTTGGCATCAGAGCCTTCTTTGACTTACACCTTGATTGGGTCTTGATGTAAGTCAACGTTGAAAATGCTTTTAATACTGATTTTGAGTTGTTCTTTTTAAAGAGCTATGAGATGACGAAGGTCTTTTGGCGAGCATTATCCCCTTTACCAAGTTGTTTTATGGTGTTCATTTTTATCTTTATTACCAGCATGGGTAACATGAGAAGGGGGTCACCATTATTGAATCATCTTTAGGCACAAGGCAAGGTGACCCCTAAAAGGTCCTTTATTTGCCTTGGCCCATTATCAAACACTCCCAGAAACCACTGCATGGGCCCTTAACTGTGTCTTTCCATCCTTGACGGATGATACCCAAATTGTGGGCCCTATGAACAAGATTATCTCTACATTTGACCATCTTTCGACCTAGTTAACCCTAGTCAAACGTAATGTCAAGGTGTTAAAGTGTAAGCTTTAGAGTCCATCAAGGATTTTTTCAAACATAGAAATTTTTCAAGGCTACATTTTGGTCACTAATGGTTTACATATTTTGAGTGTGCTAGTGGGTTTTTAGGACTTTGTCACACATTTTTTGGATGAGGTTTAATCTCAGGATGTGGCACATATTGATGATCTTCCTTTCTTGGGCATCGCACAAGTTGTTTTGAACATTTTTTCTTCATTTGTAATTCATTGACCTTCTTATCTCACTTGGATAGTACCTCCTTTCTTTTCCCTCTTGTCTTTTTTAGTGGGTTTGGATAGGAAATGTCGCAACGCTAGCTTTGGGCTCGCGACCAAGGCAAAAGGGTTGCAAGGTTATGAGCCAAGAAAAAGTTCGAAAGTCGAGGCAAAGAGGTCGCAAAGGTGCGAGCCAAAAGGAAGCCCGGGAGTCACATCACATACTCCTGGGAATGTAAGAAAGTGTGAGGGAGTGTGAGGGAGTGAACACTCACACTCCTAAGGCAACTCCCACTTTGGGAGATGGACTCCTGATGGATTCCCGAAACTTCAAAGAGCAATTTCAAGGGCCAAAACTCAATGACTTGTAACATTTTTTATATCATTGGAAAGCTCTTGGAACGTAGATATCCAAAATGGGCTCACATTACTCATTCAAACATCTAAAACACAAGTTATGGCCAAAAGAAAGGCCAGGAGTCAAATTGCCAATTTGACTCCCAACCAGAAAAAAATCAAGAATCGACCTGATTTACTTAGTTGCAAACAATGTGCCACATATTTTTGGAAAGCTCTTGACGAGAACTACAACTTTGCTTCAGACCACACTTCGATCCGAGGTCTATTCGCAAAGTTATGGGGCTCCAAAGTTGCGGGAGTCCCCATTGGCGCAATTTTGAGACTCCCACTCGGGAGTCCCGGGAGAGAAAAACCATTTGGATGTAGGCTCCGTGGCCAGCCACAGAGTATGTACATTATAAGGGGGAAGGTGATGACTTCCCCCAAGTCCGGGTTGTGGTGAGTCTTGTGCGTCCGTGTTGCCCGTGGTTTGTCCTAACACCAAGGGTGTTCGAACTATGCACTAACCACCTTGTGTGGGTTGTGTGCAGGCCTGTGTGAGTGAGTGAAGCTTGTTAACTCTTCCTAGTCCCATCCTGGAGCTCCAACACGCCCTTCTACCCCTCAAAGTGTTGTGAGCTAGGGAGCGTGCCTCGACTCCTCCCTCTTTCGTTGTTTTTTACTCGGACTCACATTTGGGTCCTTTGAGGAATTGGGACTGCGTCAAGAAAATTATGCAAATATGTGGGGGACATTATAGGACCAAGGTCATCATGGGAGTTTATTCATTGCCCCTTAGTGGGACATTAGCTTTGACTCCCGATCTTTTTTTAATGTTATAGGCCTTTTATCTATGGAAAATTATGCCCCATCTGTTTTTTTATAGGTTAGGCTTTAGTGGTTCCATATTTGTGTTCCAAGTTTTGTATTTTTGATAGATTTGTTTTGGAGGAATATGTTTCTCCTATTAAAGGGGACCCACACTTCCTTTAGTCATGCCTTTGTGCAACTCAAAATAACCTTCCTCTTGCAACTAAATAAATGCACCTTTTCTAAAGAACTTTGGTAGTTACTGGTGCCCCAAGTCTATAGGCATCTTTGATGGACATCCATCACAACACATTCTTTAGGTCTATCTTGGAAAATGACTCCATTTCCTTGGCATCCAAAGCCCACATTCGCTCTTATTTGAACAAGGGGGCGAGGTTATGGTTAATTGCTAGACCATCTATTTATTCATTTCGCATCACACGTTTTACTTTCACCTTAGCTTTGCATTTCCATTTCAATTTGGTTCAACTTTCAACATTTAGTCTTTTCATGTGTGAATGTGGACATGGGTTAGACACATTTAACATGCATCTAGCACATTGTCCATTCGAAGGTCAATGGATAACCACACATGGCGCCATTAGAAACATCATGTACACCTTCATCTAAGAGAGTGGGCATGAGATATGGAAAAAACAGTGGTGTGCTTTACATCAGGAACTTCATTACGAACTGATCTCTACATGAGTCTTGAAGACCATATTTTTATTATTTATATGGTGGTCATGGACGCAACATAGGAAATGGTGGCTGCAAATATCATTAGTCGACTAATAAATACAATTGCAAAACTTAACTCCATTGCTTAAGATCCGCAAATATAGAAAGTTTCATGAGGGGCACCACTTTATTTTGATGGCCATGGAGGTGTATAACACATTTGGGTGTGATATGGATCATTTCATTAAAGAGTGTGCTTGTCTTTTCCATGATCGATAATTGAGAGGTCATTTATTTTTGTTGTTTTGCATTCAATTTTTCAAACAATGTGTTGGTATTGTTCTTTAATGTGCTTTAGCTTTTGCTATAGAAATGAAGATTGCATTGGTGGGAGATGCTTGTTTTAGGCCTCCTATTATTATTAAATCTCACTCCAGTATCTACTCTAATTCATGTAACAATGGTAACAATAAGCGTTTTTATGATAGCAAGGTAAGTAGGCGATGGTGGTCTCTCCCCCCCCCCCTATGACTTAGGCCATAAACATTATATGCTCTACTTCAATTAAATTCTATTTGGATCTTAAAAATCAGAAATATTGTTAAAAGGGGGTAACGTTTGACCTTGATGCACTCATGATAACTGTACCCCCAAAAAGGGGTCTTCTTCGCCTTCATGTTTCTTGAGAGAAATTAATGTCTCACAAATAATAATAATAAACACACTTTCAACCATGAGTCCCTCTACTTATCATCATGTAAGTAACATTAAAGGGGCTGTGGGTGAAATACCTTCCTACCACACAAGGGACTAGCTCTCTCCCTTCTTTGGTTCCAGCAGGCTACGTGTCTTTTGGCCTTTCTTTGGCCTTTTTTTTTGTCTTCCTCATGGTGGTTTCAACCATGGTTTTTTGGGATTTTTCTTCCCAATGTAAACCCATGTAAGAATTTCATCTCATGTCAAACAAGTTAAATGTAAACCACAAGATATTTAATTAATTCAAAACACATACACATATGCATTTTTACATGTCATATGAAACTGTATTAAAAAGTGTAAATAAATAAATGAAAAAAATGCATGTCCTTGCCTTGTGAAAAAAAGGGGGTTGTGCTAAGGAGGATGAATGTTCAGGTTTTCATACATGAAATTTTGTCCATAAAATCTCATCAATGAAACTTCATCAATTCATCCATTGGAAATTCACAGATACTATTTTGTAGATAAAACCATGGAATTTAGATGACTTCAAATTACAAAAAATGAAATTGTGAATGAACCACACTTCATGGACGAATTTTTTTGGATGAACTTTCTTACATCCTAAGATTACATGAATTTCAACGGATATAGTACCACTCCATTAGGATTGCTTCAAATTCACATCATTCATAAAAATGGACACAAAGAAAACATGAAATTTGAACTCTGAAACCTTTATATCAGGGCAATTTAATTTTTTGGGGCAGAAGTTCAACAAACTGGGAAAACAATTCAGGCAATAAGGCAGAAGAAAATTTTAAATTTGTGGGCAGGTTGACGCTCATTCAGGCAGTCCACAGTACTTCACAATTTGGCAAAATAGCCAAATAGCCATGTGAAGTTGGCAACTAGGTATGCAGACATAGCAGAATGGACTTTACAATTTGACAATCTGGGGTTGGCAAACAGCTACAGTCAACTTGGTAAAATAGCCAAATAGCAATGTGTACTCGGTGATTTGGCAAGGTGGACTTCAGAAACAGTACAAGTGAACTTGGCAAAATAGCCAAGAAAATGGTATTTCATGCATTTTGTCCATGTGTCTTTTTCTTGTTAGAAGAGACTGGTGCATCCTATGCAGAATGCAAGAGTTGTATACATTTCCTCCAATGTGCCTCTCTCCAATTCGAAGAAATCATTGCATCCTCTATAGAAGCCTAGTTGAAACATGCCTTAATTAGCTCCATTATAAATACGACCCCTTGCTTTGGTGACTTTGGCCACATTGCACATCACACCTTAAGCCAACACAAAATGGTTTTGGCTTGAGACTACAGTCACCAGAAATGAGAAGATTTGACAGATCACAAAGCTGTGATCAAACAAAGAAAATTTGTAGATATGAAGATTGTTTCATCTTTTGGCCAATGCTAAGAAAGCTAAACTCAAAGTTATCCAGTAAACAAAACTGTGGGGAGGCCAACAAAAGGAAGGTGAGAACAAGCACACAACTAAAGCAGAATCAAAATATCAGCAGGGAAACATTTGTTTACTGCTGGAGTGAATGGATGCTACAACCTTCCCTCTTCAGACAATCATTTCAAGATAAATATAGTCCAACCCCTAGTTACCTTCACTTGGACCGTGTGGTGACCCGGTATGCAAGATCCATGAGTGCACGGCGACACTGTTGAACTCGTGGTTCTTCACATGGTGGCAAGCTGGCAATTGCATCCACTGCTTCTTGTGCATGCTCTGCAGCCAGCTCCTGTGTCTTTGCAATCCCATGACTCTTCTTCACCATTTCCAAGGCCTGTAAAGGACATATTTCACTCTCCAACTCCAAAAACCACTGCACCAACTAGATAGCTTTTTCCCCATGACTAACAACATGGTGATCCTCTTAATTGAACTCTCAATGTTCCACATGCTAAATTACGAGTTACCTGATTCAACCATAGACTGTGATGTAAGGCAATGAACCCAAAGACCCAAATCCTAGGGAACTGACATAATCCATGTGCTTCTAAGCTCTACATAAGTCTACATGCTTTTAAACTTTACATAAAACTCCCTTAAAAGACTTCTTTGTATAGAACACAGGAAGTACAAACATAAGATTCAAGGTAAGGAGGACAGAATTACCAAGTTGATGTCATCAGTTTTTCTAAATTTGCGTTTGATAAGGTCATACATCTGTGGATGCTCGTTAAGAGCGAAGAGTATCGGTGCCGTTACAATGCCCTGCCATTCCCAAAACACTACAGCACATCAGACAGACATAAACCCCTTGATTTTACTCTAATCTAAAGGCTTCTGCAACTATGAATATAATGTGTGAAACATAAGCACACATCCTGCACTTGACAAAGAACATGAAAATAGAGACCTGCCCAAGATCGGAAAGGGCTGGCTTGCCCAAGGATGCCTGGGTCCCTGTAAAATCAAGCGCATCATCCACCAGCTGATATGCCAGCCCCTGAAAACATTTCACAAATGAAGCAACACAAGGTGCATGATGTGAAAGAAATTCATCCCCCCCAGGTTAATTGGCATACAAAAGATTCATGTCAAGTTACACTGGCACACAGCTCATAGAAAAAGCACAATTTGCTTTCAAGTATCTTAAGATGAGTTGAAATTCCTTAGCTGGAGTGGAAATGAGCCTGGCAACAACAAAACAGAAGTAGGTGGAGTACCAAATGACGCCCATAATTAAAAGCTGAAGTGGCCACCTCCATCGGTTGGCCTGCCACAACTGCAACCGCCTTGCAGCTGTTGGCCATGAGTGAAGCTGTCTTATAAAATGTCTTTCGCATGTAGTAGTCCATGCTGCCTTACACAAGCACACACCTCCTTAAACATCTTCATTCTAAAAACTTAAGAAATGCATTGCAAGGCACATGTTTAGAGGTGATGGACAAACATTAACCTCCTTGCATTTGTACCTTGAGAGCAGTTTGAGACTACAAGTACAAGTCTACATTTCTGCAAATGCACAACACTGATCTAAGCTTTCACCTGAGGATATACCTCTAGAGCACATGAGGTTTTTATCTTAAAACAATGTGAAGAGACATAGCCATCCAAGCAGCCCAACATGACAATTGGATGGGAGAGTGATAATACAGCAGCAGAACAACACTGGATGAACCAAGACAAACCAACCTTGCAACCTCTTGAGAATCAGTAGACAATTGCATGAACTCTCCAGTCACCAAATGCTCCAAAACCTGTGATAGCAACTCTACAACCTTCCATACCAACCCCATCTCTGCATTTTGGTCACAGCCTACAGGTAGGAACATCATAATAACAGGAAAACCTACTATCTAAGAAGTGAGCCTTTAGTAATGCTACCAAATCTACTTTGAACAAAGGTTGGGTAGTTGGCATGTTTCCACCATATCCACTGTCCACTGGCCAAAGGAGAATGTGCATACCTCTGTGTTTCGTAATGATGCCAGTGCCACTGATGCCCTAGCAAGCAAGAAATCACCTGCCAAAACTGCCAGCTGCCTCCCAACAAAGCCAATGCATGTTAAACTCCCATCAACCAGTCCATCAGACGAATCTACTGTTAACATTACAACTTCCTCCCAGTCATACCAAGTCGCTAAGAAAACTATAACAGTGGAAAAAGGAAAAGGAAAAATGATGAGAAGAAAGTAAGGAAGAAGGCACTGTACCTTATTACCCATCACGTAATTGAGAGATCCAATGCCCCTACGAGTATCAGAGTGGTCTAATACATCGTCATGCAGCAGACTTGCTACCTGCACATGTCCAGATGGTGAGACCTATCCAAGCATCAGTATGCAAACAGTACATTTCAGTTCATACAGAAGACCCTCACTCATCATTTGTCATACATGTCAGCTACATGCAAAGCATAAACTTAGAAGCCTCCTAAGTTGAAGGATATCATCGAAGTATATCATACATGAATCATCTCTGTGATCTCTGCAATCCGTTGCTGTCGTGATCGAAGGTCATTGTAGACTACTTGAGCCACCCCCTGGGCAGGCAAAGCAATGGAGAAGGATGATGCCATGAGCAGTAACACCTACACCACCACAGATTGCAAGATTTGATGTCAAGCTTCAGCTCCTGACGGGAGACATCCATATCCTTTTAGCATACAGGGGACACAACATACTAGGAATTGGAGTTACATTGAACAGACTACAGCTGCAGAATCTCAGGCCAGAAAAAAACTGGCATACAATCACCGGGAAATTTCATTTTCCACCAGCTTTGCAGTCTTCAACAATTACACCAAATGTACATCAATCCAAAGACAATAAGCACAGGGCTTAGTTGACACTTGCAGAGCACAGTTGCATAAAGTAGCAGTACCATAGGCCGAAAGCGCTTGCCTTCTACACCCAGCTTAAAGAAGTACTCAGATGCTTCTGCCAACCGGGGCACCTGCACTGACGTCCATCAATAGACAATCACCAATTTCACCTCTTCAAACCAAATGTTGTGTAGATGTCATGTTTACTCATGGTTTGCCAGTCTCATTAAAATTGGGTAAATTTGGTGTATGTCACAGACACAATACTCCATGTTTGGTTCTCATCACAAGGAAGAGACACAGCGCACCTAAACTCTATCATGTATCAGGGGAAAGCTACCTCTGCAGAAACCATGGATCGCAGTCGATTCGCAAGCAGAGCTAGCTCATCACCCACCAAAGACAATGGATCCACTTTCTCCTGCCATCACCTCAAAGGTGTAAATAAAATCTTCTTGCAAAAGCTTTACCTTTTGATGTGAATCCATCCCCCCCTCAAGATTGAAGCTGCAAGCTCCAGAAGAGTGAGATCCCTTTCTAGTAAAACCCTAGATGTATACTCCATAGATGAACAGGTCGTCAATAACGGGAGAATATGCACACCTGGCTGTGGCCATTCAGGTAATCAACTCCAAGAGAAGAATCCGGAAACGCGGCAAAACCTCTGCGGGGATAACTCGACATACATATCGAAGTCGTAGATGATGATGAGAATCCCTTCTCCTCTCGAAGGGGGACTATGCACCAATGATTCACCTGCTTCGAAACTACCCGATCTAGACACACCTGTATCCTCATCTGCTTCGCGTTACTTACCCCCCCAAAAAAAAAAGACTCATCTCCACACACAACCTGAAGAAGCAAATCTATGCAGCCAAAGAAGCAATCCGTGAAACTCTTTCCTCAAAGAAACGGATCACGGCAAACTAGGCAGACAAACAAAACACTCAAGTTTACTCATCAGTGGCATGCGGGAGGGGAAAAGGAAAAAAAACAAAACAACAAGAAGCTGAAGAGAGAAACAGTACCTTTTTGAGCAAGCTATACACTCGCACAGCCCTGCCAGCGCCCATGGATGCCAAGCGGGGCCACTAGCTTGTGGAAACCCAGGGATGGAACATGGGATTTTAGCGTGAGCAACGCCGCCACTAGGTTGAGCTGCGAAGAAATATGTGAAAGAATTGATCGCGCAAGAATGATAGCATGCTCAAAAGCATATCGATTGCGAAAGAAGAAAGAAAGTAATTTGCGCATACAGGATCTGTAATCCGATGGATTTGGATTACTCGCTGCGAGGTAGCTAGGTCTGTGCGCACCTCCACCAAACCACCAAAAACCCAACGACCAAGGGAAACAACAAAGCTCCTTCTCCGCCGAACTCTCTCTCACTCACCGCGCGAGGGCCCGCCTGCCCGCCCGCCCGTCCACCCGCCCGTCCGGTTCATCAGAATCGTATATACATATTATGCCATATACGTATACCGTATCCCTACACGTTCGGTAGGTATACATTATTTGTACCTAATGGTGTGATTTTTGGGCCCTGCCCCCCACCCCCTCCCCCCCCAAGGGGCAGGGACTATCACATTCGATCCAACTTTTGGAAGTTTTACCTTATTAAAACCGGTTTCACATTAGGTGAGCCGGTTTCTGTGGCGAAAGCGTTTAGACTGTTGAAATTGGAACAGATGTTTTTTGGTGTTCAGAGTGTGGACACGGTGGGTAGATGTACAACATATTATTTATAGGCAGGGCCAGTGTGTTTGTGTTTGTGACACCTTGTTCTTTTTCAGGTTTTTTTCCTCTTCTTGATTGGCTAGCCTACTTATACCTTTTGGAATCCTCATGTCTTTCTTTCACACATTGCAGCCAGTTCACCTTCATCCTTAAGCCAATTTGTCGCAGACACATTACCTTCTTATTAGTTTAGGATCTTCTATTTTATTGCCTAGTGTATAAGTGATGTCCTGATTGTTATGTTCTTTCATGTCATGTGGATGGGGTTCCATCCCTGCCTTTTTTTATGCACATGGTTTCTTTTCTTCTGGGAATTAGTGATGGTTTTTTTCAATTTTTAATGTTATTTCCTTGGCTAGCATTGGAAGAAGGATTCACCATTGAATAGCAATGACAGGTTTTTAGCACTTGTCTATTGCCAAACTAAAATCAGAGTAGAAATGTGGCAAAACAATTTCAAAAAAAGAAATTCAAAATTTTTGTCAATTGTGGTACCAAAAATTGGGAATATTATTACAGAATATTTCTTCATTTGAAATTTCACACCAAAAAACATTAGTTTGAAACTATTTTCCAATTTTGTGTTGGAATCACATAAAGACCTGCTCAGATTTTTTTTAGTGATATAATTGGAGGGCATGTTACTGGGAAAAAAAAACCCAAAACAATGTTCACATATGTTTGGGTTTTTTCGAACAGCCAAATATGAAAGGAAGTCATGCTTGAATTGAATGGTAAGCCTTCAAGTCTTATGATGTCCTCAACTGATTTTTCCTTCCAAAAAAACAGTTTTTTGGGGAATTTATTTGAATTTTCAGCAGCAAAAATCACTTAAAAATCAATATCTCCCAATTCTAAATCCAAATCTTATTAAGTAAATTCCATTAATTCTTCTCATCAAGATATTTTCAAAAACACCAAATGCACATTCCAATTCCTTTGAAATTTTCAGCTACGATTTAATTTAATTTTCAGTGAAAAAATCATTCAATATTCAAGAACTTTTGCACCACAAGTCCAAACATCATGGAACCAACTGATGCACCCCTCCTCCACGAGAGCTTTCCAAAGAGACTAAGAACACACTATGAGACATCCTGGTTTGGTGGATCTCATAAGTACAAACAAAATAAACAAGCAATTCATTGCATAATGGCTCTGCCTAATGTTATATGACCATGATCAAAATTTTATTCCAAAGACCAACTCCTTAGGAAGGAAAATAAATAATCTTTAGAAGTATTATTTTTTTTAAAATTGAAGATTCAAAATTAATTAATTTTTTGGGAGGCATGTCCCATATGCAATCAAGGCTTAAGTTACAATATATGGAATGTCTAGAATCTAAAATTTTGAAAACTAAAATGTTTGAATTACAATGTGTGAATACTTAAAGTTGAAATTTGAAATTTGTATGTGTTTAAGCATGGTAAAGTGGACCAAAAAATATGTCCACCCAAATCCAAAATTTTAATATGGTAGTTTTTTAACATAAGCATAACAATGTAGGTTCAATTATTTTTTAAAATCTCATTATGGAAACCTCCATGCTTCCATTGATTTTTTATGAGTTGAATAGAAAATTTGAAAGACTCTTGTATAATAAAAGTAGGTAACAAGTAGGAATGAAACTAACAAGTTAAACGCTAAATATATTTTGATTCTACTATGAAAAATTTCAATGTGCATTAGTATATTTAGCATGCCATTGACTTAAAAATAAAATAAATCCAATATTTAATCTACTTGTGCTTGAATTTTAATCTACTTTGTAGCTTGTGACCCCGAGGGGGACACTACTCAAAAACATTTAAAAATATGTGAGTAAACATATAGGGTGCAATATTTTGGTTATGAGGTAAAAATTACAAGTTAATTAGTTTAAAAATAGGGTGATATATATATTGAAAACCATCTTATAATAAATATAAGGTATGTGTAAATTTGTAATATTAAAATATTAAAATAAAAAATAACATATGCATTATAAAATAAAGGTTTTAGTTATTAGTAGGTTTAATTATTATGAAATAATGTTATGATGTATATGATTGTATATGATGCTTATAGGGTCAATAGATTAATTGAGGCAAAACTAAGTTTAGGACATTGGAAATAGATAATTGAAATGTTGTTGTGTTTGTATCATCACAAGTGTGATGTAATTGATACTAATTGGGTGGATGTAGCTCTGTTATATATATTGTCACTATGAACTATGAGAAGGAAAAAAACATATGTTGTTTAGATTATCTTGATGAAAATTCTTTAGATGAATTTGTGACTAATAAATTTTGTAATTACAATTTTTTTCATTTCAATTACATTCCATGCTTTCATTTTGCTTTAACTTCCAAACTTTTCTAGTTTCAAATTCTATAAATCTAAAAATTTTAAGTAATATAGAATACTGAAATTGGATTCTAGAAAAATTTATTAAAAAATATAGGGTGGTTAAAATATGTGCATATTAGAAAATTAGATAATAAATAGGGTGGGGGGGGGAATATAAATCCAAAATCTAATACCCCCCCCTTAAAATAATCAATTGACGCATGTATGTGACAAAAATAACATTAAATGTCCCCCTAGGCTTGTGACATCTGCTTGATTTTGATGAATGTATACAAACCTACCTTAAACATGTGGTTTTTTAATATAATTGTAGCAAAGTCAAAGAACTTCACATAATTAGACATTAAAATAAATAATAATTTTAAATTCAATATACCAAGCCCTACTTGAAGGCCATTTTCCATTTATGCTGCAAGGTAATTCTTTGGTCTACTTTATCACGCTTTCACCCATTTACCTATGTTTACCTACCCAATTACCTACCTACTTATGTTTACTTACCCACCTATTTTAGGCCTATTTCCCAACCTACATATTTATTTGCCTAGACTATCAACCTACTTAATCTACCTACCTATGTTTACCTAGTTACCTAACCTAAGTTATATACCTACCTATTTATGTTAATTTAATTATATTTAACCTAGGTTACCTACTTGCTTGCTTATGTTTATTCAAATGTTTACTTAGGTTATCTACACGTTTATCTATGCTTACCTACCTATGTTTAGTTCCTTACCTATTTACTTAACTCAACTTATTTATTTGATTGGCTTACACTCCCTACCTACCTAGTGTAGCGTACCCACCTACCTACCTACCTACCTACCTATTTATAACATACAAGTATTTATCTAACCTAAACTACTTATTTATGTTTACACCTAACATAGGTTACCCACCCACCCACCCACCCACCTATTTACCTAACCTACCTACCTACCTATGTCTTTATTTAACTTTTTTACCTACTTACCCTACTTACCCATCTATTTAAATAGGTAATTTAGGTAAGTAATATAATTTATCTACATAACTTGTGCTAAATAGGCAATTAATTAGGCTATGTATGTACCTATAGGTTATAAGATAGAGTAGGGTAGTTTATTTAGGCTACATATCTATTATATTTACCTACATATTTATTATTTTACTTATGCTTAGGTTAACTAAATAGGTTGGGTAATAAGTATCAAGAAAATGGGTAAATAGGTAGGCTACCTTTGTATAGCACAAATGATGTGGGATGAGGCTATGATGTATCCCTTTCATGTATGTACATCATTCGTCAACATGTTCAACTTTGTAAATTACATAACTAAATGAAAAAATCGTCTACACATGGTACATGCATTAAAAATCTTCAAAAATGCAAATACCACTTTGGGATCATGATGGAAGGCTAAGAAAGGTTCAAGGGCAATTATTGCATCCCAAAAATTTCCATGATGTGCTCAATTTTAGGAGCTCAAAAAGGTGGTGGCTAAAATCGGACAAAATGTAAGCAATTTTAGAAGTCTTTAACATAACCTTATTTACATTAGCTAGGGAAATGGGATTGGGCTATGTGAATTTTATGGTGTCAAATTCATCAAGTTCATGTTCAATAGTGAATGGAATTGTTTATGAGACTATTGAGTCATAATCCTTGTTGTTTGTTCTTTTGACCTTCTAAAAGTAATGGTGAGCATAGTCTTGCCTTCTTTTTCTTCTCAATGTTGACCTTCTTCTTCGCACTAACATTTTTATAATTTCAATTTGCAATAGTTTATTTAAAAACCTCGCTACATAATATTGTCAAAAAGTGAATTTAAAATCCTTGGGACAATCAAAATATTAACCACATTCAAGTAAATGAGGCAATATTTAACATCACAAAAGATCTTTTATGAACATGATGATGTTAAACTTGGGATTTTGAAAAGTGCATGAAGCTCATCAATGGCACTTGTGAAAAGCAAAACACGGTAAAAATACTTGTAGGAAATGAATGAAGACAATCAACCAAGACCATCATGAAAATCAAAATTATGAACTCTTGGCATTGAAAGTAAAACATATGAGGATCATGACAATCAACCAAGATAATGAAATCAAAATCATGAGGATTAAGACCATCAAATTGAAATCATGATGATCAAAACTATGAATTTTTGACATTAAAAGTTGAAAGCATGAACATCATGGCCATCAACCAAGATTATGAAATTGAAATCATAGGGATCAAAACCATGACCTATCAACATCAAAAGTTGACAACATGAAAATCAAACCATCAACCTAGACCATTGAATTGAAAAAAAAAAGACTAAAATTATAAATTTTTGACATTGAAAATAAAACATGTGAAAATTTAAAAAATCAATCAAGACAATGAAATTGAGATCATGAGCATCAAGACCATCAACCAAGATCATCAGATTGGGATTTTGAAGATCAAATTGTGAACTGTTAACATCGAGAATTGAAAGCATGAGCATCAATACCATCAATAGAGACCATGAAATCGAAATCATCAATATCAAAACCATGAAATCAAGATCATGAAGATCAAAACCATGAACCAAGACCATGAAATCGTGATTGTGAAGATTGAATCCCTAAATTCTATTTGAGAACATGGATGTTAGGTCCATCAAGTAAAAAATAAGATCAAACAATGAACTAGGTATTTGGATCCACCAAACAAAGGCCATATTTGCCCCCAAGTTCAAAGGGGGTTTTGCATAGGCATGATCGTGTTAGCTTTTTTGTCAAAGAATGGACACATGGCTTAAACTTGCATCAACACTACAACAAAGTTACATGTTGGCCAATCGAATGGTACTGTAACCAAAAAAGAGAGGGTTCGAAACCAAATAGCACACTGACCGTTTGTGCGACCCTAAGCGACCTTGTATTTTCTGATCTATTTCACCAGGACAAACCTCTGATCTTCTCCCTTCTTCTTCCCCTCCGACTCTTCCTGTGTACATCTTTTGATCAGAAACGTACATTTCTTCTACTCACACAAATCAAAAGAACAGAATTCTCAACAACCATCACTTGCCTCTTACATTCATAAAGATGCCACCGATTACACACTTCCCTACTGCAGATTGCTCGTCCAAGTGCAGACTACAAAAATTGCCCGAAAGCACATGCTTTCTTACTACAAAAAGTTCACCAAAGATCAGGTTCCTACTAAGGTCTAGCCCTTCACATGGTCATCTGCATCAACTTGGCCAAGTTGCTAGCGCAACGGAATGTTCTAACAACCAGCCAAGTTTTCTACTAACCGAACTCCTCACACCCACATTTACAAAATATGAGCAAGAGTGCAAGCTTCCTGCCTCCCGAATGTTCCTCAAAATCAGACGATCACTGTGCCAAAATTGCCCTCCTTGCCGAAATCAGACATCTGGATCTTTCTCTCTAAACAACTCCGTGTTCATCTACCCACTCAACACACCACCACTCACATTTTTCTCCCTAAAACCTTCATCCTCCTCCAACTCTTCCTCCTCCCTGTCCGTCCTCCGTTAATTTCTTTTAGAAGTGTCATAAAAATCCTCCTACTATGTTTCGTCCATCTCTCACACATCCGCCGCCGTTCCTCCCATCTTCTCATCAATTCAGCTCCATTCCTTTTCATTATTCCCAACCGCCTTCTTTCCTGAACCACACAGCACACCCAACCAGAGATATCCCACCCCATGCAATTCCATGCAGCAGTAATGGGGACGCCGTAGCAACAAGACGGCTAATCAATCAAACCTAGATCCCAAGATTAGGAAATGTTCACACTGGTGTGGTGACTTATTTTGGTGTGATAGTATTATTGACTATTCAATTGACACACATAAATGTAAGGAAGGGTTAAAAATGTATGTGGTGATGGTGTTTGGCATATTGAATGATGTCCCCCCAAGTTGAATGCAAATGTTTTGCCTTGCAAAAAAACACTAACATTTATTGCAAGGCCAAAATCATATCAAAGATAACAAATTGTCACATTCCTACTCCATGTTATTTTGGGTTGTGGTGCGCTTCCAAATGTGCATCCTACAAGGCTCACAAGTTTTAGTTTTATTGTGCAATGATTTCAACCATTACATTGGAGGCATTAGGAGGAAACATGCAATGGATAAGTTGATTGTGCTTACAATATGGGGGTCCAACTATGCTAATAGGAACCACACCTAGCCCTTTAAACTTGTGTTTTTTCATTGTTTTTTTCACAAATATTCATGAAACCTTTTCAATACATCATTTAATTTTTTTCCAATCTTAAATTTTTTGTTAATTAGGTGTGCCCATAGTAAAATGAGTCACATAACTCCTTTGTTCCTTTCAAAAGGAAAAGGACTTGAATTGGAAATTGAAATGGCATGCAACCATTGCACAAAATTTATGGTTTAATCACATATTTGATTCAAATACAATATATTCTTATAATAAAATTTAGTTTCTTTGAATTTTACAATTTATTCTTTATATTTATCTAAGAATTATTGAAAGAGAATTGTAGATTTTAAATTTTACAATTTATTCATATATCAATTCCAATGATGATTTGAAATCATGTGAAGTCAAGTGATTATTCAATCTACATGAATATGAAAATTTTCGAAACAAATCTAAATTAATTTTGATCATTATTATGTGACTTACTCAAGACCTTAAAACTAGTTACAAGTGTTCAATTAATCATTTTTCACCTTCAAATGTTGATATAATTGACTCATATTTTTATATGGCATTTTTAATGTATATTACATCACATTATGTAGGTTACATGAATTTGTTTTAATCCTAAGTGAAATTAAAAATTGATAAGTGTGTTATTCAAGAGTGGTTGCACTTGTAGTGGCTCATTATATTGCAAACTTAGTCAATCCTATTATGTTAAGGTTTATATTAAACATTTGTTAAAATTATATCATTAATTTTTTTTCAAATTCTATTTTGTGTGTTTTTATTTTTTAATTATCACTTAAACACATTGATGATGTAACATAAAAATGTTTTAATGTATTTTTTATTCATTAGATTAATTCTATTTTTTTGGATATGTATATTAATATATTGAAAATAACATTGTTAAGAAACACATCTATTTGTAGTTTTTTTTTTTTTACAATTTAAAATACACAAAAGTAAGCAATGGTTATGACTACTAGTTCTATGTGTTAGTCTAACTTCACTCATAGTTTGTGCAACAAAAGATTGATTTCATTCAATCCAAGGTAAAATTATTATTATTAATTTTTTTTTCCTTTCGTGAATAATTAAAATGTCTTCCTTAGAATCCTTTTGGCAATGATAAAAATTCCTTTATCAATCAACTAGAAATGTCTTCCTTGGAATATTTTAGAAATTAGAGCTTTGCTTCAATTACTATTTTGTCAAATGCAAATGCAAAATTGCAACAATAAAAATATTTAACATCCTAGAATATTCAAAATTTCAATTCAATATCTCAATAAATGAGAGGCTATTGAAGTTCTATAAACAAGTATTTTGTCACCCAACCTTGTTCTTTTTTATGATGTGGGTGGATCTATTAATTTACTTTAGATCCACGTGAAAATGCTAAACAATATGAGATGACAATTGAAGATTTCTTAGCTTGCACTTGCATGGATTTTATCATGATGATGACATGTTCCTTGGGTGCATGGTGAAGTGGGTGCATTGTAAGTAGATGTATTACATTTTGTAACATGTCATGCTTTTTGAACAAATGGACTCACTTTCATTAATTATTCAATTGTAGCTAGATCAAAATTCATAAACTAAAAAGTTGTGCCATGACTACATACATAATAGGAGTAATTTGTAAATAGGGGATGTAAGTGTGCATCAAGGTCCTCTTGTTTTCACAATTGGTTGGAATTTTTGGGATGATTTGCCCTTTTATGTGGTGACCTACAAAATGCCGCATCTATTATGTTACCCACAAATTGAACACCCTTTTGAGAGCAACAAATTACTTCAAGACACGTTTTCATCTGCTTCAAGACAACATGAATATGGAGGCTATGGAAGATATCAAGGTCTTGGTTGAGAGCGAGGTTTCTCACACACACATTGGGGAAAAAACTCTTTAATTGTTCTATGTATGAGTAAATCATTTTTGTCTCGACACCTATTGAATAAGGATGAACTTGTGGAAGGCAACAAAGTCATCAAAAACTCCAATTACCACTTGCAACCATCACTTGCTCAGTAGAGCATGTAGACCAAGAGGGAAGAAAAATGTCATTGATGCAATAGTGAGAGTGGCTACGCTATATGTTGAATTGCACATATACTAAATGCTTTTCAAAGCTTACATTGCCCAGGCCCCAAATTTGATAATGAGGCAACTTAGTTCATTAGGCATTTATGTATTGTCCATTTCTCACCTAGTCCAAATACACTATCAGCAATGTACCTACATAGGTGGAAGAATATTATGCAAAGAGCATTGGTTTAGTTTTTTTCGGTTGCTTTGGTTTTTGTTCTTAACATTCCTTTCAGGAAGTTTACAATTAATTCTTTCATACCTTGCGGAACTATCTATCTATAGTAAGTGAGACTCACAGCTGTGATTTGTTGTATTGAATATTGCTATTAGAGGTGATGTCAAACTTTTCAAACCTCGTGCATAAAAAAAGGAGGTTTGTGCTTGTTGCAATGATCAATTGAAAACTGGAGACAATTTCCAGAACAAAAAGCAAGATTCTGAAGAAAGTTCTTTTACAGGAATTCCTCTTGGATATGCAGAGAGTGAAAGCAAGGCTGACAAGCTTTCAGTTAAGATTCCTGAGCTTCAAGAAAAGCCCCATTTGGGTTCAGAGAATATTCGTATGGTTGTCCACAGAATGAGCATTATGGTCAGAAACCTCCAGCTTTTGACTGGTTTTGTTTTCAAACTTCAAGAAATAGACTTAGTTCCAGAAGTTTATTTGGGCAAATCAGAGGTTCTAACACAGTTTTGAAACTATCTAGCAGTCAAAAAAAATCTACAGATATCATGCTTCATCTAGGTGGGCATGGCCCAGATTACTGGACATCATGTTCTGGAGTAATGCTATGATGAGCTAAAGGTTCAATCTAGGATGCTGTTTGCTCAGCCTCCTTGAGCAAAAATGGAGTCCACCACTCACCCTCATATTTCGGGTATGGTGCTTTCCACACCTGGGGTTTTTCAAACTTCAGTTCTACTGGGTTGGATGCCAAGGCCTCCTTCAGTGTGTCTGCTTCGTATTCTCCCCTCAGTACTCGATCCATCCTGAGCTTCATGAACCTGCAAGACAAGCTCTTGGTCATGAAATGATGGTTTCAAAGAGGCTGCAAACACATTTTTCCATGACATAAAAAAGCATGATATCCAGAGATGAATCCATGCCAATGTCCACACAGACCAGACCACCATGCCCATCATGGTCCTTGCCTACATGGCCCCTTAAGCCATGTGTATGCCTGGAGACAAGTAGCAAGAGATACCAAAATGAAACAAAAGACCAATTCCAGTCTGCTTACGTGATCCAGACTTTGTCAGTTGAGACAAGTGCAACTGCAGGCCTGTTTAGACGCTTAGCAATGTCAGGAAATTTGTCGAGAAACTTGGGTTCAATGGCCAGCCAGAAGTTCTGTTCCTTGTTTCGCTCACTGAAGTTCCGCAACCGCTCCTGCATTAGCTCCTGAAAATGCTCCTCATCATCCAGCATGAACTTGGCATTTGCTACAAGAAAATAATACTTGGTTTTCTGCAACAGATTCACCAAAACACCAAAAACCCTTCAGCAAATGTGCAAGGCACTTTGGTGACCAAGTTAAATACCTTATTAGGGCCTTAAATCCTGACACAAAACCTGAGTATTCCCAAACTAGTTCTAGCAACCATTTTTTGTGCAACAGAATTTGTACATGATTTTCTAACTGATGCAAGTTAAAATTGCATAGGTGGAATTGTCGATTTCTGTCAGAGACTGTGCTTTCCATATAGCGTCCCATCCTCTCAGAGATATACTATTTGCTATAAGCTTGAAATCTTATACTAGGCTGCGGTCACAAAGGTGAAAGGCGCCCACCAACTGTACCTTGCAGAACTTTGGAAATTTCGAACAGGCTTCCGTGATGTGCAGGGTGTGAGAAAGAAAAATGAACAAGTTTTTCCAAAAAAGACGAAACAAAAGTGGCATATTGACAATGTGATAGAACTCTCACGAATTGGCGTTCGAATGAGGCTCAAACTCTTAAGAAAACTACAAGCGAGAGGGAAAAGCACAGGGTTGAACAAGACAAGAGATAGTCGAGGGAAAGAGAGCACGACGGGACTGGAAAAAAGAGTACCTGGTCGGTGGAAGTCTGGGACGGCTCCAAAGCTTCCACAACTCTCTCAGCAGCAACCGGTCGTACAACCGCAGCAGCAGTTCCTCTCTCTACTCCCGCTGGCCCCACACTCTTATTACACACCCTAGACTGCAATGCAGTTCCCGCCAACGACGAGCCACAGGAAAGCGAACGCGCAGGCTGCACAACTGCTGCTACACGCGCACTGTGCAAGCCACGGCGCAGTCCAGTGCCAGCCGTGGTAGTAGAACTCTCCACAGAACAACTTGCCGCTGCACATGGCGCAGCGGCCACAAAGCACAGCGCAGAAGCCATGGCGGAACTAACCCCAGATAAGCTAAGCTACTGCCGATCTCTGAACCGAAAACTGCGGAGGAGATTTTTTTCTTCAACTCACAATTCCTTCTTCTCTTCTCCTCAAGAACACATTTCAGGTTTATCGCTTCAATAGCGTTGCAGTCCAAGCGCTGATTCTCTTGTTGTCGAGCAAGCGAGCGCGATTTCAGCCCCGCACCTCGTTGAGTAAGCGAAGGGAAAACAATCAGCAAAGAGGCAAGGGGGAAATCTCGATCTTAGCCTTATCCAGAAAAGCAAACCGGAGGTGATGAAAAAGGAGAACGGAAAAACAGGAGCAAAAACTCTGTTCAAGTGATGAAAAAGGAAAGTGGAAAATATGGAAACGACGGAAGCAAAACTCTGTTGAAGTGATGAGAAAAGGGGAATGAAAAAACATGAAAACGGAAGCAAAAACTCTGTTCACATGATGAAAAAAGGGGAATTGAAAACATGAAAACGTAGGAAGCAAAAACTTGTCCAAGTGATGAAAAAAGGGGAATGAAAAACGTGAAAAGGACGGAAGCAAAACTTTGTTTCCTCTTCAACTCAAGATACTTTGAGTTTCCTGGTATTTCTTGTGTTTTGTTTGCATCTATTTGTTTATTTAGGGGCCTATTATTGTTACTGGACTCAGGGGATTATAGAAAGCGTACTTATAAATATTTAAAGATTTAAAAAAAATTAGGAGATACTTAGGAATTATTTAGGTGGCTATGTAGGGTTGATTCATAGCTCTTATAAACATAATGTTAATTCTTTAATAGTCCCTTAAGTAGATTTTCGGTATCCCCTGACTTAAGTAGGTCCTTAGGTAGTCCCTAATGTAATCTCCCTAATGTAAGTTTTTGATAGTCCTTATATTAAATAGCCTATAACCTAGATAGGTCCTTAGGTGATCTTTAGATAACCCTTAAATAATAGCCCCCCTAAATAATCCCTAGATATCCCTTAAGCTAAGAAATATTTTTATAATCTCCCACGTAGGAGATACTTCAAGAAAATTGGTTTTTAAAATGTTACCAAACTAAAACCAGAGTCCAAATGTGGTGAGATGTTTTCAAATAATTAAAAAAAAAAATAGAGATATTTCCCAGAAAAATGGAAATTGTGAGAGAATATTCCATTTATTAATTTTTTTTTTTTTCACAATTTGGCGAAATTTCTCCCAAAAAAGAACGCTGGTTCATACATTGAAACTTTTAAAGAGTATTCTTCACCATGATATGCACAATTAGAACTCGGTAGGAAAAATAACATTAATGGGAAATTGATAGATTAATATGCTTTTTAGCATGTAATGGCTACTCAACTGAAGTAATTTGCTAATTGCCCAAACTTGGTATTTTCCATCTTCCAAGTTTGATCAATATACAAGGAATTGTTTTGGACAAATTTTTTGTTGCTTTTTTGACAAAATAAAATAAAATGGGAACATTAGGGAAAGTTTTGCTTTTCCAGTGTAAATTTAACTATTTTTGCTATTGTTGGAAAAATTCACCAAAATTTCAATATTGCAAGATTGAAAAAATAAAACCCCGACAAGGATACACTCTGTTGAAATCAACAACAAATTTTCTTGTTGATACTATTTCAGTTGATCACCAATGGCAAGCTTTAGAAGGTGTGTTTGGTTCATTGAGGACCACTGTGAACCCCCTGTGTGAAATCCAGGTCCCAAAATTGAGATCCCACATCCTGAAAATCACGTCCTAAAAGTTTTCAGGTTTCGGTCTTGGAAACCGCGAGTGTGAAAATCCAGGCCCCAAAGTTGAGATCCCAAGTCCTGAAAACCATGTCCTGAAAACCATATCCTAAAATTTCCCAGGCCCCAAAGTTGAGATCCCAAGTCCCGAAAACCATGTCCTGAAAACCATATCCTAAAATTTCCCAGGCCCCAAAGTTGAGATCCCAAGTCCTGAAAACCATGTCCTGAAAACCATATCCTAAAATTTCCCAGGCCCCAAAGAGTGCCGGGCCGGTCAGTCGCCCGCCGTGGGTACTCCCAGGCCCCAGCCACTCCCACTCTCCCAGGCCCCTGTCCACAAAGTTACTGAGTGGTCCTAAAAAGAAATTGGTAAGGACTGAGATGGTAAGGACTGAGCGGAATTGTATAATAGATATTGTGGGATGGTAGCAAAGCTTTTTCTGACTGGAACAAGATGTGTGGCAATTTCTGAAACTATGGTGAAGCATTGTTTCAAAAGATGCCCTCAAACCTTGCCTGCATTTACAACATCCCAACAGCATTGCATTCTGAGAGTTGAGATTGCCAAACACATTCTGGCATAATCCATGATCCCGAATTTCATAGACATGTTGCTGAGCGTATAATCAACAGAAACATTGAACTCACAACCACTTTGAATGATCTATTGAACACTCATTGGTGCATCCCCAGTGCTGATTTCATACCCCAGTGCTAATATCAGACTCACAACCACTTAAATAATCTGCTGATGACACACCTGCCTTTTCAAGCACATAAACTTGCATATGCACCGAACACTCAAACAAAGGTGAAGTTCATCTTGAATAATGCCCTGTTGTTGCATTTGTTGGCAAAGCTTTGCATTTTGCCAGATATAATGCACCTTGCAAGCATTGAAACACATGGAAAAAATGTTTTAGTAGTACAGGTCACAGGCACATTTTAGCTCTGGTTCAACTAGGAGGATTCTGGTTTTCCATTTAGCCATAGTGCTTGCTGTATCTATGGTAAAATCAGGATAGCATTGGAGTTCAATGGTGACACAATTCCTGGACTAGCAACATAACAAACTGTGAGACATCGAAATCAACAGAGCTAATACATGGAGAACACACTTTTCATTGCAGTAAAATTTCACACTACAAGAAACAAAAAAAGGATTCAAACAAATGAATTCCTCTCCAGAAACAAACATCTCAAAATAGTACAAGAGCAAGGATGAAGTTCCAGAAACCACCTGGAATTGCATCTGAAACTTGCTACTGCTTGAAACTATGATTACACCTACTACTATAAAAGCAGGTCAGTGGAGATTCTCAGAATGTTACTCCATCTTATTCAGTGCATACTCTGTTACATAGATCATTAGAGAGCTTAACACTTATTGTCACCAATTTGAGAGGTTTTTCTGTTTGTGGTCTTGTAAGAACAGTAAATTTGCAAAAGGATTTCAGAACCCTGTGAAATTGCAGCTAGTTAAGAAGCCCTATTCAAAGTAGAAGTGAATTGTATCTCCATAAACAGGTAATTCAAAAGACAACATTCATTGGGCGTGTGAAAGTAAAAATGTATCAAATCCACATGACAACACAATGCAACTGTGATTGCAGTCACTGTTGTCTCTTGAAATAGACTCTCAGCTCTTGAACACTTCAGTTGACAAAGGTAGAAGATTGGGCACAACAATTGTCCTACCAAATAGCAGTAAAAGGAGCCACAATAGCAGCCATCTAAACTCAAGCAATAGTATTGGCCTGAAGCTCACCCTCTTGAAGGCTCCAGAAGTGGGATTTCAGATGGCAAAGCCTCCATGGCAAGCTCAATTCTATCCTCTAACTTCAGAGGGGGCAATGGCACTTCACGAGCCATCAATTGATAGACCATGTCCTTCAACCAATCAAGGGAGACTCTGTACTGTTTATTCAGCTCCTCCCGCAAATCTGGGTGCTTTCGAAACCATGGCCCCAGCATGCGGTGAACATGTGCACGAATCATTCGTAATGGAACTGGGTACTTCTCACAAAGCTCTAAATACTCTAAGAGTAATGCAGGTCCATTAAGCTTGTGTTCAGATAGCAATGGACCATCTCCCTCAGAATCTGTACCCAGGGACTGCATACGGCAGCCTGAAAAAAGGGCAGGGTTTTCTAGCAATGACTCTGCTGATAGCACACCATCCACACCTGTTGCAGCTATACAGTCATATACATCCTCAAGCCACCGTATATTTCCATTAGCCAATACAGGTATTTGGAGAACAGATTTCACAGCTTTGATGACATCCCAGTCTGCTCGTATTGCTTTACTGTCCTTCTGGTCTCGAGTGCGGCCATGAATTGCTAACAGAGAGCACCCTGCTTGCTCTAGCATAAGAGCATATGCAAGAGTCTCTTCCAGCTTTGGAAACATGCGAATCTTGCATGACACAGGCGTTGATAAACTTGATGCAAGTTTGGAGACCAAAGATCGCACTAAGGGTAGATCATCCATCAAAAACGCTCCATAATTTCCCCGCTTTGCTATCCTTTGAGGGCACCTTCTCAATCCAAGAAATCGTCAATTCTCAGTTAAATCACATCAGCATATAAGAGGGCTTGGGAGGAGCATGTGAGGTTTCAGTCCTTAGGTTAGCAACTGAACACAAAAATTGAGAGAAAGAAATCAACAAAGAGATAGAAAGTAGTGTAGATGGATACCCGAAGTTAATGTCAACGTAATCACACTGGTCTTCAACCAGCCGGCTTGCTTCCAGCAATGTATCTGGATTATTTGCACAGAATTGCACAAACAATGGACGATCCTCCTGTCACAAATCCTCTGAGAATAAGTGTCCTTCCAACTCTCAAAACCCTAGTTTCTGATCAGGAGCATCTTGGATTACGTCATTGAATTGGGCATGGAGAGATTGTATTTGATTCATTATGATTATGATTTTTGTTCAATTCTACAGTTTAGCTTCTTCTGCAGATCTGAGGGCATCGATAGGCTTACAGGGCAAGTAGTGAACTCCTTGCGGTATTTCAAGTTTTCAGCGAAGAGCCGTGAGTGAAACATGGGAGTGTAAGCTGCAGTGGCCCCGTACTTCCGACAGAGCAAACGAAAAGGGAGCTCAGATTGATCAACCATGGGTGCTACCAACAGCTTCGGTGACCCCAGTTTTCTCCAATGTTCCCACGCCGCTTCAATATGCGATCTGTGCGTTGAGCTCCTCATGTTCTCTTCAACCTTCAACCTCTTGGAGCAAGTAGCATCCCCATTAGACCTCTCATCACAGACTCTGATACCAACAACGCTGCTTTTTTCTTCTTGAGAAGTGTCGACAGATCCAGTGTGTGCAGCAGAGTTTCCATTCCCTGAAACTTCAACAACTCTCCCCAAAGCAGCAACCGGGGACATCAGTAGGCTCCCTCCTTCTTGTTCCGAGGTCGCCATCGCACTTCCCGCAGTTACAGAACCATTTACCAGCTCGGGACCCTCCACCACGGCCGGCGTGGTAGTTGACGCTCCCGCGAGCGCCAGAGACGAGAATTGTGCAGGATTGCAACACCGAGACGACAACAGCAATGAGTAGAAAACTTGCAATTCACGGAGAGCTCGTCCTTGCAGGGGAATATGATGGCAGAATAACTCCGCTACCTTCATTCAGAGACTCACACCCAAGCTCTCCACGCGTAGCTCTCCGAAATCTCGTCCACAAAGCTCCGGAGGAACACGACGCGGAGAGCGGAAATCGACGACTGCGCTCAAAAAACAAGATTAGGGTTAGGGTTAGGGTTAGGTGCTCCTTGTTGTTTTATGATACTAGGGCTTGCGGCTGATGCTTGTTTCGCGCTGAGACGTGAAGGAGACGGCGAGGATGTCTGGTTACGGTTTGAGCAGCTCTTGCCCTTGAGGCTTCAATACTCACAATTGCTTCTGCGTCTTTCTGCTACCTTCTCCTTCTTAAACATGTCCAAGAGCCAGTACTCTGTTTGAGAGAATCTGTTGTTAGAGAATGCTTACAAGACTCTCAGACAAACGATAGGCGTTTGGGAATCGTGAAAGCTTTTTCTAGCAGCAGATTCTAAGAAGTCCAAAGATGACCTGAATGACTGCCTATTTACTGCTGCCTAGTTGGTTTGAACTCTTTCATCTCTGTGCAATGAGATCTCTGCACATGACTTTTCTTTATCTTTAGGATTTCCTAACACTCTTATGAACCTGAGGACAGGATGAAGATCGTAAGGATTCGTATTGTATAAGAAAGGCTGCCATCTTCTCTCTCTCTCTGATTACTGTTGAGCAGATTGAAACCATTTCTACATCCTTGACTTCACCATTGCTCCTGTCTCAAATCAAATCTGCAGAATAAGGAGGGGAACTTCCAGAGAGGTTTTGAGGCTGCAATGCTTCAGGCGAATGTAGGGATTTGCTGACCGCTCATACACAAAAGGACTATGATTATGGTGTTGCATGCTGCAGCTCTACATTCATCTACTGATGCTTTTTCAACCTTTTCTGAAGAAGCTTCATTGGAGCATCCAGATACACTCTTTTCCATCCGAACTGCAAGACTGTTGTGTGCAAATGACACACCATTTTCAGGATACTACAAATCCAAGTTGGCGGACATATAAGTGTTGGTGTGTCTACTTTTGAGTAAGCTGACATAACTTCAACTGCTGGAAGACAACTCAAAGCTTTTATGAAGGATTCAAAGTGGTTGAGGGTAGGGTTTAGGATGGTGGGACTAGGACAAGTCTTTGAAGCTTGGAAAGGTACTATAGTTTCCTAAGCATAACTCAAGAATGATCATTATATCAACAACAAATCTCAGGGGTAGGTTTGGAGGTATGCAAGAGATGAAGTGGCAACAAGCCATGTATGTTTTTAGTGATGAATCTTGCAGGATTTGTTCAACAAGTATCTAAAAGACAGGTGTAGAAATGTATTCAACTCAAGATTCTGCAATTCACAGTTCAGGAGTTTGAGGATTGATTGAGCGTTGTGTTAACAATGCATCAGGATATCAGATCATGCACAAAAGGGTTCCAAGCCTGGGTAAATCCTTCTCTCACTAGTACTAGGAGAGCTTGTAAAGAAGTATAAAAAAGGACGATGAAGTAGATGTTCACATGCATTTGACCCTGATCTGAGTGGGAAGGGTTCACGTCAATGTGTTTGAGCTGTACCACATGTTTGTAACTCCTATTGAATCCTTGTGTATTCCTTTGAATTCCTAGTGGGCAGCTGTAAACCCCTTCATTGTATCAGACCCACTTTGTGGGAATCCCAGAATTGGTCACTTCTACACCCACAGTCAAATCCATCTGTGAAAATTTCCTCTTTCTGATTCCAGCCACATCCTTGGTTTACACAGAAGCTAATTGTACGAATACTATGACACAGTCTTGATGGTGGTGAACAAGTGTTTGGAAACCTGTATAGAAAGCTTGAAGCATAATTCAAACGGGCTTCAGTTTATTTCTGTTCTGCATCAAAGAAGAACTGACCAACCTGTTGTTCATGGCTAACTCCATGCCCCACATATTGTCCATCTGCATGAATCAGCCTTCCTCTTGCAGCTAGCTTTGAAGTGTACAAAAATCATTGACAAACTCTGCCCTTCTCTTCTTCAGAAATAAGCCTGAGTCACCCAATAACCTCTCCTCATATGCACAACAAAATTCAAATGGAATAAGACGACTAACTTGAAGTGCAATCTTACTGGTGAAATGTAGGGAGATTTACTGGGTGCAACAGCTTTTTAGGGTTTAGGGCCAGTGCAAGCAGATGAATCCTCAGGACGATGTTCAATCTGGAATATTCTCTGCAACAAATTGTTGCAGGTGGTGATGTTGGTGGGAGAGATATTGCATTTGGGTTGACTTTGGACGATCCAGAGGCAGTTCCATTTGGGTCTACTCGGGATGCTCTTGCACTGTGAGGAGCCAGAGAGAGCAATTGCCAAGGGTTTTTGTGAAGGGGCAGTGTCATCATCATCATCACTGCAGCAAGTGCAATTGGCATGTGCAAGATCTAAACCTTTTCTAGACTACAAAAGTAGCAGCAGCTCCACTACCACATGGGAGAAGTGGGAGGTCAATCAGGAGGGGCTACTGCTACTTGTCTGTGTGCACCCATAATTCCACTTTACCCATCAACAATGTTTGCAGTACTACGCCCTTCTTCCCAGTGGTGTACTCTTCCCCAGATTGCACCGAATAGAAACAGAGGCAGCGCTCAGAGATCACAGCAATTTAAAGATTTATTGTGTTGTTCCTCTCTGTCTGACTACTGCCTTCTTCTCACAGTAGGTGTGTTTTGTTTGCTGAAAAATCTTAACCTGATTATATTGATATCTTTCGATGCAAATCAAAAGGGCAAATCAAAAGGTTGGACACAGTCTATGCAAGATGGAGCACCTCATTGTGGCTTCTGTGTGATCAAAGTATATGACTTGAAAGGAAGTTTTTTGTGCAGTCCCTGCAGGTCAGTGAGAGAAACTGTGGCAGGAGTTCTTTTTGGATACTTCGCAAGGGTGGGATCACACATCAGAGAGGGTAACTGAGCCTCAATCCTGTCAGAGTTCCCATGTCAATTTGGAGGCATAGCTCATGTTGGTGTCAATCTTGTTGCTCTCTCTTGGTTGCTATCCTCCCCTGGTCTTAACTTTTGCAGAAATTTCTTTTCAGGTCCTTTGCACTGGTGGGATAGTAGTACTAGGCTGGAGAAGGTAAGTAAATGCAATATGCTGACTGAAAAGGTCAGTGTGGCTTTCTTTTTTCTTGTGATACAATGTATGCCTGGGATGTGGAGAATACATGGCTGATCAGCTTGATCTGGATTTTCGGTTGTACACAAATGAAAGATACCTGGATTTCAAACATAAGAAGACATGGGAAGCACTCTGGCTTGAGGACCCTCAAAGACCTGCCATGGATGAAAGCAGAGATGGCTGCAATGGCACCAGGCACAGTTCAGTTGAATATTTTTGCATGGAATCAGAAGCTTACAAAATATGGGAAGAATGGGCAATCTGAGAAGGCAATGCAGCTTTTCCAACAAATGCCACAAGAAGGAATGAGCCCTAACAAGTTTACTTCTGTTCATGAAGGCATGTGCTGTTCTAGGAGCACTTGAAAAAGGCAGGCTTGTTCATGAACAGCTCATTCAAAGTGGTTGTGGGTCTGAGTAGCTTGGTTGACATTGAGGATGCTTGGAGAGTCTTCAACAAGATGCCATCTTGAGATATGGTCACTTGGAATGCCATGGTAATGGGACATGTGAAATGCAGCCAAGGGCAGGAGGCACTGGAACTATTTCAACAAATGCAACAGGAGGGTGTGCAACCAAACTCTGTTACTTTTGTGGGGGTGCTGAATGCCTGTGCCAGTGTACTTGCGCTTGAAGAGGGCAGGAGTGTTCATGAGCAGATCAGTCGAAGTGGCTGTGAGTGTGATGTCTTTGTGGGGAATGGTTTCGTTGACATGTACGCAAAGTTGTGGGAGCCTTGAGGATTCTTGGGGAGTGCTCAACAAGATGGCATCTCGAAATGTGGTCGCTTGGAATGCCATAGTTGGAGGATGTGCCGTGGATGGGCATGGTAAGGAGGTTCTTAGACATTTTGAATGAATGTGTGAAGGTGTAGAGCCAGATAATATCACTTTTGTTTGTCTTCTGTCAGCTTGTGGCCATGCAGGTTTGGTGGATGAAGGCATGTGTTGTTATGCTTCAACGATCACAGACTATATGATTTCTGCAAAATAGGAACATGACACCTGCATGGTCAACCTTTTTTTGTTGTGCTGGCCATCTACAGGAGGCAGAGAACATGGTCATGGCAGTGCCCTGGAAACCAAATGTGGCTGCATGGATGGCTTTGCTGAGCACTTGCAGAATTCATGGTAATGTGGAGATGCCATAACGCATTGCCAAACAATATCTTGAGTTGAAGCCTGAAAATTCTGCTGGTTATGTGCTGCTAACAAACATCTATGCAAGTGCTGGAAATAGGCATCTCTATGAGAATGTTGAATGGTAGAGAATGGGAAAAGGTGTGAAGAACAGCTGGGTCGCACCTGGATTGAAGTAAATAACGAGGTGCATATGTTTGTAGTAGAGGATCAAGACCACCCTCAGATGATTGAAATCCGTGCAGAACTGGAGAGATCGTCAGGGATCATGCATGATGCTGTATCTGCCTTATAGTAAATTGGTTCTGCATGATGTGGAAGAAGAAAAAGGTGTTTCATGTTTGTCACTATAGCAAGAAACAAGTTATTGCAGTGGGGCTCATGAACACAGCTTCCTCTCAAAATAAGAAAAAATCTGCTGGTTTGTGAAGATTGCCACAGAGTTCATTTCAAAAATAGTTGGGAGAGCAATCATGGTGAGGGATTCCTACTGTAGAAATCTCCTTCTACAGGCTTCTCTTTCAATAAGAGCTTGGGAGGCTCCTTTTTGGGGGCACCAAGGATAAACAGAGGGATGCAAAGGGTAGGAGAGAAGCAGATCATAGTCTGTGGGCTGACATACCATACTCTTGACAGCTCTAGGGGTTGTACTCACCAGTGAATTTCTTCAGGTGTGTGAGCCACAAGTGACTCTTTGGTGAGATGAAAGAGATGATTTTTAATGCTTCCATTGTTCATAACTCCCAGGATTCCATGTTACCAGTACCTGCTGCTGCAATAAACCGACCATAAAGTGATCTCTTAGCCAACCTCCACACTCTCTGAAACAACCTGCACTAGCTCTGAAGCTTGGTGACCACAACATATGCAAACCTACATTGCTATGAAGTGCACCATTGTGCTCCCTAGAAGATAGAACTATGTTGTTCTGCCAGAGTGCATTGGCATGCTCATCTTGAGCAGTTTGAAGAGCAGCATGAGCCCAACTGCACCTGTCACCATTGAGCTCCTCTGGATGTGTCTTGAGTGGAATGGTGGTAAGCAGCTCCAATGAAGCTCAATATTGTCCCTGCTACAAAACATGCATGGTATTGTGCTTAGGAACTGGCAGTGTGTTTGCCACTTTTAATCACCTTCTCCATTGCTATCTTTACTATCTGCTCTTGCTTATTGTAAATGCTCTGCAAGATTCAGTGGTTCTTGCAATATCCAGCTTGAGATGCAACAAAGAAAAACCATGTTTGACAACAGGACTGGTGTGCATGAGCTGTGAGGTTTATTGCATTCCCTTAGAAGGTGCAGATTGTTTAAATGTCAACATCTTAGCTAGTATGCTTGTATCATGCTAACAGGTGAAGGAGGTGTCAATAGAATTGACAGAGTTTAATCAGCAGCACGGACATGGTGGTTTGTCAGTTTACCATTGTGTCACTAATGTTTTGTTGTGTTATTCCTTGTGCCTGGAACCACCAAACTTCGCAATTCTGTAAGATTTGGAACAGTTAGCACAGAAAGTGGCATCTATGCAGGTGTACCCCTCCTGCAAAAACTGTCCAAGATTTGGCAATACATTTGACAGCAGATGAAGTTGAATTGTGGAGGTTTACTTAACCCAGACCTGCCTCTTCCTTGGAAGGATGTAGCATATTGGCATTGACTTGATCCTGTGAGTTGCCATGTAATTTGCATTCAGGGAAAACTTCTTTTTAATCTCCTAACTGTTGAATGATATATGTTGGAGGTGGGATGGACAGGAGGAGGAACATGTGCCCAGAACTCAATTGCCTATTGCACAGTACAAATAGGGTGTGGGTGCTTGAGATCCAGCTTTTTAGGTTATGGTGCTATTAATTCCACATTCAGTGTAGATTGACAACTACCAGAATTGATCTATTGTCTGGGTTGGTGACTAGCTATGGGAGATGCATGTTTTGGAAGCCAGTGTTGATCTTGATCTGTGCTCCTCCATGTCTTTTAAAGACTATTTCAGACTTCAGTACTCACAACTTCTCTTTCAATTCCTCCTTTGAGCTCAGTGGCAAAAATTGTTCTAGATGCCATAGTCACCTTCAGGGTACAAGCAATACAATTCTGGGAATCTTGAAACTATGTCCTGCAACAGAGTTTTTAGAAGTCCAAAGATAATCTGAATCAATTCATTCGTTTAGGATCATGACAAGTGGTGCATCTTAGGTAGGTTTAGGGTTTAGAAAGTAAACTTCTTTGACCCTAAGATGATCCATGCCATAGTTAGTATGCTTGTATAGAGTAATTGTTAACAAATTTAGGTTTTAATGGTATGGCACAGTTCCATTCATGTTTAATCAAGAGTTTTGTTTTATTATGGAACCAACAAGCAAACTCATGTGACAATTTAAACCTTATGTCTAAACAAAAACCTACCATTAGAAAGCTTATAAAATAATTAAAAACTTGATATGCAAAGGCACCAATATTAATAAATTTGAACTAGAAGCTTGAGTTTCATTTTCATGCATCCTAATTAGTTGTAAGAGCTCCTTTAGCATAGAACCTTATAGGATTGTTTCATTACCAAATCGTCTATGCCTCTAGATTATTGAATCTTGTTAGGTGTAATTATACCACTACTAAATGGGAAGCCTTTGCTATGGTTTATGATTTACATAAAATCAAACATTATTTGTTTGGGCAACTGATTTGTCTTTTATGTACACCATGTGGTATTAATATATTTGGTCAAACAAAATTTAGGTTTTGAGTAGAATGTTTGATGGTTATTACTATTTGTTGAATACGGATGTTGTACATAAGCCTAGTTGTTCACATTTTTAAACAGATGTAGTGTTGGTTAGATTATCAAACACAATAAAACCTTAGGAGAGTATCATATCACTTTCGATATTTACAAATAAAACAAATCACCTTTTGTATGTATTGTGGCATAGAAACAATTTTCAGTTTAGAGGTCTAAATGTCTAAACCTTTTATTATATAAAAAGGGTTCTGTATTGTTGTGGACAAGATCAACATTTTCATAGGTGTTTGAAACATCCTCTACTATACGAAAGCTACATTTTGAAATGGTTAAAAGACATTTTGTGCCCATCTTATAGCTTGAAATGAACCCTCTCCCCCCCCCCCAACCTTTGACTTGCTTGTAATCTTTTCTTCAAATTAACCCCAGTTGGATCAAGTTCCCATAGTATTCCCCAAGAACTAGGCCTAGACTTGGAACTGACAAGTCTAATCAATATAAAATTCCTTAGATGCAAGGATTGATAGTCAAAAAAATTTGACCTAGGC
This sequence comes from Sphagnum contortum, assembly GCA_963920785.1. Lineage (NCBI taxonomy): Eukaryota > Viridiplantae > Streptophyta > Sphagnopsida > Sphagnales > Sphagnaceae > Sphagnum > Sphagnum contortum. Next base: position 277,363 of record OY987288.1, read on the forward strand.
TTGAAACTAGTGGGTGTTTTGATTTTTGAAAAGTTTAAATAGAATTGGAATGAATGATTCCTATTAAAAGGGAAGAACCAACCAACATTGGTAGTTGCTAGTGTGGGGAAATATTAGAAAATGCACCAAACCCTCACCATGTATGAGGGTGATTCTTAGGATTGATAACCATGGTTTTCAAAATTCAAATACTAGGGGTGATACCGTAATTTAGGCAGGTTCAGGTTTTAAAAGTAGATAAGTATAATTTTACTTCAAAAATTAATGCTTGGCCTTACATTTTATGCAAGTTATTGCATTTGATTGATTGTACATTATAAATATTATTTAATCTCTATTTTGAATTATGTGCATTAATTTAAAAAATTAATATTACAAAAAAAGAAGGTTGTGTGTAATGGACATGGAATTAAATTGAAGCAACTTTAAATTCTTTCTTAAAATGACAAGAATTAAAAGTTTTTAAAATCCAAAGAACTAATCTCAAGATGGGACTGGAGGTTTAATTAATTATTTAAAAAAATAATTAGAATAGACTGAAGGAAAACACTAATAGTTACCAATGAGATTGTGATAATAATGAATGTGCTCAAAAGCATACAAAGTTGACACAATGTTTGGGCAAGTTTTCGCACTGTGACGAGGAAAAAAGAATTCATTTGTGAAATTGTACAAAAAGTGTTTTTTTGGGAATTTGTTTGCAAAAGTCGCCATTTTTCAGCAAATACAGTCAAAGTCGCCAGAACAAAGCTGTATTTCTCAAAAAGTTCTACTTTTCGGGCCTGACCTCTTAGCCAGATTTGGCTCATTACTCTTGTAAATGGTCGCCAGTCCACATACCTGACAAAATTGAAAACAAGGGGGTGTGTCACACTGTGGCCTTGCCATTTACATTAAAAAGTATCTTAAGGCAAAAGAAGAATTATGGAAACTCAAATATTTCTCACCAGGCAAAAATATAATATTCAAAAAGTGCTCTAAGAGAAACCAAAAATCCTTCAAGGTATCATAACTCAAGTTTCAACATAGGCCAAAACACCATCTCTCAAAAAAATTCTCATATAAATATAGACCTATTATTACCTAGGGGCCAAAATCCCTTAAAAGCTACTATACTCTATAATGAATCTAGACACAATATCCTTGCCTTGGTAAGCAAGGCCAATAAAAAAAGCCCTGGGACAACATGCAACTTTTGTGGTGGAGTGTTTTTTTCCAAATAAAAAAAGACACTTATTCGTCTCTTATTTTACCCTCACGAAAATCACCCCCTTTAAAGGCCCCAAGGGACAGGCTCCAACGATGACGCGTTCACACATGCAAAGGATCTATTCGCTTCCACAGCACCTTTCGACATTCACTACCGATCACACTTTCTGCCGACGACTTCTGTGCCGCCATCGTGGCAGCCACAGAAACGTATAACGTTCACTACCAACGACTTCTGTTCTGCCATCATGGCGGCCACGGGGCCACGTTACGTGCATAATAACAACGTTGGACGCCGTCGTGGCAGCTTCAGAGCCACAATATGTTTGCAACGACCTGTAATGCTATCGTCGTGGCGACCACTGAGCCACCACGTGGACAGGCGTCAACTATTTCGGCGAATCACCGTCGTCAATGAAGTTAAAATAGATGCCTAGTATGCAGAGGGTCTACGGAGCGAGTATTGCTTGGAAGAGGAATGCGCGCGGAAGAAGACATGTATCGTCGCTCCGGCTGCGAAATTTCCTCACACTTTTGCTTTTTTCTTTTTTTTTTTTAATAAGCGAGGAAGATTTCTTGAGCACGAAAAATTATCCTTTGCAATTGGCAGAGCTCGAGTTCGGATTCTTCTCGACAAGCTTCCAGGAATTTCCAATCACATCAACAGCAAAGAGAAGCTTGTGGGGCAAGCCCAGAAGGCAGAGGAGTGGCAACAGGTCTTGATTGCATAGCGCCTCTTGTTTTGCTTTGAGAGAGAAGCGAATTTTGAAGCTTTTCGATTTGTTAAGTTCTTGATTTCCCTGAGAATTCAGAGAGACTTGTCTAGGGAAGCTCAAATTTCTGGGGTAACACTTGTTTGCTAGACACCGAGCTAGAAGATCCAGTTCAGCATGGTGAGGAACAGGCCTTCTGTGGATCCTTTTACGAGCAACCGTCGAGGAGCGTCCACGGCGGCGCCAATGCGGAGAAATGCACAGTCTGAGATCTATGAGGAGGGTCCGGAGAGTCTAGAGCTGCCGGCGGGTGCCGATTCTTTCAGGTTAAGTATAATCTCATGGTAGGATACTAAGAAGTAGGCAATCTTCGCGCCGATAGATATGTTCAGCGTCCGTCGTTGCTTTAATCACAAGCGTTTTGCTCTAATTGTCACGATGACAGGCTCAAAATAGCAGGATTTTCGTTTCTTCATAATGTCGGAGTCAATATGGATATCCCCGCGCTGTGTAACGAAATTGCAATAGACGCCGTAGAGAATTATCTTGCACACGGCAGATATCATGGTGATAGAAAATACGGCAGACCGATCGCTGCAGAATTCTAAGCTTTCCCATCGTTGATCTTGCGTATCTGAAAAGAAAACCTCTTTGCTGCATGTTGACACAAAAAACATAATTCATGCCATGCAGTTCCGGAAGAGAGGAAGCTGTGAAAGGCGTGAACGATTCCGGCCCTGCAGAAGTCACCGTCGAGAAGAAGGTGTTTTGTCAGCTCTTCTGTTTTGTCCTTTTCGTTGATGGATTTCCTCAATTCTGCCTGTCAAAACACGTCTGAAGTCTGGTTGATTGCGCTTTGGTGGTGTGGAGAGAAGAAACCTTCGTCTATGTTGTGCAAATCGAGGTTCAAAATTAGCAGCAGGAAATCTGTCTTGATCATTGGTCTGTCTCTTCTGTTCATTCCTGCGAAGTGCGCGCGTGTTCTGATCAACAGGAAGGGCACTTTGAAGTGAAAGGGAATATGAACATGGCCGTGGAGCCTGATGTAACCTACGGTATTCTCACGGACTACGAGAATAATCCTAAAATCTTCAAGACGGTTTCTAAGGTTGAAGTTGAACATCGCGATGACGGCAAAATGGTGACGCAGCACGCACACTGGAATCTCCTGTTTTGGTCTGGCGGTTTCGACATGAAGATGAAAGTCCTCGAAGACCACAGCAAACGTGCCATTTCCTACAAACTGTGAGTATTTTTGAAAATCTTGTTTTACAAGCCTTCTCTTGCTACAACGTTGTCAGAGAATCTGTCGTCGTTCTATCCATTCACGAAAGAAATTCATTGCATTCTGAAAGTTCCTAGCTTTCAGCTTCTCCCTCAGACCTTTTGTCTGTAACAGATGTAGACTCGAACCTAAAACCCTAACCATGAATGCTGGCTCCAGACAAGTTCAGTAGTTGTCCTATCAGTACAAAAGGAGTGGAATGCTATTGCGCCTATTGTTTGCAGGACCAAAAATGCAGAATATTGAGTCACGTGTCTGTGTGTTCCACTAAATTGGCAGAAGCGAACCTGGATTTTTGACGAAGTTCAATGGTTACTGGGGTGTTGAGCCCTGGGTAGTAGAAGGCAAACCAATGGGGTCAAGGGTGGTAGTCATACAGGAGGTTCTCCCATCACTTCTTCCACCCGGACCTCTAGGTTATTCCTCCCCCTTACAGTGTAACCTTTCCTCAGTTCTTCTATGGGTAGTTTACTCTCATGTCGTTTGTGAAAACTTTTATCTGCAATCTTATCTCAAGTAAGTGGGGTACTCTTTCTGAAATTGGGTGATGATGCGTTTTGGAGATGTAGAAGATAAAGGAAATTTGAGTGCAAGTCCTTCAGAACTCTCTCTCACTCTTTGTGCTTCAGATAGCAGCTGTGCAGGATTGCCTTTGGCTCTTGCATCAGGGAAGTATTGCAGTCAAGCTATATATGAGGAAGAACGTTTAAATATTGAACATGACAGTGTCAAGGAAGCACATGTATTTAACACAGGGGGTGAAAATGGTTTATCACATACTGAGTTTGAGGTGGGAACGACAATTTTGCAGCTGGCATTGTAGGAAGGATAATGGGCAATCAAGTAAAAGCAGTCCTACAAGATTTGTTGGCAGAAGCTGAAAAAGTTCAACAGCGAGGAATAGATAAAAGTTCGGATTCAATGCCATCATTTGAGCAATGAAGAGAACCATCTCTGCAGCATATTTGGACAAGGTAACTTGGAAGATTCCATTTATGCTTTTGGAAGATTGTCTCTTACTACAGAAATACAACAACATGTGTTTTTTTGGTCAAAACTAATATAGCACCTTGCAAAGTGTGCCTGAGTCATTATATCTAAATCTGTGATTTGGAGAGGATGGTAAGAAGCTCAGTATCTAGACTCTGGATTTTGATTATTGTTTCTCTTCCATTTGATTATTGCATATGGACTTATGTTTGTTGTGTGGGCTACATGTATCAGTTACCAGCATTCTGATTGCTTCTTCCATCTGGTTGCAGCCTCAATTGTTGCATGTAAGCAGGTCCAGAAGTAAATCCTGCTATTGTTGAGGGGAATTGTAACATCTACCAATAATGGTGGTCAATGTCAAAGTGTACCTATCTGGACTTTTCTGTCTGGAGTGATCTTCTCTTTTAAGGGTACTCAGCTCTCAGGAGTATGAACTTGGTGTTCTAAACATCAGCAAACACTCTTATGCCATGCTTGTCAATATATGGCATTTCCTAGAACAAAGGTGTACCATAGAGTAAGTTGTGCCACATACACAAGGTAAACATGGCATGAATGAGCAATAGTTTGAAACAGGGCAATGACATATAAATCATGTTGTTGACAATTGGAAAATGTATCCGCATGCTGCTGTTTAGTATTTCTGCATCACAACAAAATTTCTTATGTGAAGGAAACTTCTTGAAAGAGAAAGCAAGGATCTGCTTGACAAAACAATTGAGAGCAAATGTTGCATTATAATCCATACCTCAAGGTTCTCAAGAGCATTCATTCAAAAGATTGTTAATATCTGTTGGAAGGCACAAATTCTCCACACCTCCATGTCTGCCTCATTTTTATTTTTGTGTTTAATATTTGCAAATGGAGATCTGTGTCCACAATGGGATGCTGTTGGAAGCACATCTAACAGATGACTCATGAGTGACCATAATATTGGGTGGGAAAATATATTTACAACTAGTGGGTGCCCGTGACGGTCGGACACAATCCGCCCGTGCCTGCCTTTTATTTTCCCTTCACTCCAAACCCATTCCCCAAAAAACCTAAAAATTTGAAGCCTAATAACCTAAAAAAAAAACAAACCCTGTCCGTCTGTAGACGACGGCAGTTTAGGGCGAAAAAGAAAAAAAAAGAAAAAAAAAAGAAAGAAAAAAAGAAAAAAACCCTGTCCGTCTTGGAGCCCATGATCACAAGGCTATACACCTCGGTTTCAGGACCTCGATTTCGGACCTCGATTTCAGGACCTGGTCCTGTCCGTCCGTCGAGGTCCTGAAACCACGATCGGGACCTGAACGCACGCACGCACAGACAGCTGAATTAATAATGTAGATTTGCATTTTGACATGGCCTTTCAATGATGATGCACAACATTGTTGAAATCATGCATTAGATCAACTTGTGCATCACCCAGGGGATGTTAATTCCAAATGACATGCAAAAAATATAAGGTGTAGTAATATAAGGAAAAAAAGAAGTTAATATTGTAATTTATCTAAATAAAAATAGGGTGCTTAAAATTTAAGTTATCAGAATATATTTAGAATATTCTCAATTTTGACAGAATTATTTTAAATATTAAATATTTCATAACAGACCAAAATATACCTTCTTTATCTTGCATGTTACATAAAACATACACACAGTAATTTTCCCTAGGAAGAAAGGAGACATTCAATTTGCAACATTGTACCCAAGAAAGTTGATTTGAGGCCAGTGATCAAGGGTGAATGTGCATAAGTTTCTGTGGTATGTGTCCTAGCACTTTAAATTTCATTAGAAAATGAGGTGATGAAATCATGTGATTTCACCAAAATTCTGCAATTTGAATCAAATGGAAGATCTTAGATCATCATGAATTGTGAAGAGCAGGTGGTGGGAGGGTACAATGGTTTAGTACTGTAAATTTTGTGTAAGGTAAAGCCCCAGGGGGCAGGGTTTTACCTGGCATAAAACCAGGCTGCTTTTGATTTAAAAATTTCCTGTGATACCCATTCTATGTTTGATAAATTTTTTTAATACAAAGCCTATGGGCTTTAATGAAAAGCACAATGCCTACCTTGGGTCGTGCATTAATGGGTTTTATGCTTTTTGTGAAGCTAGCAAATGCTGGATTACATGGTATATAGCGTAAAGCTGCCTCTGTGAACACTGCAAAATAACCAGTAAGTTTTTACAATACTTAGGCGCACTTTACACTAGGAGTCAGGGCTGATGTTCAACCAAATCCAGCATTCCTATTGGTGCAAAAGTTGAAATCAGCCCCAAGGGCTTTACACTAGGAGTCAAGGCTGACATAGAAAAAAACTTTTCAATCTGCCCCAAGTTTCTAATAAATGCTGAACATTAGGGCCCTGCATTAGCCACAAAACTGAAAAAAGGTTACCATAAAATTCGCGAGGCCAATTTGCAACCTAAAAATGGTCAAAGTTGGTCCCCCAGATTTTTGGTCCTGACTCCTAGTGTAAAACGGGCTTGGGGGCAATTTGCAACCTAAAAATGGTCAAAGTTGGTCCCCCAGATTTTTGGTCCTGACTCCTAGTGTAAAACGGGCTTGGGGGCCTTACGTATAACTCTCACCATTTAACTACTGTAACCATAGAGAATCAGAAGTGTGAAGTTGCCGATAAAATAATAAATAAATAAGTGTTCACAATAAGGGTTGACAACAAGGGTGGTAAAAACCCGATTTTTTTCGCCCGACAAATCGGGTTTAAGGTTTAAATGAATAAAACTCGATTTGTATTAAAACCATGGTTTTATTCCGAGTAGCATTAGTCGAGGCCGGCATAATTGGAATCACTCTCGCTGGTATAGTCGTCATTCGTTGAACAGTTGTAGAATGCACCCATGTTGCTCTTGATGAACACAAGTTTCTCAACAGTCTTGGCGCTCAGGGAATTCCTCAGCTTGGAATGGATGAAGCCCATTGTTGAGAAGTTTTGCTCGGACACCGCACTAGACGTCGCCATATTAAAGAGACGGATCGCAACACTTTGCAAATCTGTCCACTAACATCCATCGGTCTACTAGTACTAAAACACAGTCTTCGATCCCTTTGATAGCATTTGGTAATGGAAGGAGTTCGCCTACCTCTCCTTTGTTGTAGAAATGAAGTACACCGTAAAATGAATGTACAGCTTCTCCTTGCAGCCGTCGTCAATGGGCGTAACATCATTGATAGGAATGTTGATCAACACTTCCACCAGGCTGCTTCGTGAATTCGCAAGCAGCCCGTCTCCAATGTGTTGTGGGTCAAACAGATACGACAAACCGTGAGCAACCCCGTACATGAACTCGAAACGTCGTTGTGCTAGGACAACCAGGTACTCGAACTCTTGGTGCGTGATAATGTTGCTGGACATGACCTTCTTGTACTTTTCGGGTAGGTTGTGGAAATTGGGCATCACCTCGGAAATGGGCACCTTATCGGATTGATATTTGACGATTAGAACATCGATTGGGGCAAGAATGGCGAGGGCCTTGCGCAGGTTGTTCACAAACACATCGTCCGTCACAATCTCCTTAATCTTTGATCTTTCACTTTTCTAGGTAGATGTACCTTGCACAAAGTCGTGAGCGATGACGATGACATGCAAGTGCCGTTCCGACTCCAATAAGGTCTGGCACATGGCTTGAATTATTCCCCAGCAAGTCGGAGCAACTCGTACGAACGTTCGAGCACCAGCAGAGAGCTATAGATCTCGTAGGTGAGCCTTGGTGACATGATGGTTGTGAAAGTACTTGACGACATCCTTGCAGTAGGCAATAAATTCCAACATGAATTCGAACGGGTATTGGTCAAGATAGGTGGCTTCGACTTGGCCGGCTTTCTCTGTCTTCGTCGCCGCAAACACGTCCTTGATGAATAGATGAAGGCCATGGGAACAACACCCCTGGAAGTAGCGTGACGGGAAGGTAATCTGCAGCAAGCCCCACGCCTTCTTGTTCGTAGAGGTGTTGTCGGTAACTGCACCATCAAATATTGTGGATGGATGTTCGCAAATGACGCACTCGATGTCATCGGTAATAAACTTGTGATCATGCCCTTGTTGGCCTATTGATATTGACTCGAGAAATAGGGTGATTCGGGCGACACCGCCATGTAGTTAATGATGGCATCGTTGTTAACGTTTGACCAGCCATCGTTGATCAAATAGGAAGTTGCACCAATCATGCCCTTAGCGACCTTGGTTTTGACATCCTCGTGGCAGGTGTCGAGTAGAAAGGTCGACAACTGTCTTCTGTTGGGGAGCAAATCGTTATCAGGGTGTAAGGTCTTGATTGTGGCGATCAGATGAATGTCTTCGATTCGCTAAAACGACAACCCTGTGGCTTAATAGTGCATTGCAATGTGTTTTTGGAACTGCACCTTCTGTTGTTTGCTGACAACAGGTATGGCGAACTCTTTGATTGAGCGCTGACGAGAAGAATTGGGAGCCATTGAAGATGTCGACATTGACACTACCATCGACAGGGGCTTCTTGGGCTTCTTGATGGTCGTGTACTAGGCGGGACGCTTGTCCTCCTCCATACTGTTCATGAGCTTGCGGAACAAAACACACTTGTTCAGATGGACCTTCACCGATTAGCTTTTCTTGTGATGATTCACGAGCATGCGGTAGTGCTTATAGACGGCCGACTTGTGCTAGTGCGGGTTAATGTCGTTGGTGTAGAGACTCCACAAGTCATTGCCTTGCCGACCACGTTTACGCCCTCCTACAACAACATCATCATTGCCATTGTCGTCTAATGGATCACCGCCTACGCCGGCCCTAAAAGCAGCGTTGATATTGCTGTCATCGACGATGTCACTTTTGATGTCGATGACATCCTCCTCACACCGATGTCGGACATGATCACTTGAGTGCAAGCCAAATTGCCAATTGCCCACCTCTGAAGTTCAGAGTTCTGAACACGGAGTGGGTTGCCCTCTTTCGTAGTCTACACCCTATTAAAACCCGATTTTCAAAATAAAACCCGATTTTGTGCGATCTCAGACAATCGAGTTTTATATTAAAACCTTAAATAACCCAATTGCAAAAAACCATGGTCTGCCACCCTTGGTTGACAATAAGGCAGTAATGTCAACTCTTGCCCCTCAAATCATAATACTTGGAGCTACCAGGACATTCTTATAAATCTTGTGATTGGGTGCTTCTACTGCAGGTTAAAGTTCCAGAATCATTGTTCACAATATGCAACTTATTATTCGTGTAAATACAAACCCATTCTTTTCCTCAATATGTTGCTTTCTTCTAACCAGAATATACAACTCCCCAAAGTTATCGTCTACCTGCCGATGCTTTTTTTTGGGGTGCAAATTTTTGCGCTATGGTGACTACAAAAATCAAGGTTTGAATTGTACAAGGGGTTTGTTTGGAAATATATCTATTTTTTGTAAAATTTGCAAAATATTTAAAGAAAAACAGTCTGAAGTTGTCAGACTTAGATGTTGAGGCCATGGAGATCACCAGAACAAAGTGGGATGCTCACAAAGTTTTACTTTGGCCTGACATCTAGGCCGATTTTGACTCATTAATGTTGTGGATGGTTGCTAACATACCTACTTGACAAAATTGAAAAACAAACCCTACTCCCTCCTACTCCCTCATATATGAAGTGCACTATGTAAAGGGACTTGTAATAGGTTTTAATAACATGCACAACCTTGGATAAGCATATGTACAGTTTTCTCACATGCTAAAAAGCTCTCCAGTGAATAATTATTGTTGTCCAAAAAGTGCTTCTAGTGGTCTACAGATGAGCTAATTACATGTTGCAAATAATCTTTTTGCATTGCGTGCTTCAACAAGTTGGCCTTCTGGAGCTGGAATAATCTATCTGAATTGTGTGCTTCCAGAAATTGAGACTAAACAATCTTGGCCTTTGTTGACAATAGAATACACGGAATATTTCCATTGTAACACTTTCAAATAATCCCATTGTAAACTGGAGGTATTTATTAAGTCCTAACCAGTATTGACTGGTTATACATAAAAATCTGGTTATGCATCCAGATGAATCCATATCTGGAATTTTTGTAAAGTTCTCAAAATATGACTTTATACACAATTATCGGATGTATGTTATGTACAATCCAGTGTTGTGCATGTAAAATGGTTTGGGACTTACACTCCATGTAAATGCAAATATATATTATATTAGGTCATTATTTTTTGTACCATTTTTCAATTACATATTTTTTGTTGAAATATTTTTTCAAATTCGAATTAAATAATTATATTTTTTTAACAGATTTTTCAATAGGATTATACTATTACAAAAAAATCCTCTATTTTGTGGGGCTATTGTCATGTGTTATAACAAACAAACTACAATTCAAGTTTTTGGTTGAGTTAATTCCTCTTATTATTTGGTTTGTTTGTCAAATAATAGTGGATTGTTTAAGCCCTGTTGTTAGTGTGTGCTGAACTAATCTACTAGCCGCTGGCTATTGAGTTTGATGCTTTGAATTCTACAATCACTATAAGTTTTAAAGCCAAGGAGGAAGTTAATGTGAAACTTTCTTTTGAGTCCCTTATGGATGACAACTCGGGAATCTCTTTTAAATTAGCAAGTCTTGCCTCCAACATTAGATCAAAGGATTTTGCGGGTTTGGATTCCTTCCTTTCATTCATGAGAAAACATGATGGAAAAAAAACACATAATATGTTAGCTTCGATGTTTGATTCAAGATGTTTTGTTTCTTCATATGTTGCCAAGGAACAAGGGGTGTCTATTGTAGAGGATTATGATAGGAGAACCTTATATCCCATGCTGGTCAAATTGTATAACCATTTACTTCCAATTGTAGATGGTGGTTCTAGTTTTGTAAATTTGTATGCTAATTAGGACCATAGACTGAATATTTTCCAAATGAGGAACAATAGCATGGAAACATCGAAGGAAATTATAACCAAGGAATTGTTGGATTTCAGAAGGTTTCATCTGGACTTGAAGGAAATAAAAAATCCTTTCCAATGGTGGGAGAAACATGAGTCAAGATTCCCCATAGTGGCTTTTCTTGTAAGGCAAATCCTAAGAATTGTAAGTTCACAAATTGACACTGAACACATTTTCTCTTTTGTTGGAATTTTAACCAATCTTAAGAGATGTTCATTTACAATCTGAAAATCTAGAGAAGTTAATTTTTGTGAGCCAAAACTAGCCTAATGATCTTAGGCTAGGATGTAAGACATTGTCTAATTTTGTGGAGTTTATAGAGAAAGATAAATAATTGAGGAGGAGTTGAAGGAATTTGAAGGCGGATTCGAAAGGGAAGAGATCGAATTTTTTTTTTTCCTTTTTCGAGTTTTATTTATTTCTATATTATTTCTTAACCTTTTTTCAAGAATCAAAAAAATCAATGTTTTTGATAACCAGCTTATGAGAACCGCCTCTAAAAATTGGTGGTATAAAATTTTGTTAGAACAGCAAATGCTGAAAACCACCAAACCAGATTTTTTTCAAAAATCTGAAAACGGGGGGAGATATTGAAATGGGGAAAAATAAATAAAATTAGAGAACCAGGGCGGTTCTCTGAACCTGCCCTCCCCCAAGAAACAGAACCGGAGGTTCTCACACAAAGGTGAGAACCGCCCAACGCTGGTCCTATTCAACTACTTGACAAAGGGCTAGCCCAAGATCAGCAACTCATGTTGGAATTGGTGACCAGGGTGATTGACAAAGGGGGCAATGGCGTACATAATAGCATTATTTTGACAATCTTTAGATTCCTTGTACTGGAAGGCTTGACAAAGGTACAAATGTTGTGGTTGTCATGACTCCATGAGCCTCTATTTATCCATGGAAGCACATGTTGCCACTACTTTCTTCCTCCTTTTTTGTACATCACTTTAAGGACATGTATCTAATTGGTATGTTATTCTCCTCGGTATTTTTAAACACATTTCTTTTAGTACCCAATTTTCTGCCCAAAAAAAATCTTTCAGGACCAGGATTGAAACCAAGCTGCAAAATGTTTCATTCTCTTTTTCCTCCTTTGTCAAAAGAAAGAAAGAAAAAGTTGTGTTACAAGGGGTTCAAGAGAGAGACAGACAGACAGAAAGTTGCACCAACTTCCACATGCATTTACAATGCACAAAGCTCCTCTCCTATGTAGGTAGGTGGTTTAGTAGTTTTTCTTGTGTTGTGCCAAGCTTGCACAATGGGGAGACACTAAATATGATACCCCCATCAAGCTCTGTCTGGTGTTTAAAGTGAGGCTATTTTTGGAGCAATGTGGTTCTACATTATTTTACACAATTTCCTTCCCCCTCTCAAAACATGTATGATAAAACTTTATAACATTTTAAATGTTCTACTACCACACCTGCCAAGATTTGAACCAAGAAGAACTCCAAGGAGACTACTTCAAATACTCACTACTAGTCTAGTTCCTAACTTTTAGCATAACATACTTCTTTTTTGAGTTCTTTTAGCACCAGCATACTTTCTTTCATGCAAAACAACCATGTTTGTGTTGCAGTATTGCCCACTAAATGCACCAGATAGGGCACATTTAGAGTCTCGCCAATGCATGTTATTTATGATATATTTTATGTTTGCATATAATGTATGTTACATATGATAGATTCTATTATCAAACTACATGTGGGTCTTGAGAAGATAGTATTTCTATAGAAAAGATAATCTACTTCCAAAGTCAAATTTCTTTTAATATTGGAGTGCTACATTTTTGTTTCCATGTTCCAAAAAAGATGCCATGAAGTTTGCCAACCAAGCATGACCCTTTTTTTCCCCACTCTTCATGATATGGCAAATTCTATTTGGAATTGGTCACTTTCTTCTTTCTTACTCTTGCACTAGAGACAACATTGTTGATCACAACCCCCTACCCAATTGCTGAACAGTCACCCAAGGAGTTTTGTAGTCCAATTGCCAATATGGATAAATGTCTAGGCTAGCAAGACCAATGATGAATTGGACCCACAATGACTTGCAAAGTGGTCATCAATCCATCCTGTCAAATTCTTAAACATTGAACTCAATTTAGACTTATCTAAACAAAGTTCTATGTTGACCTTCTTTTTTTTCACATCATGAAATATAACACTTACATGGGTTAGTTGGATGGTAAACAATTTCTTCAAAGTGCAATTGTTTGTGGAAAGTGAATAATCTCTACACATATAGTATTTACTATATAAACTTTTATTTCTAACTGATTTTCTAAAATGTGTTCAAACACACAATAATGAGTTTCTTTAGCAAGAAAACCCATAGATGATTAGGACATGTGACAATACACAATTTATAATGTGAAAAATCAGAACCAAATTATTCATAGCAAAGCTCCTAATTTTAATGTGTGTGCAATTATCTATTATCATTTGAAATTGTTCATAACTGTAAAACCAATCAACGCGCAAGTTTTCTTGACACAATTTGAGAAGAACTGGACAGAAACCCTGCCATGATCTACATAAAACTGGAAGGAGAGGTTCACTGCAAAGGGAAGAATTGTGCAACAGTGGTACTTCACATTCCACATTCATATATCAAAAGGGAAAAAAACTTGGTAGTGAAGACTCACAAAGATACCATGATCTACACAGAACTGAAGTAGAGGTTTTCTGTGAAGGCAAGGATTGTGCAACAGGGGTCGGTAACATATTCCACACATTCCACATTCATATATCAACAAGAATTTCTTTGAAAAGTTATGCAAATGAAATTGTTCCGATACATGGGAAGTTCTTTGAAAAGTGATGCAAGAAGATGAAATTGTTCCAATACACGGGAAATTCTTTGAGAAGTGATGCAAGAAGATGAAATTGTCCCAATACACGAGAATTTCTTTGAAATGTGATGCAAGAAGATGAAATTGTTCCAATACGTGGGAATTTTTTTGGAAAGTGATGCAAGAAGATGAAATTGTCCCAATACACGGGAAATTCTTTGAGAAGTGATGCAAGAAGATGAAATTGTCCCAATTCATGGGAATTTCTTTGAAAAGTGATGCAAGAAGATGAAATTGTCCCAATACACGGGAATTTCTTTGAGAAGTGATGCAAGAAGATGAAATTGTCCCAATACACATAATGCTAATTTTGATACAGGTTTTAATTGTAAGGTAAAGCCCTAGGGTGGGGCATACTTAGAAATATGGGGCCCACAGCAAGGGCTGTAGCTGAGTTGAGAGGCCTTCATTTTGGGAATGTCTCCACCCATGGCTTTACTTCTGGTGAAGCACAAAGTGAAGGTTATCATGAACCTAAACATATGAAGATATCAAGAAGGGGAAGGTTGTTACACCTACTCCTGAAGACTGTGAGGGATCTTACAACTATCTTAAGAGAGGGATCTTGCACCTGCCTCTTCTAAGGTAGGTGTAAGATCCCTCCCACTCTTAATGAGTGGATGTAGTATCCAGTGTTGTCCGTTTCTTCCTTTTTGAGAGAACCTCTGATCCAATTCTTTATACTAGGCAAGACCCAAGCATGGAATGACCCCTAAATTAAGGGCCCCGATGTTTTGTGGCTACCACTGAATGTGGGGGGCCTCCTCAGTACAGGAAGGTCCCCAGGCTCTTGCCTTGCACTAGTACCAACAACCATTTCCAACTCTCTCAGCCAAGCATTGAACAATCCCAAAGACTAAGGGCCCAGATTTTTTGTGGCTACCATCCTGTCTGTGTGGGTCCTCCTCAGTTCACCAAGGCCCTATGCCCTAAGGGCCTTACCTAATACCAACAACAACCATTTCCAACTCCACAAAAAAGGAAGGTGAACTGGAAGGGTTACAATTAGCAAAACCTTTCTAAGAAATATATGATTTTACATTTTGAGGAAATGGCAGCAAAACCATTATAACCCCAAGAGCAACTTACCCACAAGCCAAGCACAAGTACCTAATCTTGGGACCAGCACCCACCCTGATACCATGGTAAAAATCTTTAATCTTTTTAAAGGTTGCTGCTAACCATGGTAAATATCCCTTCCTAAAACTACATCAAAGTCTCTGACTCCACATTTAACATTTCCGGAGTTGAATATAGCCACTAAAAAAGGCCTTACTCAAGAAGGTGAAGGTACCAGTGTGGGTGCTGGTTCACAGTGGCACTGGATCTTACTACATAGCATTAAATTTTTTTGTGGAGAAAATTCGCCAATTTGCGAAATATGTATTTTGAGAAAATACTCTACCATCAATTCCCTGTTTTTTTGAAAAAAAAAAGGCCAAGAAAAAAATTAAGAAAAAAATTCGCCAAAACTCGCCACAACATAAAAGGTATGCTTAAGATTTGTCTACTTTCGCATTTTGAATATTGCCAAATTTGGCTAACACAAAATTGGGAAAAAAACGCTGCTGTATCTTTTTACTTAGTGGGAAAAACAACTGAGTGCCAGTAATGGCAACATTTTGACCTATTTGCAAATCGTGGAAAATCGGGGCCCAGGGCGTGCGCTTGTTCCATTGGTCGACTTCGACTGCCGGCGCTGTCTCACCAAACGCACGCGTTCCTTCCTTCAAACCCGCGTCACAATAAAACCGCCGAACACACAGGCACGCGCTCGCAGACGTACTTATTACTACCATCTGAGCTCGCCAACTCAATTCAAGCTTTTTGTTTTTTGAGCTTTCAAGGTGTGGCGTTTTTGTATGTGCCTTCAGCGCGGAGCGTGTTGCAGCTAATCTGCGAGGCAAGGAAGAGGCGAGGGCGAGAAGCGCGGCATCGCATTTTCAATCAGACGAAGAACGCAGGCTGGGAGTGTAGGGGAGGGAAAGAGGGAAGACATTGGACGAAAAGCTTACTACCATGTGTCCCTTGCGTGTGATTCTGTTGTTTCTGTCTGCGCTTCTCGCTGGCTACTTCGCTTTCCAGTCTGTGACTAGCACCAAGGGCGGCGGTACTAGCGTTTTTGATGTGACGGACGAGGCGGTGGAAGTGGCTGCTGCTGCCGCTGACGGGACTCGTGTGAAGGAGGGAGGCTTGAGTGGTCTTAAGGTGAGTTCACAGACAGCTTTCTCTCGTGTCTTCTTCTTCTTCTTCTTAGTCTTTTTGAACTTGAACTCTTCTTCGTCTTCTTCGTCTTTTGCGTGTTCACAACTGTTGTTGTTTTTCTTTTATGTGGCGCGCCTGAACTTTGGCGAAAATGTGAGAGGCTTGATCCTTTTGCCATATCTGTGTAATAGTAACGTTCGAGGGATTTTTCACTGGGAAGCTCTGTCGCTGCCGCAGTTGCGATGAACTTCTATAGGTTTGCTTTTGTGAAACAACGTATTTGTAACAGAAAAGGGTTTTCGTGAAATTAGTTGAGCCTATTCTCATTTCTGATTATGTCTATCTTTTGAAATCTATTTTCTATGTTTGTACAAGATTTCTGTTTGTGTGAAATCTTTCACAAACGCCAAGTAGAGAACTATCACGAATCGAACAGTTGTCTGGTGGTCAAAATGCTAGGGAGCTCTGTGATTAGGGTTACATTGTTTGAGAGCTTTACTCTCAGCTCCTGTGCCAGAAAAGCTTAGAATAGTTATACGAGCAGAATTGAACCCTTGCACCAAGCATGCTTCAGTCATCCTGAGGCAATCAGATTGCAAAGTTGTGGTCTGACTGACATTATACTTCTAGTTTCAAGGCTGTTCTCTTGTGCCAGAAAAGGTAATCCAGCTGCCTCACTGCTACAGTACTGACCTTTCTGGTAGCTGTTCATTGTATGGAGACAATTCTAAGTTACAGTAGAGGAATGGAACAGGCCTAAATAGAACAGGCTGTGTAGGCCCTCACAATTTGTCTTAAAGAGTTGTACTTACACCTTTCAGACATTGGATGCTCGAGTTTTACAGTTTCTTGTGAAATAGTAACTGGAACAGGGTGTGGCTGGTTTTCTTTCAGGTGTCCAGAACATTGAGGGCAGGCTTTTGGCTTTTGGTGGACATGCTAAGCGGACGATACTTGTGGAACAATCTGAGGCTGCAAGACAAGTCTTCTGCAGAACCTGTGAAGGTCATGAGTGGATGAAGATGCTCGATGTCAGATCATTCTGAATAACACAGGATCATCCCATTGGGGGGCAAGCTGATCTATGTTGCAATTGCAAGTTTAGTTGTCTTTGATGTCAATAGGCCTTTTGTGCTTCTGGTTTGATGCGTGTAAAGATTCTTATGTTCTCAATCTGTAATGCGGCACCCTCTCATGCCAGGACTATTTGAACAACAATTTTGAGGTCATGTTCGTTGACCTGAGACTTTCTCTGAACTGCTTTCAGAGATTATAACTTAATGCTCATACTGATGAGCAAATGTAAAATGGTGTTTTGCATGTGCATACACTAGATCTGGAGTTCAGAAGCACAATTGTGTAGAGAATTTACAGACAGCCAAAAGCCAGTTTTTCTTCTTTATTCTGTTTACAGGCCTATACATGTCATTTGCAGCAAGAATGTCATTGAGATGTGTCACTTTGGACCCATGTTCGACATCCTTGCTGCACATAGGCGTGAAGGTGAACTAGTTGTCAATTTGTAAAGCACATGGATCTCAACTAGATTCATGTGACTAGGAGGTCTTTTCTATTGCTGAAAGGGGGAACAAAAACTTCTGCTGACAACTGGGCCAGAGTTGCTGGAACTTGCAGACTCTTTAGAAGAAACAGCACTGTTATTTCACTTTCATAAGAGTGTTCTCAACAACAGATGTGATCAAACTACTGATCATAGGTCAGCACTGATTGGTTGACAACCACAGAGCTGATTGTTTCATAAACACTTATGAGTCAGAATGTTATCCAGCAATGAGGCAAACATGGCATAGTCTCTGCATTGAATCTAACAGGTACCCTCTTTCTCTCTAGATTGAGAAACTGACAGGATGCTAATTTCTGTTTTCTCTTTTCGATCCAAAACTTGTTGTCTTCAGCAGTAAAAATCCAGGTTGCACAACAGGTTTTGGAACAAATCATGCCATTACTGATTTCAACCATTTCACAATCAGGAAATTGAATAACGTGAACCTCACAAACCATTCCACTATGTTAAGCAGAGCCCAACCAAAACATGCACTGTCTGAGTGTTTTGCAAGTGGGGAGTTAAGATTAGTAACCCTCTGACAATTTTGCAACATGAAAGTGGGAAGTCAATGTTTGCAATGAAGTCAGAGAGAGAAGCACACTCTGCAGTTCCGCAAAAGTCCACAGTGGTCCCTTCTAGCAATGAAGTTGCCTCTTCAAGCCCACCTTTTGGTGGTCTTCAGATGAAAGTTGGACTTTTCTCTGTTAGTTACCTTTAAGTAACTATGCAAGTCAGGAGATTAAGTAGGCAAGGCACTGGGTGATCCCTAGGTAGGTAGATATGCCTTGGGTGAATCTATGCACTAGGTGGGTTTTTGCCGTGCACCCACACTGATGCATAGCAGAAACCCCAAAGTGACCAGGTTTTAAGATTGATAATCTACTTGGATAAAATTCCAATCATCTGCGGAGGTTATAAAAATTCAATCACTGTCTGGTAGACTATCAACTCAATTATCAAAAAATAGATCATTGACTCATAGGTTATCAATAATTGGGTTGATAATTGAATGTTTTTTTAATAACTGGCCGACACCTTAGACTTAATCAAGCTCCAAATTTAACATTTCAAGAGTTGAAAATAGTTCGTAAGAGGTCTCCCTCAAGATGATGAGTCCTCCTGATTCACCCCGGTCGGCATATATGAAAGATGCTAAATACCCGGGCCCTTAACAAGCTCTGTCTGGGCAATGGTGTGACAATGTTCTACAAAATGGTTGCCTCAGACCCCTACCAAGCTGAAACTGGCACAAGGCTGACGTTGCCTCAGATCATAACATCCTGATAGGTTCCTTCCTACCAGTGTTGATACCATGGTTGATACTGAGCGCAGGCCTATATAACAGACCCCAACACTCATAGAGAGGAGATAACTTACATGTGGATTGATATGTTGATACTAAGCACGCTGATTCGCTATGGGACAGGAATACCATGAAAATTTGTTCTCTGGCCACACGTCATCCATCCTGCATGGTGAGCTGGTGGGTGCTCATTCCCTCTGGGCCCCAAAGTCAGGCATGTGCTTATCCAGAAGACTTTGTGGGCTTCTGTATGATGTTAGTCAAACATGTACAATTGAGCGAGGAAGAAAGCAATGGGCAATCACATGCTACCATGACATGAGTACAATATGGCAAGCTATGCACACCTTTGACTTGGACTTAATATTGAGGGAGTGACTCTGTGAGCAGCTTTCTGCAGCTTGCTAAATATAGTTTTATGGACTTTCTTCCACACCAAGCTGGTGGCCTTGTGTCTACATGTAGAAATCGAGGTTCAAAAGGTGGATTGATTGATTGGAATATGGGGGGTTGTGCAATGGGTTTATTTTCTATTGAATCTGGATTTTTTAAAGATAAAAGCTGAAGGAAGAAGCCGAATGATGCTAAGTTTGCCAACGAAAAAGGTAGCCCAGTTTTTATCTTAACCTTTCCAAATGCTTGCTAATGTCTGCTTTTATTGCTCACCAAAACATGCTGAATATTGTTGCTCAACTTATTACTGTACAATGGTACCCATCCCCCCATGCCCCCCAATTAGCTGCTTTTCTTCTTGTAGTAGTTGGGAATGTTTGCTTCATGGAGCCAAACCCTATAAGGATTGGGTTCACTATACCAACTTGTCTAAGAGATGGGTAGGTGCCATCCTGAGGGGATGTTGAGGTTTGATGTCATGGGAACAAGAAAAGGCTTTGTTCCCATGTTTGAGAGCAACAAAACTCCCCATGAGCCCACACACCCCAAACCCTAAAGACCTGAAGTAGGACCTGAAGTAATCTTGTCTACCCACTTGGTAGCACCTTGTATTCAACTCGAGAGTACTAGGTAGGAAAATAGGTGACTACCCAGTCAAGTAGATGGCTTCTAGTTTATAGTTTATGCCTAGATAAGGGCTGTCTTCACTCTTTACTATACATACCTAGTAACAACCTGCTTGTGGTTTGTTAGCATCATTGTGTGTGGTTCTTCCTTATGAAGAGAACCTCTGGTCCTGATTTTGACATTTTCAATTTATTCACCCATTCTTTGGCTGGGGCATTGAGCATGGGTGTTTCAATTTTTAAATTCTCTAGTTTCAATTCTAGCACATTTTTTCAAACTCAAGAACATTCAAGCCTGATTCGAAAAATTGGGTTCAATTCCATGTGCAATGTATACATTCAGTGGTGCTAGAGATTGTATGAGTGTAAAGTTTTATAATAAATCAAAAGGTCTAAATGGGTAAGAAGTTCAACACCAACTGAAATTGATTCTTAATTATAAAGTTCAGCCTATTTATTTAACTTTATTAAAAAAAATAAACTACCATAAAAACCCAACCTTATATTCAACATGTTTTCTCACATTTCCAATTTGATTCTAGATTTAGTGAAAAACTAGTTCCGTAGGTCAATTCATGTGTCGATTTTGATAAAAAAGTGTCAACTTGGGTCCCAAGTCACAAGAACCTGACCCTAAACACTAACATTACAAATGCTCATATTTGTTAATTTCTGTTGCTAGAAAAGTATTGTTGAATTCTTTTCTCCTCAATGTAACCTTTGCCTTACCTTTTTTCACCTTGTCATGTTTTACATTGGGTGGTTCCACACTACAATGTACACAAAATCTTGTTACAACAATGCAATTTTTATTGCACTCAAAAATTGATGTGATATATGACGTAATTAGAAATGGTGAAAATATATAATTAATTGTGATTTACATGTTAGTCTATTGAAAATTACTATGATTTTTTTCTAAACATATCATATTTAATCTCCAATTGGATTTTTTTTTGTAAAATAAGTTTTTTCTGGAAAACAACAAATTTTAACAATAGAAATTTTTAAATACAACTGTTAATTGACAATTTTCAATGAAATTTTGCAAGTATAACTATGGAAACATAATAAACCATCTTTTTAAATTTTTGACATAATTTTCTTACATTTTTTTAATGTTGTGACATTGGCAGGTTTAATCTTTAGGAATGCATTTGGATGATATAAAAACTTGTTTTTCAAACCTCTTTGCTGAGAATCATGTTTCTAATCAAATTATAACCTCACAAGGTGTTAATTTTATTTATCCACAAAATTATTTATCACATTTGTGACATTGGCACATTCAACCTTTAGGAGTACATTTAAGTGGTATAAAAACTTGTTTTTCAAAAAAATGCTGTGAATCATATTTCTAATCAAATTATAACTTAACAAGGTGTTAATTTTATTTAACCACGAAATTGAAGTAAAGTGTTTGAAGGTAGATATTTATAATGTGATTAGTGTAAATTTACACAAAGAAAAATAAATGAAACAATTTGATATTCATGATTGTTTTACCTTATTTTATTTTTAAAACCCAATTCAACTAAATATAATTTTTGAAAAATTAAATTAAATGAATTTAAAGTTGCAATACTTTTAATAGTTTATGGACATCCAATTTTAAACTCCCCACCCATAACCTCCCATGTTATGACCCTTAAAGGGCACATAACATGCTAGGTTGCATGTGCCAAGGGTCTTGTAGCATGATACATACCCCCTAGCACCCATAACATGCCCAAAACATGTCTAGAAATGTAAAGGTCAAAACAAGTGTGGCAAAGATCAAATTGGGGAGGAAAAAAATTGTAGCAATATTCTTGTAATAATTGCAGTAACAACTACATGAGCATGTACGTAATGTTAAGAGATTTTAAACCCCAAGATTTAACACCACAAACCAAATACCCTCACAACATTGATTATTAGTAAGTAAGCCAAAAAAAAAAACTAAACTAAACTAACCACCATGGTTAGCTAGTGAATTGGAAACCAACAAAAAAATATTTTTTGACCACTTACCATCCATCCCAATGATTTTAAATAGTGAATTGCTAAGGTGGCCTAAGTGGATAGGTCTTACTAGTCTATGCTTAGCAAGTGGCATCCTCTCAAATTTTTGGTATTGTTCTATTGCTTTTTGAAATTTCTTGGTTATCCATGCTTTGATTGCAATAGCAAATGGAAAGTTCTTCAATGTATAAAAATATTGTGCATACATGCCACAACCAAACCTAGACAGGTGTTGTGTGCCTATTTCTCAACTCATTCTTCATGAAGAAAAACATAAAAAAACACCTTTCATCCTAAACATTCCTCAATACCGTAGCCATAGATAATTCAATAAGCTTCAACCACCTTAAAAACTTATGAGAAATAATCTACTTGATAGCTAGCAATGCCCACATTTAGGAACATAAATTAGAACCAAGGGGTGGCTTCATAGTTGTAACCACATTTGACATCATTGTCATTTTTAAAAAAAAGGTTTGTTGATCCAACAAAGTTTCATCAAGAAAGGGTCATGGAATGAAACAAAATTGACCCTCTTGTGCCACTCATGATAGTAATGGAATTTCAAAATGCTAAGTTGAGCCAAGAATACATGTTCAATTTCCAGTTGCAACCAAAATTGGGGATATATGATGTTAGTGACATTCATGATTTCTTATGAAGGAAATTTGTAATTTTATTTTTTAAATTAGCCCATAAACAACATTACTACATTTTGTTGATTCTTCCATAGCCAAGAATCAAATTACCTTTGAAGCCTAGCTTAAAACCTTAATCAATGTGCATCTTTTATGTTGCATAAAAATGTAGCCAATTTCTTTTTAAATAACATATTCAATCCTGGCTGTGGGTTTAGTAACCCTAAACTGCAAACCTTAACCGTCCATGATGTAAAACATCATTACAATGTTCATAATGTTTAAAAAGTGACATAAATACTTCAAACCCATACTTCTTTTATCCATTGCAATACATGTGATACAACTCCCCTTGATAGGTTTTCATAGTAGCAACAAAATCATATATAAATGTTTCATGGGTTTGCGTAAACTTAGATAGACCCTAAACACACTCAAGCATAAAGATAATGTAGGTTAGACCCAAGAACACTCAAATGCTAGCATCCAACGGTCCTCTTGTGTAGATGCAATTAGCAACCTCCATTTGTTGATAAAAATGGCAACTTCTATAAGCTCCTGACGTAGGATCTTGGCAAAAATGGCATTTTTTCCAACCTTGATCTGAAGTGGGGAGGTCGAAAGGGCTTTGAGGAGGCAAAAACTCATGGAATTTTTCCATAAAAGAAAGATGTTGATCCATCCTCGATGGTGAGCTGATGATTGTTGGTTCACTCTAGTTGTGTTGTTCATGATTCTGTTATATGTGGATTAGGTGAAATTTGTTTTCGGAAGTTGTTGA
Source organism: Sphagnum contortum (assembly GCA_963920785.1). Lineage (NCBI taxonomy): Eukaryota > Viridiplantae > Streptophyta > Sphagnopsida > Sphagnales > Sphagnaceae > Sphagnum > Sphagnum contortum. The sequence goes on from OY987288.1 coordinate 300,843, forward strand.
ATGTAAGGCTGGTCTAAAGCATCTTGTTCCATACATGTATCAAGCTAGACACTGATCCAAGTACCAAATTAGGTTTATGAAGAGATCCCAAAGTCGATACCCAAAGGTTCCAATAGATAAAATATTTCCAAAAGAATATAAAACAGATTTCAAATCCTTTTGCCACACATTCATTTGGTTGGGACTTGCATTTCATACCCAGCTACCTCAGCATTTTCAGCAATTGCTTCATTGAGGGAAACACCTACACTTCATTGGATCGTAATCAAAGCAGATGCAACAATTTGTTTTGGTTTTACTCAATTGCTCTATTACCATGCTAGCGATGTTTTGTAGCGTCTTTTCTTTTAAGTCCTATGATCTTGTTCTAAACTTTAGTGAATGTGATATCATTTGAAAACTCAAACTTCAACATTGTTCGAGAAGCTCTGTGAACAAGCGCTTTGTCAATAGTCTAGAAGACTTGCACCAGAATGACACATTCATTAAAGACAAATGTGAAAGTTGTTGGGGGCAATTAAGTAACAACAGAAATGGCTTCATCTTCTATTGCTTCAAATTACTCCTTGGCTCAGCAAACAAACAATCTTTTGGAGAATGGGTTTTCTTCCCACCATCAAGAGCAAATGTTACTAATTTCAGCACTTGACCTTCTAATATAATACATGACTTTTAGCTCATCAATTGGGGTTGGGAGGCCAATTTTCCAATTTGAAAAGCTACATGTAAATTATTCATTGATCTCATTCAATTCTTTGGATGCAATATTGCTTATTTACATTTCAAACAAAAAGCCTTCTGTAGAGTTAAATGTCCTAATTTTAGCTACATAGCAGTGTTGGGCAGTTATTAGAAACTGCACCAAACCCCAGCTGGTTTCTTAAAGCTGACTGCAGTTCTCAAACAATAAGAAATCACCCAGCTTTGATTGATAACCATGGTTATCAAACATGTGAATACCCAGTTTTATATATACATAGAACCATGGTTCTTCATTTTCTACAAAATTCAAATAATTGCCTGCAAAACTGCTGGTCGTTGCCAATTTAAGGCTATTTAAACCTTGTTGAAATAGGCAAAGATTACATTGACCTATGTACATGTGATGACTAAAAGATAACTAATTGGGCTCGGTGGTCTTGTGCGCACTAACAATGACAATCAACTAATGAAAAAAATGAATTGATTTTATGAAAGTTTCGGTTCCATTCAAACAAAAATATTGAATGACATTGCCTGCAACTTGAATTGAATTGTATTCAAATTTTTTTAATTTTAATTCAAATATGATTGAATTCAAATTTAATTGAAGATGAATGATGTACATCAGATATTGAAATTTTTCTTTGAATATGTGTTGACAAAAAAAAACATTGAAAAGACATAAATTCCACTTCTTTTCATTTCAGAATTGACTAAACAAATTCCAATTTTAAATTACTCTAAGGATTACTCTTGGAATTGTCCAAAGGAGGACTTATGAAACCTAAAGTTGTGCAACTGACTTGTCTTCTTTTTTTTGTAGGGAAATAATAGATCTCACCCTTGAGTTGTTGGCACCCCCAAGTCAAGCTCAGTGGCAAAGAGTCACTAGGGATATCATTTGCACAACAATGGGTTTGAACCCAGGAACCTTTAGAATTCCAAGGTCCTAGATATGACAATACCACTGAGTCATCACCGTTGGGCTACCTAAACCAACTTTGATGAATCATTGCCCCCAGAATTTCTTCATGAATTACCCAAAGAACAAAATATCCAATATAGTTTGATTATATGAGTATTGTTTTTCACAAATGGTTATAAGAAACTGATCATTAATGACTATACTCTTCGTTTTGTATGCTTATCACAAACAATTACAATTCTAAAACTCTATGGTCAGGTCAAAATGACCATTTTTCTTGTTATGAACATCTAGATGTGGCAGTATTGTCAATTGTTGGGTACAATTGTTTCCGTGTTTGGGCCGATGCCATTAGTTGTTGATGCTAAACAGCTAGCAACATGTAGAGCCTTTCTTAAGTTAGCCAGAGGTAAGCTTTTCAAAGAGAGTTTCTATGTGTATTTTTCTTTCTATCAAACATGGAAGGTCACCTATCTTCCCCAGGACGATTTTCCATGTATTATGTCCAACTTGAGAATGGATACATTGGGATTAAAAAAGATAAAAGTTCCACTTTCATTGGCTGCAAGCAAAAGCTTGATTTGACAAATTCACTCAAACATCAACTACAGATGGGTATGCAAAGTGTGCATCAAGTGTTAGGAAGAAGCTGGAAATTATTGAAGTTGGATTTTGAAGCTCTGTTGCTGGAGACATCAGAGGTGATTGTATTTTTTTCTTTATGTAACAATCAGCCATGGAACTGTTTTTTCTCAGTATATACTTCCTTTTTTGTGCAAACATGAGATGCAAGATTGTGGGAATTTACTTGTTTTTGGGGTTGCTCTTCGAGCATGGTGTTAAGAAGCAAAAACCATAAAAGAAAGGAAGGACATCGTTTGCCATTGATTGCAGAGCCTACAAACATAGAGAGGGGGGAGGCAATAGGATTTTGCCCAAGCAAGTGGCAAAACTTACAGGACCAAAAACAACAAAGGATATTGAAATGTGCCACTAAAAGCCAAAGCTAGATACCTTCAACCCCCATCCTCAAGAGAGGTGGTGAATCAAACATAATTTTCTAATAATCTCCCAGTGTCCATACATAAAAAACCTTTCAGGCTGCTTCATATATGACCTATGAAGCCAGAGAAGGCAAAAGATGAGAGGCATGCTAAACCCAAGGAGTGTCCCAACCCAATCACAGAGGAAACAAAAAAGGCCTTTGACAAGAGATAAGCTTGACTGAGATGAACTTATGAAGCAAACTCCCCTGCTAAATTTTTTAACATCCAGATGGATTGTGTAGGTAGTATGAAAGTAACATGTACAAAACTTTATTTCACAAGCAGTGAATTTGTGGCTATTATCACAATATATATCACCAAACTAGCACACTAAAAATGCAAGGATGCTTTGTTTATCTACTGATTAAATTAGATTGTACAGAGTCGCTGCTGAGCAGCAATTTCAGCCCAAGGTTGAACATGACCACCTTCTATTCTGCAAGAAATGGTTTATGCAAATGTACCAGTAGAATTATACACCAAAGTAACAAAAAGCACAATAGTTCTATTTAGTAATCATGTCCAGAATAGTTGCACATCAGAAAGATCTTCCTCTTGGCTCCAACACACCTGTATTTTGTTCACATGCAACAGGATGCAAACACACTTGCAACATGCTTCAGATAAATTGGCCACTTTCAATTCCCAACTTCAATGTTTTCCACAGCTGGGATGAGTAAGGGTGACTTGTGAGATGTCACTTGACAATCACCCTGTTGATCTCCCCATTTGACTTCTCTGGATAGTAAACACATGAAACACAAAACCCAATTTTTTTGCATCCTTGCTACACCATTCAACTTCTGTTGGTGATTGATCTGTCTGTAACATCTCCAAAAATTTCAGTAGTTGATGTCAATCACACAGCACATACACCCTTTTGCACAATGTGGATGACGGTCATGAGAACTCCCATTGTGTTGCTGTGTCAGCATTCCTGACAAGGGCTGCATCTGCTGAATTGTCCGCAGTGCATCAGAAATCTTAGCAGAGGTTATTATGAAGTCCCTTTTTGAGCTGTTGCCAGACTCTCAGTGTGAAATTTTTCAGGGATTCACTTCACACTTCCACTGATGTGATTGGAAGTGGTGAATCAAGGACAAAAGTCCAATTGACTGGGTCTTTTGAGACCACTGGAATTTGCAATCATCTTGTGATTGTTTGTCTCAAGAAACAGGTGTCTCCTTCGCATGCAATAGAGGGAGAGAATTTTTCAAAAGTTGATCTGCATCAAATACTGTGCTCCCAAGTCGTGCAGGTGGCCAATACCGCACCACTGACCTGCCAACAATATTCTCTATAGGAAGTGGCCCCCTGAGATCAGATAAAACCCAGTCAGATAACCTGAAGAAAAACAAATGTCCAAATTTGAAGACAATGAACATGCAGAGCCTAGGCGTTACCTCTGACCTGTGCCCACTTCAAAAGAGTGACAACCTGTTCTTACTTAAAAACAAAAATCACTATGCTTCAAGCACAGAAACAAATGGATAGAAGCTGCAGAATGTTGCCTACCAGACATGAGAATCAAGGCTGTTGTTCCGATTGTCCCCCATCACAAAAACATGCCCCTTGGGCACTTTCTGCAACAGCCATCCACACAACTTTCAGCATAACTACCAGTCCCACAACATGGCTACCCTAGAGATTTCTTGCACATTATAGTGTGTGCATCCTTCCAAGAAACATCAAACATTGGCCATTCCCCATAACTGCGCTTCAACCCCACAAAACCCTGGCAACACAACATCCCTAGTATGTGAGCATCACAATCATGTATGATATCCTCCAGGTTGAATCACTATGTTGCCAACATTCTATGACCGTTACAAATTCACAACTAGAAATGAGGCAATTAGTCTATCCATGTGCAGCAGTATGCATGGGCAGAGGTAGAGATTCATACATAGGGTTTCATGTCATAGGCCGCTGGCTCTGCTATAAAGTCCTCACTTCTAACAAGTCCATTTACAACTAGTTTACCATTCAAAACCTGCAAAACCGAATGCAACACCAACTTCAGAAGACAGTACTGCCAGTCACACACTCACCTCACTGCCAGAGAGACTCTCATGACAACTCACAATCTGTGCCATTTGAAAGTACTGAACAGAACTGTAGACATGGTGAATCATGAATATGCATTCCACAAGGCAAACAGAAGTATTGCAGAGCAATCCTTACCTGGACAAGATCACCTGCCTGTGCAACAACTCTCTTGATAAATACCTCCCCGGCACTATAACCCTTATCCTGCAAAGAACTCATGCAAAAGAGTCCAAATCAGATTACAAGCAACACACTTGTAGAATTCAAAGATAACTATTTGTTGTAATCCATGTTCAACATCTCATTCTTACACCCAGATGCAAGATACCCCTCAAGAGAATCATGAGGAAAACTCAATCATGAATATCCTTCTACCAGTGTCACAGACTTCAGTGAACACAGAAGCACTAGTCTAGATTTCTTACCAGCAGAATTTGTGGTGGCTTAAAAATAACAATGTCATTCACATTAGGCTTCCTGAATAAATAAGAGACCTGCCATGTGATTCCAACTACCTTGTGAGCATCTTAGGCAAAAACCACTCATCAAAACCTCCACTCTGCCAGAATTGATGCAAACTACAGACAGATTGTGCAACATAACAGTTATGAGAATTAAATTACAACAAAACACCGTCATAGAAGAAGAGGGGACAAACTTCACCTTTTCGGCAATAATGCGGTCTCCAACTTCAAATGTGGGATACATGGATAAGGATGGGATGAATCGCGGTTCAGCAACAAACCACCTGAAGAGGATTGACATGGTGAAATCTGCAACCATAGTCTTGCCTTCGTCTGATGTGAAATTCATCCATTTGGGGAGCCAGCTTGATCCCTCCACCTCTTTGGCCTCTTCAGTTGTGGTAAAATCGACTTTGTTTTGCAAGCTAATAATAGTGGATTCACTGGTTCTAGCTTCAGCTTCTCCAAGGCTGAGAGCAAGGGTTTCTGTTTTCAGTTCCTGGCTGTTGAGGGATATGTGGGAAGACCTATTCCTGCTAACCCAAGGAGATTGGAAAAACTGAGAGCATGGCAGCCTTTCCAGGCCTTGTATAAGAGCGGAGCTTGGAATTCCTGCCGTGCTCGTTATGCGAGTGCTGGAGTATGAAGATGAGGAGATCGAAAGCTTGCTGGTGAGTTGTGGTTGGAAAAGCCGAGAACAAATGGATGTTGATGATGGCGCAGCGCTGAATTTTCTGTCGTGAACCGTCTTCAGATGTACAAGCCCGGGAACAACAAGTGCTACTCCAGCCACCCCGGCACCAGATAGAGTAGCTGCACATGGTCCTGCTTGCTTGAAGCCTACCTTCCAGGACTGGAAACAGCAAGAAGAAGAGCTTGGCCCAGCCTTTACATTTCGAGGCTTGATCCATCTGGTTTCGCTGTCAACAGCAAGGAAATGCTTCACGCCAATGTCGCGCATAGGTTTCGTGTTCACCCAGAAGCGAGAACACGAAACCGCCACACGCGTAGCCATTTCGGCAAATTTCCGGAAACAGATCCAGAGAAGAAAGAAGAACAGAATCACAAGACTTACAACGAAAGATTCATGTTTGGAAATAGAATGGAAGAAACTGGGTCTGTTGTGAGGAATTGGGACAAGCTAACTTCCCGAGAAGACCCTTGAACAAATCTCTCAAGACGTCTCCTCTTTTCTGCGTTCAACAATCAATCAAACAGAAGAAGAGAGCGAAAGCACGACACTGTGCGAGTCACAAGAGTGCGAAAACGAGAAAGAGATGAAGAGCTTCGGAGTCACAGCCTCCCAAAAACAGAACTCCAATAGAAAAGAGATCGCAAAAAAGGGGAAAATATTGAGAAGCAAAGGAAGGCTCAAAGAATGGGTAAAAGAACCGGCGAAACAAGACGCAAAAGAAGTCGGCAATTGGGAGAAGAGTCAAAACGGAAAGCCTCTTCAACGAGGCTCCTCTTCTGCGAGAGAGCACGAGGGACCAAACCCTAGTGCGTTCTGCGAGCAGCGACAAGAGACAAAAGAGATCGATCGAGAGTTGCGTTCGGCGCCTTTTAGAACAGATGAAGTGCGAGCACGATAACGCAGGACCGTCGGTTTCGTCGGCATCGCACGGTTGAAACATCACATTGGCTGCGGCGTCAAAACCGCGCTGCCGACTGCCCAGTCCTTAGCGTACGCGCGGAAATACGCAACGTATTTTTTTCAACAACCTTAATACTTAATACCAAATTAATACGCGCATATTACTACCTAGTACCTACGTAGTACCTACCCCCCAAAAAAAATGCACCAAAGGATTGATCTCATCAATCCCATTTTCTATTTTCTGAATTCTATTTTCCCAATTCTCCACGGTTGGTGCCAGGGATTTTTTTCAATTTTGTGATGTAACTGAAGTGGTCATCATCCATAAGATGATTTAGCCAGATTTGGCTACATACTAGATATGAAAGTTTTTAAAAGAGAATCTTTCTATATTTATGGCTACGTACTGGAGCTTGTCATTAAAAATCTGGATTTTTTTCTTTTGAAATCTGGCGAATTTGAAAACAGGACAATAAGATTTCAAAATTATGAACATTTGAACACAAACATTTGTCGGGTATTTTTCATAAGACCTCTGATGGGGTAAATCAATATGGTAGATTAGAAATGAAGGAGTTGGGAGTTAGCTTGATGAGCAAGTATGCACCTCATCTAGCCTTCCATGGCCAGGGTGAATGACCACACAGGGTGGTACACTCAGTTTTTTTAAGCAAGCCCTCTTAGTGGCCATATTAAGTCAAACACATGTTTGATTTGAACTAGGACACCTGATTTAATCTAAGCACTGGATATTTGTGATACTTAGAATTAATTTAAATGGATTTGAGGATTTATACCATGGCACCAACATGGGTGAGTGAATGGTTCACCAAAGCCACCTTCCGCACCCCTTTCCCCCTTATTTGCCTGGATGTTTCATCAACTTTCTATCTCTCTTTAGGTATTTATTATTCGTTTTGTGTCTCCTTCTTCATCACGATTGGATGTAATTTTTCTAGCACACACGCAAACCAGTCAACGGGTTCTATTACTTTGTAAGAAAAGTGGGTGGGTGGGTGTGCACCACGGCCCACCTCCCCCTTTCGTGTCCTTTAGAAAAAGAGAACTAATGTAGTAGGTTAACTTCATTAAACTTGGGGTCTCATTGGCACATTGTTATTTTCTGGCCAATCATAGGTCCTGCAGGGCGGTGTTGGGTTTATAAAGAAAAAAAAAGAAAAGAGAGGAATCAATGAACGGATGAATGAGTGAGCGAGTTAAGGACCAACACCACAAGAAACAAAGGAAAACAAAAGACGGAGAAGAACCACTGAATGAATGAATGGATGGATGAGGAAGCTAAGGTCCATGAAACTATGAAGAAGTTTCAATGGCAATGACTAAGAAGCTTCTGTGTTAGTAAGTTCTAAAGTAACTTTAGATGACCAGAGGAGCCAACCCATTTATAGTAGTCTATTATTAAGCCATACAAGGTTACAACAAGAATTTTGTTTTTGTTTTTTTTGGGGGGGGGGTAATAGATAGGGAATTTTTTATTAGAAAGGCCGAATTTCCAAAATTAATTGGGCTCACTAATAAAAGAACGACAAGAAATTAGGCCAGATTACCTACGTGTTCCAATTTCATAGTTTTTCTTAGATTACGGAAGTTTCACAGGTTAAGAGTTAACATCTTAGCTTGGCTTGCTTGTTGGTAGTGACTTTCCTGACGTTTTGTGACACTTGGGTAATTTGTCCTCCTCCTATGGATGGATTATTATTAGCAAGTCTCAGCCGCCCACAAGCACATCTAGCAATTTCAGAGCATACTCCTGATCATATTATCCCTTGACCCCTTTCACACACCCTTTGGCCCCTGGTAGTTTGCAGAATCTGAAATGCTGTGGAATTTGTAGGGTTGAAGAATGCACACCATGTATGCTGTACTGGTGGAATTGAAGAAACTTAATGTTATTTTATTTGTAGGTTCATCAAGTTTCTAAAAGTAGTCATTATGTTTAGGTTAAAGTTGTATTCCCAAAATAAGGGTCTTAGATGTTAGGATAAGGTGGTCTAGTCCAGCCCCACAATTTGGGAATGCTCCCCCCCCCCCTATGCCTCATCCTATCTTAGGTACCTTATTTTGGGAATGGCGCTCACCCTTGGGCTTCTCCCCTCCCAAAGCATGAGGAGACTGATATCATGAACCAAAACATATGTATATCATCAAGTGTAAGATGAATCAGGGACCTAGTTCTTGTTGCTGCTCCTTAAGAGTGGGCCTGATCTTAGGTATGTAATGAGGCCTAAAGCATTGGGAGAAGTTTCCTGATGTATTTGGAGAGCACCTTATCTGGGTGAATATCGCTCCTTGAGAAGCGGAGGGATCTCATGCCTACCCCTTAAGAGTTAGAGGGAAATTATGCTAATTTATAGGTGTAAGATCCATTCAACTCTTGAGGGGTAGCTGTAAGAATGCTCCCTCTCCTATTCCTCATGGGTGTATACAACATTCCCAGAATGCAGGGCCAAACTAGGCATTCACCTTGTTCTTTGACCCTGGAGCATTACTCTACACCAAAACCTCACACAGTCCACTCCTTTTCTATTATAATATTCCTCCTCCTTTTCTAGGAGGGATAATCACCAGTATTGCCTGCCCGCCAAATACACTGGGAAATTTCTCCTAATGCTTTATGTTGTCAAATTTCAATGAAGGGACCATTTGAAAAGTGTCCCAATTGTTTATAGAATACTTCACTTTTTTAAGCACGACCACTACCTGTTTCACAAATGAGATCAAACTTCACACTTCAACAATAGTCATTGATGATATACTGAATATTAGTACTAAGCACATGTTTTACTGGTGAAGTTCTGGTTGAATTTTCCCCCCCCCCAGAAACTTGAAAAGAAATTACTAGACTCCACATTTCACATTCAAGTTGTTGATCTAAAAGATGTGAGGATTGATGATCTAATCACTGAAATGGTAAACATTAGTAGACCCTTTGACCAATCTATCCACCTGCTCCTCATCTCATGGCACAAATCTTCAAAACACACCATTCAGTTTGATTCATGGTGGATTGGTTGGTGGCTCAAGGTTGTTATTTGTGTAGAAGTCTAATTTTTGGACTTCTTGATGCCAATTCTGGTGGAAAATTTCTGTTGGGTAAACATGGAATTCTATTTTCTCACAATCCACTCAGCAAAAAGAACCAAAAAACTGATGGGGTGAAGCAAACATGAATCGGGACAAAGCAACATTAGTCTAAATGAATCAGGATAAAGCAATGGTACTCTATGAGCAGTAATACTTTGCTCACATGTTTTGCCAGGGAAAAAGAAACCATCAAGACATGCCAGTGACTTTGACAAAAACATAGAACTGCAATGCATTTGAAGAAAACATAGAACTGCAATTCAGTTGGTGAAAATATTTACCCTTCATTTTGGAAGATGGGCCCTTCCACTGATCTGAAGCCTCCAAGTTCAAGTTCCAGTCCTCAACACATCCACATCTGCTCTCAGCACATGTAACTTAGCACTGCAAGGTGCTCTACATTGTTTCTAGTCCCCTTTTTTGCTACAACAATTTCTCCTCTACATAGCCCATGCAAACTCTGAAGAGCATGCTGCAGGCAAAAAGAAAAACAAAGCTCTCAAGCTATCTGTTCATGATCTGGACATTCACAGTTCTGGCCCGTTGGAGAGCCCATTTTAGAGAGAGATCAAACTTGGAACAGATTGGCTTGATGAGCATTCATTGTCCTCAGTGGTGAGCAACAAATCTGGTCCAAAACTTGAATGAACCATTACTGGTATGGAAATCAGAATGGGCTCCAATAATCTCTGCTGACATTCAGCAATTTCCATTCTGCAAACAATGGCATTTGCACATGTAGCTAGAAGTTGCAGATATCACGGTCTTGTTAAGGTTCAGCCAAGATTACACTAGCTACAGAACATTGCAACAGATTTTTCAAAACAAGTCAAAACCTTGGTTGCTTGTATGGTTAATGTGTCAGCATACAGCCAATTGGGGTGGCTTCAAAACACCTCCTCTGGCAGTAAAAACTTGACCCCAACATCCTGCAAAACCAGTCACAACAGTCTCACATCTGTGTAAGATAAGCTTTTGACTCTTCTCCTGTAAGTGTAGTACTTCTCAACTTTTTGTTGCACAATTGTTTGGCTGTCACAAGAACTGGGCTCAGCCCCCACCTCATAAAAACTACACTGTGGCCACCATTGCACAGAAATATGCTAACTGTAGCATGTTCTACAACACAAGCGAACAGATTGTGAAAATGAATTGGCTATCTCCCAACAGCCAATACTTTATCCTTGCATCTGCCACTCTAACCCTCACAACGAGTACTGACAACAGACGTATTGAAGAGGCTACTGGAGAGAACCTTCCAGGCAACATTAGCCCACCCTTAGGTTCACAACATTCACAGTACCTTGATTATAGAACATATACCTCACCTTGGCAAACCCAATGTCAGCAGCACTGTGGTCACCTTTTCTGCCAGCAGCATCTCCAACATAAAATGAGCTGCCATAGATCTCTCCAGTTGTCATACAAGATAAAAACTTGCAGTCATTTGTTTGATGGTCATTTATGCACTCTGTACTTGACCCTCACCATCTTGAGGCCCATAAGACTAGAAGCAATATGAAAGTCTGAAAAAACGAAAAGAACAAATTTGGGAACCCAGACATCAACCTTCTCTTCTAGAAGCCAGACAAAGAAAGATTGGTGCAATGACTTTCCCTCAAGTGAAAGAAATGGAAACTTTGGATCTGTGAGCAGTTCACAGTGAATTGCAATTATTGGGCTTCTTCCCAGCTTTGTAGAAAATATAGAAACAGAGTCAACACCTCTCTTTATCAATTGGGATGCCATCATTAAGGTGCTTTTCCATGAGATGCCACATGCCTGGAGCAGGCTTTCGGCATGCATCCCCAGTCCCCTCTTTCCCACATGATATGAAGGTCTGCACAGAGCCCAAACAAAATGTCAGAGATTGATACTCTTGTTGGGTAATGAGAACCAAAGGATTATGCAAACATCCTTCTTCAACTGACTTGTCATGTATGCAAGCAGGCACTGAATATTTGTTTCAAGCCGACAGTCAGTTCTTGGAACAATTTAGAAGATGTATGAGGGATCATAGTGCCAGATAACCTGCACAGGCACTTTCACAAGTTCCAGAAACCCTTCCACACGCCCTAGTTTAGAATCCACAGCTTTCTGTCTTGAGTTCTTCCATCGATCAATGTTGGACTCATTGGAAAAGATCACCTGAGCGATTCACTGACAGTTTGTAAATAGTACGTCATACCTAATTATGTGAGGGCACAAGAGGTGCCAGAATTGAGCAACAATGAAATGAGTTGCAGACAATCCACTTTTCTGGCAAGTAAATAGATGGCAACAGGACAAAGGGAAATCAAACTACAAAGGAATGAAGTGGGCACTGGGGTGTCTAAGTCACCAACCAGCTTGTAACCATCATCATGATATTTCTGAAATTTCTCCGGGATTGAAGGAAAAAGGAGAGACCATGCATGTGCTCCAGTTCTAACCAGCCAAAAGAAAAATAAAATGTATTCAAGTACATCCAGAACAAAACCTACTTGCATTGAACATTGTATCAGCTCTCACCCACAATGAACACAATAGAATCTTCAACAACATTTATTGAGCAAAACCCTCTCAGCTCTAGCTGCAAGGCAGTTATATACACAGATCAAAATCACAGGCAAACCTTCAACAATCTCACTACTCAACCAGGGATGCAAATTCCATACAGCACAGACAATCTTGGTAAGTGGGACAAACCTGCGAATATCTGTCTTGACAAGGCAACCATCAAAATCAAATGCTGCAATCTTCTCAGATGCCTGCAGTTTTTCTGTCTGACACCCTCAACAGAAATGTTACCACAAAAGCCACTGCTATGCAGATGCAGAAGTAGCTGTTTGGATTGAGAGAACTATGGAATGTATGTCCATGGCTAGGATGGGAAACTAATGGCACGTGGTTGCAAATACTTCAGGAAACACAATTCTGCACTGTCTCATGGAACACCCACCTCATGGAAGATCACTGAGGAAAAGGACTTCCATCCCTTAGGTAGACATGCATCCTGTTAGCAATCCACACATGGAGTGTCAAACTCACAAGGACAATCTGAAGAATGCAAATAAAAACCCTAGCACCATGGATACAGGAATGGCAATCTAATGTCCCAATCTTCCTTGTGAGGGAGAGAACCATCAAAATGAAGCAGAGAGAGAGTTCAAGCAACAATCACACTTCTTGCCAGTTTGAAACTGGACATACTTTGTAAGTGGTACTGAGCTGAGACAGGTCAAAGCTCTGAAGAGTCTTCTCCCACAACTTTGCATTGTACAACATCACCTGCAGCAGCAACAGACCGGACCTAGTTAGCCCCTAGACTATTGTTGTCATCTTTGTGACTAGCATTGTCATTCCAGATAAGGTACAGTAGAAATCCTGAACCGTAGCAGCTGACAGCATGACTGTATTCTGAGAGAATGACATTCTATAGAGTAAATCTGGGAAGAAGTCTTAGATGTCAATGCTGAAAAAAATTGCAGAATGAGTGAATCCAAAGATAAGCCAGCAGGAGAACCTGGCCCTTTTGCTCCTTCTCAGAAGAAGCAGATGCAACATCAATCCTTATCCGTTTGTCATCATGCTTGTGAGAAGGTTCTACATCAGTTGTGCATACTGTAAGTGCTCCTAAAGCATCTCGATCAGAGTCCTGCATTTGGTCAAAAAAACCACTGCTGTTGTCAATCTGGAGTCTGGCAGCAAACATCCAGAAAGTGTGCAAGCAATGCATTTATGTGGTAGCCAGATAGATATGTGACACAAAACTGCATGCCCTAGATTCATAATCATACACAATTGGAAGCAATGCATGCTTTACAACTAAGGAAAGTTGAAGAAAAGCTTGATCAAGCACTTTGCATCTTCCTGTTGAAAGAACAGAAAGCTCATCATTTGCTTTATTTGTTGCCCAGGAGTTCTGGAAACCCATTCCCCAAGCATTCTTCGACCTGAAGAAGCTCCATTACAACATTCATTGTCACTGCTAATTGTGTGGATTTTCTCTGCTACATTAGTGATTCTTTTGCTGACTTTTGCACAGAATTCATACAACAATCTGAAAACTGACAACAACAAAAGATTGGTAAATGAGAAGAATCCACTCACTTTCAGGTCAGTGAATCCTGCCAGTTTTGCAGCATCCATGGACTTTGGACTATTCTTCACAAAGCAAACAGGATGGTGCCTGCTTGGAAAACCCAACTCCAACAAATGTTAGAGCATAGGTGAGTTTGCATGCTTATGAGATGCATGGACAAATTTCTAAAGTCGACACAGAAGAGCCTTTGTTTTCCTTTTGGAATAGAGGAATGGGTTGCCATGCTCTTTGTACCATTTCGTGTTGTCATGCCCTCGATCCTTCGTCACGGAACCCAAGCGCACCGATCCTTTGGCAATGACTGTATTACAATGCTTGCAGGTTGCCCTGCCTGACTTTGCGTATTCGACAACCAACTTCTCCATTGCTGCAGATGCTTGTGCGCAAAGCATTGTCACTGCTAAGCCATAGCTGCAAGAAAGCAACAGCAACTACAGTCTGAGTATCCACAGCAGATCCTTAAACCCTAATCTTCAAACCCTTTCAAAGAGAGAGCTGCGCAGCATTGGGGACCTCGAACTGATCTGAAAGGCGAAAGGATTTCCAGAGAAGCATCATCTCAGTTTCAGAAAACCATGTTTCATCGACCGCGCACATGAACCGTGGTGGTGGTGGCGAACGCCGGCATTTTTGAGATGGGTTTCTGATGCTGGCGCAGGAGTGGCGATCGTGTGCGTCGCGCACATGCAGCAGCCAGCAGGCTGCCCTCAGCCTGCGCAGGTTTTCTCTCAACAGCTGCCCAACCAGCATGCAATGATTTATTTGTTTTTGAAAATTTAAAAATATAAAATGGTTTCAAAAATTAACTTTTCATGTGGGATTGATGTATACTAGGGTAAACAGGCCGGTGAATGAACAATTATTGTTTGTTTACATCTACACTCTAAAGATAAAATATAGCCCCCTAAAAAGCACACCCATGGTTGTTAAAATTGCTCAAAACCAGTCAAAAATGAGGAAGATATACTCCTTCAAAGTTGGGGGGACTGTAAAAGTTGCTTTAAAAACTACACGTGACAGCCCATGATAGCTTGTTTAGTCCCCTAAAACCAAACATTAACTTGGGCATTAACGAACATTATCTAACATTATCTACCCAGATATCAAACTGGATGGGAATTGGATGAAAGATTTCCTCAAAGTAAGCATTCACTTTTGATCACATGGCTCAAGTTGCTTACAAAACAAGGCTTAGATATCAATGGTTATGGGTAAACATATTCCCATTCACCAAATCCATTGCCCCTTCCGAAATGTTTGGTCACAAGTTTTATGTCACCCCCACCAAACATCCAACTCCCAATTTGCTTCTCTGAGTTTCTTTGAGCTCCTATGAGCTTGATGCTCTCAAGGTACTATTTGTCTTTGGTTTATGTTGAATATTGTGTTTGTGTTTGCAGGTTTGTACAACTAACGTCTCTTCTTTCTACAATTGATGCAATTTCAAATTACTCTCTAAGTTGTTGCAACTGCTAGCGATCGTGATGCATCCGTCTTTCCTCTCTCACAACTCAGTCATTGCTCCTCTCCTTTTTGGTCTCTTTCATCTCTCACACCTGCTAGCAATGGTGTTGCATCCAACTTCTCCTCTCTTTCCTCTCTCTCATCTCTTCCACCTATAATGATGGTGTTGCCTCCCTTATTTTCTCTTTCTACCAACTTTTTTCTCTTTTTTTATCATTTCTTGCATCTATAGCAATGGCGCATGTCTTTTTTCTTTTTTCTCGTTTCTCGTCTTCTGTTTGTTTCTCATTTTTTACACTTGCCAAAATGGTGCCACATCCCCTTTCTATTTTCTCTCCGTCAATTTTTTGTCTCTCCTTTCTCTTTCATCTTTCGCACTCACTGGCCTTGGCGACAAGTCTTCCTCCTTTTTCAACTATCTATGGGCTCTAAGTTCAGAACTTGCCTACTGTTAGTGATGGTGATCGGTGTTCCCTCTCCTTTCTCAACTATCTCAGAGCAATTCTAAACTTACTTGTTGCCGGTGATGGCAATTGATAATTTATGATCTTTCTCTCAACTATTTCTAAGCTTTGGGCTTTGGGCTTTCATATTATTGGAGATGACAATTAACACCCCTTCTTTTCTTTCTCAAGTTTCTTAGAGCTCAAAGTTTTGAACTTTCCTACTGCCAATGGTAATTCACCCCCTTTTCTCCTCTCTCATTTCTTTTAGAACTTAGACCTTTCTTGTTGCTAATGATGGTGATCCACCCCCCTTCTCTCCTCTCTCATATTTCTTATAGCTTAGAACTTTGAGCTCTTTTACTATTGGCGATGGCAATCCAAGCCCCCTCTCTCCTCTCATCTCTTTCAAAGCTTAAAGCTCTAAATTCTCTTAATGTTGGTGATGGCAATCCCCCCCCCCCCTTTCTCCCTGCTCCTTTCTTTCAAAGCTTTGATCTTTGAACTTTCTTGTTACTAATGATGGTGATCCACCCCACCCTTCTCTCCCCTCTCAGAGTTGAGAACTCTTTTGTTGTTTTTTTTTCCAACCATTTCAACTATTACAATTGATGCCCCCTCTTTCCTCTAAACCCAAACTTGTTGATTATTTTCAAACCCTCCTTCTTTCATCAACCTCCTCTTGATCCTTTGCCATTTTAAAATTATTGTTCATGGTTTTCTATCTCTATTGCTACTTTTTTTTCTCATGTGTTGTTTCATTGATATATTTCTTTCATTTGTTATGTAGTTGTTACATTTTTCTCAACTGCTACTAAGTTATTTCTCAACTACTACCAATCTTTCAACTACTGCTACCTTCTTTCATTTGTTGTATAGTCTACTATTAAATGCACTACCTTTCCCCTCAACAACATCCTCCTTCCTTAGTCATTAGAAGGTAACAATTTTGTTTTTCGACACCTTCATGTTTGTTGTTTAACCCTTGTCTACAACCTTGCCTACTATTGAGCCCATGTTGTGTAACCCAAATTCAACCCCATGTTTTTGCGCAAATCTGCTTGAAGACCTACTTGAAAATCATGGTGAAAGTGGTCACCCATTTCAATAATAACTACTAGAGTCCAAGTTGCAATGAACCTTACTCTCACACACTTCTCAACAATTTTTCGAACTTTTTGTTCTATTGTAAAACTCAATTTTGTTGCTCGTTCGGTTCACTTGTCTTCTTTTCACCCATTTTGATTTCCTCTGTAATTGATTTTTCCATTATGTTTTTCCTTAGGATGTCTAGGTATCCATAATTAATCATAGCATGTGACTAAAAATAATCATTTGATGGTTTTTTGTCCTTTAGTGCGTCTTACACATAAATGAGGTAACAACAATAGGTTATGCACCCTCATCGATTCTTGGGTCAAATTTGGAAATAATTAAACTTATTGCAACATCTTTTGAGTATTTCAAGATGACCCTCATTTAGGTTTACAACATCAATTTATGTTGACTACTAATTTAATATATAGGGCTATGGGGCATATTTACATAGTATTGTTGGATGATGATTTATTTTAGCTATATGGAAAAGTTTTGCAACAATAAATTCCTCCCCCCATTGAGGATTATTCTTAACTTCCTACTTTGTTGTGTAGTCTTCTTCATTTCCTACATTGCTCACGTTTATTGTAGTGCAAACCTTTGATGGTTTAGTCTTGTTACCCATTGCCTTTGGGTTCAAAGGCCATACATGTAGTCCTAAACATAGACTTGATGTTTTGTTTTATGAGTGATTGCTCTAAGGCCTAATCTACCTATCCAACAAGGGTTATTTTGTCTAATTCCACATGATTACTTCTAGACATAACTACATCCCTAACCTTTCTGAATGTTGTTTTAAAAGGTTTGAAACAAGACACATTAAATGGTTGTAATGTGTGTGATGTGTGCAATGGTAATGTGATCATGTTTAATACAAATTATTTTGTTCGTTTTATCACTTCTAGGGTAGCATGGTTGGCATGTCCATCCAAAATTAATAAGTGTCAAATGTTAAGGGATATTCCACTTGGAACTAACTTCTTACAGAAACACATAAGCTTTTTAAATAGTAATCATACGTGTTATTTTTTCGTCTTGGTTTGCAAAGTTTAATGTAACATCCTTTAATCTTTCATTTCTGAAAATGTAGAACCCATGTAAAACACCCCCTATAACATTGATTACATTTACAGCTAACCACTTTGGAGATTTTGGGATGATACTGTAAATTGCATTAAATCTTCTCTTAACCAAAACTCTTGTTTCAAACTACCTACCAACTTGAATCCTTATTTCAATTGAATTCCGTATATGATCAAAATTGTAATTGTGTTGGTTATACAATGATTGTAAAAGTTGCATGAATTAGGTGTCAACCCTTGAACTCTGCAAACTTATAATTCTTCCGCTTGCCATATGTTGACTTTTGGATGTTTGTGCTTGAATTAATATTAGCAACTATTGCCCGGTATTCCATCCCAAAATGGCATAACCCTTGTTTGTGTTAGCTTTTGCAACTTTCATATATAGTTGTTGTAGGCTAATGTACAATCCACATTCTTGCATTACTAATGTCCATGTAGTCACTATTGCAGCTTCTTCTTATGTAAGCACACCTCTTGGCCCCATCTTCTTGGAACTAGTTTTTCCATTTAGGTGGTGAACAAGGGAATTCATTGGATGTTCCATGATTTGTTGGCCTTCCTTAAGAAATGTGTCCCTATTTTTATAACATCCATTGCTTTTTTTAATGTTTCATTTGGCCACATGCCTCTTTTGGTTTTTGAAAGCATTTGATTCAGTCATGGTGTTGATCTTTTGCTTTGTGGGTCGAGAGTAAGGGGAAGATTTTTTTTGTTAACTATAAAGTTTGTTACTTGCAAATCCAACATGTTATTACTTTTCCTATGATAGAGTTCATGGTTGTTTATCTTTTTCCTAGTCCCAACCTTTAACAACTTGGTGCAATGTGTTATGGCAGTGCCAAGGGTATGCATTTTCCCTTCGTGTAAACAACCTAAGAATCTAGAAAATGTAGTAATTCTAGAAATTTTGCTATAACTTGTTTTGAGATTGTATAATAATTTATAAAACTATGCAAAATCATCCCAAATCTAAATCAACATCTTTTGTTGTTGTGCATGTAGTGGGGAGAAATGTGTAGGAGTGATTATTATGATTTAATTAATCTTTAGTTCTTTTGAAGCTTTTTGATGTAACATTTTGAACTATGGATTTTTGGATCCAATGGTAATCTAGATTTTTTGGAACCTTTGATTATAGATATGGTTTATAATTTCAATTTGTATGTCTAATGTTGATCCTTCTTTTGTTTTACATGCTTTACTTTCACCTTTTGCAAATCAATTTTTGAACCTAGTTTTTGTTCTTCTACATGTTCTACTTTCACCCTTTGCAAATCTACTTTTGAACCTAATTTTTGCTCTTCTACATGTTCTACTTTCACCTTTTGTAAATCTAATTTTGAACCTAGTTTTTGTTCTTCTACATGTTCTACTTTCACTTTTTGCAAATCTACTTTTGAACCTAATTTTTGCTCTTCTACATGTTCTACTTTCACCTTTTGCAAATCTAATTTTGAACCTAGTTTTTGTTCTTCTACATGTTCTACTTTCACTTTTTGCAAATCTACTTTTGAACCTAATTTTTGCTCTTCTACATGTTCTACTTTCACCTTTTGCAAATCTACTTTTGAACCTAGTTTTTGTCCTTCTACATGTTCTACTTTCACCTTTTGCAAATCTACTTTTGAACCTAGTTTTTTGTTCTTCTACTTGATCTACTTCCTTTTTTGATATTTTTTTTCTGCAAATAAACTCTTAAACTTGGACTATTATTCTTTAATGTTTACTATCACTAACATATCATAATTCCTTAACATTACAACATCAGGCCCTAGGAACTATAAATAGAGTTGGAATTTTCTTTTACTTTAGTTTGTAAAGAGGACGTACTTGAAGCTCAAATTGGAAGTAAAAATTGATGTACTCATTTGATTATAAGTTTTGTTGCAACGTAAACTTTGATTTGTGCCTGAGAGGGGGGGGGGGAGAGGGGGGGGAAGGGAATGTTCAATTTTATGCATAGTAGAATCTTTGGGGACTCTCCTTTGGGGCTAATAAATGTGGTGTTTTGAATGATTTAAAGAAAGGATGTCTTTTGCTAATCCTTGTGCATTGTGTCCTTGCTAGGTTTAAGGTTTATTAATGAATAGTTTCATGCCTTTTAATGTGAGCCTAAACCCCCATAGCCAAACAATCAATTTTCTATTTGCATTTTGCTTATGTTGGCTCTTTGAAAAAAAATTAAACCCACCCTTAAATGCACCCAAGTATGTGCATTAAAATGGGTTGATCCTCTCCCATAACCAAACATGACTACACATACAATGTGCTAATCCTTTCCTATAACCAAACATGATTACATATGACATTGTGCCTTTTTATGGTTATTGTTTTTTCCCATGCCCATAATCACACACCAAAAAAAAAATTTCATTTGGATTATATGAAAAGATTGAACAATTTTTTTCAAGACGAGACATTTGGTCATAAGGTTGCATTCAAGCATTTGCACAAAGGATTGTGACCATTCACTAACATTGGTTTGCATAGGAAGGGTGTTCGATTACCAAACGATGACTAGTGGGGGGCATGTTTACCTTATTTTATCAAAATAATTAATTTTTTCCAAAATAATTGCAAAGCAATAAGAAATATTTGAAATATTTTGATAATATTTTATTTTCATAGTGGAATGTTGAAAATTAATCAATAGGGGAATATTTGCATAATAATTATAAAATATTTGGAAAACATTGGAAATCTTTGTTTTTTATTTGAATAAAATTAACCCAAATTTTTTTGGGAGAATTGGTTCATTTTAATGTTATTTTTTAAAAATCATTTTTGCTAAATTTTTAAAAATTTCACTACTTAAAGTTTTGAAACCACTAGATGAAAATAAAAACACTTTGTGGGATCATCACTCAATTTCTTTTAACTGAATTTTTTAAATCCAATCTTTGCTTTCGTTTTTTAGCCTTTTTTGAATTTTTTTTTGGCCTTTTAAGGTTGTAATTTACATTTACCCCTATAAAATGGTGGCTTATAATTGGAACTTATTTTCTGAATATCAATAATGAAATTGATTGAAGATTAAAAATTTCAAGTTTTCTTCTCAATTCTATTGCCTAAACAAGATCCTAACTCTAATAACGTTTGTGTGTATGGTTGAAATTCCTATTCGGGCAAGAGTGGCTCATTGGTATACACCAACATTTTGGGTGAAGGAAAGTTAAAACATTGGAATCATGAGGAATTGAAAATTTGAGTCTAAGATTTGTAGAGCAATGGATGTGCTTGGAACCACTGAGATATAATGCAAGCTTTAATGGAGGTGGGGGTAATCGTCATCGACTTGTTGACACTTCAAATAATTGTAATACTTGGGACATCATTGAAGGATTGGTATAGTTCCTTTATCAAATCCTTCTTCTTCAAAATTTGAAAAATTCAAAACATGTATTATGCATGAGCATGCAATAGGTGGAATGCTATTTGAACGCATGAGTTCACGAAAACTATCAAATTAAAGAGATAAACAATGCTTGCATTAGTTTTAAAGTCGTTCGATTCATTTTGTATTTCAAGAGGAGTCACAAAACATATAACCCTGAAGATATAATGTAGTTCATCCATGTGTAAAGAGGTTGTTGTAAAAGGAAACAAATGTGGTACTAATGATGATAAGTGCCAAGTGATGGGTGGATCCTTGAAAACAACCATTTTCCAACATTTTTAAGGCATCAATAGGAATATCTTTCAATCCCAGCCTTTCAACATCTAGGTTCCTTGAATGCCCTAATGCAATAGCTCGTACATGCCTTGTTTCTATAAGCATTTTGAGTTCATGTGTCCACATAATACAAGGATGCCAAGAATCAAGACTTTGGCAAGAAAGTGAAAACAATCAGTTGAATGTTCAACACAAGAAATAATCTTATTCCATAGCAAGTTGTTTTTAATTCCTCTTTCGCATTTTGAAGTTCTAAAAAATGCATGGAGTTTAAGTCAGTTTTGTTTGTTGTTAATCTAACTTTTGATGTTTTCTTACAATTGAAAATACAATGGGCACTTGCACATAGGTGAAACATTTGGGCTTAGGGTGTAAATTTTGGCTATGGATTTTCTTGCACTGATTGTTGCATGTTTTTGTCATTTAAGAGTTCTTGGAAATCAACTATTGCATTTGTGTCAAACATGATGATGATCGTGCCCATGTGCATTACAAAATATGGCAAATATTTTTAAATGCAAGAGTAAATGTTGATCCAATTCAAACAAACTAGCTTTTGTTTCAAGTAATAGATTGATGAAACTCATGTGATCACATAATCAATAGAGGAATTCAAGGTTTGATTATCTTCTAATCATTTCATTTGTAATAGTCAGCTTGGGTTCCATGTTGTTGTGCACTACCAATAATAATCAATTGATGAAAAAAATGAAGTTATTTTGTGAAAATTAAGTTCTATTTGAATGAAAATTAAGAATGACATTGCATGCAACTCGAATTGAATTGAATTCAAACACATTGAATGGAAATTGAATTTCAATTCACTTAAAATTCAATCCCAATTTAATTAGATTGAATTCAACAATTGGATAAGATTCAATTGAATTCAAAATAAATGGGATGCAAATTGGTGGAGAAGATATTGAAAATATGCTCATGAATATGGTCTTGGAATTTTTTAAAAAAAAATTCCCAAGTAAAGGTGCATAGAAAGCTATATTTTTAATTCAATTGAAAAAAAAGGATGCATATTGGTGAAGAAAACATTGAATATCTACTAAAAAAAATTGGATGAAGATTCAATTGAATTGAATTCACATTCAATGGAAATGGGCTGCATATATTGAAGGAGAAAATATTGAAAATCTACTCTAACAATTGAATTAAGATCCAATGAGAATTGAATTCACATTCAATTGGAAAAAAATGAGATGCATATTGGTGAATGTATTGAAAATTTACTCATGAATATGTTGAAAAAAAATCACTTTTGAAAAAGACATCGATCTAAAAGGACATCCTTTCATACCTCTTGATTTGATAACAAACTAAATCTACAAACTAAATATATTTCAGTTTGGAACTATTCAAGTTACGGTAATGGCTTATGAAACCCAAAAATATCCTACCTGAACCAAGTCTAATGAATCATCATCACTGAAATTTTAAATCGTTGATTATTTGACCAAAATAATCAAAATGTGAAGCACCCCACACAAAATTTGAAAACTTGTAGTGTATGTGGAGGGCACTTATGTATAGGAGAAGATCCCAGTCCAGCCTGGTTGGTACCTTCCACGGCAGAAGATCCCCCTTGATGAAAACAGGTTTATTGAGGCAGGTAATGGTCCTGAAAATACAAAGGAAAAATCCAGGCGGTGCATTATGGAGAGTGGAATCCCTGTTGGGAAGGGCATTCCGTTTGTCTTCATGGTTTTCCTATGATATCCGGGGGTTGCCGGTGTTTTACATCCGTTAACGCCCTGACGATAAAAACTCCAATTCTTCTAAAACAAATCCACTCTTCTTTCTTCTCATTCTACAAATCCTTCAACAGATATGCACAAGCAGTGAACTCTCTCCATCTTCAAAGACAGAAGAAAGAAGACATACGATCGATTGAGAAGACGAGCAAATCCATTTCCTTGTCGAACCCTCAGACATCGCTTCCTCGGTGTCGATTCCCGCAGTAAAAGCTTCTGTTAGGTATATGGCGGGTGGGATTGCATAGTGACGCCCAACACTGGACTGGGGTGGCTGTGTGGGACCCCTTGTGTTTTCCCCACGTTTTCTCCTCTGCCCAAAAGCCTGCGGAACGCAGCCTGACGAGGGAGTGTACGCATTATGCACCCACCCTCTCTTCTCTTGTCCATCCCTCTTGCGTCGCGGCCAACTTCTTTGATTCTCATGGGTAGTAGTAGCACATGTCGACGGTTCGTCCTCACACAACCATGGTGACAGGTGAGCTTCCCGGACTCGCTCTTCCTTTCAATCTTTTGCAGGACATCTAACTCCCTCGCGGACCTAAATCTCTGTTGCTTTGCAATAATGTCCAACTCCGACAGTGACTCTGAATTCCTGGCTGCAGGGATGGCACTGGCATATATGAGTGTTCCGGATGCATATGGAGTCGTTGAAGCGGGTGTGTATAGATCCAAGGCCCTGGAGTTGCACAATTTGCCGTTCTTGCTACATCTTCAACTGCGCACAGTCTTGTATCTATCAAATGATTCTCTGGTGCGACCTGTCATCGATTTCCTCAACAATCACACCATCAAACTGGTTTGGCTTGATCCTTCCAACTGCTGACCTTGAAATCTATCTGAATGGGACACGGTCCTTGATCTTGAATGTAATTCTAGTCTCAGGTTCATAGCTCACATATGCTTTTTCAAGTCTGTAACAACAAGATCTTCCCCTCCACTCCACCTGTGAAATGTTTTGAAAGAACTGGGAATAACGCCATCTGTTCTTGCCAGATGCATCTGGGTGTAGGAGTTTGGATGCCAGAGGCATCATGGAAGCCCATCAGTGAGGAGCTTATCAAGTATGCACTTGAGATTGTGCTAGATGTTACCAACCACCCTATCCTCGTCATGTGCTCGTAAGTGTATTGCACTCTGAGCTTTTCTGCTTGTCATGTGCATGTAAGTTTGTTGCACTCCAAGTTTTTCTCCTTGTCCTAGTTTGCAGGCTCCAGATTGCAGAGCTTGACTGTGACATGTGACACACCATTTTGGATATGTGGTCATGTCTAGTCAGGTCAGGAATTCATCTAACAGGGACTGTGGTAGGCTGCCTTCGTCGCCTTCAGCAATGGAACCTGACTCCTATCTTGGAAGAGGTACCACCAACAATTCTGACATCATCACCACTCTATCATAAGCTTAGAAAGTGTAAACAACAAGCTTATGGATTTATGGTTCCATCTCTTGGGCAAATGGCATTTTAGGGCATAGGATTAAATCCTAGGGTTTCATCTTTTGAGCAGATGTTTGCTGTACCTGACCCAAGTATCATGTTGGTCAAGATGAAGTTTGTTCTTGACAGGCTTCCAGTCAAGAACACTGATCCTTTGAACTTTGCTTTCGGAGTAGCAGCTGAAAGTAGTCAATGGGAGAGGCAGGTAGATACCACATGAGGTGAAGGAGTTGAGCTTACAATGTCCTTGCTTGGGTGCGGGACAGTATAGACGATATGCGAAGAGCAAGGCAAGATATGCAAATGAGCAGTTCATGGAGCTTTTTGATGAGGATTTGGTAACACTTCCTGAGCATTTACCTGCTTGGTTCATTGACCAGCGCCGGATGATGGTATACCTGCTCTTCCTTTGAATGCTGTGTGCTAGTTATGGGTTTGCTCCTCTTAAGTCAACCAAGTGGGTTCTGTTGTATCAGTTGCTAGAGGAAGAAGTTGACAATTTTCAGAGGTTTGTTGCGGTAGGAAGAGGAGGAAGCAGCATACATGGAACAATTGCAACAGGAGCAATCCTGTCAGGCATCAGAAGAGGAGATGCCAGATGGCCTGTTCACCACAGAAGAAACCACTACTGAGGTCAATTTCTCCTCCCTCCTAGTCTGTGTCTTATGAAAAAGAAAGAGAGAGTTCTGTAATATCAGGTTTTAAGGTACAAATCACAGAATGTAAAAATTCACAGATAAGATTTCTCTGCAGGAATGTGCCTCATTTTCAGCTGAGACTGTTTCAACCTACTGCTGGTCACTTTTTGGTACTCCAGATTGTGAAAATCGAAATGCTGGGGCACTAGTGGAAAAGCTCATGCACCAAATGTAGATCATGTTATCTGTGATAGTAGATGCTACTTCAGTACCTCTACATAATCTCAATGGTTGCAGTGTAGGGTAGGGTTTGGAGATAAGAGTCTTGGCTTGCTGATTTGCATCTGGAAACAGGAGGCATTGACTCGTCTGTAACTTTGGTATTGGCAGGTTCTTGCAGACTCTGAGCAGCCAAAATTGCTGAAAAAGGGTGACAGCTACAAGAAGTATTACTACTCTTCAAGTAGTCCACTTACTACAGAGAATCGCTCTTACAAACGCAAGATCATTGGCAAGGTCTGAAGTATAGTGTCCTGTTGCAGCAGTCACCGTGGGTGGACTGCTGGTTGTCTAGTAGTCCCTCTGTTCTCATATTGTCATCCTTGTTTTAGTTCTGTTTCACAGAAGAACTGGATTTCAGGCAAGATGGAAGTAGCCAGACTTGAGGAAGGAAGAAAAATCCTGCACTTGTGCGAAGACACAGAGTGCTGCTATGCCAATCAGAGGCAGCTACATGTAAAGTATCTTTTGCCACATGCTTGCTGAATTCCCCTTTGCAGTTCCGAGTCCCTTCAGCAGATGGTGGATGATGGACTGCAAACCATAACAAAAGACTGAGATAAGGAATAACCCCTTCTAGGTTTCCGAAACTTCTAGGTTTCTGAAACCTGAGTACCAATTGAACAAGATGGAGTCTGACACCAGGGCTAGTATGCAGACTAGTCTGATGCACTTTCTTACCTGACACTGAGATTTGTTGCGAGAACTGCATGATGAAGCTGTTATTCCCTGGTCCACAATCCACAAACTGTGCAGTAACATCTGGTGTCTGAGTATGAAGCTGGTTGTAAGATTGTGTGTGAGTACAGGGTTTTGATTGGGTCTCCAATCTGCAATTGGTACTTTATTGAAACTGCAGCTAAGATTGAGGAGATTAGAGAGTGCAGCATATAACATTTTCTTTACAAATCTGGGTGTTACTAACCCTAAACCCTCACATGCAAAAACTGATCATACATTGTTGCAGCATTGTATACTGGCCAGCTCTGCAGTGTGGCATCAAGTCTTCTAGAGTGCTCAAGAAAGCTGGCAGGGCATGCTGCATTGAGCTTGTACACCCAGCCTTTTGCCTGTCGTGGTTTTTTCCAGATGTGTCAAAGCTATTCCTGACAGAAGTGCATATTGTCTGGGTCACCAACAGGGGTTTCAAAGATGTGCATCTGAAGAGGATTGGAACAAAATCATACTCTTGGTTTCTAGACCTCCAAATTCATGTGCTGACCAATATTACCACTGACAGGTCAAAGCATCAACTCGTTTATTTCAGAATTTCCTACATACTAGTCAAAGGGCCACTAAGATATTTGCAAGGTTAAGCTGGTAGCAATAGGAAATACTTTCAGATGTTTGTTGTGCGTTCTGAGATTGGTCTGTGCAGAGGTAGCAGTCATTAACAAAGGTAATTTTGAATACTTTCCAACCTGAATTGTTATTTCGAATTTTCTTTCACTACATTCACTGGGCAAGGGCCAGATTGAAGAACCATTTAGGGATAAGAACAGAAGATGATATGAGGAGGATGAACTGCCAAATGAAGATGAAAAAATTCATGACAGTGGAGGGCACTTGGGTGGAGTAAGAACCAAAAATCTGAAGTGCAGGGGTGGATGCGAAGCAGGAAGCATTGGAAAAAAGACATGCAACAAATTGAATTATGTAGTAGCAAAGTAAAATTGGAGACAATGAATTTGAGATTAAACTAAAAAAAAACATTTCATTTGCTGACTACTCTTTGACTGACTGCAATAAGATCAAGGATAACACCAGGACTACAAAAATCAAGTGTTCAGATATTGCATTGATCACATCTGAACAAAATTTGAAGGGCCTTACACCTTCACAATTTTGCACTTGCAAAAGTTTCAAACAGTTTTCTCTAAAAAAAAAACAGAGATAGGAACCTGTTGTGCCCAGTTCTTCTATTGTTGATTCTGGCAGATCTATGTCTAGATTTGAAGTTCATATTTACAAATTTCCAGTTTGTTACCTCCTGCTTGGTGCATCAACATCCTGTTTGTCAAGATTTCTCCAATGGACATCAACCACTTGAAGGTACCAGTAGGCATTAACTCAGCTCCTGGTATGTATTGCCTGAATATACAAAGATTGGTGGCCCTGGTTCTTTACATTGGTTAGAATCTTGTCATATAGTTATTTTAAATAGAAAATGCCAGATTTTTCCAGCATTTTGAACCTACTCACTCAATCCCAGTCAGGCTGAAGACAGACATAATGAATGGTGTCTTCGTGACAAACCAATTCCTTAGCAGTTTTGGATCTTTGTTGCTTGAAATACTCTTCAATTGTACACCCTCTGATATAAGAGCCTGGATCTCTGGCATCCACTTTGTTGAATGCGACTATGAAATCTGATTTCAGTGCTGCTTTCATTTTCTTGAACAGCTCCTTTTGATCCTGCTTGATATCACCCTGCATACAAATTCAGTTTAAAGATTTAAAATAACAAGAGAAAATATAAACTTCACCAAAAGGTAGTCACTAGGCTACATATCCAAATGGGATGTATGAGAATTTTTTTACGAACTGAGTTGGTGAATTAGATAAATTTCTGGCCACCGCACAAAAAGTGTTGAATTGTTGAGCTTCAGTGCATAGTTGCAGAATGCTAATACTAGCATGCATTACTCTAAAAAAAGATTAGGGTACAAAGTCTCCATTAACCTTATTGTAAACATTCCAGTTGACATGTACATGGATCTTCAGGTCAGGATATATTCAATAAGAGCAATATGTAATTACATGTAGTGCGAAGGTGATCCAACATCATTTGAGAAATGACATTTGAAATATGAGTGGAATGTTATTTCACCAATTCTACATTGTGTTGAGTAAACCAGAAATGTGACATATACATATTTTCGATCCTATGTATGTGTTTTCAAACATAAAATGAAATGGTTGGAAGGTGTAGTAAGTACAGTGAATTCCACAAGCAACAAAACAACACTTGGTAGAGCTGAAAAATGCAGCTCATAGTCAGCATAATTCTCAATGGCAATTGAACCTGGAAAATCCACTAGCCAAACATTTTTGTCCACCTTGTAAAGCTGCGGTATTTTGGTGTGAGTAAATAGACCCACTTCAGGTAACTGCTCACCATAGTAATTCTTCATCAAATTTCTTCTGCAACTTAAATCAAATAAAATGTTGATAAATTGGCAACTTGAAGTAAGAGTAGAAATTATGATATTAAGTACTACAGATCTATTGTAAATGCTTCAAACTCAAATTCCTGCAAATGCACACAAAACTTTAGACATAGATAGGAACCCTTATATGCATAAATAATTGAGGGAAAATAAGTTCTTTAAAAATGAGTTTATGGTTACTAATATATCAGAAAAGTGTGGACCATGGTATCATTGCTATTAATATTATTAGAACAATTTTAAAAATCACTATGGTCTAATAGCCTGGGTTGATGGCAATGGTTTGTGTAAGAAGGCAGGGAAATGTTTACTGACATTGATGAAGGTAGTTTTCCCAATGTCTTCCACTCCAACAATACCCACAAAGCATTTTCCTGCAACCATTTCTTCTTCAAAGATGGACCTTGTTTCCACCACCATTTTAATCCTTTTCAAGAACCTGATCTTGGATTCAGATGTTGCATCTTGAAATGTGGCAGTCTTCAGTTGGATTTCATCCTTGGGTTCAAGACATTGGGCACTCTTGACCATTTGCTTGAATGAAACATAAGTATCCACCACTGAAATCTTTTCAATACTTCATTTAAATTCTTAGAAAAATATCCAAAGTTTTTTTAATACTATTATGTTAAGGATTATATTAAATGTTTTCCAAAGCTAGGCCATTTAAAAAATTCAAATTGTGGTTTTTGTGTTTTTATTATTTAATTTCCATTTTAAAACACTAGTTACATAGCTTAAAAAATATTTTGTAATTCATTAGATTGATTCCATTTTTTGGGATATGTACAAC
Organism: Sphagnum contortum; assembly: GCA_963920785.1. Taxonomy (NCBI): domain Eukaryota; kingdom Viridiplantae; phylum Streptophyta; class Sphagnopsida; order Sphagnales; family Sphagnaceae; genus Sphagnum; species Sphagnum contortum. The sequence continues at coordinate 330,659 of OY987288.1, forward strand.
ATTATGTAAAAGCAAGTTCATTTGTAGTTTTTATTTTTTATTTTTTACAATTCAAAATACACAAAATTAAATAGTGGCTATTACTACTAATGGTAGGTGTTAGTGTGATTGCACTTTAACAGGATTTTTTTTTTTGAAAATTTGCAAGTATGGTAGTATATTCATGTTTCAATTCATTAAATAGGAGGTGCTTCCCAAGTTCTTTCTTCTGGTTTTTGCAATGAGCCATTTTGATTGGCACATCACACAAAATAATTGAAACCTCTGCAAATTAGAAGTTTTTATTGGAGGATGGAGTAGTTTTCCCTAGGCCCACCTAGATAGGTGAAAAAGGGGAGAACTTGGGTGAAACACACAGAATAAAAATGTGTTGCTATTGGGATTATATTGGTGAACACATTAGGAATTTAGGGAACCCCTTGGGAACTTTATGGGAACCCAAAAAAACCCCAAACTCCTCCACCCCCAAACTTAAAAGAAAAAAATTGGGCCTTCCTCTCTCTATGTTGAGCGTTCTCATTGGTCGTATGTGAAATTTTTAATTAAAAAATGATTTGTCACCATTTTTCATGTGGGTTAATGGAAACAATTAATTAGTTTTTAGAATATATGTTCATAACGAACCATGATTTTTTCATTGTGATCATGTCTAATAGTCCTTAGAGCCACATATTTACCTATTTGTTTGTTTGGAATCTTTGGCTTTTCCTTATCATTTACAAAATGTTTGTGCCTTTTGGAATTGCATCTTGGGTGAATTTGCATATAGTTATGTAGGTCCACTCTAAAATGTTGTTTCCCAAGGTAAAGCAAAGCAAATCTATGAGCTTGCCATCATCAAATTTCACATTTATTTTGAAGCCCAATTTGAGTTCTTTGATCTGAACATGAACTTCAATGTTTTTGGGAGGACTAATTTAGTCTGCCTCTTCCTTAGTACTCCTAGTTGGGAGTAACGGTTTCAAAATTTGACATACATGGGTCATAACTACCATGTCATTGAGTATGACTTACCCTTTCAATGAGAGTTTCTTGTTTCTAGCTACCCATTACGATTTTTTTTGAAAGCTACTCAACATGATAAAAAATTTGAATAGCTTTGTGCAAGACTAACATGAGAGTTAGTGAGAAATTTTGTTGCCCTATGATTATAGCATTTTGAAAACATGAGTTGAATAAGATGGTAGAATGCATGGTTTTTGGATAGTATTAAACAAGGGAAGCTTCAATTTATTGTAATTTTTTTTGTAAAATTGGGTACATAGGTAATGTTTTTCTAATGAAAGGCTAAAGTGATTCATGATGAAACCCTAGCAAGCTCCATTAAACAAAACACTTGACAAGGAGGGAAAAGAGGAATAAATAGAGGACCCAAGTCCAAGCCATAAAACAAAACTTGAATAAGGTCACAATGGGGCAAAGGAATAAATTAATTATATTCCATAACCTTCACCAATCGCAATAAGCATATAAAAAAGGAAAGGGACTTAAGGAAAACTAAAGAGTAATAAGCTTAAAAGAACCTTCATTTGCAACAATGTTAGGTTTCAAAATATAAACAACTTGCATTCTTTACAAAACTAGATCAACATCCTTTGGGGTGCCGTCAAGGTAAAGTAAACAATTTTTGCTCCTTGTTGAACAAAAAAAAAAGTAACCATAAACAAGTTTTTGTGTATTGAAAGTATAAATGTTTTTTAATTTAATCATCAACATGAGGACAAATTTTAATTTTATCACAATATAGTAAAAACACAATTAAAGGAGCCACCGAAGTGAATGGACACTTTTTTAAATTACATTTTTGTACATTTGAAAGATCACAAGTGAAGCATAATAATTTGGATTGTCATAAATGTTTTTGGAATATTTTTGCAAAGTTTACATATTCATAGCTTAACACAAATAAAAAATGTTTTTGCATGTTCAAAGCATTTAAACCTCAAGAATGGATAATCTTTATGTTTTTTTAAAAATCATTTTTACCAAATGTGGACCATTCCTTTTAAAAATTGGAGAGGATTTTAACATGGATGATTAAAAAGGTAAAAGGATTGGAACTAATGAAAATTATTTTTATAACCTTTTTGAATACATTTTGTTCAAAATTGATTTTGACCCTAAAAAATATGGATTTCAGGCTTTAACAAAAGTTGTTCATATTTATGTGATAGAAAACATGAATGCATAACATACATCATATAAAATAAAAATGTAATAAAAATGTATTTATACCTAAAATGTAGTGTTAAATGGGGTACTCAAAATACAAAATTTTAAATTATAAATGAACACAAAAATGACACGTGTCATGTGTAATCCTTGGAAAAAGGACTTTTACCTTGGCGGCCCTAGCTCCTTCAACCATATGTTTTCACCCCACAATGATGTTGATTAATCACATATTTAATATCCATTCAAATTGTAGATTTCAAAAAATAAAAATAAAAATTTCCCTTACTTTTTAGGTTGTCCAAACTTGTACAAGTAAGCGAAAAATAGATGAACTAATTGAATACGTTTCATTTTCAACATGATGTATCTTTAAAATGTACTTGTAAGTTTTCAATGTTTAAATATTATAATAAAATACCTCAAAATTCTCATGGAAAAATATGTTTAAACTCAATTTGACCAATCATTTTCAAACATACTTGTTATCTACTTTTATTGTGTTGAAGTTTTTCAAATTTTGTAATCACCTCACTATAAACTCAAAGAAAAATACCATGCTTTTATTATGTTATTTTAATTATTTTAAATTTACTTTCTTCTATTTGTGTGAAAAATTGGACCATTTTTTGACTATTTAAAAAAATATTTTACCATGCTTTCACCCCTTTGCCTATGGAAGGCATGTAGAATTGCCAAAAGACAGTGCCCTTTGTTGACCATGCCATGTTGGCACATCGGTGAAAAAAATTGTCTACATATTGGTGTAAGCAACCAAAAACATATTGGCAAGGGGAAGAAATTCATCCATTAGGTACAAATTGTGGTAAAATCCTTCCTTTGTTTGTGTCACCACCGTTGCGACCACCCTATGAGATAAGTAACATGTGAAACCCAATATGCTTGGGTGGGATTGATGATGACCATATAAACCAAAATGCAAATGCCATTAACCAATAGGTGCAACAAATGCCTAGTTCCTTAGATAGGCCATTGACGCAATGAACTTTGTGAAAATGAAGCTAACCCCACACGAGAAATGGGGAGATTAACCTAATTGTGCATTAAACAGGCATGTAAAGAATCCAAAAAACTTGGGGTTTGAAATGGTTCTTAATGGTACCACCCAAGGATGGGTTTGCCCATGTATTATATTAAAAAGAAAAAATCAATGCAAATCCAGAAAGAATGCCCAAAACCTTATACCATCCAAAGGAGAACTTAAATTGACCAAGGTGATGTTCATTGTTAATCTAACCCTAACATTATAGGTGCACGTAATTGTTGTTATAGGCAAAAGTATTGGACGTTTTTTTATTCTAGTGGAAAACCTTAAATTAGGTGACATATAATGCTCTTTTAATGGGCATCTTTAAAAAACGGGACATCTTGATAAGAACCTTGACGAAATGCAAGGCAAAATCCATGGTGGCCCATGGGTAATGGGTAGTTTGGTCCCCATGGATGTATCAATGTTCCTCATGACTCTTTGGCAAATTAGCTTCGACACACCTTTTCATCTTGATATAGAATATAAATTCATTGTAATTTGTAATTAAATTTTTCATATTTATTCTTCTTTGCTTTCTCTTCTCGATAATAATGGCAACGATTCCACCTGTTGTGCTTCATGTTCTTGGGACAAACTACAAGGAAGACCTATCTCAAGTTATATTTTATGCAGAGGTCATTTTTCATGAGGATGATGTTAGAGCCAAATAATTTCTTGTGCAAAGTTAGTAGACACATCCAAGAATTTTGTTTGAAGAAATCCAAATGTCATTTGATCGTGAAGATAAAGACCAAAAGTTTTTTGTTGCTTGCGCGAACAATATTACCTTCATTGCATTCCAAGGAATGAAAACACTTGAAGACATGATTGACAAATTCCAAATTAATGAATATTCTAAAGGACATTTCCATAAAGGTTTTTAAAAGTGTTTCAACGTTTTCAATGTCAGTATGGCACCTTACCTACCCCTCCTTGAACTACTTTTAAAGCCCAAAAGCGCATCATTTTGAGTGGTCACATTGTTGGTGAGGTCATGTTGCACATTATTCTACTATGTTTTCTATATTATGGGGAATTGGATTGTGTAAGTTTGCACTGATCTATTGAACTTGCCCCTGTACATATAAGTGAATTCATGAGTGAAGCTTCTTGAAATTGCATTTAGTCATGACTAGGAAATTAAGTTTGATTTATGATGTTTATTCTTATATGATGAACCGGTATTATAGGGTTATCTTATTTCTTCCCACTAGAATGGCAAAAAATCACGATTCTTTGAGATTCGAATCGATAAAAATAAAAATCAATAAAAAATGATAAAGACAAATCTTTGTGTTAAGAGCCATGTAAAAAGTGGGTTCCACCACTGCTTATCTTGTAAGACTCTTGTTTCTGACCACATAATGCACATAATTATTTGTAACATTGTTATAATGTTAACTACTTTTGATTCTGACCACATAGTGTACATTATCTACAACATTGCTCTAGTGTTATGGACTCTTGATTTTAACCACATAGTGCACACAAATATCTACGATGTTGTTCTAGTGTTAGTGACTTTTGATTTTGACCACATAATGTACACTATTTGCAATGTTGCTCCAATGTTAACAACTTTTGACTCTAACCACATAGTGCACACTATTTGCAATGTTGATTTCAAACTAGAGCTTCAAGATTACTTTGTGTTAGCTGGATCATTGAATTAATTTAGCTTAGATTGTCATTATAATCAATGTTGATATCTAGTTAGAGCTTCAAAATTATTTTGTGTCAGTTGGATCATTGAATTGATTTAGCTCGGATTGTCATTGTAATCAATGTTGATATCTAGTTAGAGCTTCAAGATTACTTTGTGTTAGTTGGATCATTGAATTGATTTAGCTAAGATTGTCATGCGATTACAAGTGATACATTATATAGTTCCAATTTCTTCTTTCTTTTCATTCTACATTTCTCATTTTTACAATTTTTCTTTGTGTGATTTCATTACTTTCAATCTTTCACAAGAAAAAAATTCCAAAAAATTACTAAAGGTTTCCAAAACATCCTTCCATTTTCTACAAATCTTTTTCTTTATCTAAGAAAAGGATTTTTAGATTTGAAAATTAAGAAAATTATTTTTCTTTGCTAAAAAAATTCAAAATTTTCTTGTTCTTTTTTAGTGCTAAAAGATTTGTCCAGTCATAATTTCTTTGCTAATCAAGTTGCCACCCAAATGTGAAAGAGATTAAATTTTTTTTCTTGTAGTTGAATTATTTTTGAGTTTTTTTGCCAATTTTGTGTTTTTGAAAATGTGTGCATGTGTGTTTCTTTTTGGTTAATGGGTGTTTTTGATGTTGTGTTTTTATACTAAGTGTTATAAGATCTTATAGCCTTAATAATATTAATGTGATTAGCTACGCCATGATCTGCATCGCTTTCAATATATCATTCACACAAGTTTGTTTTAAACATAGAAATGTCTAATGAGGTTAATGAGGTTAAAAATTTCAAAATTTGTGGTGTCAAATTTTTGAAAATCATTCGTTCACATGTTCATGCCAATTGTTGACTAGGATAATTTTACTCAATTTGTATCAAGTAAAATCACACATCAAATATATGCACATCACATATTTGCCTAGGTAATTATTTCCAATTACACATTGCACATTTGTTTTCTAACATGATTTTTCAAAATTTGTGATGTTCAATTTTTGATTACCCCCAAACTCAACAAATAGTGTCAAAGTTATAGAAGGATAAACAAAATTTATGATGTAGTTTTCCCAATTGTGTTGGTGGAAAAAAACCCTAAGCCCCTAAGCCTTTAACTCTAAACCCAAAAAACCTTAAATTGAACTAAACCCTAATTTGACCCTAAAACCCTAAAAACCTTTCATTGATTTAAAAACCGTCCATTGACCTAAACATTAAAACCCTAAAAACCTAACCCTACAAACCTTACAAAACTAATTGAATTTAATATCAACTTATGTATCTTTTCTATTTATCCAAACCTTAAAAAGTTAATAACCTAAATCTTAAAATCTATTTGTCTTTGGCATTAACCTAAACCCTAAAAACATAAATTTTAAAATCCTAAAATCATTATGTTTATCTTAAGATGTGTTTATTTTTCATTTATAGTAAAAATGGGACATAAAAGAGGGTTAGAATGGGATCATGTTGTTGAACTTCATGGCTATGAAAATAACATAGGGACCAAACATTGGAAATGCAAATATTGCCAAAATGAATACACCAATTATAGAACAAGAATTTAGGCCCACTTAATAGGTGACAGAAGTAAACAAATTGTTGGATGTGTTCAAATGCCTATTGAAGTGATGAGGATGTTTTCTATTACTCCAAGTTTTGAAAGGGAAGGTAGTAGTCAACATCCCATCCTTTCACACACCCGTACACATAATGTTCAACAAACAGCACTCACATGACAAGTGTTTAATGTTACCTCCAATGCTTCGGGACCAAGTCAAATAAAGGTAGGTCAACAACAACTTGGTGTAGCTTGGAAGATGGCCTTGAGGCAAAAGGCAGAACAAGATATACGACCATGCATCTACAAATGCAACTTGACGTTTCGAGTAATTAACACACCTGCATGGAGATTAATGATTCGTGTAGTGGCATTGGTGAATGACGTCTTTGACAGACCATGGATAAATGCCATCCATGTGCAAGGTTTACAAGTTAAAGTGGCTGTTGTGAAATGAAATTTGGAGCCTATTCAAGCTTCTTGGACTAAGTATGAATGTTCCATCATGACTGATGGTTGGAGTGACATGAAACAATGAAATGTCATCAACATACTTGTTTTTTCTTGTAGAGGAACACTATTTTTGAGATCAATTGGTACATCTGTAGAGTTGCTTGGAACACCAATTATAGCTGACTACATCGATGGCCACATCAGACAAGCCATTATGGATGTAGGACCAGTTAATGTTGTCCAAGTGGTGATTGACATTGCATGCAATTGCAAACTCATGGGTTCAATGATGCACATTGTGTGGAGTTCATGTGTTGCACATTGCCTTGACCTCATGGTTGAGGATATTGGTAAACTCAATTGGGTGAAGGAGGTGTTAGGGGTGGCTAGAAATTCCACCAAACATACTCTCAACAACATTAGGTATTTTGTTTTCCTCAAACTTTCTATATTAGAGGCAACATGTTATAATTTGAAGATTCGATAATCAACTTGTAATTTTTTTCTTGGATGCTTACCTATTCTTATCCTGTTCGATTCTCTTACAATTGTTTAAATTGATTTTTATCGATTCTTTTCAATTTAAATAGGCCTATTTAAATAAGCGTTTGGCACTTAGCTTCCCACTAGACTGTTGTGATCATAGCACACTGTGCAACTGTGATCACAGGAAGCTAATGCAAAACCACTGACATATGGCCTTGTTTCTTGCTGTAGGAAGAGTGGCTATCCATTGGAGATCTGCAAGTGCTTTGAAATTATGTAGTCAATCATGTTAGAAACTCTCTGAACACATGTTCTCATGGAAAGAGACATATGTAACTTTACATAGTGAATCACAGTCTAGCGCATAGCTCTTGCAATTGGTCTACCTGCTGTGAGATGATTGGGAGCACGACTCTCTGGCAAAATATAATAGAAAATTTCTGTGTTCACAACAACCCAATGGAAAAATGTCCTTATTGTGAATGGATCGGGGCGTGGGCAGCACATGTGCATTTCTTGTCTTTTTCTACGCTACCTCTCTGTTCATCGCCGTTTACGTGATTTGCGGATTAAAGACGATCCCAATTCCATTATCTCAATTGCATTTGGAGCACCTGACGTGTGCCATGAAAAGATCGCCGAAGAGGTCAATAAAAAATCGAATTTCAAAGAGCGCTTCTTCAACTTTGTCAATGAAGCAGACCCCGTCCCGCGCCTTCTCCACAACCTCCGACGCACTGTGGCGGCAGGATTGAGGGCACAAGGTAGAGAGTTGTTTAATAGCCCTGATGCGAAGTCGTAGAAAAATCTGGTCGATCATTTGACCTCCAACGACACAAAAGAGACTTATCCCCCCAAGTTTCACCCAATCGGCCAGTACGCATTTCTTGGTCCGGGGCCTACAACCCCGAGTGTGTTACATGCAGGTGGAAACATCGTTGGGGCGTGGCTCCAACAATTGGAGTTGATCTCGCATGGAAACTTGAAGTACCACACGGCAACAAGCTACGATACAACACTGGTCAATGCTAATTTGATCGACAACCCAAGCTTCACCAAATCTTCCGAGTCACGCCCATTCCCTACCATATTCGACCAGAGCCAGAAGTAAGTGAAAATGCTTCATCTGGCCTTCATGTTGAACATGTAAATTGCAAGTGCCAACTTGGTAACGCCTATTGACACCAATTATCCTGAAAAAAACGCGTACAACTCAAAATCCTGTATGCAACTGTGAGCATGTTTTTTCTCATCAGGTTGATTCTTCTTCTCTTTCCATTCAAGATACTCTAGCAAGAGGCCAAGTTTATAGTAATGTCCAGTGCAAAAGTTCATACCGAAAAAGGTAGTGACATGTTTCCGGAAGGACGCACGTGATATGTAGGATTCCAGAATCGCGTGCGACTCCCAAGAGTGACTGATAATATTATGTTTTCCAAGATATTCCTTTGTTCAGCGAGACATGCACAACCAATCTTGATCTTAGTCTTGACTCTAATATAGGTCGAAGACAAGAAGTTCAGGGCCATAGATGCTGGCGGGCGTTATGTGATCCTTCCAGGGAGAAATCTCTCGTTCCTTCGTAAAACTGTGACGTTGAATGGAACAAACTGTGAGATCATCCATCAATCGGACAGTTAACTTTGGGTTATATACCCTTTCGGTCAAGGGACAAGCAACGCGATGATCTGGACATGGTTTGGGCAAATACTAGTGCAGATTTCTGACGTAAGCTTCTGTAACCAGCACAGACTGGCTCCTAAAATTTAACTGAAAGCATTGTGGCATGGAGTAGAGTTTCAACCCCTTGTGCACCCTAGTTACCTTTAAAATTTGTTCTTGTGCTTTACAAGTGACTTTTGGAAGCTTTTTAGATATGGAGATTTACTCTTGATCTGTCTCTTGTTTGAAGAATGGAGGGACAACGACTACTCCTGATTCAGCTGAGAATTTATTTGCAAAGATTGTACAAACCTGGGTACTTATGGCAAAAGTACTACCTGTAATTGGAGGTGATTCATGGGAAAAGCACCAAGATCGTTTGGACAACATTGTACAATGTCGGTGAAGTTTGAAGCTTTTTCCTTTTTGCCTAAGGATCTTCTTGCAAGGGTGTAGATTGCGTATTTATATTAGATGAGTCCTTTCTTTTACCAATTCATGGCTGACTTTGAGAGTCAAGGAATGCTAGCAATTTTCATCTCTGCTTCTTCATTGCATATCTGAATGGTACAAAAGGAAGAGTTGATTTAGGATAGTGGCATCATCATTCCAGAAATCTAGTGCATCTCCATTAAGTTGAAATACTGTTGAGTTGTGGAATATGGCAGGTGTAAATGAGCAGGTGCCAAAGATAAAATTGTCCTCGCACTTGAAAGAAATAGGACGTGGTGAAGGTGATATTTCAGGACACACAAAAGAAGCTGTCAACATGGGCTATGAAGTGAAGAAATTCATGCAAAGTAGGTAAGTTTTTTGAATTTTAGTGCAATGCCCATGATGCAAGAATTTCAAAATTCTGTTCATGGAAATGTTATATATGTAGAACCAAGAGAATGAATAACTTGCAATGACAACTTGTTGAAGAGTAATCTAGGTGGGTTTTTGGATGTAAACATCGGAGCATCATGTACCACTGTATCTACCTTATGAGATGACCTTTTAAAGTTGGAGTATGTTGAATTTGCGATAATGATCATGCATGTGCACTTCTCTCCAACTCGTTTATGTCTAACTGGTGTAAAATTTCCAGCCTCCAGATTGATTACCAGCCATCCATTACTTTGGACAAAGCTGTGAAATTATCAATGCATCCAGTGAGCACAGGTATCGCAGCGATGGGTGCGGCTCACATTACTGCAGTGTCTTCAATTCCTGCAGGGACTGCAGCGGCTGCAGCGGCTCTACCCATTGTTGGATGGATTCTAATTGCAATTGGTCTTGCTACTTTACTTCGTGGGTTAGCATATGCGGTGTATAAAACAGTAAAAGGTACTTATCACACACTGATCAACTCTACTGATGCAGTATTGGATTTAGCAAACAAAGAGGTGTTGAAATGGCAAACCGCAAGACCCAACAAGAAAGACAACAGTACAGAAGCTGTTTCAAAGGAGAAGAAACTTCAGTTGCTTGGTAAGTATGAAAATCTCACACAATCTTGAAAATGTTGTGTTCTTCAAAGGTGCTTGGGTGGGGGCATCTCAATGCTAGTCTAAGTAAGCGAGCATAATTATGTCTACATAGCTTGCAAGAGAGCTCTTAACAACATGATGTATTGCACCCCTCTTTGTAAAGTTGAGATCCAACTTTGTTTAATATCTTGTCTGACAAACGTGCTTCCATTTTCAGTGCACAAAGCCCCTGAATTCAAGGATTTGGTGCATTCCACACAGTACAGCCCAATTCAGCTCAAGTCTGATGAATTTCATGAAGCAACACCTGAGTCCATGTTCAGGTTTTTAAAAAGGATTAAAATAGTGATGGAATCAAGATCCATCTACTGGGATATAGTTGAGGGAAAATGCTTTGTGGGTATACTTGGAGCTGAGGATATTGGGAAAAGTACCTTCATTATGGTCAGTAAATATCCCCCCTTCTTTGACAAACTGACCACCAACCCAAGGTTATTTGACCATAGCTATCTGATGAATTGTTCTCATAACAGCAGCAGTGTCCACCATTGTGCATTTGTTTGCAACATCTGAAGAGTGTAATCACTTTACTTCCAAACTTGGTCTTCCTAGATTTGATTCGCACATATGGTTACTTTGTTCAGACTTTTGTTAATACTTGCAAGAGTTGGATTTCCCAGTGTCTATTTTAGTTCGTTTGTGGTTTGTATTATAAATTATACTAATAACAAAAATCACCAATCTATAGCATGGGTTCATGTTTTGGTTGGGTTAATATTTGCAGAGAGCATTGGTCAGGAATAAGTCTCCCAGGTCGTCACCTGAGGTGGGTATGGGTACGAATGATCACACCACGGAACCTCGACTGTACCAGGTGGAGAACAAGCTTTGGCTAGTGGACTTTCCAGGTGGCAATTCAATTGAGGACTGTGCTGACTATTGGCAGCATTTCTCAGCACTATCAAGTTTGTTGTGTTACTACTTCAATTCAAGGTCCATACTACACCTCCACGCCATTCCACTTCTAGACACAAAATATATTATATATAACAGCTTACTCCTTTGCTAGTCTTGTTCCAGCTGTAGAGGGGCTGTGGGGAATGCACAAACATAAATTGACACTCTATTTTAGTGCAAATATGGATCAACTTAGGTTTGACTTGAAGGTGATTGTGGGTATCTACATATTTATATATGAAAAGAATGCTGCTTTGACATAAGCCGATGTTCATCTTGGCAATCTTCTTAATCGATAGACTTCATAATTTTGTACAGCTTTAAAACTACACATGTACATGTGCATCGTCCAAAAATGTCATCTGGCATCTTGGGCAGGTGCATTTCTTGTTACTGATTCATATAATAAGGTAGAAGTAGTGGAATAACTTATTTTCACTCACATGCCAAACACTTTTGAGAACAATGTGAACCCTTGATGACCAGAGATATAACCAAAACCTTTTCCATGGTGTCATGCTTCTAGATTTTAAAAGTATAACACTTATGTGGGAAAACTTTTCCAACACAAGTAAATCATGTTCCCACTATATTGGGTATTGCACTTCTTGACAAGATCACCTAGAGGTCCATGTACATGTCAATTAAATTGCTCACTATCCAGGTAAGTTCATAGTAGAATTTTTAAAAACATAACAGGTGCTAGAATTAGCCTTTTGCAAATATGTCCTGAAACAAACATCTAGACAATAAATACCCAAGTTAAAAAAATTGCTATTGGACAACAATATTATCTCCTCATCATTTTGGGGCTATATCTTATTGTTTTCTCCTTTGTACTATATGGTGGGATCAATCCATATGCAGGGTGACCTAAAACAGGACCAAAAGGATATGTACAAGAAAATGGTGACTGCACTCAATACAGATTTCATAGTTGCATTCAACAAGGTGGATGTAATTGAGCCAAACACCTACACGAATGGGTGTACAATCAGAGAATACTTCAGGACACAAAGAAAGAAAACCTCAAATGCACTTGGTTGTCATGAAGATAAGATTCATTATCTCTGTCTCAACCCTGAACCAAAGCTGCATGGGAGATTCGAAGAATCGAAGAAGCAAGGCATTTTTGGTTTTGAAGACTTTTATGGCAAGGTTAAGAAAAAAGCGAAGAAATGGCAACACCAATTGTTGTAGGTGCATACAAAGCACCATGGGCTCTGTTAATGCTAGTGACTTCCATAATTGATTGAGAAGCATGGGAACATGGAAACATGTGGCATGTTGCAGGAGGTGGATGTTTGTACAAATTTATTTTGTGCTCCACTTTCACAAATCAAGTTCATTTTGTTCAGAAAAGCAGTCTTCTAGACTTATACTGCAAGTGATAATGAGAATGCTCAATTACTCTTTAGTGGGACAAAAGCTCAAAATAACTTAAGTAGTAGTGTCACTATGACATATACCATCAAGAGAATACTTTATTGATGGAGGTAATGAATCATGCAATAACAACTCTGCCCTCCAAGTTTAAGCTTTAAACTAAAAAATAATGCTTCAGACACAACTTCCATCCCAGATGTACATACAAAGCTTCCTCCATCTCAACTATGCAAATAGAATTAGACAGGCTCTTACTAACTATGTAGTCTGCTGTCCCCCTTTGGTAGCTTCAGAAAATCTACCAAACAAAAGGATAATAAATAAGTGAAGAAAACAAGAGGAAAGAGGGGTACAAATACTCACAAATTGATCAACTACCAACCTATGTATACTAATAGGTGAAAAACACAAAGGCTTATATCTCCACTGCTATTGAACTAATGCTAACCTATCAGGTGAGAAATAAATCAGTAGTCCATCAAAGTTTAAAGCCAAGATACTTAATAGGAGTGATTATTTAGGTCCAACAGGAGTGATCTGTTATGTGTGGTAATTCCAACACCACAAGTGCTGTAAGGAAGATACGATAGGTATATAAAAATACATTACTGTTTTGTCCATGGGATCAAACCAATTAGCTGAGTTGCTTTTGTCTGAGAATGGTCTTATCGTTCAATCTTGCAATGGGCAGTGTGAGGTAGCTATATGGAACTCAAGTTTTGTGCCTCTTAAGGCAAATGGGGCTCAGGATGCAAGAATAACACTGTATGTTGAATTGTGGTCATGGAAGTCTCTAAAGGTTGGATGTGGGTATCTGAAATTGTTAACAATATTGATATTCTCCCATTTTTGGTTGCACTATCTAAGATGTTTGTTTATGCAAACAATTTTCTCAATAGCATCTTGAGGAGCAAGGCCACCTTGCTGCATAACATAATTCAGATTATCAATCGACATAAAACATGTAAGTCAATCTCAAGTGGCAGTAAAATTATAAATACAAATGAGAAAACATTGGGGAGTATCAACAACTGTCTTTCCCAGTAGCATCATCCCATTGTGCTTAACATGGTGGATGTGAAACATGGTTTGTTTCATATGGTCTGCTAAACCAATTAGAATTTGAAGACTGTGGTTGTCATTTCTACCCAGCAGTTTTCAGTCAGAAATTTAAGATTCAAATTCTGGCATGAATAGGATAAGGCCATTGCTACAATTGACAAAGAGTTTTGAAACCTTAAAGTCTGTCCAGAGGGAAAATCATGTATAATGCATGATCTAATCAAGTGAAAAGTTTCTGAGTGTGGCTCAGACATGAACACTGTCTAATGATTTCATGAAAGTCCTTCTTTCATTATAGTCTGTTTTCAGCAGTTCTTTTTATTGGTGACACCACAGAGAGAAAAATGGTAGGGGTTATTTTGTGGATCCTTTGCAATGTGAAATCACAGTTTGGAAGAGGTAAATGAATTGCTTTGGCAATCTCCTTGTCTGCAAGAAGACAATACAACTTTCTTGGTTGGTGTAATAGCCTTGGTGTGCACACACTGTGAGGAGTATATGGCAAATGGCAAATCAGGTCAAGTTCATTACTGGGTGCAAGGGAAATGCATGGTAACAAGCATGAGAAGACAAAAGGTGGAACTTTGGCTTTGCTACTGTTAGAACTCCCATGACTGGAAGCAGAGACAGCAGCAATGGCATATGGTGATTACAAAATAGCACATTCTTTTGAGGGTTTCAAGGCTTGTGCGGTGTGTTGGATGAGGAATTAATCCCAGAAGAATGGAAATTGGCCTACAAATGCAATATGAAGACATCACTCCTGAAAGATTCACATGTTGTCCATTGCTCAAATTTTAATGCAGTTGTAAACTAGCAATTCAAGAGCAAGCATGCTGATGAATCAACTAAATCAAAGTGGTTTTCAGTTGGGCTTTCTAGTGCGTAGTAGGCTCATTGACATGTATACCACATACAGGACCCTGGAGGACACTTGGAGAGTGTTCAACAACATGGCCAATAATCACAATTCTTCAACTGCTAGAATTCCACATAATATGTGAAATATGAGCAAGAACAGAATGCACCTGGCAGTGTTGTAGGCAACTTGAAAGATGGCCGATGTGTTCATGAACAGATCATATGAAGCAGTTGCAGGTCCAATCATTGTCTTTGTAGAGAAAATTCAAGAGAGTGAAGGATACTTCTGTAATGTTCACCAAGATATACTCAAGTTGTGGTCTCTTGGACTGCCATGATCTCATATAAAATGTGGACAAGGACAGAGACAATTTGTGCAACAGAAAGTTGTGCAGCCTGACCTGGTCAATTTCCTGGTCACATTTGTGGGGATTGTGAATACAGTGTGTGTCAGTGTATGGGTACTTGCAGATCATTCAGAGTAAATCCTAGTCTGATGTCTCTATGCAGTAGACTTGTAGATATGAATGTCAAATGTGACAGCAGGGGTTGGATGTTTCAAGAGTGTTTCAAAAGATGGTTGCACAAAATGTGGCATATTTGGAGGACTTCCCAGGGATATTTTGGTGGTAAGGAAGCTCTTGCACATCTAAAACGGATGTGTCAAGGTGTGGCTGTAATTACAAATGGCATGTATGAATTTGTCTTCTCTCAGCTTGTAGCAAGCTCGGCTAGTAAAATGAATGCCTGTGCCTTTTTGATTCTATGGACAGTGGGGGTATAGTCTTGGAGTATTTTTCACTGCCAATGTTTGACAGAGAAAGAAGTATGTTGTGCAAGAGACTAGTTGCAATTTGTTGTCTCAGTGCACTCAAGAGTATGTTGCAGTGACTATAGTCTCAGTGCCAATATTTGACAGAGAAAGAAAAGGGTGCAAAAAACACTTGGGTTGCACTTGGACTGAAGTGAATAAAGAGGTCATATGTTTGCAGTGGATGCTTCAGACCAGCTGCAACCCATTGAAATCTGTACAGAATTCAAGAGACCATCTGGATTGATAATTATTCCTGGATGGTGTAAACGAAATTATGTGAGACCCTGCACACACCAGCGTACTGCACCATCCATTGGAATCCCCCTATTACTCCATTATGGATGAACCACAACTGAGTTACCAAGGTTCCATGTTCATAACCTACCTATCCTGTAAACCCTCTTCCTTCCCCTCACACTACCTAGGTAACCAACTATATAAGTGGGTATCATAAGTATGTAGAAATGTAACTGGTTACTATGCAAGTAGGTACACTACTTGGTGGCTACAAGGCAGGTAATGCAAGGGAATGGTTGGTACAGAGCTTACCACTCTGGTTAGCTATGGGACAGAAATAGAACAAATAAGTGTTCCCTGTCCAGACACCATCCATCCTGCAAGGGGTGGTGGTTCACTCTGGCCGAAGATGGGTTCCATTTGTGTCAGGATAGCAAGAAAGTTGGCCATTAGTAGTGGGTTCACCACAAGTTGTGGCACTAAATATTTTTGAGAATTTCCAGGTATCACACTTCCACACTTTGAGCTCACACTTTTTGGTTTACATAAAAAATACTTTTGCAATCAATATTACATAGACGTGGCTTTGCTTCAATCTCTTTGTGTATGGTATGTTTCTTCCAAGGACTGAATATCTGGACTCATATCAGAAGGTCCAGGACCCAGGTAGGTTTCTTGTGCTTGATGAGGAGAACATGGTAATAATAGTCAGGTGCCAAATTTGTTGTTTTTCCATAGTTCATGTCAGTGCCCTTGTCACAATAGTTCTGTAGGTAGTTCTTCACTGAGCTATATAGTTTTAAGATTGGTGAAGCAGCCTGTTAGCCACTGGATACTAATGTTTCTTCTCAGTTCCATTTAGTTGAAATTAGTTCTATGATGCTCTTTCCACCCACATGTCTATGTAGAACATACACACTGTGTGCCCTATTCTTGGATTAATAACTTCCATGTTTGTATGGTTGCTAAGTACCCTATGTTTTGAGTAATCACTTCAATGTCTATGCAGTTGCATTGAAATAGCTTTGAATGTCAAAGAACTTGAGGAACTTGTTCTGAATGGATTCTTGGATTTCCACAAGCTATGCAATGCATTCATTTTTTGGTTCACACTCTCCTTCTGTATATGGTGGATTATAAGATTCTCAAGTTGGCTGGAATTCTCAAATAACGGCAATGTAATTTATGTGTACAACCACCATAAACTCTTGTGACAATAGGTGCAAAACTTATACATTTGTAGTATGTGAGTTTTCACAATAGTTCAAGAAGGGAAATATAAGATCAATGATGAAATATCACACACAACTTCTTATTTTGCATTTTTTTTGCAATTTTGTGGCCTTAATTTGAACAGCAATTAGGGCTGAGGGGTCTGATGTACCTGGTCATAGTTTGATGGATCTTGCAATTGCCACCACAAAGTTCTCAATTACATCAAAGAGTTGTTTTCAAGATTACCGACACGGAAATATTCCAAACAACATCATAAAGTTGTTTGCATCCATGTTCCCCAAAAAATACCAAGAAAGTCTTGGACTCCCCTCGCACAACATATTCCCCCAAAAATACCAAGAAACTTTCAACTCTCCTTGCACAATATATTTCCCAAAAAATACCAAGAAAGTCTCCGACTCCCCTTGAACAAAATATTCCCCCAAAAATTCCAAGAAAGTCTCTCGCTCCCCTTGCACAACATATTCCCTCAAAAATACCAAGAAAGTCTCCCAACTCCCCTTGCACAACATATTTCTTAAAAAATACCAAGAAAGTCTCCGACTCCCCTTGCACAACATATTCCCCAAAAACAAAAAAGTCTTGGACTCCCCTTGCACAACATATCCCCCAAAAAATACCAAGAAAGTCTCCGACTCCCCTTCCACAACATATCCCCCAAAAAATACCAAGAAACTCTCCGACTCCTCTTGCACAACATATCCCCCAAAAAATATCAAGAAAGTCTCTGACTCCCCTTGCGCAACATATTCCCCCAAAAATACTAAGAAAGTCTCCAACTCCCCTTGGACAACATGTTTCCCAAAAAATACCAAGAAAGTCTCTGACTCCACTTGCACAACATATTCCCATGGGACAAGCAATGGATTTCACAAATTTGTTCTAGAGAAACTTCTCTCATAAGACAAAGAGCGGTTGTTGTTGCTGTCTCCACTAACTAATGTAATAAGTAAAGTCAGGTCCAATGGAGTCATAAGTAGCTGTGCATGTCCCCTCTAAGAGTGTGGGTGTGTCCATTACAATAGTTTTTGGGTCCTAATAATAAGTCCAACAGCACAGAGCCTACTCATATATTCTAGTAGTATATATTAATCGCCCACATTCCATCAACCCCCTCTAACAGACACTATAATGTATCCATTATTCCATTTTTAGAAGGAAGAAAAAGAGACATGCAATGCCAACTTGTGTGGGACTTTCAAATCCAGGTGTGTACTTTTATGGCCAGTGGAACAAAAACTCCAATGTTGGGTTGCTTGTACATACCTTCCCTCATCATACCCATCATTCTCTGTCAAATTGGCATATACACTTCCACCAGATTCCTATTGGTGATTATGGGTCACTTTTGGGGATTATGTGACCCGGGTGCAGTCTGTATCAAGAACAAGTTATGACACTTTTGTGGTGAACCCAGCCGGGGTAGTGCCTTGGTAACAACTTTTAAACCCTCCTGCATTCTCCTCCTCATACATCCACAATGACCTATGTAAGTGGGTAAGTATTGTACACAAGTATAGAAAATAAGTGGTTACTCTGTACATGAAGGGAGATTATCATATTTTAATTTAATTAATTACCTCGGATAAAACAAATGGAACTCAAAACATTTACCATCATTTACAAGGCTGCTCACTTCTATCCATCATGAAATTAATCCAAATGCATAATCAACGTGTAGGATGCAACTTTCTTTTAATAATTGAAAACCTCTCCACAACTTGCAACATATAACAATAGGTTAACACAAAACAAAGGAAAACAACTCAAAAGCCACAATAATATCAATGTAAATTGAAATAGACAAAACAAACATATACACAAAATGAAAAAACACCACAAGCAAAGAAAAAAATACAAAATGAAAGGTAAAAACTTAATAAAGTTGAGAAGAAAAGCTTCAAGTCCACCACTCCAAAACTACACAAACATTTTGGGGGCGGGAGGAATGGGGGGACTAGTTTAGGAAAAGCAAAGGAGTGAAGTAGCGAGATCTAGAAGGTACATGTAGAGGTTGGTGTTGTAGTTTGAAATGAAGGGAATAGTGAAACAACGAATGTAAAGTAGTAAGTCAAATTAGCAAGTGCATGGGCTTGTTGAAGTTTTGCTTCCTCAATTATTTCGTATGATTTATATTCATTTGGAAAAAATGTTTAATACAAACATAAATCAGGTTTTGAATGGACAAATATGTGGAACAAACTATGAAACATAAATTAAAGAACTTTGAAACATGACCACTCCAACAAATCATGGTTTTTCAAAAGGTTCAATTTGACTTTTGAGAGAATTCACGAGTCTAGTGAACAAGGACTAATGAATTGCACCCACATTTTGTAATAGTGAAATCATCTTTCAAAACCCAATACAACAACACTCAAATAATCTTCTTCACCATGCATATGTACATCAAGTTCAAGATGTAACTTGATGTTCTACTAAGATGCCACTAAAACATCCAAAAGGTTAGAATTTAGTGGAAGTCCATGTAAGTGCATATAAATTAGAAATCAAAACCTAAAACAAATAATTTGAAATGTTCCATCTTGGTGCCTATTAATAAGATTTAGTCCAAACATGATTATTTCAACATTTTTATACAATTTACAGATTTTGAATCCAAAGCATGACCACCTAAACTATTATGTCAAAAATTTACCTTGAAACTTCAAACATGGTAATCAAAATATAGTGAATCCAAATTGGACTACAAACTTTGGCTTAAGAAGCTTGAATTGGAAACACGATGCATAACAATGTTTATATTCACTTTTCAGAACTAAAATGCATGCACAATGGTAACTTAAAGCAAAACATATAGTAGTTTATAAGAAAACAAGTTTATATATGAACCCGTATAGGCCTTGCCCAGGTTTTCATACAAAAAACAACCAAATGGCCAAACCCAAAAAAACAACTACACATGGAAAAAAACAAGATAGAAAAAAACAACACGGCCTTTTTGCAAGCAAATATTTGGTTTGTAATTTCACAACCTTTGGCACAACAAGTGTCAATCACCGTAAAACAATAATAAAAACATTACAAACTGATAAACAACAAGAAACTTCAACAAGTAAAACAATAAGACATGTTACATACATGTTTCTAAGATTGTTCATACATCACAATGTTGTTGCTTTAGAAATGAAACATGAAAGAAAATAAAGAGTGAAAAGAAAGAAGGTTGTTGGTGTTGCCATGAGATTGAGACATTATTGAAACCCTAAGTGAAAATCTATAGTGAGGATGTGGCAATGAAGATGAGAAAAACATATTTGAATTTGACAAAACATACATGGCAATGATATGGACATGAGAAAACATATAAAGCATGATGCTTTGATGTTACAAGTTGGTTCCGACATGGATGGAGTTCAAATGAGCGACACATAAAATATGGGGGCATGGTTATGAAACATAGCCCTAAAACCTACCATTAAGATTCAAGGCAATGTTATGTAGCCAATGTGTTGCATGGGCATCACATCTCCACTCTCCACAATTATAAAGAGGGCCAAGCAAATACTTGGACTCCATTGTTTTTTAGTCATTCTATTGTTATTTTTTGTTTGGCATTCTTGTTTCTCAACGATAATAGATAAATTTTCTTTTGTTTTGCTTAGTTGTTACTTTACATATCGTTTCACCTTATTATGTTCTACATTTGCTAAGGCATTCAACATGAAGACCCACTAGTTCATCAACATTATCATAACAATTAAACATCCCTAACTTCTTAGTGAGAACTGGCCATCAAATGCAACACCTTGATTTTACTGAAAACCCATCTATTTTCTACTTTGGTGAACTTTACAACACACCTATATTTCATTTTGGATCAACTTACATCCCATTTTGGATCCACTCAAGGTTCATTTATGGCCCACCTGAACCTCATTGAAATCACACAAATTCTAAACATTTCAACAATGTCAAAGTAAATTAAAGCCAATGAAGATCATTTTAACTTGGTCCCAACTAGACCTATCAATATATCAAGTATAAAGTGATCAATGAACACACACACACACACACACACACACACCAACTAATGAATGAAGATGGCAACTACCTATCTACTTACCTTGCCTGGTTACTAACAACTAGTTTAGTAAAGAAATATTGATTACATTTATAGCTCCACCTAATTCCATTGGGGTTTCCTTAACATTCCACCTATGTTTCACTTTGGTTCCACTTACACATTATTTACAATGTGCACCCCACTTTCATTCCATATGCATTACAATTTCGAACCACCCTATGTCCATCTACATTCCATTTGAAGTTCACTAGACTTCGAAACTTGGATCATGACATTTCATCTCCATGTTAGAAAAACAAATGTTGATAATTCTAAGTTAGTCCAAACTAAAGGGACATACCAATTGAAAATTGCCACTTGAAAATTGACCATGAAATAGCAAGAAACACCAAATTCCCCTTAAACTTAAGGTGGAAGATGTTACATTTTGTGCCAACATTCAATGCCACCACACACCCAAGAAAAGGCACATAATAAATTATGTTATGAACACAACACTTTAACACCACATACATCATCACATCTAGCCCCAACTAAATTGGAAAATAGATGGTCGAAGTACTCACGTCATCAACATCTTAATCAAGTGGCACAAATTGGTTGGATGTAAGAACATTAATATGGGCCAAGGGTTTTCCCTTGGGCAACTTTTCATAAACATGTTCCAACTTGGCCTGAACACCTTTTTGTTGGTTCCTTGATGGATTGCAATGTTAGTAGGGGGCCTAAATATCTGCATGGTACAACTTGCTCCAACCGGTTCCTTTTCTTTTTCCAACCTTGAATGCTAGTGGTTTCTTTTCCTATATGTGGGACATACCCACTATTAATTAAATTTTCAATGAAATGAACCTAAGGACCCACCAAAAATAATTGATATACCTTATATTTGGATTTAGACTACAAATTAATTGAACATCCCTGCACTCCTTGAAAGACTCAAGTGTGAATACAAAAGTGAAAATAATGGAAAAATGAGTTGGGGTATGCTCTTTAACTTGTAGCACTTAAGGGTAGAGGAGCGTGTTAGAGTTCTGGGATGGGGATTAGGATGAGTGACAATTGGGTCAATTACTCACATGGACCTACACAAACCAAACCACAAGTTGGTGAGTGCGTGGTTGGAGCATTTTTGGTGCACGAATTAGCCACGGACATACACAGACTCACAAGATTCACCACAACCTGGACTTGAAGGAAGCCACCACCTTCCCCTTATAGTGTTCTTTGTGATTAGCCATGGAGACAACATCCAAATGTCATTTTGTCCTAGGACTTCCAACTTGAAAGCCGCAATATTTTTGAAATTAGGACTCGTGGCACTTTGGAGGGCCATAATGTCTTTTTCATCTAATTGAAATGAGGTCTCAAGCAAAGTTGTAACCCTTGTCAAGATCTTTTCACCGATGTGTTACATGCCACTTACACGCATGTATTTTAGGGTGATTTTCGACTTTTAGTTGGTAGGAGTCAAATTGGCACTTTGAGTCTTTGTTTTTCTTTTGGCCATAACTTGTGTTTTAAGTACTCAAATGGGTCATGCAAACCCATTTTAAACATTTAAGTTTCAAGAATTTTCTAATGGTATAAGGAACTTTTTAATCCAATGAGTTTTGACCTTTCAAATACCTCTTTGAAAATTCAAGATTCCATAAGTATTCCAACTCCCAAAGTGGGTTCATTCCCTCACACTCCCAAAAATGAGAATGTGACTTTTGGGTTACATTCTCAACCCGCACCTATTTATTCCCTTGCCTTAGTTTTGAGCCCAAGGCTAAAGTCATGATATTAATGATAATCTATTTTTGGGTGGTGGGGCCGAAGGTCACCACCACAAAAGCTTGATGTTGACTTGGTCCTAGTTGCCAACCCAATCTTCTTCTATCATAGATTGGGTTTAAGTTGACTATCAAGCACAAAAACCTTGACATAAATAGTGGTATATCCCACCAACTAGGTATTTAATTCCTAGTTATCACATGGATGTAAAACATATGTAGATAATACCTCCATGTCTCTAAGTGTCCTTGAGTCACTCTTGCGTGAAAGCATGCAAAAGTATACCAAGGCTAAACCTTGCAGCCAAAGTAAAAGTAACAAAAAAGTAAAAGTTTGAATGCCTAGGCATCTAGGATGCAGGAATGGTAGGATCTATATAATGCAATAGGTTTATAAGACCTAGATTGTAATAGCTTGTACAAAAAGCACCTTAGTATTGCTTAGGATTTCGTGATGCCTTCAATGTGCAAAAAAGGAAATTTGTAGAGCGCGAAGGTTTTCAAAATGCTTGCAATGGAGGTTATTGCTTGTGTGCGAGGTGGAGCTTAGATTATATTTGATAAGGAGTCATTGGCAATGCATGCATGAGAATACAATAGATTTTTTTTTCTTTTATGGCATGACATTAACAGTTGTTCCCGCGCAAGAATTGCGATCAAGTGCGACGATGGCACACAATCAAGGTATTTTTACTCACCCCTTTGTTTATTGATTTACAACTTCAAGTTTTTTGTGTTATATGAGTTTTGACTTTGGAAGCTCTTAAGGATCTTGATGTTTTCAAGAATCATCAAGTTTTCTTTTATATTCATTTTGTGACCTAATTGAGCTTTGATTTTAAAATTTGGAATTTTTTTTGTTTTGTGATGTAGGTGTTGAAGATTTGCATGTTAGTGCTTTTGTTACCTTGAGCTTTCAATTTGCATGGTATTTGTTTTCTTATTTAATGTCGTTTCTTTAAACTATTAAATTGGGTTTTGATCTTGAGCCTTCTATTTCGAAGCTTCTTGAGTTTTGTTTATTTTGTGGCATTGAGCCTTCTCCATTAAACATTGTCATAACATGTGTATTAACTTAGTTCAATTTTCGACTTTCAAATTTTGCATTATTTCCTTTCCTGGCATAAGTTAACCAAGTTGAGAATTATGACCTAGCACCTTCTATGGTTTTGAATTTGGGAAAATCAAAAGAAACCAAGAAATGTTTGGCTTTTCTAAATCATGATGTGGTTGTTCAAATAGTAAGCAAAAGGCAAAGAGAGAAGTTGGGTAGGGTCAAGCAAACATTAGGGAGAGCATCATGGACTTTAAATGATATCCATTGGAATCTAAAACTAAGCAATACTAGCATAGACCCACCTAGGTCTATGGATTTTAACCTTGTTAAACATGCAAAACTAGAAAAAGTGTTTGGGAAGCCAGAACAAAATGGCTTTAAACCCAAACCCAATGAGCATTTGACTATTGTTAATTGTCATGTTTTTTTGAAACTTTACAAAATTGTGTACGCGTATCCCACTAATAATGGCCAATATTTTGCAATTTTTCTCATAGGTTGGTTGGCCCATCGCAATGGCCACAAAGTGAATTAGATTTAATGTGCTTATGATTGTGTGCAATTGTAAATGAAAAAAACCATTTAGGTTACTTCTAGGCCTAAAAGTAATAATTGTAGCTTGATAGGCTTAAAGTCTAATGCCATTTTGCTTCTAGATTTAGGCTTCAAGATTGAATCTAACAATGTGGATAATAAGGGTTCAAAGCTTGTACTTGGGGATAGGAACACTACCATTAATTTCCTCCCCCATGAAGTTGTTGTTATGAAAAAGTTGTTGTCACATGCCCAAGTTGTAGCAAAGGACTTGGTCCCACAATGGCAAGCTTGGGAAAAGAGATAGCAAAACTTGGGCGCAAGGCCCAAGCCTTGGTTAACAACATCCAAGATAGGGTGTTAAGAAAGGTAGAAAATGGAGCCTCTACAATTACTACTATAATCCTAGAAGCAAATGGTTCAAGTTAAAGAAAGTGAAGCACTCTCAACATCAAATTAAGGTTTGTGTCAAAACATTATTGATGATGCAAACTGTTCTTTTTCTACTTCAATTGATGGGCCATGAGGGGTTGAAATAAACACTAGTAATCTATAGTATGGAGTGGACTTGCTAGTTGACAAAGTGGAGGAGGGAAAGAAATATTTTTCGAGATTTCTAAAAGGTTCCACGAATCAAAATTGGAACTTCAAACCTCGAATCATAGATTGGGCAGTAGCAATGTATGGATTGATGGATTGGTCCATCAAATCCAATTCATGACCTATGGAAATGGAATGATTACCACTCCCCTTCTCGTTGAAAATTTTGTTACTATTTCTGTAGGAAATCCATAGTTGGTGCTTATCACAAATTGTCTAATTTGTGGGTTCTATTATGCATGCAACAATATTGTTGTTGCATCAAGTGGTTGCACTTACCACTTGTTTTGCATGGCTATATATATGGAGAAAAAAACCATTGTTTGTGTTAGTGCCACTTGTAGGAAACCTTTGGATCCAAATTGGCTTACAACCACAGGATTCCAACGAGTGAGCATGTTGTTGAAGTGGTCCAATCCAAATTTCACAAAATTTGCCAAATGTGACATTCAACCTGATGACTCCACAAATTGTAAGTTTTTCCATATCATTTCCTTTTCAATGGCAAGTTTATAGCTTAGTAGAAAAGTGGACATTAAATGTTGTGCAAGTTGTTTTTGTGACCTCTAAGTATAGGAATTAACATTTGAACAAGGACAAGTGTCTCCCAAGTGGAACAACATGTCTGTAAGTATGACAAGTTCCTTACCTAGTATTTTTCATCTGTTTCAAGAGGGACAAAACTTCTCCAAGAAAGACAAGGACCCTGCCCAATAGGTCTAGTGCCTTCTAAGTGGGGCAGTAGGTATTGAAAGCATGTCCTGCCCACTAATTCAAGTGCCTTTGAAGTGGGTAGTAAGTTTGCGAGTATGCCAAATAGCCTTACCAATAGTCCTAGTGTCTTCCAAGTAAGACAAGTAGGTTTGTAAGTTGAACAATAACATTGTCTAGTAGTTTTGAATTCTTTCAAGTGGGAAACAATTTTATAGATGGGACAAGTACCATGCCCAATAGTCTAGTGCTTTCTAAGTGGGACAATTTAGGTTTGTAAGTAATTATGTACCCTGCCAAGTGGTTCTAGTGCCTTCTAAATGGGATAATTTAGGTTTGTAAGTAGCTAAGTACCCTACCAAGTAGTTATAATGCCTTTTAAATGGGATAGTTTAGGATTATAAATAGTTAAATACCTTGCCAACTAGTTATTGTGCATTCCATACATGATGCCAATGAGTCTGTAAGTAGGAACATTTGTACATTTCCCACTATTGATAATGTCTTACAAGTTATGTTTGTTGTTTATGTACATTAGTGGATGTGCCCAACCTTATAATTTCTTAGTGTCTTTCAAGTACTATTATAAGTGTATGCAAATAAACATGTGTTGTAAGATGTTTCTGAGGTCTTACAAGAAGTGCTAGCAAGTATATATATGCACAAACATGACAAATACTCAATTTTTGTTCAATGTCATCAAATACAAAAACATTTTGTCCAATGGTTTTAAACATCTTCCACTTGCACAAGAATTGGTTTGCATGCATGAATTTGAGGAACACTTGTGAGTTTTTTGCATGTATAAATTCTAGGAGGAATAGTAATTTTAATCAATAAAATTATCTTAGATCTAAATTGTATGTATAAATATTTGGCAATCAACCCAAACATTTGTGTGAGTGTATGTACTATTTGTTTGTAGTCAAAAATTTCCATGTTGGAGGAGGTTCAGAATTGTCACCTAGCTCATTTGTGTGGCACATGTGCCTCCATTGGAAGAACATGATCAACAAATGGGTGTTGAACAATCAACCCCATTGGATTCCTAGTCATCACGTCATCCTAGTTCTTTGGCATCAAATTGTGAGAAAGATGTCAATTTAGAATTTGAAATGGGGGATATCCTCCAAATTTCAACATGGAGGATTATCTACTCAATGATAATATTGCTTTGGATATTAAATGAGGAGCTACAACTAAAGCAAAGTAAGCAAATTTAAAAGGTTTGGTACCAAGATACAATTCTATAAAGTAACTCAAGTTTAATTGTTTGTTTTTCTTCCTGTATGAGTAGAATTAGGTTTTTTGATCATTGAGTAGCTTGAAGAAACTTGGGCTTAATGGGTTTTGCAATCAATCATAAGAGTGTCAATTGACAAAAAAAACTTAATAACATTAAAATCTTCAATGGGCATTGGAGTTCATTTGGTTGATTTGTTTTTAATTGTGTTGTTGAAATAAAAAGTGAAGCTTGAATTTTTGGTAAGGGTAAATGCATATTACAATATCTTTTTTTTTTGCGTCATAGTGTAAAAATTCCTCATCCTCCAACTATATGATGTTTTTTAAGTTAGAATTTTAAAAGTTTTTTGAGAAAAAGGCCTCACATATATGCTTTATATTATCATAAAATAAAATATGATTTTAAAAAAGAGAAACCATATCTTCACTTTTTAGTTTAGGGGGGACTTTAAAACTTGTGTCTTAAAATTTGTCACAATCCTTATTTAATCCCTAAATAATTATAAATCAATTCATAGATCTTGGGCTATTAAATTATTTGTTTGATAGTACTTTGCCACAAGTTGTATTAAAATGGAGATTAAAATTCTTATATTAAGGAGGTCATTATTAATGAAAGTGGCAATTTAAATATGTTTTTGGAAGGTCAGAGTTTGTAACTATTTTTCAATATGTATTTTTTGAGTTTAATTAAAGTGTTTTCATTGAATGTGTTTTATAATGCATTAAAAAATATGTATTACACATAACTCTTACAAAAACTTCATTTGCAATTAGAAAACTCATTTAAAAAGTGATGACAACATTGAAAACAATGTAAAATTAAACTTTTTCAATTCATTTTTTTGGTTTATCATAACATGCATTTACTTGTGACAATTTAAAGCTTTGATTTGATTGATTTGATTTGTTTTTGGTTGTTGTAGGGATAACTATCAAACTTTTGGCAATAATTTCAAGCTTTTCATTTTATTGATTTTGGTTTTTAGTTTGTTGTAGAAACAATTTTCAAGTTTTTGGCAACAGTTTCAAACTTTTCATTTGATTAATTTTGGTTTTTGGTTTGTTGTAGAGACAACTTCCAAGCTTTTGCTAACAATTTCAAACTTTTCATTTGATTGATTTTGGTTTCTAGTTTGTTATCAGATAGGTTTCAAAGCTTGGCATAATAATGCGTGCAATGGAATGGAAAATGCAAAAATCGTTTGTGTTTTTTTTTTTTCAAAGTTATTTTCTTGTTTTTTTTTAGAAGGACTAAATGTGAAGGCTTGAATGATACATGCATTTTTTGATTATTCAACTTGGACTATATTAAACTTTTATTTGATTAAATACATTTAATCAATTTGTACAACCTTAAATAAAATGGCCAATGTCTTTAGTCGAATGGAACATTTAGTTAAAATGGTTAATTTGTTCTTTAATAAAAGGCAACATGGTATGTTACCTTATGTATTTACCTCCCACCTACTCACCCACATATTGTTTTAGTTAGTCATTTATGTACCTACTTACCTTCCTATATTTTTTCAATTTAGTATAATTTATTTACTTACCTACTCACCTACTTATATATTATCTACCTACCCACCCATTTAGCTATTTAAATTTAACCATTTGTGTAGCCACTAGGTTTAAACATTGTGTTTAGCCATTAAGTTTAGGCATTAGGTGTAACCATTATGTTTAGGCATTAGATTTGACAATTAAGTTTAGTTTAAATTGAAACATAAGATTTGGCCATTAAATTTTGCTTAAGTTTAGCCAACAAATATCATCATTAAGTATAACCTAGGTTTAATCACTATGTTTAGCCATTATGTTTAACCATTAGATTTAACCACTAGATTTAATCACTATGTTTAGTCACTATATTTAAGCATTAAGTTTAACTTAAGTTTACTCATTATGTTTAACCAAGGTTGAATAATATATTTAACCACTAGATTTAGCCACTAAGTGTAATCAATTATAATCATGAAGTTTAACCCTTAGGTGTATCAAATAGATTTACTCACAATGTTTAGACATTATATTTAATCACAAGGTTTAACGACAATGTTTAACCATTAGATTTAATCACTAGGTTTAGCCAAGGTTTAGTCACAATGGTTAGCCATTAAATTTAATCACTAGTTTTAGGGTTCAAATTAAGTCACTAGGTTTAGTAACTAATTAAGTTTAACCACTTGATTTAGCCATTAGGTGTTGCTTAAATTTAGCCTCTATGTTTAATGATGTGACATAAACATGTGAAATAAAAAACTTGACAAAATTTGAACACTTTTGACAGTATAGTCCATTGGTAAGAACTTGGTTTATCATTGTGCACGTTTGGGGTTCAATTTCTTAAATTTACAACCTTTGTGTACATTTAGACGGCTAGGGTGGGTAGGTCAAATTAAGGTAGTTTGGTGAGGTTCAATTAAGTTAGGTTAGCGTAGGTAGGTTAAACTAAAGTAGGTTGGTGAGGTTGAGTTAGATTAGGCTAAGTTAGGTAACTTAGGTTAAGCTAGGCTAACATTTATTAGCTTAAATGTTTTTCTTTAACCTACTTAAACCTATTTACTATCTACCTACCTATTTACCTACCTACTTTTTAATTTTAAAAATACGATATAGGAAATTATTTTAATTTAGGTATGAATTCAACTTAGTCCCTTGGTTCACAATCTATTATTCATATAGACAATTATTTTGTTACTCAAAACAACAAGGTCCAAATTGACTACTTGGTCACCTTAGTTGGTCCAAATCAACTTGTCCAAATTGAAAAGGTGTTTTTTTGACACATGTCATTTCGGTCATTGTTTGATTAAAAAACCTAGTAAAAAAACCACGAATTGTAATAATGTAAGTCAGTGGATTTGCAACAAAGTGGATATGGCGCCCAAGATTGTAATGTGATTAAGAATAGTGCAAAAATGTGAATAAGGTTGAAGTTGCAAGCTACCCATAGGCCACAATTTAGTTGTGGGAAAATTTCAACCAAGTCACAATTTTTGCATACAAAGAAACACACACAAAAGGGTGCAAATACATTCAAAGGAACCAATAGGATTATTTTATAAAAGGATGTGAATCTCTCTTTAGTCCCTTTTACTTTTTTATGTAAAGAGAATTTCAAATCTTTTACAAACTTTTAATTACGAACACATATAGTTGCCCTATTTATCACGTTTTTGTGTTATTCATTGTTGAATAAATATGAAAATTTCAAAGTGTGTAAATGTTGCATAAATCATTTCGAAAAAAATTATCATAATTTTGAATCATACAAAAATATGCAACCTACTTTAGGTCTTAGTTTTTGAATCATAGACTACAATTTTGTTATATATGTCATGTACATTACACCCTATTTATCACAAAGGAATTTGAGATTTGGAAAGATAACTTGAATTTCTAGAAAATTCAAGTTCCAGAATTTTAAATTGTGAACATTTTTGAATGTGGATAATAGGTTATTATCATCTAATCAAATAATTTATATTTCAAAAGAATCCATTATTTTAGCCTTTTGCAAAATTTGCAATTATTGTTTGAATTCAAAAGTTCTTTACTAAAACCAAAACCCCAAATTAAATTTAATAAATTTTAACTTGAATTCCTTAACACTTGTAGTAGTCATTTAACACAATTTGAAATTATAACATAACCTTAAAATGTCAAAACAAAAACATATGTTAAAAATTTTATAGTCTTCAATAATATTTGACATGATTTAAGGTTCCTTTGAATGTATTTGCACCCAAAAGATCACATGAATAGGAGTAAGTGGGTTGGGCTATTTTATAAAACAAATGAACAACTCAATGTGTCTTGTTTCACAAGAAAACCTTCAAGCCTTAAACTTGTGCGTCATCCACAACATATAAAATGCAAAACTACAACAATTGACTGCTTCCAAAAGCGATGGCAAATTGGGCAAAACACAAAGTTAGAAATGTTTCTGAACCATGGAGGAGCAAGAGAACAAAAGTTCAAAATGATGTACCTTTTTTGGATATGCAATTGAAAATATTATTTATGTTGAACAAAAGTGAATTTGATTAAGGCATAATGTTGAATCCTCTTGTTCATGAGTAATCTCAAGTGCTAAAATTCACCATTGCCATTGAAATTCAAGCCAACACTCCACCTATTCAACATCACCATCAAGGTGCAAAAAAATACCATTGTTGTCGACAATTGTTCTTGGAAAATTAAGTTCAACATTGGAGTGTAGAGTGTAAACATGTCAAATGAAGTGGCATAGGTTTTACGATTTGGTTTCCTAAATCATAAACTAAGAACCAACTTGGATGCATGGATGTTGTCCTTACCCAAAGAAGACCTTTAGGTCAAGGATCTATTTTGACATCTTTATACTAGGGCGGGAGGGTATCAAGTATCCCAAACCTCAAACTTGGGTCGGTTCCTTGGTTAGGTATTTTGAAATTTGACACGAAGCATGTAGGGTATTACGACTTGGACCCAAAAATGAGGTAATAACTACATGGATTCTCAAAAATTAACCAACATTAGTGTGTAAATCATAATGCATGGGAATATTTTTGCCCAGAAAAAGAATGAAGTTCTAAAATTCCATGGGTTAAAGTGGTATACACCTCTTTTCCCGTTGTGTGATACACAAATGTGCTAATTCTACCCACTGCCACTATTTTGTTTAGAATACACAATGGGCACATGAAATTTATCCTTTCTATGCAAACATCTCATTGAGTCATGTTTTATCTTTGAGCCAATTGTTATGATTTTCCTTGGTAAAGAAATATTGAATCATGAGCCAATGTCATGTCGTTCTTTGCAAGTGGCCGAATAAGTTGCTTGAATCTTCTATTTGTCTTTCCTATTTAGTTTTTTTTTTTCTCAATTTTGAATCTTCACAATTATATGAAACTTTTATTTAAAATTTAAAATTCCGTAAAGGTCAATAAAGGATAGACATGCTTTTTGGATGTAATTTCTTTCCATTTTATGATTGATTCCATGTGTTGAAAAATTGTTATGTTTCATATGTTATGTTTCACACCTATTGTGTAATGCTTTTGTGTGTGTGTGTGTACACTTAAATATATAGAATGAACGGATGGCAATATTTTTACCACCTAATATAGATGGTAAGGTAGTCTATGTTTGTCGGTTTTGTCCTTTAAAAGCATTGTGGGAACTCCTAAGCAAATATAGGGGGTAAAGAATCAAAAGTAGGCTAAATGGATAAGGGTACAAGTTTAGATGTAGGTTTTTTCTTATTTAAAGTTGGGCTGGGCGAAGTGAAGGAAGTGGGATAAGGTTATCGGTGGATATTTAGGGAGAGTGGAAAGGGAGGGTTGGGCATTTAATTTTTTCTCTTGTGCAAAGAGGTTGTTATTGGGTATGGGGGTTTGAATGGATATAAAGGGTAGGTTATAAAAGTAGGTTGAATGCATAGCGTTACAAGTTATAAGTGGAGTCTCAAGACGAAAGGAAAGGTTTGGGATTTCTCTCTTTTTTTTAAAATTTTCAAAAGGGCTATTTTTTGGGCGGGGAAAGGAGGAGGTGACTTCCCCCTACCAAGGGTTGTTTCTTGAGTGAGATGGGCTATTTTTCTTTTTCTACCCGTTTGAAAATGGGGATGGGAATGGTGTTTTTTTTGACGGGAAGGGACCTTTTCAAGTGGTTTCTTGAGTGGCTTGGAAAGGAGGAGGTTGGGTTGTTTCTAAAGGTAAAGGGGTGGTTTTGTTTTCTTTTTTTCACCCTTTTTGAAAGGGGTAAAATGATCAAGGAAATAAGTTTAGTTTTCTTGAGGTGCAAAAAAACCTTTAAATTGGATGTAATTATTTGTGTTCAAGGTCAATTAGGTGCAATTTTATAACTTTAAAAAGAAAAAGTTTTTGCTTGGGCCCACCTTGTAAAGGCAACAAACTCTAAATGTTAATTTCGTTTCATCTAAAACATTATTTTAGGACATAACCTCTTGTGGAAGAACCTTTTGTTACACATGCTTAAAAATATAAATCAAGTTGTTGTAGAAATTTAATTACTTTCAAGCAAACTTTGGTTATAATGTATGAAGTAGGTACAATATCTTCAAATGGTTTTTAAAAGTTTAGAAATACAAGAATACAACATTGTAATCTTGTTGTTGTGCTTTTGTGAAACTAATAAGCGTGCTTGTATTCATCAAAATTTTAGATTTGAATGGTGCTAATTGGATTTTTTGGGTGTGAATGATGATGCTATCAAGTGGTGTTTTCTTCTAGCTAAACATTGAAAACATAGTCAAAGGACTCACTTAAGTCGTTGGACACTTCTTAAAATTGTATTTTTGAAAAATCAGAACAAGAATAGAATAGTTTGGATTTCCAATTTCTTTTTGGAATATGATCCATTATTTGCAAAGTTTCAAGTCTCCAAATTTGATGCAAATCAAAAGTCCTTAAATACATATTTAACACACTCAAACCTCTAGAATGGATTTTATTTTTATTTTCAAATATATTTTTTCCTTATCAAATGTGCACCATTCCTTTTCAAAATTGAAGAGGATCTTAACATTGGTGATTTTTATAAAAAATGAAACCGAAAAATTGAAAATCAAATTTATAGCACATTTGAGTATATTTGGTTCAAATGTGTTATTGGCCCTAAAATTTATAAATTTTGAGGATGTAAATTTAACAAAAGTTATTCATCTTTATGTGGGTAAAAACATCATTACATAATGTACATGACATAGTACCAAGATGTAGTGAAAAATATCTATGTCTAACACACAATGGTAAATTTTATATGAAAAATATAAAATTCATGATTATAAATCAACATAAGAACGTCATGTGATGTAGTCTTTGGAAATATATTTATAGCTGAGCAAAATTGGCTCCTTTCATTGTGTTTTCACCTTTTCACCTTTGGATTTCTTTGATTCTCTAATTAATTCTTTGACGTGGTTGTTACCACCTTCCCCTCTCAAGGTTCCTGTAAAATTGTTAATGGCACAAAGGAGTGTGTGAATATGGAGTTTGGTGGTTACAAGACTTAGGACATGCACTTTATATGTAATCATTTAGGGTTCTCAACATCAATGGTAATAGCTACAAATGGAGAAAAAATGGCATTGTTTAAATTTATTATTGAATGATTATTGCCCTTGACATGAGAGGGGGCAATTTAATTTTTTTTCTCCAACATTTTTTTCTTCATGCTTTAATGATTAGGCTATATATAGCCAATGGGTCCAACCATGCTAATAGGAGCCACACCCACAAGCTTAAACATGTATGCTTTTCCATTGTTTTCTTCAAAAATATTTTTGAAATCTTTTCAATACCATTTAAATTCTTAGAAAAATATCCAATTTTTTTAATACTATTATCTTAAGTTGTTTCCAAAGCTATGGCATTTTAAAAAATCAATTTTTTTTTTACTATTTAATTTCCATTAAAAAACACTAGTTACCCATTCCATTTCTTTGGAGATGTACAACAATATATAAAAACAAGTTCTTTTGTTGTTTTTTTTTTCACAATTCAAGATACATAAAATGAAGTAGTGGTTATGACTACTAATGGTAGGTGTTAGTGTGATTGCACCTTAATAGGAATTTGTTTTTTGAAAATTTGCAAGCATGGTAATATATTCATGTTTGAATTAATTGAATAGGAGGTGCTTCCCATGTTCTTTCTTTTGGTTTTTTCAATGAGCCATTTTGATTGGCGCATCACAAAAAATAAATTGAAACCTCTGAAAATAGTTTTTATTGGAGGATGGATTAGTTTTCCCTAGGCCCACCTATATAGGTGAAAAAAGGGAGAACTTTGGGTGAAACACATGAAATAAAAATGTGTTGCTATTGGGAACATATTGGGGAACACATTAGGAATTTGGGGAACCCCTTGGGAACTTTATAGAAACCCAAGAAAACCCCGAACTCTCCCCCTCCGCAACCTTAAAAGAAAAAAATTGGGCCTTCCACTCTCGATGTCGAACGTTCTCATTGGTTGCATGTGAAATTTTTAATTTAAAAACTAGTTGTCACCATTTTTCATGTGGGTTGATGAAAACAATTAATTAGTTTTTAGAATATATGTTCATAATGTACCTTGATTCTCTCATTGTGATCATGTCTAATAGTCCTTAAAGCCACGTATTTACCTATTTGTTTGTTTTTGGCTTTTCCTTATCATTTACAAAATATTTTTTCCTTTTGGAATTGCATCTAGGGTGAATTTGCATATAGTTATGTAGGTCCATTCTAAAATGTTGTTTCCCAAGGTAAAGCAAAGCAAATCTATGAGCTCGCCATCATCAATTTTCACATTTATTTTTAAGCCCAATTTGAGTTCTTTGATCTCAACATTAACTTAAATGTTTTTGGGAGAACTAATTTGGTCTGCCTCTTCCTTCATACTCCTAGTTGGGAGTAACGGTTTCAAAATTTTGACATACATGGGTTGTAACTACCATGTCATATGGCTTACCCTTTCAATGAGAATTTCTTGTCTCTACCTACCCATTATAATTTTTTTTGAAAGCTACTCAACATGATAGAATTTGAATAACTTTATGTAAGACTGATTTGAAAGTTAGTGAGAAATTTTGTTGCCCAATGATTATAGCATTTTGAAAACATTAGTTGAGTAAGATGGTAGAAGGTATGGTTTTGGGATAGTAGCAAACAAGGAAAGCTTTGATTTATTGCAAAAAACATTTGTTAAATTGGGTACCTAGGTAATGTTTTTTTAATGAAAGGCTAAAGTGATTCATGATGAAACCCTAGCAAGCTCCATTAAACAAAACACTTGAAAAAGAGGGAAAAGAAGAATAAATAGAAGACCCACATTTACACCACAAAACAAACCCTGAATAGGGTCACAATGGGGCAAAGGAACATATTTTGTTCCAAAACCTTGACCAATCATAATAAGAATATCAAAAAAGAAAAGGGACTTAAGGAAAACTGAAAAAAT
This sequence comes from Sphagnum contortum, assembly GCA_963920785.1. NCBI lineage: Eukaryota > Viridiplantae > Streptophyta > Sphagnopsida > Sphagnales > Sphagnaceae > Sphagnum > Sphagnum contortum. The sequence continues at coordinate 366,661 of OY987288.1, forward strand.
AATCAGCCTAAAAGAACCATCATTTGCGATAATGGCATGTTTCAAAATAGAAACGGCTCGTATTCTCTACAAAACTATCAACACCCTTTAAGTGTTGTAAAGGTAAATAGATAAGTTTTGCTCCTTGTCATAAAAATAAACAAGTAGCCATAAACAAATCTTTGTATTGAAAGTAAAAATGTTTTTAATTTAATGATCAACATGAAAATATTTTTTTATCATAATGTAGTAAAAACATAATCAAAATAGACACCCAAGTGACTGGACACTTTTTTGAAATTACATTTTTGGACATTTGAAAGATCACAAGTGAAGCATAATAGTTTGGATTGTCAAAATTGTTTTTGGAATATTTTCATTAATTGCAAAATTTAAATACTAATAACTTGACACAAATAAAAAAATGTTTTTGCATGTTTAAAACACTTAATCCTCAAGAGTGTATAATTTTTATTTTTTTATCAAATGTGCACCATTCCTTTTGAAAATGGAAGAGGATTTTGACATTAATGAATAATAATAAAAAAGGACTAGAACTGATGTTTTTTTTAAAAAATAAGCCTTTTGAACACATTTGGTTCAAAACTATTTTTAACCCAAAAAAATATGGACTTTGAAAATGTGCCTTTAACAAAGTTGTTCGTATTTATGTGATAGAAGGCATAAATAAATAACATACATCATATACAATTAATTCGTAATCTAAATGTATTTATATTTAAAATCTTGTGTTAAATGAGATACTCCAAATACGAAATTTAAAATTATAAATCAACATAAAAACAACATGTGTCATGTATAATCCTTGGGAAAAGATGTCTACTTTGGTGACCCTGGCTCCTTCAACTATATGTTTTCACTACACAATGTCGATGTTGATTAATCATATATTTAATATGCATTCAAGTAGATTTCAAAAAACTAATTATATATATTTTCCTACTTTTTAAGTTGTCCAAACTTAAACAAGTAGGTGAAAAATAGATGAATTATTTGAATATTTTTCAGTTTCAATATGATATCATCTCAAACGGAACTAGTGCAGTCATGGGGGCTGGGTCACTCCAGCCGTGGCGCATGGGTAGTCGATGGGTCGTTCGGTCCCCATGGATGTATCAAGGTTCCTCATGACTCCTTCGCAAATCACCTTCCACGTACCTTTTCATCTTGATATGGAATATAAATTCATTGCAAGCTCTAATCGAATTCTTCATATTTCTTCTTCTCTGCTCTTTCTTCTCCACAACAATGTCGACGACTCCACCCGTTATGCTCTACGCTTCTGGCACAAACTACAAATTCCGCAAGGAAGACCTATCTCGAGCTATATTCTGTGCACAGGTCGTTTCCCACGAGGATGACGCCGGAGCCAAAAAATTTCTTGAACAGAGCCAGCAGACGCATCCGGGCATTCAGTTTGAAGAAATCCAAATGTCACTCGACTACGGAGATAAAGACCAGAAGTTCCTCGTTGCTTACGCGAACGATGCTACCTTCATTGCATTCCGAGGAACGAAAACGCTCAAAGACGTGACCGACACATTCCAAATTGATGAATATTGTAACGGACATTTCCACAAAGGATTTTTAAAGCGCTCCGACGTCTTCAATGTCGGTAGGGGACCTTACCTACCCCTGCTTGAACTGCTTTCCAAGCCCGAAAGGCGCATCATCTTGTGCGGGCACGCTGTTGGCGGGGCCGTGTCGCACATGATTCTGCTACGTTTTCTACTGTATTATGGGGAATTGGATCGTGTAAGTCTGCACTAATCTTTTGAACTTGCCATTGTACATGTAGGTGAACTCGTGAGTGAAGCTTCTCTGAATTGCATCTAGTCGTGACTAGAAAATTAAGTCTGATTGATGATGTTTACTCCTATCTGATGAACAGCTATCGCAGGGTTAGCCCATCTCTCCCCATTAGACTGTTGTGATCAGAGCACACTGTGTGTAACTGTGATCACAGGAAGCTAATGGAAAGCCACTGACATATGGCCTTGTTTCTTGCTGTAGGAAGAGTGATTTTCCATTGGAGATCTACAAGTGCTTTAAAATTATGTAGTTCATCATGTTAGAAACCCTCTGAACACATGTTCTCATAAAAAGAGACATATGTAACTTTACATGGTCAATCACAGTCTAGCTCATAGCTCTTGCAATTGGTCAAGCAATTGGTCTACCTGCTGTGAGATGATTGAGAGCACAACTGTCTGGAAAAAATATAATAGAAAATTGCTGTGATCACAACAACCCAATGGAAAAATGTCCTTACTGTGAATGGATCAGGGCGTGAGCAGCACATGTGCATTTCTTATCTTTTTGTACGCTACCTCTCTGCTCATCGCCGTTTACTTGATTTGCAGATTAAAGAAGATCCCAATTCCATTATCGCAATTGCATTTGGAGCACCTCACGTGTGCGATGAAAAGGTCGCCGAAGAGGTCAATAAATCGAATTTCAACGAGCGCTTCATCAACTTTGTCGATGAAGCAGACCCCGTCCCGCGCCTTCTCCACAACCTCCGAGGCACTGTGGCGGCAGGATTGAGGGCACAAGGTACAGAGTTGTTTAGTAGCCCTGATGCGAAGTCGTGGAAAAATCTCGTCGATCAATTGACCTCCAACAACACAAAAGAGACAAATCCCCGCAAGTTTCGCCCCATCGGCCAGTACGCATTTCTGCACCTCGGGCATTCACTGCGTGTATCACCTGCAGATTCAAACGTCGTTCAGAAGCAGCTTGACCGATTACAGTTCACGAAGGAAAACTTGAAGTATCATGAGGCAACCAGGTACGAAACTGCAATGGTCAACGCTAAAGTGATCGACAACTCAAGCTCCACCGAATCTCGCGACTCACGCCCATTATCTACCATCATTCGACCAGAGCCAGAAGTAAGTGAAAATGCTTCATCTGGCCTTCATGTTGAGCATGTGAATTGCAACTGCCAACTTGGTAACGCCTATGGACATAAATTATCCTGAAAGAAACGCGTAAAATTCAAAATCGTGTATGCATCTGTGAGCATATTTTTTCTCATCAGGTTGGTTCTTCTTCTGTTTCCATTCAAGATACGCTAGCAAGAGGCCAAGTTTATAGTAATGTCCGGTGCAAAAGTTCATACTGAAAAGGTAGTGATATGTTTCCGGAAGGACGCACGTGACCTGTAGCATTCCAGAATCGCGTGCCACTCCCAAGAGTGACTGATAATATTATGTTTTCCAAGATATTCCTTTTTTCAGCGAGACATGCACAACAAATTTTGATCTTAGTCTTGACTCCAATGTAGGTCGAAGACAAGAAGTTCAGGGCCATAGATGCTGGCGGCCGTTATGTGATCCTTCAAGGGAGAAATCTCTCGTTCCTTCGTAAAACTGTGACGTTGAATGGAACAAAATGTGAGATCATCCATCAATCGGACAGTGAGCTTTGGGTTAAAGACCCTTTCGGTCAAGGAACGAGCAACGCGATGATCTGGACATGGTTTGGGCAAATACCAGTGCACATTTCGGAAGTAAGCTTCTGTAACCCGCACAGAATGGCTCCTGAAATTTAACTGAAAGCATTGTGGCATGTAGCTGAGTCTCAACCTCTTGTGCACCCTAGTTACCTTAAAAATTTCTTCTTGTGCTTTACAAGTGACTTTTGGAAGCTTTTTAGATATGGAGATTTACTCTTGATCTGCCTCTTGTTTGAAGAATGGAGAGGCAACGACTACTCCTGATTCAGCTGAGAATTTATTTCCAAAAATTGTACAAAGCTGGGTACTTATGGCAAAAGTACTACCTGTCATTGGAGGTGATTCATGGGGAAAGCACCAAGCTCGTTTGGACAACATTGTACAACGTCGGTGAAGTTTGAAGCTTTTTCCTTTTTGCCTAAGGATCTTCTTGCAAGGCAGTAGATTGCGTATTTATATTAGATGAGTCCTTTCTTTTACCACTTCATGGCTGACTTTGAAAGTCAAGGAACGCTAACAATTTTTATCTCTGCTTCTTCATTGCATATCTGAATGGTACAAAAGGAAGAGTTAATTTAGGATAGTGGCATCATCATTCCACTAATCTAGTGCATCTCCTTTAAGTTGACATACTGTTGAGTTGTGGAATATGGCAGTTGTAAATGAGCAGGTGCCAAAGACAAAATTGTCCTCGCACTTGAAAGAAATAGGACGCAGTGAGGGTGATATTTCAGGACACATAAAAGAAGCTGTCAACATGGGCTATGAAGTGAAGAAATTCATGCAAAGTAGGTAAGTTTTTTGAATTTTAGTGCAATGCCCATGATGCAAGAATTTCAAAATTCTGTTCATTGGAATGTTATATATGTAGAACCAAGAGAATGAATAACTTGCAATTACAACTTGTTGAACAGTAATCTAGGTGGGTTTTTGGATGTAAACATCGGAGCATCATGTATCACTGTATCTACCTTATGAGATGACCTTTCAAAGTTGAAGTATGTTGAATTTGCAATAATGATCATGCATGTGCACTTCTCTCCAACTTGTTTATGTCTAACTAGTGTAAAATTTCCAGCCTCCAGATTGACTACAAGCCATCCTTTACTTTGGACAAATGTGTCAAATTATCAGCGCATCCAGTCAGCACAGGTTTCGCAGCAATGCGTGTGGCTCACTTTGCAGGGACGTCAATGACTGCAGGGACTGCATTGGCTGCAGGGACTGCAGCGGCTGCAGCAGCTCTACCCATTGTTGGATGGATTCTAATTGGATTCGGTCTTGCTACTTTCCTTGGTGGGGTAGCATATGCGGTGTATAGAACAGTAAAAGGTTATCACAAGCTGATCAACTCTACCGATGCAGTATTGGATTTAGCAATCAAAGAGGTGTTGCAATGGCAATGTTCTCCCCACCATGAAGACGACAGTACAGAAGCTGTTTCAAAGGAGAAGAAACTTCAGTTGCTTGGTAAGTATGAAAATCTCATACAATCTTGAAAATGTTGTGTTCTTCAAAGGTGCATGGGTGGGGGCATTTCAATCCTAGTCTAAGTAAACGAGCATAATTTTGTCTACATAGCTTGCAAGAGAGCTCTTAACAACATCATCAATTACACCCCTCTTTGTAAAGTTGAAATCCAACTTTGTTCCATATATTGTCTGACAAACTTGCTTCCATTTTCAGTGGACAAAGCCCCTGCTCAATTCAGGACATGGGTTGAAACAGCGCATTCCACACACTACAGCGCAATTCAGCTCAAGTCTGATGAATTTCAAGAAGCAACACCTGAGTCCATGTTCAGGTTTTTAAAAAGGATTAAAATAGTGATGGAAACAAGATCCATCTACCAAGATACAGTTGCAGGAAAATGCTTTGTGGGTATACTTGGAGCTGAGGATATTGGGAAAAGTACCTTCATTAGGGTCAGTAAATATCCCCCCTTCTTTGACAAACTGACCACCAACCCAAGGTTATTTGACCATAGCTATCGTCTGAATTGTTCTCATAACAGCAGCAGTGTCCACTATTGTGCATGTGTTTGCAACATATTAAGAGTGTAATCACTTTACTACCAAACTTGGTCTTCCTAGATTTGTTTCGAACATATGGTTTCTTTGTTCAGACTTTTGTTAATACTTGCAAGAGTTGGATTTTCCAGTGTCTATTTTAGGTTGTTTGTGGTTTGTATTACAATTTCTACTATTAACTAAAATCACCAATCTATAGCATGGGATTATGTTTTGGTTGGGTTAATTTGCAGAGAGCATTGGTCAGGAATAAGTCTCCCGGGCCATTACCTCAGGTGGGTATGGGTATGAATGATCACACCAAAATACCTCAACTTTACCAGGCGGAAAACAATCTTTGGCTAGTGGATTTTCCGGGTGGCAATTCAATTGAGGACTACGGCGACTATTGGCAGCATTTCTCAGCACTACCAAGTTTTGTTGTGTTACTACTTCCATTCGAGGTCCATACTACACCTCCACACCATTCCACTTCTAGACGCAAAATATATTATGTATAACAGCTTACTCCTTTGCTAGTCTTATTCCAGCTGTAGAGGGGCTGTGGGGAATGCACAAAGATAAATTGACACTCTGTTTTAGTGCAAATATGGATCAAGTTAGGTTTGACTTGAAGGTAATTTTTGGTCTCTATATACTTACATATGGAAAGAATGCTGCATTGACATAAGTCAATGTTCATCTTGGCAATCTTCTTAACAAATAGACTTCATAATTTTCTGCAGCTTTAAACTATGAATCCAAAAATGTCACATGGCATCTTAGGCAGGTGCATTTCTTGTCGCTGATTCATATAACAATGTAGAATTAGTGGAATAACTTATTCTTACTCACATGCCAAACCCTTCTGATAACAATGTGAACCTATGATGACCAGAGATATTAACCAAGATCTTTTTGGTGGTATCACGCTTCTAGTTTTTAAAAGTATGACATTTACGTGCAAAAACTTTTCCACAAAAGGAAGTCATGTTCCCAGGATATTGCATATTGCACTTATTGACAAGATCACCTAGAGATCCATGTACATGTCAATTAAATTGCTCACAATCTGGGTAAGTTCGGAGTAGATTTTTTTTTAATGTGATGGGTGCTAGAATTAGCCTTTTGCAAATATGTCCTGAAACAAACATTTAGTCACACAATTACAAGTCAAAAAGATTGCTGTTAGACAAGAATATTATCTCCTCATTATTTTGGGGCCAAATCTTATGTTTTCTCTTTTGTACTAAATGTTGGATTCAATCCATATGTAGGGTGACCTAAAAAAGGAGCAAGAGGATATGTACAAGAAAATGGTGGCTGCACTCAATACAGATTTCATAGTTGCATTCAACAAGGTGGATACAATAAGGCCAAATGCCTATAAGAAAGGGCTTACAATCAGAAAATACTTCGAGGCACAAACAGAGAAAACCTCCAAGGCACTGGGTTGTCATGAAGATAAGATTCATTATCTATGTCTCGATCCTGACCCAGAGCTGCCTGAGAGATTCAAAGAATTGAACAAGCAAGGTGTTCTCGGTTTTGAAGACTTTTATGGCAAGGTTTTGGACAATGTAAAGAAATGGCAACTCCAATCATTGTAGGTGCATACGAAGCACCATGGGCTCTGTTAATGTTAGTGACTTCTGCAATTGATTGACAAGCATGGGAACATGGAAACATGTGGCATGTTGCAGGAGGTGGATGTTTGTACAAATTTATTTTGAGCTCCACTTTTAATCTAGAAGTAGACTTGTTTTCTGCTTGGGGACAAGCAGACATGGTAACTCGTTCAAACCACTCCTGGGTTATGTTTCAATTCTGGTTTTTGTGACTATTGATTTCTTCCAAAGAGTTCTTGTCAAATGGTGGAATGCTTATGAATACAAAGAATTTGCAGGTGACTCATCTGAGTTCAAATGTGCATGGGACTGAGCATGCTTTTATACTACATGTTCATTTCACCATAATGACAATTTTCTTTCTGGTGAAACTGGGTCAATATACTTTCTCTCTGTGCAAATGTTTGTTTTGGTTAGCTTGAGAAAGAGTCAAAGCATCAATTGCAGAACCTGATAGCAGTTTGTGAGTTTTTGGTCAATACATCTCTAATATGTCTCTAATGCAAAATTTGACCACTTCGATTCAAAGGCAAATTCCTATTCGATAAATCTCAGTTTGTGTTCTTAACTGCAAGCTCTTCAAATTTTCAATTTCAATTTGCATTATTCACAAAAAATTTCCTCCCATTCAATAAATTTCAGTTTATCCCAATCCTTGTACCACCAACTTTGCAGCCTCGTGCTTCAAAAACTCTCCAGCTGCATTCCACTTGATTCTTGTATCAGGAGCCTGTGATTGTGTTTGTGCAGCATCTCCTTTGCACCATGGCCAGCAACAGTTTCTTCAATGCACTACTTGAATCCGTAGTCTAAAGCAGAAATGTGATGTCAATTTATGTCAGGTTCACGAAATGAGAATCCGCATTGATAGTATTATATGCAAGATTTATGAAATTTTTGGCATAGTGTAACTTTGCAATCTGATCACATGTGTATGATTGATTTCTGGCAAAATATGTCTGTAGAAGATAATGGGGTTAAGCAGAATTGTGGGACACAAATGTTTGAAATTTTTGAACTATGAGATGGCACAAAGAGGGTTTGAGTATGTCATTTGTTTCGGGCATATTGTTGCTGAATGTGTCTAAGGAGGATCTGGAACAAGCACAAAGTAGTAAGGAACATATGAGAGGTTCAAAGAAATACATTGCTAGTCCACTGAGTCAATTCAAGTTAAGTTACTTTTGCCATAGCAGACTAGGCCAGCAAGCATATAAGGAGAAGCAAAGAATAAGATTATTTACTGGCTACTGAGAAAATAATTAAAGATTGAAGGAAAAGAGATGCAGTCACCTGATAGGAAACATGAAAGAAACTCAGTATCGGTGCGTATGCACAGCCTGAGTTGGTTTTTACTACTCAATGTAACAATGGGCAGTGTGAGGTAGTAACATGGCATCAAGATGAAGTCAAGGTGTGTGTCTTGGGATGAAGAAGTTTGGACCTAATCAGACGTTGAATTGTGATCATGGTTTACATCTAACATGGCTGGATGTGTGGGTGTTGACATTGTTAATGAACCTACGGTGCTGAGAGTATTAGTCCAACAACATTTATATGCTCCCATATTTGGTTAAACTATCCAAAAATGTTTAATATGCAAACAATTTTCTCACTAGGGTCTTGAGGCCACCTTGCTCAGAAATCTTGAGAGAGTGACATAATTGATGATCAATTGACATATAGCATCTAAAATCTCAAATGGTAATGAATGCAAATGAGCAAGACATTGGAGAATATCAATAGTATGTCTCTCGGTAGCATTCTATTGTGGTTAAAAAGTGGTGGGTGTGGAACATGGTCTGGTTCATATGATCTGCCAAACCAAACTAGGATTTGAAGGTTGTGGTTCTCATTTCTAGGTGAGGAACCCAAGATCTTTCAGTTAGAAAAGATTCACATTGTCACATGACAGGAGAAGACAATTGCTGCACTTGATGAAGAGATCTGAAACCTGAAATTCAGTCCAGATGGAACCAGATATGTGTCTTCATGATCAAATCAAGTGCAATGTTGCCTAGAGTGGCAATCTATGTGTACAGATAAGGTTGTACATTTTGAGTCCATCAAGTTATTGGTAATTTCAGCAGGCATCATTGGTTGTTTGCTTGACACAGTTATCAAAGATGGAGAGAGATCTGTAAGCATTGTCTATTTTTTTTTTGCTTCAGCAACCATGTGGAGGGCAAGTCGACAAATTTCATCTTTTTACTGTAGTTTTTATGAAAAGCATGGGGTTTGGGTCTGAGGATGCACGCAGTGTATGACTAGTCTTTAGATGGGGTGGAGCTGCAGATTGGTCATTGAGGGTGTCTCACCTTATCACACTCGACAATTGAGAAACAAAATCATTGAATTAATGGCGCCAACAATTTGTGGAGGTACATGATGTGATTGTGCTTGGCAAGACCCCATTTTGGGGGATGCCAAATAATATGCCAGACTCAGAGATCAGGACCTCATTTCCCCTAATTTTGAGCTTTCCTCCAACTTTGCAGCCTGCTAATTTTGAAATTATGAAAATCATCATCAATTTTAACCAAAACCTTTGGACAGAAAAGCTTCTTAAAATTTGTCTCATTACATTTATGCTACGTCAAATTGATCAACTGCCAACCTATGTATACTAATACGGTGAAAAACACAAAGGCTTATATCTCCACCGCTATTGAACTAATGCTAACCTATCAGATGAGAAATAAATCGGCAGTCCACCAAAGTTCAAATTAAAGATACTTAATAGGATGATTATTTAGGTACAACAGGTGTGATCTGTTAGGTGTAGTAATTCCAACACCACAAGTGCTGGAAGGAAGATATGAGAAGTATATAGACATAAATTACTGTGTTGTCCACAGCATCAGAGCAATTAGTTGAGTTGCTTTTGTCTGAGAATGGCCTTATTATTCAATCTTGCAATGGGCAGTGTGAGGTAGCTATATGGCATCAAGATGAAGAACTCAAGGTTTGTGTCTCTTTTAGCAAATGAAGCTCAGGATGCAAGAATAACACTATGTTGAATTGTGGTCATGGAAGTCTCTAAAGGTTGGATGTGAGTATCTGAAATTGTTAACATTATTGATATGCTCCCATTTTTGGTTGCACTATCCAAGATGTTTGTTTATGCAAACAATTTTCTCATTAGCATCTTGAGGAGCAAGGCCACCTTGCTCAAAAATCTTGAGAGCATAACATAATTCAGATTATCAATGGACATAAAACATGTAAGTCAATCCCAAGTGGCAGTAAAATTATATACAAATGAGAAAAACATTGGGGAGTGTCAACAACTGTATGCCTCAGTAGCATCATCCCATTGTGTTTAAACATGGTGGATGTGAAACATGGTTTGTTTCATATGGTCTGCTAAACCAAATTAGAATTTGAAGACTGAGGTTGTCATTTCTAGGTGTGAACTGCAACCCAATAGTTTTCAGTCAGAAATTTAAGATTCAAATTCTGACATGAATAGGATAAGACCATTGCTGCAATTGCCAAAGAGCTTTGAAACCTGGAACTCTGTCCAGAGGGAAAATCATATGTGTAATGCATGATCTAATGGAGTGAAATGTTTCTGAGTGTGGCTCAGACATGAACACTGTCTAATGATTTCATGAAAGTACTTTTTTCATTATAGTCTGTTTTCAGCAGTTCTTTTCATTGGTCACACCGCAGAGAGAGAAAAATGGTAGGGGTTCTTTTGTGGATCCTTTGCAATGTGAAATCACAGTTTGGAACAGGTAAATGAATTGCTTTGCCAGTCTCCTTGTCTGCAAGAAGACAATACAACTTTCTTGGTTGTCGTAATAGCCTTGGTGTACAGTGTGAGGAGTATATGGCAAATGGCAAATCAGGTCAAGTTCATTACTGGGTGGAAGGGAAATGCACGGTAACAAGCATGAGAAGACACAAAAGGTGGAACTTTGGCTTTGCTACTGTTAGAACTCCCATGACTGGAAGCAGAGACAGCAGCAATGGCACATGGTGATTACAAAATAGCACATTCTTTTGAGGGTTTGATGGCTTGTGAGGTATGTTGGATGTGAAATTAATCCCAGAAGAAAGGAAATTGCCCTACAAATGGGATATGAAGACATCACTCCTGAAGGATTCACATGTTGTCCATTGCTCAAATTTGAAGGCAGTTGTAAACTAGCAATTCAAGAGCAAGCATGCTGATGAATCAACTAAATCAAAGTGGTTTTGAGTTGGACTTTCTAGTGGGTAGTAGGCTCATTGAAATGTATATGACATACAGGAGCCTGGAGGACACTTGGAGAGTGTTCAACAACATGGCCAATAACCACAATTCTTCAACTGCTAGAATTCCGGATAATATGTGAAATATGAGCGAGAACAGAATGCACCTGGCAGTGTTGTAGGGCACTTGAAAGATGGCTGATGTGTTCATGACCAGATCATATGAAGCAGTTGCAGGTCCAATCATTGTCTTTGAAGAGAAAATTCAAGAAAGTGAAGGATACTTGTGTAATGTTCACCAAGATATACTCAAAATGTGGTCTCTTGGACTGCCACAATCTCATGTGAAATGTGGACAAGAGCGGAGACAATTTGTGCAACAGAAAGTTGTGCAGCCTGACCTGGTCGATTTCCTGGTCACATTTGTGGGGATTGTGAATACAGTGTGTGGCAGTGTATGGGTACTTGCAGATCATTCAGAGTAAATCCTAGTCTGATGTCTCCATGCAGTAGACTTGTAACTATGAATGTCAAATGTGACAGCAGGGGTTGGATGTTTCAAGATTGTTTCAAAAGATGGTTGCACAAATGTGGCATATTTGGAGGACGTCCCAGGGATATTGTGGTGGTAAGGAAACTCTTGCACATCTAAAACAGATGTGTCAAGGTGTGGCTGTAACTACAAATGGCATGTATGAACTTGTCTTCTCTCAGCTTGTAGCAAGCTGGCCTAGTAAATTGAATGCCCATGCGTCCTTGATTCTATGGACAGCAGGGGTATAGTGTTGGAGTATTTTTCACTGCCAATGTTTGAAAGAGAAAGAAGTATGTTGTGCAAGAGACTATGTGCCAATTTGTTGTCTCAGTGCACTCAAGAGTATGTTGCAGTGACTATAGTCTCAGCGCCAATATTTGACAGAGAAAGAAAAGGGTGCAAAAAACACTTGGGTTGCACTTGGACTGAAGTGAATAATGAGGTTCATATGTTTGCACTAGATGCTCCAGACCAGCTGCAACCCATTGAAATCTGTACAGAATTCAAGAGACCATCTGGATAGATAATTGATGCTGAGTAATTGCCAAATGCAATATTCCTGGATGGTGTAAACGAAATTATGTGAGACCCCGCAGACACCAGTGTAGTGCACCATCCATTGGAATCCCCCTATTACTCCATTATGGATGAACCACAACTGAGTTACCAAGGTTCCACAGTCATAACCTACCTATCCTGTAAACCTTCTTCCTTCCCCTCACACTACATAGGTAACCAAGTACATAAGTGGGTACGTATCATAAGGATGTACAACAGAAATGTAAGTGGTGACTATCTAAGTAGATACACTACTTGGTGGCTACCAGTCAGGTAATGCATGGGAATGGTTGGTACAGAGCTTACCACTCTGATTAGCTACGGGACAGGAATACAACAAATAAGTGTTCCCTGTTCAGACACCATCCATCCTGCAAGGGGTGGTGGTTCACTCTGGCCGAAGATGGGTTCCATTTGTGTCAGGATAGCAAGAAAGTTGGCCATTAGTAGTGGGTTCACCACAAGTTGTGGCACTAAATAGTTTTGAGAATTTCAAGGTATCACACTTCCACACTTTGAGCTCACACTTTTTGGTTCACATAAAAAATGCTTGTGCAATCAATATTACATAGACGTGGCTTTGCTTCAATCTCTTTGTGTATGGTATGTTTCTTCCAAGGACTGAATATCTGGACTCATATCAGAAGGTCCAGGACCTGGGTACCCAGGTACACTTCTTGTGCTTGATGACGAGAACATGGTAATAATAGTCACGTGCCAAATTTGTTGTTTTTCCATAGTTCATGTCACTGCCCTTGTCACAATAGTTCTATAGGTAGTTCTTCATTGAGCTATATAGTTTTAAGATTGGGGAAGCACCCTGTTAGCCACTGGTTATGAATGTTTCTTCTCAGTTCCATTTAGTTGAAATTAGTTCTATGATGCTCTTTCCACCCACATGTCCATAGCACATACACACTGTGTACCCTATTCTTGGATTAATAACTTCCATGTTTGTATGGTTGCTAAGTACCCTATGTTTTGAGTAAGCACTTCAATGTCTATGTTGTTGCACGGAAATAGCTTTGAATGTCAAAGAACTTGAGTAATTTGTTCTGAATGGATTCTTGGATTTCCACAAGCCATGCTATGCATGCATTTTTTGATTCATTCTCTCCTTCTGTATATGGTGGATTATAAGATTCTCAAGTTGGCTTGAATTCTCAAATAATGATGATGTAATTTATGTGTACAACCACCATAAACTCTTGGGAGAATAGGTGGAGAACTTATAGATTTGTAGTATGTGAGTTTTCACAATAGTTCAAGAAGGGAAATATAAGATCAATGATGAAATATCACACACAACTTTTTTTTGCATTTTTTGGGTACAAGTTGCAAATTTTGTGGCCTTAATTTGAACAGGAATTAGAGCTGAGGGGTTGGATGTACCTAGTCATAGTTTGATGGATCTTGCAATTGTCACCACAAAGTTCTGAATTACACCAAAGAGTTGTTTTCAAGATTCCGCACACATAAATATTACAAACAACATCATAAAGTTGTTTGCATCCATGTTCCCCAAAAAATACCAAGAAAGTCTCCCACTCCCCTTGCACAACATATTCCCGTGGGACAAGCAATGGAATTCACAAATTTGTTTCTGGAGAAACTTCCCGCATAAGACAAAAGAGCAGTTGTTGTTGTTTTCTCCACTAACTAATGTAATAAGTAAAGTCAGGTCCAATGGAGTCATAATAAGTTGTGCATGTCCCCTCTAAGAGTGTGGGTGTGTCCCTCACAATAGTTTTTGGGTCCTAATAATAAGTCCAATAGCACATAGCCTATTCATATATTCTAATAGTATATAATAAATCACCCACCTCCCATAAGCCCCCTCTAACATTATCCATTATTCCATTTTTAGAAGGAAGAAAAGAGACACATGCAATGCCAACTTGTGTGGGACTTAAAAACATGTATGTAACATGTCTTATTGTTTTACTAGTTGAAGTTTCTTGTTGTTTATCGGTTTGTAATGTTTTTATTATTGTTTTATGGTGATTGAAACTTATTGTGCCAAAGGTTTTGAAACTACAAACCAAATGCTTGTTTGCGTAAAGGTTGTGTTGTGTTTTTCTATCTTATTTTTTTCCATGTCTAGTTGTTTTTTGTATGAAAACTTGTGCAAGGCCTATACATGTTCATATATAAACTTGTTTTCTTATACATTACTATATGTTTTGCTTTAAGTTACCATTGTGCACCCATTTTAGTTCTAAGAAATGAATATAAATATTGTTATGCATCGTGTTTCCAATTCAAGCTTCTGAAACCAGAATTTGTAGTCCAATTTGGGTTCACCATATTTTGATTACCATGTTTGAAGTTTCAAGGTAAAGTTTTGACATAATAATTTAGGTGGTCATGCTTTGGATTCAAAAATCTAGAAAGTGTAGAAAAATATTGAAATAATCATGTTTGGACTCAAAATTTCTAATAGGCACCAAGATGGAACATTTCAAATTATTTGTTTTAGGTTTTGATTTCTAGTTTATATGCACTTACATGTTTCAACATTATATGTTACAATATTTAAATATAATTATGTAACATTCATGACTCAATATTATATGTTATAGAATAATTAAAACCTAATTGCAACTTTATTGAAGCACACATTTTTGTTGGGTTCATAAGCTTTTAATTTGCATGTATATAAAATTATTGAATTTTTTTATAGACATCTTTTGAATAAAGTGTATGTTGTATTTTTGGGTCTTGTGATGATCTAGAAATTGTCTTTTAAAATCTATTTAATCAATTTTTTGGTACATGTGTTTTTAAATAACTTTTGTAGTTGTGTGTTAAGTTTCTAATTTTGACCATCAAATCCATGCTTGTGCATAATGACCTTAAAGTGTTCTTCGAAAAGCAAATGGATGTTTGTAAAAAATGTTTAAATATAACTTACACATTTCCCTCAAACATCCATGTGCAATTAACTAAACTATTCCAACATGTTTTTGGCAAAAAATGAAATGTAATACACGTTTCATATAGAAACACCAATAAAGAAGTGGGGTGCAATTTACTAGCTTAAATCATTATAGGACTTGACAAGTGAAATAAGTTCATTCCATTTTATTCATTTCACCTTGTTGAAAGTTATTTCACTATAATATAACTATGTAGACATCATATTTCATTACTAGTTAACATATTATAGTAAATAGGTTGATTTTTATTTATTTATAAATATAACATATATGCTACTTTATGATATACCCTATATTATTTTAAGCTACTTTAATTATTTTAACTTATATTTTATGTTATTATAGGCTACTATAAATTATTGTACCCCAAACCATTATATGTTATTTTATCCTAAGAATAATAACTTAAAATAATCTAAAATAAAACATTATGACCTAAGGTAAAAATAACTTAGAATAGAAAATAATAACCTATGAAAAATAATTTTAAATACCTTACAACATAATAACTATCAATAGCCATTAATAGAATATGCACCAATAGCCATTAATAGAATATGCACCAATAGCCATTAATAGAATAGTCATCAATAGCCATTAATAGAATATGCACCGATATAGCCATTAATAGAATAGTCATCAATAGCCATTAATAGAATATGCACCGATATAGCCATTAATAGAATAGTCATCAATAGCCATTAATAGAATATGCACCAATAGCCATTAATAGAATAGTCATCAATAGCCATTAATAGAATATGCACCAATAGCCATTAATAGAATAGGCAATAATAACCACCAACGGAATAACCACCAATAACCATTAATAGGCATTAATAACCACTAATAGAATAAGTACCAATAACCATTAATAAGCACAAATAGCTTTAATAAAAAAACAAAAAAATATTCATATATTATAATTGTTTAGGATTGCCAAAAATAATCTAAGGTGAAATATTTTATAATAAACAAAACTAACTTAAAGTGAAATAACCTATAATGATATAAAATTTCCAATAATAATATAAGGTGAAATAGCCTTCAATAGTCAAAAATAACTTATAATAGTTGCAAATAGCCTAAATTGAAATAATTTACAATAGCCAAAGATAACATAGAATAGCCAAAAATAACTTACAATAGTTTAAAATAGTCAAAAGTAAGTTAGAATAACCAAAAGTAGCCTATGGTGAAATAACCAAAAATAACCAAATGTAATTGATAATAGCCATAAATAATTGTAAATAATGTAGGGTGAAATAATTTAAATTAATGAAAAATAGTCATATAATAATTGAAAGTAGCTTACCATAGGTTGTATTATTATATCAACAAAAAAATCCATTTGTTAAACTTTTTTTTTCCCAAAAGAATGGTCATTGAAATGTTACTGAATAATGATATTCAAAAAAAAAAATTGTTCAAATAATTTAAACTTTCAAAAGGAAATAAATGTAATTATGTACATTATTGAAATTAAAAAAAAAATAAACTCGAATCATTTCATTTAAACAAAATTTTAATAAAATATGAATTTTCAAAGTTTATGTTTTTGTAATGTTTAAAATGAAGTACTTGATGAATAGAATGTAGTGCAACATATTATGATAACAAGTAATGTAACATATTATCACAACAAGTTGGTGGCTTGATGGTAAGGGTGTTTGCCTCCAATACAAAAGGTCAAAGGATCAAACCTCGTGAATGGTGTTGTGTGTGGTCAACAATGGTATATTGATCAAATATTCTTTTATCAAATTTTAGAATAGGTGCCTAGGTTGATTATGTGGTCTACCTACCTAAGTTAGGTTTTTAACCTTCCTTAAGTAGTGACATGTGTCATGAAATCATAGGTTTAAAAGATCATGAAACTATCAATAATATTATATATTAAATAATTAAATTTCAATTGATTTTCATGTTAATTAGTTAATTAATTAACAAGTGAATGGTTTGGTAAATTTATATTTCATTTGAGAACAATTTTGTTTCAACTGAATGATATTAGTGAAATAATTCATCGTCCATAACAACTAGTCCCTGTTCACTAAGGGCTTAAAAAATTTCACCAGGTAAAAATGTCCAAATTCACCCAAAACCTAGTGAAACCCAAAGTGAACTAAAATGCAGTTTGTAATACTAAAATTACTTATGTATCATTTGATGTTTACAATCTTGTTTTTCTTTCTATGTTATGTTTTAAGGCTTGTTGAAGTTTTGTTTCCTTAATTATTTTGTATGTTTTATATTCATTTGGAAAAAATGTTTAATACAAACATAAATTAGGTTTTGAATATACAAGATGTGGAACAAATGATGAAACATAAATTAAAAAACTTTTAACCACGACCAGTACAACAAATCATGGCTTTTCAAAAGGTTCAACTCAACTAAAAGGTCTACATTGACCAAAAGGATGTCTCCTTTGATTAAAGGCATGGGGCATGAAAGACACATGGTTCTTTCAAGTTTGGTATTTTTTACTAAAATTACAATGTTGACCGAATGTTAAATTGTACATCTTTTCAAGAAGGACAAATTTTTTTAAATGGTTTATCAAAAATGCTCATGAGTTAGTCAAATTGGTCATATTAATTTAATTAGCTAACTTACTTGTTATGCCTACTAGGCTATTTACTTACCTATTTACCTAACATATGCCTATTTTCATCCTTCCTACCTACTTATCTATTTACCTACCATCTATTTGCCTAAGTACTACTTACCTACTACCTACCAAAGTTACCTATTTATCTACCTACCTCTCTATATACCTACTTACGTCCTACCTACCTATTATCTACCAAAGTTACCCATTTATTTACCTACCTACTAACTATCTACCTACTTATCTATCGATCTATCTACCTAACTACTATTTACCTACATCATACCTACTTATATTTTACATAAGTAGGTATGTATATTTCAAAACATACATTACAATAGATCATGCCCAATTCCACTTCACATTGCATTCATTTTTGAGTGGAATGGGAAAGTGGAATAAATCATGTCACCCCCAAATGGAATGTTTCCAATGGAATCACTAGAAGAAATAACATGTGTTTTCAACTAATTTTTGCGACTAAATTTTAGTCACAAGAGACAAAGGGTATTGTATGAAAAAAATACTCAACAAATACATTTTATCCTTTGATTCCATTGTACACGTGTTGTCACATGCAACTAATATGCAACTATTTTGGTCATAATTGAAGGCAAATGATGTGCTGCCACATGTTTTAATATTTAATTATTTAAATTATTATTATTATTATTATTTTGAAATAATCTAAGACGTTCACTTCAAATACTTTGATGATATTATATTATGACACATGGCACTAAAAATTATTAATATTACGTTGGTAGGTACTTAAGTAGGTAAGTTCATAGGTGGCTACGTCAAACTACGTATGTACTTAACTAAGTAGATAAGTAGGTTGAGAAAGTAAGTACTTTTAAAAATATGCATAAATTTATTTTTGTTTTGGGTTAAACCTTTTCATTAACTCATCCCATGTCCATAAATTTCTTAATCTGAAATTAGATGACCAGCTGCTTGTTTATATAACATTCAAAATAAGAATGAAAAACAAACAATATGGGATAAATTTTACAATTTTAACTTCCTCACAAACTAACTTGTAATTCCAAAACATTTTTCATGCCTTATTTTTTTAGTTTTTAATTTTCCAAACAATTCAAGTACATAATAATTACATAATAATTTCATTAATACTGATTAAATTTACATATATTTAAATTATAAATTATACACTACAAATATTTGGTACTCATTATCAATTACTTAAATAAAGCAATAATTTTTTAATATTTAACAAACTAGCTATTTAATTACTCACAAGTTAGTAATACATAACTCATAAATAATTAAATAACTGAAATATTTTAAAATATTTTATTAATTTCTAGAATTTGATCAGTTTATATATTAAAATAATGTAAAACTAATTTAATGACTGTAATTTAAAAATTAACTATTTAAATATTTATGTTAAAATTATAAGGAAGGAATTAACAATTGCTATTAGAAAGTAAATTCTTACACAAATTTTTAAAAATACATTATTCAACTAATTACATTATTTGTTGTATAATTACATTTATTGTTGTACAAATTATTATAGGTCAGGTGATTTTTTCTCTTGGTAATTATTAACTATAAATACAATAATCTATTAAACATAACAGTAATTTTCATAATTACTGTAAATTACTATAACATATTTCTCATAGATGATTAATCACAGAATTTTTTATAATAATAATATTATATAATAATTCGTGGAATTAAATTCAGTAAAATAATTATTTTAATTGAATTATAATTTTGACAAATTTTTATTTCAGGTTATAAATTACATACTGTGAATAATTATGTTCAATTACAAAATTATTATGCACATACTAATTAATTCTTATTTGAAGTAATTACAATGATTTAAAAGTAATGACATTAATTACATTAATTAATTAATTCTAATACAAGAATATAAATTATATAATATACAAATCTATGTTATAACAATAATTATTTAGTATAACTTAGATTTAATAAACATAATCATTTATAATTATTTATAAAAGTGATATAGTATGGATAACACTTTTTTTTAAATCCTTAAAACTCAATCAATATTTTTGTGAATTAAAATATAAATTTAAGATTCCAAAATAGTAATTCAGAATTCAAATATCAATTTTTAGATCAAATAAGTTTTTTAAAGTTAAATAACAAATTTCAGAATTGAAATGTCCACTTTAAAACTCAAGTAATAATTTTCTAAATTGAAATATCAATTTCGAGAATCCAAAATTATAATTTGGAATTCAAATTTCAACTTTCAAGTCAAATAATTTCTTAAAATTTGAATTTAAAACTTCAGAATTCAAATATCAAATTTGACGTTCAAATTAAAATATTTAAAATCAAAATGTCAACTTTTAGACTCAATAATGTTTTTGAATTGAAACACTAATTTATAGACTTGAAAATAATAATTTAGAATTCAAATATCAATTTTTAGATGAGATAAGTTTTTTTGAATTTAACTAAAAATTTCCAGAATTGAAATGTCAATTTTCAGGTTAAAATAAAAATATTCAAAATTGAAATTTCCAGAATTGAAATGGCAATTTTCAGATTAAAATAAAAATATTCAAAATTGAAATTTCCATTTTTAGACTCAATTGATAATTTTCAGACCTGAAGTATTAATTTTGAAAATCCAAAATAATAATTTGGAGTTGTTTTTGCTGATTTTACTACCCTTTCTACCGTTGCTCTCTCCAACATAAACTCAGTGACATTGAATTCTCTGTGAAGATGTGGAGTACCAACGGCTAGACGGTAAGACCCCATGCACTTTTACTATAACTTTGCAGTGATAACCTTAAATGAATGTGTAGGATATGTGGGAGGTGGTGACATGTAATATTGCTACCAGTATTGAAATACTACTCTTTTGTCTAAGGATATCTAATTGCCAAAAAAGAGGCGAGACACTGCATGGTGGTTAGTTTATCTGGGGCAAATGCCTCCTAAAGAGTAACGGAATTAAAATTTCAGATTCAAATCAAATGATTATTTAAAAATTAAATGAAAAATTTTCAGAGTTGAAATATAAAATTTCATATTCATATAAAAATAATCAAAATAAAAATGTCCATTTTTATAATCAATTAATAATTTTTTGAAATGAGATAGTAATTTTTGGATTCAAAAATATTAATTTACAATTCAAATATCAAGTTTTAGATCAAATAAGCCTTTTTGAATTTAGATTGAAAATATCATATTCAATTGAAAAAAATTGAAATTCATAATGTTTTAAACAATTGAAACTACAATTTTCAGATTCAAATATCAAATCTCAAATTCTAATATTTAAAAAAAAATTAAATAGTAATATTCAGCATTGAAATATCAATTTTCAGTTTTGAATAAAAAATTCAAAGTTCAAATATTAATTTTTGAGAACCTAGTCTTCCTTTGTTGTAAATTAGGTTGAGGTTGACTATTAGGCACAATAACCCCAACATCAATAATGATATATCCCACCAATTGGGTATTTAGCTATCACATGGATGTGAATGTGCAACATATGTGGAGAGTACATCCATGTCTCTAGGTGTCGTTAAATTAGTCTTGTCATCATATTCAACCCTAGATATGGATAAGGATTTATTTATGTCATGATGTTGTCCTTGGCCTTATGTTGGCATGTCTATATGCCTCCCATCCTCCACATCACCTTTAGACATAGGTGGATAATTTCCTTGTAAAAAAAATGTACACAAGCCATCCATGTGTTTAGGGCATCCAACATGAGGACCCACTAGTTCATCAACATTACCATAACAATTAATCACTATGTTTAAACATTAGATTTAATCACTAGATTTAATAATTATGTTTAGTCACTATATTTAGGCATTAAGTTTAAATTTTGTTTACCCATTATGTTTAACCACTAGATTTAGCCACTAGGCGTAATCGATTCTAATCATGAAGTTTAACCATTAGGTGTATCAAATAGATTTAATCACAATGTTTACACATTATATTTAATCATAAGGTTTAGACAATGTTTAATCACAATGTTTAGCCATTATATTTCATCACTAGGTTTAACCAAGGTTTAGCCAAGGTTTCGCCACAATGGTTAGCCATTAAATTTAATCATAGGTTTAGGGTTCAAATTAAGCCACTAAGTTTAGTAACTAATTAAGTTTAACCGCTTGATTTAGCTATTAGGTGTTGCCTAAATTTAGCCTTTATGTCAAATAAAAAACTTGACAAAATTTCAACACTTTTGATGGTATAGTCCATTAGTAAGGACTTGGTTTATCATTGTGCAAGTTTAGGGTTCAATTTCTTAAACTTACAACCTTTGTGTACATGTAGAGGGCTAGGGTAGGGCAATTAAATTAAGGTAATTTGGTGAAGTTCAATTAAGTTAGGTTAGGTTAGGTTAGGTTAGGTAGGCTAAACTAAAGTAGTTTGGTGAGGTTTTGTTATATTAAATTAAGTTAGGTTGCTTAGGTTAAGCTAGGCTAACACTTGTTAACTTAAGTGTTTTTGTTTACTTATTTAAACCTATTTACTATCTACCTACATACTTACCTACCTACTTATTAATTTAAAAAATATGATATAAAAAATTATTTTAATTTAGGTATAAATTCAACCTAGGTCCTAGTCCAATAGTTCAAAATCTATTATTCATATAGACAATTACTTTATTAGTCAAAACAACAAGGTCCAAATTGATTACTTCATCAACTCAGTAGGTCCAAATCAGCTTGTCCAAATTGACAAGGTGTTTTTTTGACACATGTCATTTTCGTCATTTTTAAATTAAAAAACCTACTAAAAAAACCATGAATTGTAGTAATGTAAGTTAGTTGATTTCAAACAAAATGGATATGGGACCCAAGATTATAATGTGACGAATAATAATGCAAAAATGTGAATAGGGTTGAAGTTGCAAACTACCCATAGGCCACAATTTAGTTGCGGGCAAATTTCAACCAAGTCACAATTTTTGCATACACATAATCACACACAAAAGTGTGCAAATACATTCGAAGGAACCGATAGGATTATTTTATAAAAGGATTGTGAATCCTTCTATAATCCCTTTTACTTCTTTATATCAAGAAATTTTTGAATTTCAAATCTTTTGCAAACTTGTAATTAAGAACACATATAATTGCCTTATATATATATAAGATGCTTTTTGTTATTCATTGTTGAATAAATACGAATTTTTTAAAGTGTGTAGATGTTGCATAATCATTTGAAGATTTATTATAAATTTTTAATGATACCAATATATGTAACCTACTTAAGGTCTTAGTTTTGTATCCTAGACTACAATTTTGTTATATATGTCATGTACGTTACACCCTATTTATCACAAACGAATTTGAGATTTGGAAAGATAACTTGAATTTTTAAAAGATTCACGTTCCACAATTTTAAATTGTGAACATTTTTTGAGTGTGGGTTGTAAGTTATTATCTAAATATTGTTAACATCAATTTAAAAAAAAAAAAAGAATCCATTATTTTAGCCTTTTGCAAAATTAACTACTATTGATGCAACTATTGTTGGAGTTCAAAAGTCCTTTACTAAAACCAAAACCCAAAATTAAACTTAATAAATTTTAACTTGAATTGCTTAACATTTGTAATAGTCATTTAACACAATTGGAAATGATTAACATAACTTTAAAATGTCAAAACAAAAACATATATTAAAAATTTCTACCTGTCAATACTATTCAACATGGTTTTTCACTCTTTTGAGTGTATTTGCACCCAAAAGACCACATGAATTGGATTAAGTGAGTTGGGCTATTTTATAAAACAAATGAACAACTAAACGCGTCTTGTTTCACAAGAAAACCATCAAGCCTTAAACCTTGTGCTTCACCCACAACATATGGAATGCAAAACTACAATAGTTGATTGCTTCCAAAAGCGATGGCAAATTGGGCAAAACAAAAAAGTTAGAATTTTTTTTGAGCCATGGAGGAGCAAGAGAATAAAAGTTCAAAATGATGTACCTTTTGGATATGCAATTGAAAATATTATTTATGTTGAACAAAAGTGAATTTGACCAAGGCACAATGTTGAATCCTCTTGTTCATAAGTAATCTCAAGTGCTAAAATTTGCCATTGCGATTCAAATTCAAGCCAACATTCCACCTATTCAACATCACCATCAAGATCCAAAAAAATACAATTGTTGTCAAAAAGATGTTGTAGGCAATTGTTCTTGGAAAATTAAGTTCAACGTTGGAGTGTAGAGTGTAAACATGTCAAATGAAGTGGCATAGGTTTTAAAGTTTGGTTTCCTAAATCATAAACTAAGAACCAACTTGGATGCATGGATGTTGTCCTTACCCAAAGAAGACCTTTAGGTCAAGGATCTATTTTGACATCTTTATACTAGGGCCGGAAGGTATTAGCAAGTATCCCAAACCTAAATACCAAACTTGGGTTGGTTCCTTGGTTAGGTATTTTGAAATTTGACACCAAGCATGTAGGGTATTAAGACTTGGACCCATAAATGGGTTAATAACTACATGGATTTTCA
Source organism: Sphagnum contortum (assembly GCA_963920785.1). Lineage (NCBI taxonomy): Eukaryota > Viridiplantae > Streptophyta > Sphagnopsida > Sphagnales > Sphagnaceae > Sphagnum > Sphagnum contortum. Next base: position 391,129 of record OY987288.1, read on the forward strand.
ACAATTGACCAACACTAGTGTGTACATCATAATGCATGGAATATTTTTGCCACAAAGTCAACCCCAAAAAAAGAATGAAGTTCTAAAATTCCATGGGCTAAAGTGGTATACACCTTTTTTCCCGTTGTGTGGTCCACAAATGTGCTAATTGTACCCAGTCCCCAACTATTTTGTCCTTTAGAATAATACACAATGGGCACATGAATTTTTTGTCTTTTCTATGCAAACATCTCATTAAGTCATGTTATTCTTCCTTGAGCCAATTGTTATGATTTCCTTGGTAAAGAAATATTGAATCATGACCCAATGTCATGTGATTCTTTGCAAGTGGCCGAATAAGTTGCTTGAATCTTCTATTTGTCTTTCCTATTTAGTTTTTTTTTTCCAAATCAGAATCTTTGCAACTAGTTGAACTTTTTTTTTTTAATTTGTAATTTCATAAAGGTCAATAAAGGATACACATGCTTTTTGGATGTTAGTTCTTTCCATTTTATGATTGATTCCATGTGTTGAAAAATTGTTATATTTCATATGTTATGTTTCACACCTATTGTGTAATGCTTTTGTGTGTGTGTGGATATTTAAATATATAGAATGAACTGATGTTTTGATTTCAATGTGGCAATATTTCTAACTAAAAGTATGTATGGTAAGGTAGTTTAGGTTTGTTGGTCTTGTCCTTTATAAGCATTGCGGGAACTCTTAAGCAAATATAGGGGGTAGAGAATCAAAAGTAGGATATATGGATAAGGGTACAAGTTTAGATGCAGGTTTTTTCTTATTTAAAGTTGGGTTGGGTGAAGTGAAGGAAGTGGGATAAGGTTATTAAGGGAGAGGGGAAAGGGAGGGTTGGGCATTTAATTTTTTCTCTTGTGCAAAAAGGTTGTTATTGGGTATGGGGGTTTGAATGGATATAAAGGGTAGGTTATAAAAGTAGGTTGAATGCATAACGTTACAAGTTGTAAGTGGAGTTTCAAGAAGAAAGGAAAGGTTTGGGATTTTTCTCTTTTTTTAAATTTTTTTCAAAAGGGCTATTTTTTCGGCGGGGAAAGGAGGAGGTGACTTCCCCTTACTAAGGGTTGTTTCTTGAGTGAGATGTGGTATTTTTCTTTTCTACCCCTTTGAAAAAGGGGATGGGAATGGTGTTTTTTTTGAAGGGAAGGGACCTTTTCAAGGGGTTGTTTCTTGGGTGGCTTGGAAGGGAGGAGGTTGGGTTGTTTCTAAAGGTAAGGGGGTAGTTTTGTGTTCCTTTTTCCCCCCTTTTTGAAAGGGGTAAAAGATCAAGGAAATAAGTTTAGTTTTCTTGAGGTGCAAAAAAACCTTTAACTTGGATGTAATTATTTGTGTTCAAGGTCAATTTGGTGCAATTTTATAACTTTTTAAAAAAATTGTTTTGGCTTGGCTCCTCCTTGTGAAGCCAACTAATTGTAATTGTTAATTTCGTTTCATCTAAAACATTATCTTAGGACATAACCTCTTGTGGAAAACCTTTTGTTACACATGCTTGAAAAATATTAATCAAATGGTTGTAGAAATTTAATTACTTTCGAGTAAACTTTGGTTATAATTTATGAAGTAGGTACAATACTTTCAAATGGTTTTTAAAAGTTTAGAAACACAAGAATACAACATTGTAATCTTGTCATTGTGCTCTTGTGAAATTAATAAGTACTAGTGGGTACCTATGACGTTCGGACACAATTCGCCCGTGCCCGTTTAATCACCTCACCATAAACTCAAAGAAAAACACCATGCTTTTATTATGTTATTTTAAACTATTTTCAATCTACTTTCTTCTACTTCTACTTGTGTAAAAAATTGGACCATTTTTTTGACTACTTTTTAAAACTACTTTTTAAAAATATTTTATCATGTTTTCACCCCTTTACATATAGAAGGAAAGTAGAAGTACCAAAAGATAGCCACTAGTGCCCTTTGCTAACCATGCCATGTTAGCACATAAGTGAAAATAATCTTTTGCTTATTGATGTAAGCAACCAAAAACCTTTGTGGCAAGGGGAAGAAATTCATTTGGTGCATATTGTGGTAAAGCCTGTCCTTTGTTTGAATCCCCATCTTGCGACCACCCTATGAGATAAATAGCAAGTGAAATCAATTGCATGGGTGGGATTGACGATGACTATATAAATCAAGGTGACTATATAAATCAAGGTGCAAATGCCATTAATTGATAGGTGTAACAAATGCCTAGCTCCTTAGATAGGTCATCTTTGCAATGAACTTTGTATAAATGACGAGAAATGAGGAAAAGAGCCTGGTAGCGCATTAAAAAGGCCTGCCAGCAATCCAAAGAAAACTTGAGCTTTGTGACAGAGGGGAGAAGAGAAGAGGCGGGTTGTGACAGAGGGGAGAAGAGAAGAGGCGGGTTGTGACAGAGGGGAGAAGAGAAAAGCCGTACGTCCCACCGAAGAGGGGAGCCAGTTGCTGGCCAAAAAGAGTCGACTAACTGGTTTGGTCTACCTGTTTTTATTCCCGTGTACTGTTGCCATCCTGATTTCTCATTTCGTCGCCATTTTGGGGTACTGTTTCCATCCCGACTTCTCACTTCGTCCCTGGAGACTCTACACCTGGAAGAGCTTTAGCGCTTGGTTTCGTAGATTTGGAGCTGGACTTGAGACTCTACACTTGGAGGAGCTTGAGCTTGGTTTTGTAGGCTGGGAGCTGGAGTTGGGAATTTTACACTTGGAGCTTGAGCTGGGCTTTGTATACGTAGAATCTGCTACTGTTGCTCTATTTACATGAGCACGTCCAAAAGCTCTTTCTGAAAAGCTTTGGTACTTACAGCAAATTCTTGTTCGGCTACAGTAGACTCACGAGAGTATGTAGCTTGGAGAAGACAGGCAGAGAGCCAGAGAGAGTTTTTGGGGTGGTGAAGCATGGGGGCATCCAGCAAGTTCTTCAAGACATTGGTGACGGTGAGGCGGATTGTGAAACCAAGTACCAGTAGTGTGGAGACAGATGACAATGTAAGTCTGTAGACCCAACTGTTGCTTTCTGCTCAAAGAGACTTCCAACACTTTCCTGCCTAATTGAGCATCCAGAAAATTTTTGGTGCCTTGTTGATGTGCAAAAGAAGAAAGCTTGTTAGGGGGTGTTTAGGGTTTTCTCAAATAACATTGGTTCAGGATTTTTGGACACGGAGCTTGATGGACCTGGGCCTTCTTAGGTTGGCCTGACCTTCTTGTACGTAAGGGTTTGGTTGGTCTGAGGCCTCTGGAATTGGGGTGTGGGTTAAGAAAGTTAGGGTTTTGGGTTTTGGATAATGATGAATGCCACGGTTTTCGACGCTAAAGCATGGGAATGGAACAAGGACTCGTTGACGATCATGGAGATGCAGGTAGTTGAACTCCAGGCACTATGTACACGCTATAACCTCAAGCCTGCCAAGACCAGCAAGGCAGCTGCTGCAGCAGCCATCGTCAACTATCTCATGGTCCCTAGGGCTGATGTGGTGACGAAACAGGATGTGCACAATGTTATTGAGGTCACTATGGAGCAGGTCGCAAAAAACATTCTGGCTCCAGCAATGGAAGCTAAGATTGTGACCGTAACTAGCCAAGTCGAAACGCTGCAAAATAAGGTAGATGCGATGGCTAAGAGCTTTGATACCATGCAAGACAGTGGGGAGAAGTGGAAGGAGGTCGTGGGCAAGAAGGTTGACAAGGTTGTCAACAAGGTGGACTGGGCAACGGATGTTGACCTAGTCAAGGCCAGGGAAGCAAACATCCGGGTCACCGGGTTGACCATGAGCAAGGGGGAAACCTCAAAACAACTTATGGAGTTGGTGCAGACGGAGCTGCTTGACAAGCTGAAGGTTGTTGACCATGTGCAGGTGCAGAAGGTGCACCGGCAGATACCGTTAGAGCGATTGGATAAGGCCAATGACAAGGCACCGGCAGTCATCATCACGTTGGCATCGGTACACGACAAGCTCACAGTGTTGCGCGCTCGCAAAGGCTTGCAAGGCATTCAGCTTGGGCTCGATGAGGACTTGACTCCTACTCAGCAAGCCCAGAAACGAGCTGCTTGGGCCACCTTCAAGGAGGCCAAAGAGGCTGGCGAACGGGTCTATTGGCGTGGGGCCGATCTCTACATCAACCACAAAGTCGTAAATTCTCCTACTGCATAGGGGGGCGGGGGCCAGAGAGACTTGTGTGTGTGCCTATGGAACATCCATGGGGCCGCTATCACAAAGCTAAAAACACATGAACATCTGCTTGACCTATTTCAACATGTTGACGTTGTTGCTTTGACAGAAACACATCACTTCCCGGGCGATACATTCCCGGTCTTACCGGGGTTCTACTGTTTTGATGTTGCCAGGCCTGTGACTCCTCAGGGTGTCATTCAAAAGCACAGTGGAGGCATTGCGGTACTAGTCAAGGAAACATAGGCAAATAGTACTGTTGTTTGGAAGACTGCAAGGGATGGGACTAGGATTTGGCTGCGCTTGGGCAATGCTTTCCAAAGGCCTTTGTTCCTGTGCATAGTATATGCTGCTTCACAAGGCTTGCCATATGCGAACAGTAGCCTGTTTGAATACATACGCCAAGAGGTTGGAAAAGCCATGAACTTAGGCAATGTGCTTCTTGCTGGGGATTTCAATGCAAGGACAGGCACAAACACTGACTTCATTGATTGTAGTCAACTAGCAGATGTGTTGTTGGTGCCACAGGCCATTGAGGACACCCTGCCCAACGATATGTTGGAGCGCCAGAACCGCGACACCGTCACGGTTGGTTGGCATTGTGAATTCCTGGATCTCTGCAGAACTACTGGGCTATTCATCCTCAATGGTCGCACACCAGGAGACATATCAGGGGAGTACACATGCCTATCCAATAAAGGTTTTAGCATTGTGGACTACTTTCTTACGACAGCTAACCAATTAAAGGGTGTCAAGCGCTTAGAGGTTAACTGCGATGAAAAGTACTCGGCCACAAAGATGCGCACTCTGATCATAGACCATTGGTACTTACAATCACACAACAGTGACAACCCCCTCCTGTTCAGCAAAAGGGGATCAAACACCTACCACGTTTCAAATATGACACTACCAAAGCAGCCGAGTTTAGCAAAAGTGTACAGCATAACATTGATGTCTGGGCAAGCCTAGATGTACTTGATGCATCTGACGTACAAACAACAATCAATCTGTTACAACAGTGCATCACACAATCTGCAGAAGAAGTGTTTGGAAATAGACAAGTGGCTTTAGGAAAAACAATAAAGCATAGCCACAAACCCTGGTTTGACACAGAATGTCGCCAGACCAAAAGCCAGTTTGTTAAATTGTCACATGCACACCCAGATAGGCAGGTCAAACTTAAGCAAATGAAACAATTGTACAAAAGAAAGAAACGTGCTTATGATGTACTCAAGGCTAAACAACTATGTGGTTTAGCGAAGGCGAATCCTGCAGCATTCTAAAAGCGGTACCGTAAGCGCGCTAAAGGTGTCAATGGCATCACCAGCGAAGCACTCAGGGATGGCTTCCAGCAATTGCTTCAGCCTCCGGCGACACTAGCCACAACAGGAGCCGTGACACGTGCCGCTATTCAAGCCCATGTGGTTTCCTTTCCACCCCATGGTATTGATTGTGAACAGTTGAATGTTGACATCACACTAGTTGAAGTACAACAAGCGTTCAAAAAGCTAAAACGACACAAAGCTGCAGGCATTGATGGCATCAAACCAGAGTTCCTTTTGGATGCGGCTGTTGCCTTGCAACAACCACTATTGATTGCTTTTAACAAAATTCTGCGTGAGGGCTATTGTGAATCACTCTCTGTTGGGATCATACATGCACTATACAAAGGGGGTGACTGTAGTTAGTTTGACAATTACAGGGGGATCACAGTAGGACCAATCTTAGCCAAGGTGTTTGCAATGATTCTTGAGTCTCACATCAGTCAATGGGCGGAGACTAATGATTTATGCGCAAAAGGACAGGCTTGTTTCAGAAAGGACTTTAGGACAACAGATAACTTGTTTATTCTTCGCACTTTGACCGAACAAGCCAGATTTCAGAAAAAGAAGCTATACACTTGTTTTGTGGACCTCAAAAAAGCCTTTGATACAGTACCAAGGGACCTGTTGTGGCAGGTGCTGGAGGGACTTGGCATCAATGGGCGTGTACTGGAGTGCTTGCGTTCCATGTACCATCAAGACTAGGCCTACCTACACCATCCAGAGGAGGGGCTCACGCCCACTTTCCTCTGCCGCATCGGAGTGAAGCAAGGATGCCCCTTCAGCCCGCTCCTATTTGGCCTCTTCATAGATGGCTTAGAGAAACGGCTGAATGCTTTGGAGGGTGATGCACCACCAATGTTGGATCAACTAGCTGTTTGCTTGCTTTTGTATGCAGACGACTTAGCTCTCATGTCACACACTCCTGATGGATTGCAGAAGCAACTGGATGTCTTGCATGCTTTTTGTTGTGAGCGTCAGTTGACTGTGAATGTCAAGAAAACCAAGGTTGTTGTGTTTGAAGCACACAAGTCTGTGTGTCAGGCTTTTCAGTATGAGGGTGAAACTATAGAGCAACTAAACTCTTTCAAGTATTTAGGTGTTGAGCTGCATGGCACAAAAGGTATGCAAGTTGTAATACAACAATTGGCAATGTCTGGGAAAAAGGCAGTTTTTACATTGTAGCGTAGATGCGCAGAACTGCGCATCTTTGACCCAGCATTACAATGCCAGTTGTTTGATGCACTAGTCAAACCAGTGCTTAGCTATGGGTGTGAAGTATGGTTAGACCACATGGCACGCGAACAGTTCGAGGTGGTTCATCGGGCTTTTCTAAAGTTGTTGCTAGGGGTCAGCACCACGACATCCAGTTACGTCGTGCTAGCAGAGTTTGGCAGGTTTCCCCTAGAAATATATTGGTGGCAATAGACCATGCGCTTTCTCTCACGTGTCAGTTCTAAGGTAGACTCAAATCGCATGCTCAGGCTAACTTATGATGTACAGCTGCAGTTGCTTGTAGCCAGGCGAAAAGTCTCACTCGGGAACCAGAGTGCTGTGGGTAGAAAAAGCCGATTGCCTGCTTGCTGGCTAGCACAAGTAGATGAATGACTGTCGACGTACAATTTGTGCATCAATTGCAATCATCTGCCACCATGTGCTCGCCTCAAGCAGTTGGCTGAAAGGCAATACATTGTACACCATCAAGTGGCTGTAGCTGACTCTAGCAGGGTGAGAGCCTATCTGGGGTTGAATAGCTCAACACAGTATGGGTACAAAGAATACCTCTCCAAGGTAAACAATGCACAGCTTAGGAGAAGCTTGGCACGTTTTCGTTGTGCGAATCACAAGCTACAGATTGAGCTAGGAAGGCAAGCCAAGCCAGTGAAGGTGCCAGCGCAATAGCGTTACTGCAAATTGTGCAACTTAGGTGCGGTTGAGGACGAGGACCACTTCTTGTTGGTTTGCCCTGCCTATCAAAGTGTTCGGGAGAGGTTTAGAGGTTCATTGCCACTAACTGCCATCACACCTTTGGCTGAATTGATGAGCTGTCAGCAACAAGGCATCCTTGCTAGATTCTTAGTGCAATGTCAGAAGGTTAGATCTGAATTGCTTCATTAAACTTAACGTCAAATGGGTTCTGGCCCGGGCGCTGTTTGGCCCACTTAATGACGCTAAATTGTAAGTAAGTAAGTAAGTAAGTAATGGTACCACTCAAGGATGGGCTTGCCCATGTGTTCTATTAAAATGAAAACATCAATGAAAATCCAAAGAGAAAGCTCAAAACCTTATACCATCCAAATGAGAATTGGCCAAGGTGTTGCTCATTGCTAGTCTACCCCATTATAGGTGGACTTAATTGTTGTTGCAGGCCAAAGTAATGGACGTTCTTTACTCTAGTGGAAAGCATTAAATTGGGTGACGTACAATGCTATTCTAGTGGGAACCCTTAGAAAACGGGACAACTTGACAAGTAGACGAGATGCAAGGCGAAATCCATGGTGGCGCATGGGTAGTCCATGGTCCCCATGGATGTATCAACGTTCCACATGACTCCTTGGCAGATCACCTTCGACGTACCTTTTCATCTTGATATGGAATATAAATTTATTGCAAGCTGTAATTGAATTCTTCATATTTCTTCTTCTCTGCTTTTTCTTCTCCACAACAATGGCGCCGACTACACCCGTTATGCTCTACGCTCCTGGCACAAACTACAAATTCCGAAAGGAAGACCTATCTCGAGCTATATTCTGTGCACGAGTCGTTTCCCACGATAATGACGCCGGAGCCGAAAAGTTTCTTGAAGAGCGTCAGCGGAGGCCTCCGGGCATTCAGTTTGAAAAAATCCATATGTCACTCGACTTCAGAGATGAAGACCAGAAGTTCGACCAGAAGTTCCTCCTTGCTTACGCGAACGATGCTACCTTCATTGCATTCCGAGGAACGAAAACACTCAAAGACGTGACCGACACATTCCAATTTGGTGAAACTTATAACAGACATTTCCACAAAGGATTTTTAAAGCGCTCCGACATCTTCAATGTCGGTAGCGGACATTACCTACCCCTGCGTGAACTGCTTCAGCAGTCCGGAAGGCGCATCATCTTGTGCGGGCACGCTGTTGGCGGGGCCGTGTCGCACATGATTCTGCTACGTTTTCTACTGTATTATGGGGAATGGGAACGTGTAAGTCTGCACGAATCTTTTGAACTTGCCATTGTACATATAGGTGAACTCGTGAGTGAAGCTTCTCTGAATTGCATCTAGTCATGACTAGGAAATAAAGTCTGATTGATGGTGTTTACTCCTATCTGATGAACCGCTATTGCAGGGTTAGCCGTCTCTTCCCATTAGACTGTAGTGATCATTGCACACTGTGTGTAACTGTGATCACAGGAAGCTTATGGAAAGCCACTGACATATGGCCTTATTTCTTGCTGTGTAAAGAGTGGCTTTCCATTCGAGATCTACAAGTGCTTTGAAATTATGTAGTTAATCATGTTAGAAACTCTCTCAACACATGTTCTCATAAAAACAGACATATGTAACTTTACATGGTGAATCGCAGTCTAGCTCATAGCTCTTGCAATTGGTCAAGCAATTGGTCTACCTGCTGTGAGATGATTGAGAGCACAGCTGTCTGGAAAAATATAATAGAAAATTGCTGTGATCACAAAAACCTAATGGAAAAATGTCCTTGTGAATGGATCGGATCGTGGGCAGCACATGTGCATTTCTTGTCTTTTTGTTCGCTACCTCTCTGTTCATCGCCGTTTACGTGATTTGCAGATTAAAGACCATCCCGATTCCATTATCTCAATTGCATTTGGAGCACCTCACGTGTGCGATGAAAAGGCCGCCGAAGAGGTCAATAAAAGATCGAATTTCAAAGAGCGCTTCATCAACTTTGTCAATCAAGCAGACCCCGTCCCGCGCCTTCTCCACAACCTCTCAGGCACTGTGGCGGCAGGATTGAGGGCACAAAATACAGAGTTGTTTAATAGCCCTGATGCGAAGACGTGGAAAAATCACGTCGATCTTTTGACCTCCAACATCACAAAAGAGAGTAATCCTCCCAAGTTTCACCCCATCGGCCAGTACGCATTTCTGCATCGTGAAACCCTGGGGCGTCCAGTGCGTATATCACCTGCAGATTCATCTGTCGTTCGGGAGCAGCTCCAAGGATTACAGTTCACGAAGGAAAACTTGACGGCTCATGAGGCAACAAGGTACGAAACTGCAATGGTCAACGCTAAAGTGATCGACAACCCAAGCGAATCTCCCGACTCAGGCCCATTACCTACCATTACTCGACCAGTGCCAGAAGTAAGTGAAAATGCTTCATCTGGCCTTCATGTTGAGCATGTGAATTGCAAGTGCCAACTTGGTAACGCCTATTGACACCAATTATGCTGAAAAAAACGCATAAAATTCAAAATCTTGTATGCAACTCTTAATAAGTATTTTCTCGTCAGGTTGATTCTGCTTCTGTTTCCATTGAAGATACTCTAGCAACATGCCAAGTTTATAGTAATGTCCAGTGCAAAAGTTCATACGGAAAAGGTAGTGATATGTTTCCGGAAGGACGCACGTGACATGCAGGATTCCAGAATCGCGTGCGACTCCCAAGAGTGACTGACAATATTATGTTTTCCAAGATATTCCTTTGTTCAGCGAGACATGCACAACCAATTTTGATCTTATTCTTGACACTGATGTAGGTCGAAGACAAGAAGTTCAGGGCCATAGATGCTGGCGGGCGTTACGTGATCCTTAAAGGGAGAAATTTCTCGTTCCTTCGTCAAGCTGTGGCGTTGAATGGAACAGAATGTCCGATCATCGTTCAATTGGACAGTGAACTTTGGGTTGAAGACCGTTTCCGTCAAGGGACGAGCCACGCGATGATCTGGACATGGTTTGGGCAAATACCAGTGCAGATTTCTGAAGTAAGCTTCTTTAACCAACACAGACTGGCTCCTAAAATTGTACTGAAAGCATTGTGGCATGTAGCTGAGTTTCAACCTCTTGTGCACCCTAGTTACCTTAAAATTCGTTCTTGTGCTTTACAAGTGACTTTTGGAAGCTTTTTAGATATGGACATTTACTCTTGATCTGTCTCTTGTTTGAAGAATGGAGTGGCAACGACTACTACTGATTCAGCTGCGAATTTATTTCCAAAGATTGTACAATCCTGGGTACTTATGGCAAAAGTTGGAGGTGATTCATGGGAAAAGCACCAAGATCGTTTGGACAACATTGTACAATGTCAGTGAAGTTTGAAGCTTTTTCCTTTTTGCCTAAGGATCTTCTTGCAAGGCAGTAGATTGCATATTTATATTAGATGAGTCCTTTCTTTTACCACTTCATGGCTGACTTTGAAAGTCAAGGAATGCTAATTTTCATCTCTGCTTCTTCATTACATATCTGAATGGTACAAAAGGAAGAGTTAATTTAGGATAGTGGCATCATCATTCCATAAATCTAGTGCATCTCCATCAAGTTGACATACTGTTGAGTTGTGGAATATGGCAGGTGTAAATGACGGGGTGCAAAACAAAAAATTGTCCTCATACTTGAAAGACATACAAAATGGTCAGGGTGACATTTCAGGACACATAAATGGAGCTGTCAACATTGGCAATGAAGTGAAGAATTTCATGCAAAGTAGGTAAGTTTTTTGAATTTTAGTGCAATGCCCATGATGAAAGAATTTCAAAATTCTGTTCATTGAAGTGTTATATATGTAGAACCAAGAGAATGAATAACTTGCAATTACAACTTGTTGAATAGTAATCTAGGTGGGTTTTTGGATGTAAACATTAGAGCATCATGTACTGGTGTATCTACCTTATGGGATGACCTTTCAAAGTTGAAGTATGTTGAATTTGCGATAATGATCATGTGTGTGCACTTCTCTCCAACTCGTTTATGTCTAACTAGTGTAAAATTTCCAGCCTCCAGATTGATTACAAGCCATCCATTACTTTCGACAAAGCTGTGACATTATCAATGCATCCAATTGCCACAGGTGTCGCAGTGATGGGTGTGGCTCACATTCCTCTAGGGACTGCATTGGCTGCAGGGACTGCAGTGGCTGCAGCGGCTCTACCCATTGTTGGATGGATTCTAATTGCAATTGGTGTTGCTACTTTACTTGGTGGGGTAGCATATGCGGTGTACAAAACAGTGAAAGGTACTTATCACACACTGATCGACTCTCCTGATGCAGTATTGGATTTAGCAATCAAAGAGGTGCGGAAATGGCAAACCAGAAGATCCAACAAGAGAGACAAGAGTACAGAACCAAAGGAGAAGATACTTGAGTTGCTCGGTAAGTATGAAAATCTCACACAATCTTGAAAATGTTGTGTTCTTCAAAGGTGTTGGGTGGGGACATCGCAATGCTAGTCTAAGTAAGCGAGCATAATTTTGTCTACATAGCTTGCAAGAGAGCTCTTAACAACATCATGTATCACACCCCTCTTTGTAAAGTTGAAATCCAACTTTGTTTCATATCTTGTCTGACAAATGTGCTTCCATTTTCAGTGCAGGAAGCCCATGATGACTTCAAGGCTTTGGTGAATGCCACAAACTACTGCGCATCGGTGGAATCCCAACTCTACAGGGCAATTCAGCTCAAGTCTGATGAATTCGAGGAAGCAACACCTGAGTCCGTGTGCAGGTTTTTAAAAAGGATTAAAATAGTGGTGGAATCAAGATCCATCTACCGAGATACAGTTGCAGGAAAATGTTTTGTGGGTATACTTGGAGCTGAGGATATTGGGAAAACTACCTTCATTAGGGTCAGTAAATATCCCCCCTTCTTTGACAAACTGACCACCGACCCAAGGTTATTTCACCATAGCTATCTTATGAATTGTTCTCATAACAGCAGCAGTGTCCACCACTGTGCATCTGTTTTCAACATATTAAGAGTGTAATCACTTTACTACCAAACTTGGTCTTCCTAGATTTGTTTCGCACATATGGTTTCTTTGTCAAGACTTTTGTTAACACTTGCAAGAGTTGGACTTTCCAGTGTCTATTTTAGGTCGTTTGTGGTTTGTATTACAATTTCTACTATTAACTAAAATCACCAATTGATAGCATGGGTTCATGTTTTGGTTGGGTTAATTCAGAGAGCATTGGTCAGGAATGGGTCTCTCGGGTCACTCCCTCAGGTGGGTATGGGTAAGGATGATCACACCAAAATACCTCAACTGTACAAGGTGCGGAACGATCTTTGGCTAGTGGACTTTCCAGGTGGCAATTCAATTGAGGCCTACGCCGACTATTGGCAGCATTTCTCAGCACTACCAAGTTTTGTTGTGTTACTACTTCAATTCGAGGTCCATACTACACCTCCACACCATTCCACTTCTAGAGGCAAAATATATTATGTAGAACAGCTTACTCCTTTGCTAGTCTTCTTCCAGCTGTAGAGTGGCTGTGGGGAATGCACAAACATAAATTGACACTCTACTTTAGAGCAAATATGGATCAAGTTAGGTTTGACTTGAAGGTAATTTTTGGTCTCTCCATACTTCCATATGGAAAGAATGCCGCATTGGCATAAATCAATGTTCATCTTGGCAATCTTCTTGACAAATAGACTTCATAATTTCCTGTAGCTTTAAACTATGAATCAAAAAATGTCATGTGGCATCTTAGGCAGGTGCATTTCTTGTTGCTGATTCATATAACAATGTAGAATTAGTGGAATAACTTATTCTTACTCACAGGCCAAACCCTTTTGACAACAATGTGAACCTATGATGACCAGAGATATTAACCAAAATCTTTTCGGTGGTATCACACTTCTAGTTTTTAAAAGTATGACACTTACATGGGAAAACTTTTCCACAAAAGGAAGTCATGTTCCCACTATATTGCACTTATTCACAAGCTCATCTAGAGATCCGTGTACATGCAATTAAATTGCTCACAATCTGGGTAAGTTCATAGTAGATTTTTTTTTAATGTGATAGGTGCTAGAATTAGCCTTTTGCAAATATGTCCTGAAACAAACATTTAGACACACAATTACAAGTCAAAAAAATTGCTGTTAGACAAGAATATTATCTCCTCATCAATTTGGGGCCAAATCTTATGTTTTCTCTTTTGTACTAAACGTTGGATTCAATCCATATGCAGGGTGACCTAAAACAGGACCAAGTGGTTATGTACAAGAAAATGGTGGCTGCACTCAAGACAGATTTCATAGTTGCATTCAACAAGGTGGATACAATAAGGCCAGATGCCTATACGAATCCGCATACAATCAGAGACTACTTCAAAGCACAAAGAAGGAAAACCTCCAAAGCACTGGGTTGTGATGAACATAAGATTCATTATCTATGTCTCGATCCTGACCCAGACCTGGATACGAGATTCAAGAATTTGAAGCAGCAAGGCGTTCTCGATTTTGAAGACTTTTATCGCAAGGTTTTGGACAATGCAAGCAATTGGCAAGACAAATTCTTGTAGGTGCATACAAAGCATCATGGGCTCTGTTAATGTTGGTGACTTCTGCAATTGATTGACAAGCGTGGGAACATGGAAACATGTGGCATGTTGCAGGAGGTGGATGTTTGTACAAATTTATTTGAGCTCCACTTTTAATCTAGAAGTAGACTTGTTTTCTGCTTGGGGACAAGCAGACATGGTAACTTGTTCAATCCACTCCTGGGTTATGTTTCAATTCTGGTTTTTGTGACTATGGATTTCTTCCAAAGAGTTCTTGTCAAATGGTGGAATGCTTATGAATACAAAGAGTTTGAAGGTGACTCATCTGGGTTCAAATGTGCATGGGACTGAGCATGCTTTCATACTACATGTTCATTTCACCATAATGACAATTTTCTTTCTGGTGAAACTGGGTCAATATACTTCCTCTCTCTGCAAATGTTTGTTTTGGTTAGTCTGAAAAAGAGTCAAAGCATCAATTGCAGAACCTGATAGCAGTTTGTGAGTTTTTGGTCAATGCATCTCTAATATGTCTCTAATGCAAAATTTGACCGCTTCAATTCAAAGGAAAATTCCTATTTGATGAATCTCAGTTTGTGTTGTTTACTGCAAGCTCTTCAAATTTTCAATTTCAATTTGCATTATTCACAAAAACTTTCCTCCCATTCAATAAATTTCATGTTGTCCCAATCCTTGTGCCACCAACTTTGCAGCCTTGTGCTTCAAAAACTCTCCAGCTGCATTCCACTTGATTCTTGTATCAGGAGCCTGTGATTGTGTTTGTGCAGCATCTCCTTTGCGCCATGGCCAGCAACAGTTTCTTCAATGCACTACTTGAATCGTTGTCTAAAGCAGGAGTGTGATGTCAATTTATGTCAGGTTCATGAAATGAGAATCCGCATTGATAGTATAATATTCAAGATTCATGAAATGAGAATCCGCATTGATAGTATAATATTCAAGATTCATGAAAATTTTGGCATAGTGTAACTTTGCAATCTGATCACATGTGTATGATTGATTTTTGGCAAAATATGTCTGTAGAAGATAATGGGGTTAAGCAGAATTGTAGGACACAATTGTTTGAAATTTTTGAACTATGAGATGGCACGAAGAGGGTTTGAGTATGTCATTTGTTTCAGGCATATTGTTGCTGAATGTGTCTAAGGAGGATCTGGAATAAGCACAAGGTAGTAAGGAACATATGAGAGGTTCAAAGAAATACTTTGCTAGTCCACTGAATCAATTCAAGTTTAGTTACTTTTGCCATAGCAGACTAGGCCAGCAAGAATATAAGGAGAAGCAAAGAATAAGATTATTTGCTGGCTACTGAGAAAGGAATTAAGGATTGAGGGAAAAGATATGCATCACCTGATAGGAAACATGAAAGAAACTCAGTATCGGTGTGTATGCACAGTCTGAGTTGGTTTTTACTAGTCAATGTAACATTGGGTAGTGTGAGGTAGTAACATGGCATCAAGATGAAGAAGTCAAGGTGTGTGTCTTGTGATGAAGAAGTTTGGACCTAATCAGACGTTGAATTGTGATCATGGTTTACATCTATCATGGCTGGATGTGTGGGTGTTTGACATTGTCAATGAACCTAGAGTGCTGAGAGTAGTAGTACAACAACATTTATATGCTCCCATATTTGGTTAAACTATCCAAAAATGTTTAATATGCAAATGATTTTCTCATTAGGGTCTTGAGGCCACCTTGCTCAGAAATCTTGAGAGAATGACATTATTGATGATCAATTGGCATATAGCATCTAAGATCTCTAATGATAATGAATGCAAATGAGCAAAACATTGGAGAATATCAATAGCATGTCCTTAAGTAGCATTCTATTGTGGTTAAAAAGCGGTGGGTGTGGAACATGGTCTGGTTCATATGATCTGCCAAACCAAACTAGGATTTGAAGGTTGTGGTTCTCATTTCTAGGTGAGGAACCCAAGATCTTTCAGTAACAAAAGATTCACATTGTCACATGAACAGGAGAAGGCAATTGCTGCACTTGATGAAGAGATCTGAAACCTGAAATTCAGTCCAGATGGAACTAGATATGCGTATTCATGGTCAAATCAAGTGCAATGTTTCCTAGTGTGGCAATCTACGTGTACAGATAACTGTGTACATTTTGGGTCCATCAAGTTATTGGTTTCAGCATGCATCATTGATTGTTTGCTTGACACAGTTATCAAAGATGCAGGGAGATCTGTAAGCATTGTCTATTTCTTTTTGCTTCAGCAACCATCTGGATGGCAAGTTAACAAATTTCATCTTTTTGGTGTAGTTTTTATGAAAAGCATGGGATTTGGGTCTTAGGACACACGCAGTGTACGACTAGTGTTTAGGTGGGGGGGAATGTCTAGTAGTCTGGGTTCATTATGTTCTCGAAACCTCCTACAAATTTAACCATATCTGACTATGGTTAACGTAGGTTGTAACTTGTAACAAGGGAGATTTTGTAGCTCTTGTTATTGTATTGCACAACACATAGTGAGCATGTCATGTGAAATTGTTCCTGTAGAAGGTCAAGGTGTCTCAAGCCCGACATTCTTAGAACTTCCCGATTTGCTTTGAAGACCCTACACCTTTCATTGAATCACAGTGCAATCAACCCTTAGTGCCAACTTTGCTTCAAACCAACTTTGTTACTTGCTTCCAAAGAGACAATATTGGGCCCCAGAATTGAACAACTCCCTTGGTGATAAGCTGGGATAAGGCCTTAACAATTTTCGAAGTTACATATAGATTGGTCATCCAGAATAAGTTGAAAATTTTAATGGGACTGGTAATGCCATCAACCCTTCTGCTAACTTTGCTTCAAACAAACTTTTTTCTTTTGCTTCCAAAGTGACAATATTGAGCCCCACAATTCAAACAACTCCCTTCAACTCACAGAAGTCAATCATAGGGTATTGCACATCGTCACCTTGCACTTCATAATTTAAAATAAGATGGTTGTATTCATGGTACAATTTGTGGAGCTGTAGATTGGTCCATTAGACTGAGTTAAAAATTCTAATGTGACTATCAATGCCATTGCCCCTTTGTGCTAGCTCTATTTTAAACCAACTATGTTCCAACCCACAATTCAACAACTCACTGAAATCAACTATAGGGCATCGCACCTTGTCACCAGAAACTTGACAACCTTCAAAATAAAAATGTTGATTTCACTCTCTCGAAAATGTGTGGAGCTGCAGATTGGTCATTGAGGGTGTCTCACCCTATGACACTTGACAATTCAGAAACAGAATCGTTGAATTAATGGCCCCAACAATTTGTGGAGGTACATATTATGATTATGCTTGGCAGAGATCAGGACCTCATTTCCCCTAATTTTGAGTTTTCCTCCAACTTTGCAGCCTGCTAATTTTGAAATTATCAAAATCATCATCAATTTTAACCAAAACCTTTGGGCAGAAAAGCTTCTTAAAATTTGTCTCATTACATTTCTGCTATGTCAAATTGATCAACTACCAACCTATGTATACTAATACGGTTAAAAACACAAAGGCTTATATCTCCACTACTATTGAACTAATGCTAACCTATCAGATGAGAAATAAATCAGCAGTCCACCAAAATCAAGCAAAGATACTTAATAGGAATGATTATTTAGGTACAACAGGAGTGATCTGTTAGGTGTGGTAATTCCAACACCACAAATGTTGTAAGGAAGACATGATAGGTGTATGGAAATACATTACTCTGTTGTCCACAGGATCAGACCAATTAGCTGGGTTGCTTTTGTCTGAGAATGGTCTTATTGTTCAATCTTGCAATGGGCAGTGTGAGGTAGTTATATGGCATTGCGAAGAAGAACTCAAGGTTTGGTAATTTTCTGAAAATTCGAAAACTGGTAGACTACTAAGTGAGATGATCAGCTATCTTTACCTTAGCCAACAAGCATAGGAGCTCTGCAAAAAAAGCAGGATGTTTGGTCGAGATTTGATCATCAAGGACCAAAATAGATTTCCTACAGCCTCCTTTTGAAAGACTGCCAAAAGATCTCACCTTAACAAGGAATTCCTGATCGGGGCTTTTCCTATAGATATAGACTTGCTGTTATCTAGAGCGTTCACCCATTTTATTGTGTTTTTTGGCAAATGGAGCGCAGGATGAGCTCAAGATCCAAGAGTAACATTGTATGTTGATTCGTGGTCATGGAAGTCTCCAAAGTCAGAATGTGAGTGTCTGAAATTGTTAAAAATATTGATATGCTACCATTTTTGGTTACACTATCCAAGATGTTTGTTTATGCAAACAATGTTCTCATTAGCATCTTGAGGATCAAGGCCACCTTGCTCAAAAATCTTGAGAGAGTAACATAATTGAGATTATGAATGGACATAAAACATGCAAGTCAATCTCAAGTGACAATAAAATTATAAATACAAATGAGAAAAACATTGGGGAGTATCAACAACTGTATGTCTCAGTAGCATCATCCCATTGTCTTTAAATGTGGTGGATATGAAACATGGTTTGTTTCAAACAGTCTGCTAAACCAAATTAGAATTTGAAAGTTGCGGTTGTCATTTCTAGATATGAACTGCAACCCAACAGCTTTCAGTCAGAAAAGATTCATATTGTGACATGAATAGGATAAGGCCATTGCTGCAAGTGACAAAGAGATTTGAAACCTGAAACTCAGTCCACAGGGAAAATGATATGTGCAATGCATGATCAAATCAAGTGTAATGTAATGTTTCTGAGTGTGGGTCAGACATGAACACTGTCTGATGATTTCGTGAAAGTCCTTTTTACAATATAGTTTGCTTTCAGCAGTTCTTTTGATTAGCCACACCAGCGAGAGAGAAAGTGGTAGGAGTCATTTTGTGGATCCTTTGGAATGTGAAATGACAGTTTCGTGCAGGTAAATGATTTGCTTTTGGCAATCTCCTTGTGTGCAAGGAGATGATACAATTTTCTTTGTTGTTTTGATTGCCTTGGTTTAGACACAGTGTGAGGAGTACATGGCAAATGGCAAATCAGCTCAAGTTCATTACTGGGTGCAAGGGAAATGCATGGTAACAAGCATGACAAGACACAGAAGTTGGAACTTTCGTTTTGCTACGGGCAGAACTCTCATGACTGGAAGCAAAGACAGTAGCAATGGTAATTGGGAACTATAAAATAGCAGTCATTTGAGGGTTTTAAGGCTTGGGAGGTATCATGTTGGATGTGGAATTAATCCCAGAAGAATGGAAATTGTCCTACAAATGCAATGTGAAGACATGACTCCTGAAAGATTCACATGTTTTCAGTTGCTCAAATGTCAATGCAGTTGTATATTAGCAGTTCAAGAGCAAGCATGCTGATGAACCAACTAAATCAAAGTGGTTTTGAGTTGGACTTCCTAGTGGGTATTGGGCTCCTTGACATGTACTATACCACATACAGGAGCGTGAAGGAGACTTGGAGAGTGTTCAACAACATGGCCAATAATCATAATTCCTCAACTGCTAGAATTCCAGATGATATGTGAAATATGAACAAGAACAGAATGCGCCTGGCAGTGTTGTAGGGCACTTGAAAGACAGCCCATGTGTTCATGAACAGATCATATGAAGCAGTTGCAGGTCCAATCATTTCCTTTGTAGAGAAAATTCAAAAAAATGTAGGATACTTGTGTGATGTTCACCAAGACCTACTCAAATTGTCGTCTCTTGGACTGCCACGATCTCATGTGAAATGTGGACAAGAGCAGAGACAATTTGTGCAACAGAAAGTTGTGCAGCCAGACCTGGTCAATTTCCTCGTGACATTTGTGGGGATTGTGAATACAGAGTGTGTCAGTTTATCACCACTTGCAGATCAGCCAGAGTATATACTAGTGTGATGTCTCTGTGAAGTAGACTTGTAAATATGTATGTCAAATGTGACAGCATGGTTCGGATGTTGCAAAAGTGCTTCAAAAGATGGTTGCACGAAATGTGGCACATTTGGAGCACTTCCCAGGGGTATTTCGGTGGTAAGGAAGCTCTTGCACATCTTAAATGGATGTGTCAAGGCGTGGCTCTAATTACAAATGGCATGTATGTTTGCCTTCTCTCAGCTTGTAGCAATCTGGGCTAATGAATCAATGTTTGTGCCTCTTTGATTCCATGGACATTGTTGGAGTATTTCTCACTGCCAATGTTTGAAAAAGAAAGCAGTACGATGCAAGAGATTATACCTCAATTTGTTGTCTCAGTTCACTCAAGAGTATGTTGCAGTGACTATAGTTTCAGTGCCAAGGTTTGACACAGAAAGAAAAGGGTGCAAAGAAATAGCCTTGGTTGCACTTGGATTGAAGTGAATAAAAAAAGGGCCATATGTTTGCAGTAGATGATCCAGAGCAGCTGCGAACCATTGAAATCTATACAGACTTCAAGAGATCATCTGGATAGATAATTGATGGTAAGTGGTTGTCAAATGCAATGTTTTTCCTGCATGATGTAAAGCAAATTATGTGCGACCCAATACACACTAGCCTAGTGCACCATCCATTGGAGACCCACTATCACTCAGTTAGCGATGAACCACAACTTAGTTAAATATCAAGGTTCCACCTACATGACCTATCCTATAAACCCTCCTACTTCACCCTCACACTAACTAGGTACCTACTTTGTAAGTGGTTACTATGTATAGGAGAAGGGCTTGAGTACATGCCCTTCTGTGATTTGAGATCTGTGCCCAAGGCCAGTAGGCCGAGGGAATAGATCGAAAATCACGAGAGGGCCTGGACTTAGGTCCTTTTCCTTCATAAAGCAGAGCTGGAATTTTTTCACTTTTTAGAAATAGTGACAGGCTGGCTGGTACGTTCCGCTGGTCAGATGATCCCACTACAGCCTGGCTGGTACCTTCCACCGCAGAAGATCCTGCTTGCTGAAAACAGGTGCCTTCAGGCAGGTAAGGGAACTGGAAATACAAAGGAAAAGTCCAGGCAGTGCTTTGCGTATGTGGGTAAGCTACTTGGTGCCTACCAGGTACGTAGATCCATGTGGATGGCTGGTACAGAGCTTACCACTTCGGTTAGATATGGGACAGGAATACAATGAAAAAGTCTCACACTATCCATCCTTCAAGGGGTGCTGGCTCCCCCATCAAACTTTAGGCATGTCAATGTGGTGCCATGCACAATTGTGCATAGTTCTGCAGTTGTTCAGCAAAGAAGAACACAAGCTCATGTCCTGCTGCAGAACCCAAAAAAACACAATAATTATGGTTTGTTGCAGAACCAAAAAATGCAACATTTATGTTCTGCTGCAAGTAGCATAATTCCAACTCAGCACCAAGTTAGTACAACAACTATGTTTTGAGAAATCATTCAATGTTTATTCAGTTGCACTGAAATAGCTGTGAATGTCAAAGGACTTGAGGAACTTCATCTGAATGGATTTTCACAAGCCATGGTATGCATGTGTTTTTTGATTCACATTCTCCTTCTGTAAATGGTGGGTTATAAGATTCTCAAATTGGACAGAATTCTCAAATAATGGTTATGAAATTCATGCGTGCAATGACCGCAAACTCTCTCAATAGGTGGGAAATATATTGATTCATAGTATGTGAGTTTTCACAATAGTTCAAGAAGGGGAAAGCAATATCAATGATGAAATATCGTGCAAGTTTTTCACATCTTTTTGTACAGTTCTCTCACCATATATACTTGGCCAATTTTCATAATGTAGTATGTGAATTTTCACAATGGTGCTAAAAGGGGAAAACAAGACCAATCATGAAATACCATAGTACCTTGGCCATTTCAACATATGTCTGTTGAATAGCTAATTAATTTTGAAAAAAATAATTTCAACAAATGAAATATCCTTAAATTTTCACTATTATCCTTCACAATATTTTTTAATTTTGAAGATATAATATTTGAAAATTTCAACATTCCTGAAAATAATATAATTAGTGTTGAATTGGCCCAGGTAGTAGGGTATATATCACATGCAAGTTTCTTTTGCATCTTTTTGTACGAGTTACAAATTACACAGCCTTCAATTTCCAACACCAATCAGGGCTGAGTGGTTTTATGTACCGTAGTTGTAGTTTGATGGATCTTGTCACCACAAAGTTCTCAATTACATCCAAGAATTGTTCTGAAAATTCCCAACATGTAAATATTCCAAACAATATCCCTAAATTTGTTAGCATCTATGCTCCCCAAAAAATACCAAGAAAGTCTCAGACCACTTGCACAACATATTCCCCACGAGACACAGGCCATGGAATTGACAAATTGTTTAGGACAAAAGAGCAGTTGTTGTTGTTGTCGTCGTCTCGACTAAATAATGTAATAAGTCAAGACAGGTCCAATGGAGTTGTAGATGGTTGCATATGTCCCCTTTAAGAGAGTGGGTGTCTCCATTACAATAGTTTTTGGGTTCCTAATAATAATAAGTCCAATGGCACATAGCCTACTCATATATTCTTAGTAGTATATAATAAATCCCCCACCTCCCAAACACCCTCCGCCAACAGACACTATAATGCATCCATTATTCCATTTTTAGAAGGAAATAATGACAGAGGCAAAACCAACTTGAGACTTTCAAATGGAGGTGGAACAAAAATTCCAATGTTGGGTTTCTTGTACCTTCCCTTGTTTGTCTCTTTGTGTGGGAAACACAAAATTCTTTGTCAAAGTGGCAATGTATGTATGCACATCTTACACTTCCATCAGATTCCTATTGGTGATTATAGGTCACTGTTGGGAATTATGTGATCCCAGCATTCACCAGTGCACAATCTATTGGAAACAAGTTATGAGTCTGTTTTGAAGATGAACCTCAACTATGTAGAACCTTGGTAACTTTAACCTGTAAACCCTTCTACTTCCTCCTCCTAGTACCTATGCAATGACCTGTGTAAGTGGTTACATATCATAAGCAAGCAAGTAAAGAATGTAAGTGGTTACTATGTAAGTAAGTAGGTATTAGGTGAGGCAACACCCACATTGATACCATGGTAAAAATTTCAAGATCCATGTAAATTATTTCTAAAATATACAAATCTCCCATGCTTATACTAAATTAGGGTTATTGAATTCAAATCAAACATTTTAAGGGCTTTTAATACGAGGCCTCACTTACAAACATGATGTACCAACTTGTATACAGGTTCACCCTGGCCTCCTCCTACTAAGTAAGTAAATGCATGTGGATGCATTGTCCATACAGAGATAACTAGAACGGTTAGGTATGCAATAAGAATAGAACAAAAACATTGTTTTCTATACACACAATATCCACCCTGCCTGGTGCACTGGTGGGTGCTGGTTCACTCTGGCTCCTTAAATGAACCATAAAATGATGTTTCAAGCAAGTACTCCAGTAATTTCATCACAATGTTGAGTTAAATAACGATTCAAGCAACTAACTACTCCAGTAATTTCATCGCAATGTTGAGTTAAATAAGGTTTCAAGCAAACTACTCCAGTAATTTCATCACAATGTTGAGTTAAGTAAGGTTTCAAGCAACTACTCCAGTAATTTCACCACAATGTTGAAATAAATAATGTTTCAAGCAACTACTCTAGTAATTTCATTCCAATGTTGAGACACTTGCATGCTGGTTCACTCTGGCTCACTAAATGAGCCTTTAAATAGCATCTAACCCCTTATTTTCATTGCTAATTAAAAATGCTTCATTGGTTCAAACTATGCAGGGCGGTCAGTTTGGGTTTACACTAGGGTAGTTTAGGGCCCAAGCTCAAGCAAAGGACTTTGGATGAAAAAAGTTGTTGGAATCTTACATGGATAGTTGTGAGTAATGTTGCTTGGCATTTGGGATATATTTTCAGGCCTGCTTCAAAGAGATGGGCCTAATGAAAATAGCCAGGGCCCCCATGGGTTTCAAAATAATCTTAATTGTTGATTTATGATATTTGATTAACTTTTATTTATTTTTTTGAAAGACAAAATTGAAGGCAATTTTTGGTGGCTCCGTATAAAATTGTTGCCCTTTAATGTTTATCACTTGTTGAATGAACATATACAAACACCAATGCATAGATATCACAACAAATATTCATTTTTTTCTTGCATCCTTGATGTGTGGTTGTTTATGAAAGGTGCACAGAGGCGAAAAAAAACAAACAAAAAGAAAAGAAAAAACTCAAAGAGCAAACCTAGAATGAAAGAGAGAAAAAAGAAATAGGAGGTGAATAAAAAAATTAGGACAACCACATTTCCAAACTTTTTTTAAACAAAATATTTTTTTATTAAAAAAAAATCATGTGATCCATTCTTTTGGTCCGAATTGAATTTACACTGTGAACAAAGGCCGTTGAACCACAGCCCATGGGTTTTATTTTTTTATTTTAATTTATAATTTATTTTGGGTTTCTTTTGTGTTTCTTTCCTTATAATCATAATAAATGATGAACTAAATTAATTAATAAATGATTAAAATAATAATTTAATATAAAAAGTTCACATCTATCATTTCCTCCCCTTCAAATTCTTCCAACTCCTCTTCTACAATTTCAAGAGGAAAGAGCATTTACAAAGATAACAACAATAACTCACTTCTAAGCCTAATGCAAAAAATAAAAACTAAATGAAGACTATTATTGCCCTCTTAAACAAACACCAATTTCTTTCCAAAACAATCAAGGCTAATTTACCCAAAAAAAAAATTGAAATGATAAAAATAAGTTTAAACATAGTAATAAATCAAACTATCTACAAAATCACAAATCAAATACAAAGAATGTTTAGAAAGAATGAGATCAAATAGGAAAAAGAAATATAACTCAAAGAATTAATTTTATTTATAAAGAAAAAAAAATTTAAATAAAACTTACAATTTTTAGAGACAATTTCTTTCCTTTTTTTTCCTTTCCTTTCCTGCAACATCAAAACAACAATAAATTGTTAAGGGTAGAAAAACCAATCATAATACATTTAAACATTCAAGATTTTTTTGGATTCAAATAGCGTTGAGGGAAGGGTTCATTCGTTTCTAGCAATGCAAACTAGAACTTGAACCCCTGCTCTTGATGCATCTCAAGCACTCAAAATCATTGAAAACGGATGAAAAAAAAAAAAAACAAACTTACCTTGCTTACTAGCTTTTGCTTATTATTTGTAACTCCAAAAACAACCTATAAAAGCAAAGAGGGGGAGGGAACAAGCTACAAAAAATAAATAAATAAAATAAAACACACACACAACTTACAAACTACAAACCCTGCAAAACAAAGCAACAAATCCAAATTAAAAAAACAAAAATAACACAAAATATAAACTAATTAAAAAATATTTGAAATAATTTTTAAAACAAGAGCACCTGAGAATAAAAGAGAGCAAAGATTTGAATATATAATAGATTTGGATATGTAATAACGAGTAGGAGCAAAGAGGGTTCAAGAGGGACTTTTTAAAACAAGATTTCAACCCTAACCCTAACCACATTGGGGTTAGGGATTAGTGCCCTAAACCCTAACCCTAATGTGGCGGCCGCCTCCATAAAACAATAAGTTTAATTTTTTTAACTTTCACTTTTCACTTTCATAAACGGTAAGTTTAATGTTTTAAATTTTTACTCTTACTTTTTACTTACTATTATTTATTATTTCTTATTTACTATTTATTGCTACTCTTATTTCTTACTTATTGTTTTACTAAATTTTTTACCTATCACTCTTACCTCTTACTTGTTATTTATTAATACTATTTTACTTATTTACTTATTTTTTTAATTACCACGAAAACCAGCCCTGTTCGCAGATTTGATGCTCAGTGAGAACCTGGGTGGTTCTCACTAGATGTTTCTCATCTCCGACGAGAACCGCCAAGCAGGTTCTCATGGTGGTTCTCACCCACTGAGAACTGGACTGAAAACCGACACTGGTTTTCAGCCGGCGGGTGAGAACCTCCCAACACTGCTATACTCCTAACATGGCATGATATAAAGATGACATGCTGATGCTAAGCAGGTTATGAACATGGTTAAATTGCAAAATTTGGGAAAATTTTGGATAAATACATTTTTAGTGTAGATTCCACTAATTTTCTGATTATTTGGAAATTTTCTCCAAATTTTTTATACGAAATTTTAAATAAAAAAACCCTTGATGCAACCAGGTTTTTTTTTTCCTATTTTGTGAGGTAGGTGAATTCATGATCAAGAGGAATGAACCAAATTTGGCTCGAGGTTGGACAGAAGAGTAGGAAAAAAATCAGAATTCTGCTTTGTTTTGGCAAGGAATGCAAATTAGGCATTTAGTAAGCTCTCTCAACAAGGACACTAAAGAGAGAAGGGATGTTGCAGGAGGCATCTCTCTTGTTCATAATTTGGAGAACTTAAAGTTGCATATGGTTGTAGGCAGACGAGGGAGGCGGATGACAAATTTTTTGAAGTAAAATAAATATTTAATAAATTAAACTTCTTTAGTCTCTAAAGTTTTCAAGTATTGAATTTCATTAAATGTGAAATTTTCATTTTCAACCTGTGTCTAATGTGCATTTAAAAAAATGACTCCCCAATACTCCAAATAGACTCAAAGTCTTTCATGGTTCCTGTGTGAATGAAGAACATCATGTATACAAATTACAATATGTATACAATAAGAATACAAGAGCAATTTAAGTGATATCAAGTCAGCCATTGAAGAAGCAAAATGAGTTTTCAATACAAAAATGTGCCTAAATACCAAATTTAGTTGTAAATACTGATTATCAAATCCCAAATGATTCGCCTCTCATAAAAGCTAGATAGTGGGAAATTAACTCCCTTTTAAAAGCACAATTTATGATTGATTCAAAATTCAATTATCATTGATTACCATTGAACAAACCCACATTAAAGAACAGAGATCAGATTCAATTTACACTCCTCTAATAATTTCACCATCTAGATGGACTGAATCAGTTGTTATATATGGGTCACAGAACTTGTGTGATGGATGATATCCATCTTGATTGATGAAAATAGCCCACTAAAAGAATGGGTCATGTCTCTTTGAGGGTACATTGCAAGACTCAATTGGGCCCTTCCATTCTACATATATAGCACACCTCAATAATATCCTTTTTTGACAAATTGAAACCAAGGATCTAATATTAGAATGATTTAAAAGTATCTTAAAACACCAAACAAAATGAACGAAGACAAAGTTTGTTTGCTTCAATGACTAAGATGAAAAACTTGACCCCAAAAAAAACTTAGTTGCTAGTATAAAATGAGTAATCAATGGTTGCAAGGAATGATGCCACTTTGGGCTTGAACAGTGACTTAACCACAAGTGACATTAGAAGGTGCATAATTGCAATGTGTGATAGTTAGTGTGAGGCAAGTTAAAGGCAACAACAATGTTAAAACTTTGTTTAATTGGAATGCCACAAACCCACCACAAACCTCCTTTTCAACAATTATTGGGTTTCAACATTGATTCAAATATCATAAATTGTTATTCTTTGTTCAAAGGCTTATACACTTTTGAACCTTTGTCTTTTTCATTTTCCTTTTTCCATTTGACATGGGAAGAACCATTGTAATTATTTTATGGAGCATTTTATTAGTTTTTTTTTGTCATGATTGTGGATTCCAATTGGCACCAAGCATCTCATATCCCTTAGGTTTCCCCAATTGATATAACCTTTTAATTCATTGGTGCAATTGAGATTAAGATACCCTTTATGGTGTACACTAAAGCCCAAGCCCAAAACAATTGTATACTTTTTGACTTGAATTCTTGGGCCAACTTGATGCCATTCTAAAATGGATACCGAGGGCCCAAAACCAAAGTACATTAAAGTTCATTAGCTTGTTCAAAATAACCGTCTTTTATGTATTTATTCCTTGTTTCTTCTTCCCTTTCTTGTTCTCCTCCTCTTGGTAATTTCAATAAGCTTTGTCTTGACCCTAAAAGCTTCACATGGATGAGAATATGCACAACATCATTATGTAATTGGTCTTCTTCATGGCATGTTGTCACCAAATGACAAGAATTGTTGCGTTTCAAGAATTTTACATTATGGACCAATGATGTTGATGGCCATATTCATCATGAAAGGAAAAGGGATAGGGGGGGAGAATGTACCTTATTTTGTGTTTAGATTACATAATGAAGTGTTGAATGGAATCAATTTTAGGGCAAGGGAGCTTTTCAACATCTCAAGTTAAACTTCTTTTTTTTATAGCTTTTAGCACATATTGAGTCCAAATATTTTGACAACTTGTGCAAGAGACAATTCAAAAAGAAAACCTTTTTTTTAATTTTTTTAATGATGATTGTGACATGTCAAACAAGGATGTGGAAGACCAAGATATAGAGGAACTTTCCAACAAGGATGAGATTGCCCAAAAAGAAAAAAAGGGTCAAGTGTGTTGTGCCTTGAAGTTTTGTCCTATTTCATGATTGTAATTTTTCAAATTTCATACTATGTTTTTTTTCTTTCAATCAAGTCACTTTTTATATAAAATTTTACAATTTTTTTGTGTGATTACAAGTTCTTTGTGCTCCAACTTATAAAGACATGGATACAACAATTACTATGTTTTCACATTTGCCGATTTGAAATTTTTAGCAAATTAAATAAATTTGTTGTCATAAAATTTCCTAAACTTTCATCCTTTTGCCTTCAATTTTTTGAAAAAATTCAACGTCTCAGTTTTTACATTAATTTACACCAAATTTTACCATAAGGGAGGGTATATGAAACAAGCTTTATGAAAAAATTAAGAATATAATTGATAATATAATGATTTTGTTTTGCAATAATTATAATTTATGATTTGTTTTTTCAATTTTATGATGTTGCATCATGATTAGCTAACATTCCCAAAAAGGATTGAACATTAAATGGTAGCAAATAGGAGAGGAAAAAGAAGTATAATCCTATTAGTATTTGGTGACCTACAAGAACATGTTTTTATTAATATGGCAAACCTAGTCAAAAACCTTTGTTTTTTTGGGTAATTTGATTCGATTTTTTCAAGAAATTCCATTTTAGGGGTCATAGCCCCAAAAACGATTTGACATTTTGGCAAAAAATTTCACAAAAAAATATTGATTCCAATACATCTGAAACAATTTTTGAAACCCATAATAAATCAAAATCATTATGGTGAAAGAGTTTCAAAGGTGAATGCATGAATGAATGGACTAAAAATGGCAAATGAATATATTTTCATAAGTTCATTCCCTTGTCTTTCAACCCATAGGGTAATTAAATAATATAGCCCAACGTCAATTTCCACACGGAAAAAGAAATAATTAGTCTCTTTCACTAAATAAAAAATTAATTCATTTTTATAAATATGAAATTATTATTTCATTATCTATTACAACATTATCATATGAGGAATGAAATTATTCAAATTGTAGCTTGCCATAATTATGATGATTTTCAACACTTCAATTTCATATTTTCATAAAAAATCATTCCATTATTTTATAAATTATTTAATGATGAAATTGACTTTAGGTAAAGTATCAGGTAATGACAACCCACCAATTTCAAGATTTATTTTTTTCCATTTATGTTTGGGCCCAATTAGATACCATAGTACCTGGGCGGATTTGGCACAAAATTAAATTGTTTTTAATTTTGTTTAAAATTTTCAAAAATCAGCTTATCATGTTGAATGATTCAAAATTTATGGTTGCCCTCTCCATTATAGTACAAGTTCATGAGGATAATCCAAACAAGAAGACAATTAAAAACTTTTGGTAGTGAAAGTAGTTTTATTATATTTAGTTTGTACCCACGAAAATTTAAAAATCAAAGATTAAAGGTATTAAATTACAATTCCTAAGATAAATTAATTATTTGACAAGCTATTGCGAAACCTACCAAGGTACTATAATATCACTATTTTGTACATGGGTGCACAAAATAAAATACATTTTAGAAAATAATATGGACTTTCAAAATGATGCATCAATTTTGACCATGAAAAGTTTCATAATTAGATTTTTCAAAATACTTTTTGACATGATTTTACTTTTAGTTCTTTCATGATTTGCTACAACGAATATTGAGTAGCTAATAAAAATTTGTAAGTGATTTTTTTAAAAAGTCCATAAATAAACCCACGACCAAGAGACTAGTTCATAATATGTTACAACTTCAAAAGTTCACCTATTCACTTTAACGCTATTAATTATCAACATGATCACATATATGTCTTAAATTGAATAATTTAAACTTAATGGCCAATTGATAAAATATTGATTTTGATCCACTCCTTGAATGATTTAGAACAAAATCAACTTGTAAAAAATTGCATTATAACACCAATATTGGGCAACTCATTCATGCATTCACCTTGAAATTATCAAAAATATATTTAAGCAATGAAAGTTAGTACACGATAATCACATTCCCGTGAACTTGCTTATATTGACATAATGTCGTAGTTGATTTTTTTTCTTTGTAGGGTTGGAAGCCATTGTTGATACATGTAAGTTTAATTGGACTATTACTTTGAGTGGGTTGGTCACAATCATTATTTTGCTTTTTTCCAAATGACAATGAAGAAAGGTTTCCATTACTCAAACAAGAGAGATGAAAGAAGCTACACATTGGGAGAGAGGTTCCAAGCCCTTACATGTCCCAATTGGCCTAACATTAATAAAATCCATTTTTTTTCTTTTGAATATTTCATAAAAACTCAAGTTTTAAGCTATTGCTTCAATTGGATAGCTAAGATTGGCAAAAACATGAACAAATCATCAATACAATTCTGGTTATGCTTTCATTGCATGGCCCATGGTTTATTTTTTCAATTTGGCAATTATAAAAAAATTGGTAATTTATTCCAAAATATTTGCAAATTTTATTCAAATAGAAAAAAACACAATTTACCAAAAAAAGTCCCAATTTTTCTTTTGTTGAAAAAATGATTAAATGTTTCTCAGAAGTGAAAAACACTGATAACACTGCTGAAGAATTTGGCACCAAAGTAATTAAGGTCATGGAGGCCATAGCCATGTCATGTATTGGGTTCTTTGGCTCAGGCCCTAGTGTGAAGCCCACAGACCCAACTCTGATTTTTTGGCCACTAGGAATGCTCCATTTTGAATTGGACATTGGGTCTTGGGTCTTTGTGTAAAATGGGCATTAGATCTTTGGGTGTAACTCTCCCTCCTATTTTGGTGTGTTTGTAACATTTGGTCCTACATAGTCTTTCTCCCCTTGTGGCTTTTCTTTTGTGTTCAGTGAGATTATTGTATTCAGTTGCAGAAAGGAAACTCGATGAGAACTGGGTTATAGATTTGGTGCAAAATCAGACAAATAGTGCCAACCAATTGTGTCCAACACTTGTGTCCAATGACACTGAAAAAAAGCAGGCAATGTACAGTAAGAGCCAAATGAATGAAAGGGAAACAAAGTATAGAGAAGTTGTATACAAGAAGGACAAGCAAGCTAGCCTCAACTTGTTGCTACAAAACTGACTGATTTCTTCTGAATGAAAGCTGGAAGGCATGGATGTGATTGGGATTTGTGGATGTACTTGCGCTGGCATAATATCAGCAAGCTGACCAGCTGATCATCTGGACAGCAATCAATTATGCTGCCACATGACATTTAATTCACTCCAACTGTCAGAACAGAAAGCTCATCTCCATAGTTCATCTACGTACTAGCAAGACTGGTCAGGGTTTTGGCCCATTCCAGCTTGTATCGAGGCTTGTATTCCAGCCCATGGTCGAGGCTATGAAGATCAAAAGGGAGAAATAAGACCTAACACTCGTTAACGAGTCAGCGGAGTAACGACACCTTCTGCTATTAGTGTTCAAAGGTTGTGTAATTTGCAATGTTAAACTTGAGAGGTTCAGGTTTTTGTCACTTAGTCTTGTTCTTTTCGATGGAATCAGCACAAAAACTGAACCATGGAACTAGCCTTTCTGTTAGAATTGAATTGAAATTTGAACCACCTGCTATTAGTGTTTGTGACTTGTCTAATTTGCAGTGTTAAACTCGAGAGGTTCAGGTTTTGGTGACTTAGTCGTGAACTAATACATAGTAGATGGAATCAGCACAAGAACTAAACCATGGAACTAGCCTTTTGTTAGAATTGAATTGAAACTTGAACCTTGAAACACAATTCTTGAACTCAAGTACAAGTTTTTTTTTACTGTAGCTTCACCTATACTCGCAATTTGAGCTCTATAAGAGCCATGGTGAACCAGCACCCAGCAGCGCTCGGTGAAAGATGGATGGATGGTAAGTGATATATAAGTGGCATTTTATCAAATCCAAAATTGTGTACTAATTTTTTTTACGGATCCAAACTCATAAACATGAAAAATAAGATAATGTATAGTGAGAGACAATTTTATTAATGCAACTACTCAAGCCAATCATTATAGCTTAACAATAAGAGTAGTCAGTTTTATAATCTTGAGGAGTGTGTAATGTACATGGAATAATTGCTGGTTACATACCATTTCTCTTTATATGTGAATTGTGCAGATTCCTGATCTTTTCTGCCTACTCTCTAGCCTTCTGGTTTTGTGCACAAGAATCTCCCTTTTGCAGCTATGCAACTGACTTCTTATTGTTTTCTGGAACTTGCTGGATGACTTGGGTTGTGAGATTTCATGTGGGTGGAAATTTTGTAGATGTGACTTGATTTGTTTACAAATAACAATGGGTGCTTATTTTAGCGACTCATAGCAATTAGTTGTGAGGACCCCCAAAATTCAATATTTTATTTTTTGTGATAGGCATCTTTGATTGGCTCATCACACAAAATTTTTTAAAATAAAAATCAAGCTCTAAGCAGTCCGAAAATAGATATGTTGTAATCTCCTCCTTTGGGCTCACTATTTAGGTTACAAGAGTAAAACTTAGGGCAAAGGGTATGGGATAAAGTGATGAGCTATTGGGAACGCGGTGACAAACACATTGGGAAGTTGGGGGACACATTGAGAAATTGGGGAACATGTTGAGAACCCATTGAGAATTAGATGGGAACAAAGTGAGAACTTCATGGGAACAACACAAATCCTACACACCCCACCTACAGTTCAAAGAAAAAAAACCTGGGTCCCCAGGGTGCATGCTGCCTCATCTCATTGGCTGCAAGATTTTTTGAAAAAAAAATCTGTGGTCTTTGCAATTTTGGGCCTAGGGTTTAGCAATTTTGGTAAGCATCAAGTTGTTTCACAGCATCCCAGACTGTTGGAAGATTGGCTGCACTGCAGCAAAATATCCTCAACAGGAAGGGATATATGAACCTGCCCTAAAATTATTGCCTTCAACAATACTTCTGCATCCATCCAGGCCAGAGTGAACTAGCACCCAGAACTCTCCACCCTATAAGATGGATGATATGTGGACAGAATTTTAAATTTTTATTTTTTTTCATTCTATTGCTGTTCCCATAGCTAACCATAGTTGTCACAAATTTACTACCAATCCAAATGCATCTACTTACCTAGTAACCACCAAAGTGTTTTACCTACTTACATATTACCCATCTACATTCCCTATCTACTTACCTAGGCTACTTAGATGGATGATGACATCTAGGTCACATAATCCCTTGAACCAAAGGAAATTAATTAAGCAAGTGATTCAACAGAGATCAGAATGCAAAAGTAGAAATCAAACCAAGTAATTTTAATTAAATTAAATTAAATTAAATTAAACTAAATTAAATTCTTTTCTCTGTTTAAAAATACCTAAGACTGGATGCATGTTTGTGCTCAGCCTCAGCTATGGTGGCTAAGTTGGTCACCATTTTTGGCCTAGGCTAATAGCAGGGGACATGAATGGTGGGTTGAGGGAAGGGGGGAGGAGGGGGGGGGGGCATAGCTAGCTACTTATGTCCAATAATTTCAGCTCAGTTTTCACGGCAGACAGACATTATTCCTGCCGTGGATCATACCCTAAAAGATCGCCAAGATCCTGGCGGTTCACACTGACACTAACCGAATCCCCTTCACAGGAAGGAAGCAGATGGGATGGGTCCACTTGGTCCCACTGGGCTACCACTGGGCCACCACCACCACCACCACCACCACCACCACTTCTTACTTAGGTGGTCGGCTCTTCTAGACCCAAGAAGAAGAGGAAGATGATGATGATGATGATGAAGGAGGAGGAGAACAAGGCAGTCTTCTTGGTTGGTTGGTGGCAATTAACCAGAGTTTTTTTTTTGTTTTTGTCAATTTTGTGATGTAGCCAAAGTGGCGATGATGATCCATAGGAAGAAGATTTTTAATTTGGCCACATTTTGGTTACAAGCTAATTAATAGGAAATTAAACTTTTGGGCTGCCTACTTGAACCATGAATACAAACATTATGGCGATTTTTTTCAATTTGATTTGGATTCTGGCTATTGAAAGTCTCTTAAAGAACTTGAGTTTAACAGTTTTTAGTTGTTCATATAGCTTTTTGGCTATGCATAGCCAGTCAAAGAAAAAAAATACCAGCAGCAAGTAGCCTTTTTTTCGCTGGCTACATGTAGCCAAAAAGCTGTATAAGAAATTACAAGTGCTAGTAGAATCATGTACTTTTTGAGATTTTCAATAGCCATAATTCCTACCAAAATCTAAGAAAAATCGCCAGATTTCTATACATGCTTCAAGTAGGATAGCCAGAAATATACGAGGATTTAAAAAAAATTAGTTTCATATTTAGCTTGTAGCGAAATTTGGCTAAATCTTCCTGTGAATCATCATCACTTTGGCTACATCACAAAATTGACCCCCCAAAAAGAAGTAGAAAAAAAACACTGGAACTCAAACCAACAGAAACACTTACGCTTGTTGGCGGGCACTTCTGTCCTCACGCGACGATTCAACGACCCCTCCCGCGCACTTTGATTCCCTGCGCGGATCCTAAGCCCCGGGAATCGGGACGAGGTGGGAGAGAGCGATGGACCGTTAGAGGACGCGGCTGTCGTGGTCTGTGTAAAAAAACGACGCAAGAAATGGGCCCATAGCCCATTGGAAGCACCTGTTCTCTGTTGGACTTAAGGGCCTTAGTGCTAGGCGGCCCCAATATATACTCCCCGTCTTCATTGCTGCTCTGCAGTACAGTCGTTGCCACTTACAATCTTTCACTCTCTGCTACGACGCTGTCTCTCTGTGCCCCTTCCCCTCCTTGTGACCCTTGCCTTTGCAACCCCTGCTTGCCTGCTGCAGCAGCACCCGAGTAAGGCTTTTGCTTCCTCATAGATCTCGGATTTGGTTAGCTTTCCTCAGATTTGCTCAGATTTCTTTGTTTTGTTTCTCCGTTTCTTTGGCTTCTTTTCATTTTGCTTTTTTTTTTTTGGGCCTTATATGAGCTCGTATAAGTAAGTTTGCGTCAGTTTTACACTCATCTCTTGCTCTTTGCTCTGGGTCTCTTTTCGATGCTCTAGTTCTTCTCTGGTACTTGAGAACTTTCCTGCAGCAGGGTGGTTCATGCTTGGGAACTGCAGTGGATTTGCTTCGGATTGAAAACGCATGTGCTTTAGCTGAGCATTGGGTGGTGGTTTTGTTTATGGTGCAGTTGAAATGGCGGCCAATCTTGTGAATGTTATAGCTGCTCTAGCGTTGGTGGTGGTGGTTCTTGGGTATGTGGCTGGGGCGCAAGGAGTTCGCTACACTCATCCGGTTGCGCAAGCCTCTGGAGCTGGAACTAGAGTGGCGAGTTCAGCTCCTGCAAGTACAAACGTCGGTAGTAGTTACGTTGGAGAAGCACTCTGGACTGATGCGCATGCGACTTTCTACGGAGGAAGTGATGCGTCGGGGACTGAAGGCGGAGCTTGTGGATATGGAAATCTTTACAGCGAAGGCTATGGCACCAATACTGTAGCTCTGAGCAGTGCACTCTTCGCTGATGGACTCAGTTGCGGCTCTTGTTACCAGATCAAGTGTAATGCACCTAGGTGGTGTCTTCCAGGTTTCGTGACTGTGACGGCAACCAACTTCTGTCCACCCAACCCTGATCTTGCCAACGACAATGGCGGTTGGTGCAACCTGCCTCTACAGCATTTCGATATGGCTGAGCCTGCGTACTCGCAAATTGCTGTGTATAAAGCTGGCATTGTGCCTGTGCTTTACCGCAGGTATAAGGTCTTTTCTGGAGCTTTGGCAGCCGGAATGTTTTAGCAACATGTAGATGATCAGTACTTGAGAGAACGTACTCTGGAAATAGAATGCAAGTTTTCCAGAGAGCTTTTGCAACGTGTTTTTCCACAGAATTCTTCCAAGTAAAACGATATTCCAGCTTTAACGTTGTTGCTCGTGTGTTAAACCTCTGCAGAGTCGCGTGTTCCAAAGCCGGAGGAGTGCATTTCACCATCAATGGCAACCCATACTTCCTCTTGGTGCTGGTGACAAACGTGGGCGGAGCTGGAGATGTGCATTCTCTGTCGTGCAAGGGCTCCAAGACTGGCTGGTACCCAATGCAAAGGAACTGGGGTCAAGTATGGCAGTACAGTGGAAATGCCATGTATGGACAGGATCTATCCTTCATGATCACCACAAGTGACGGAAGGACACTGATCTCCCAAGACGTTGCTCCCTCAAGCTGGCAGTTTGGCCAAACTTTTGAAGGAGCTCAGTTCTAACAAAAACAACAAAAAAGGTCCTTCACCAGCAGCAGCTACAGCAAAAGCTAGCTGTACTTTCTGGCTTGTTACCATAATATGCCTTGATCATATTCCAGCATGAGCACCCACCACCTGCAATACAGAGAGAGCCCTTGGAAATGCTGACATTGAGAATGATGCGCATCCTGGATTCATGTGAGATGAGGTCGAAGGCGCCCGCTACGTCATTGCCCCCATGAGTTTCTTGTCGATCCGAGATCAGGTAGCTAGCTAGCAGAGGCGAAGAAGAAGAACCCTTGTGGTGAAAGACAGACAGAGAGAATGCAGGGTTGCTGAAGTCAAAGAAGATGTATGATCTAGTGCCAGATACTGAGCTATGTTGATATAAAATTGCTGCTGGCAGAGCAATTCTTTTCCTACCATTTGTGAACCCAAGGAAGGAATGAAGGCTGCGGTGTGAAAAAACGACTTGAAATAAAGTGACACCCGCCTTTGGTTCATGAGTCTCTTGAGTCCGTAAATTCCTATTTGTCATCTGGGAAAAAACCTACGTCTTGAATCTTAAAAGTCCATAGAGCTTGAGTCTTGGGTTCTTAGAATTCGAGGCTCAAGCTCTTGGAATTTGAGGCTGGAGTCTTGACTTCTTGAGTGGGAGATTTCTTTAGAGTTTGAAGCTGGAGTTCAAGAGTTATTTAGAATTTGGGGCTTAAAGTTCAAGAGTTCTTAGAGTTTGGGTTTCATGTTTCACGCAAACATTACCTACTTGTCTCATTCAAAATAACTGTACAAAAATACTCTTGAAATGCAAGAATACCCTGTAAAAGTACCCTCTGGAAATGCAAAAGCTCTTATGGAAAACTACTCAATTCTACATTAACTTACAGACCTGATAGTGCAATACCTAACAACTATTTTCTTTTTTGTGCAACTGAAAATTTGGCTAAGCTTTTCCAAAGATTAGCAACAGTAGCCAAATTTGCAAAGTGGAATACGTTGCCCAACATTTTGGTTGGAAAGTGGCAAAAATTCAACTGAAAAATACAAACGCTGTTGCAATTCTAACGAGCTCAAAAAAATAGCTGGTAAGATGCAGAACATAATTTTCTGGAATCATATACGTTTTCAATAGACAATTGGTATCCATGTCTGAATGGAGAGCTCAAAAAGGCATTGATATTCAATACTAATTGGTTGATGTAAATTGAAACTACATAGTAGCTGAAGTTGCAATGATTTTTTAATAAACTTGGCTTCAAATGAGAGATGAGAGCAAAAAATATATAAATTCAGTTTTATGAACTTGAATCACCGTGGTTAGATTCAATTTCCCAGGTTCAATGTGTCTTAATTACCTTAACTCCATCCAATTTCCAATACAATCTTGAATTCATCTGTTGTTGAGCTTTCTTAACTTTGCTGCTGCAAACTCTGTTGATTTTCATCTATTGTCCAACTTTCCAAAAATTCCACACATTGAAGCTAATACTTCCATTTACTTGTCCATCACTTAATGGACAAGTTAATGGATAGGGAAGATGAATAAGTGCTAACTTAATGTTCTCACTGTCAAGTTTGAATAGCAGACCACTCATTCAAATATCAGTCCCCAACTAGTGAAACACATGACCCCCATGGGAATGAAATGCATAAAATTTCAGTCATAATAATCAGAGGAGTTTATCATCAAATCAAATACATTGAAACCTTTGAAAAAGAAAACCTTTTTCTGTTCAACACTTTGTCCTTTTAACAGAATTGGGCCTGGCTCTATATTCAACATGTGGCAACTGGCACTCTGTTTAGTTCTTGCCCATGAGTCCTGGGTGGTACTTGGTTAGTTTGTCCTTACAGAATTAGATGCTTGTTCTGACTCTCAACTACCCATTAGTTTCCAGTAATAGCAATCTTTGCTTGGATTACTTAGTGGTTGCTTGTCAGGTTTTTATACCAAATAATTGCATTCAACACAACTCCATGATGGATGGAAAAATCTGCTAAATGCCATGAAATTGTAATAGTAACTAGTGTATAGCTAGCGTGTGCCATTAGCCCAAGTGTGAACACATTCTTTATTTTTCACGTTTTCTAAATTTGGGAATGTGAACACATTGAGCACTCAACTGAGTTTTCCTTCCAAGCCCAATTTTTGCAATTCCTTTGAGTTTCCAGCAACAAAATTCACTCAAAAATCAATATCTTTCGCACCTTAGCTCTGAAAATTGTGAAATAAAAACTCTATTAAATCTGACTCGCTGAGGCTCTCCCACAACACAACTCGAAGAACACCCCCAAATTTCAATACAATTTTCAATTTCGATTTTATTTAGTTTTCATTGAAAAAAATGTTCAATAATCAGTAGCTTCCACACTGTAGCTCCAAACAGTCTCAAAACCAAGTTTTGGTGCACTCGTACTCATCAAGAGCTTTCCAAAGATACC
Organism: Sphagnum contortum; assembly: GCA_963920785.1. Taxonomy (NCBI): domain Eukaryota; kingdom Viridiplantae; phylum Streptophyta; class Sphagnopsida; order Sphagnales; family Sphagnaceae; genus Sphagnum; species Sphagnum contortum. The sequence continues at coordinate 430,037 of OY987288.1, forward strand.
AAAAGCTTGACATGAAGCACTGTGGTTTGGGAGATCTCACGGTGACAAAACAAACTACCATGCTTCCTAGATAGATGGCCTGCAAGGAAAAAATCTGTGCCACTTTGATTGTCCTTACAATAATTTCTTTGAGAGGTACCAGTAAAGTCATCCTGTCTTTGGGCCCTAGTTTGACCCACCTTTACACCCTGTTTCATCCCAACTTGAATATATCCATAAAGTGAGTGAAACTGGGTACCGTTTCATAAAACTGAGTATCAATCAGTTCAGAAGCTTTGCAATATCTTAGCCAGACAAGGTTGAGTCATTTGATGAAGGATATAAGCAGCAATCAAGGTGCAGGTAAAGCAGATTCAAAACTGAAGGTGAAACTCCTCCAAGGACTAGTTTGGTCCCCTGCTTTTACCTGTGCGCTATTTTTGTTTTTTTGTTTTTTCTCATTTCGTCCCCAGTTTTGAGGAAACTTAGGCCCACTACCCCCCAATTTGGAGTACTTTACAGATGACTCAGATTGAGTCTTTATTAGGGTTCAAGGTTTAGGGCCTAAAATGGACTAGACCAATGAATCTTGAGTGAGCAAAAATGGTATGGGTGACGAAGCTGAGGTGCATGTTTTCATCCATGGTAAAAGTTGTACCATAAATTTGAATATCTAATTTTGTCAATTTTTTTTAAAAAAAGGCTGGTTCATAATGTCTTAACAAGAACTTTGCTAAAGTTTTAAATGTTTGGGCCCCAAGTTGCAAACAATAAAAAAACTTTCTAATTGTTAATTGCATTAAATATGAGCTAATTTACCTACCATTTTAGCCAAGAAAAACATTCTTCATAATCATGAAGACATTATGCATTTTTGACCATGTTCACCTCCTAAAAGTTAAGAATGTTTAAATACTATACCTACAACTAATGTTTGGCACTTCTTTGTTGAATATTTATTTTAGAAAACACGTTTGATAATTAAAAATTTTAATTTTGCAAAATTTGGGTAGTTGAGTAATAAAATAAACATGCAAAATACATCTTGTGTCTTGTGCATTTCCAATAATAACCCAATGTTTTAAAATTTTCAACAATTCTAACAAATATCAATAAAATTTTCTCCTTTTTTTGGCAAATTATTTTGTCCCAAACATCAGTCATAGGTACAATATTTGGATTCAAAATCTAATCCAAAATTAATCTATTGGTATAAGTTTGAACATTTGACCCTTGTTAGACTTGTCTTCTCTTTAAGCAAAAATGTCATTAATGTAAAAATGTCATGTCATATAGGTGGCCGAGAGTTTAAATGGCTTGAAATGTCATTGAACTACCAACGAAGGTTTTAATTTTTCAATTTTGTGATATCAAGAAATTGAATTTTTCTCCAAAAGAACAAAAAATTAGAGTTCAATTTACAAATTTTTTCCAAATAATGTTCCCAATTGATTTGTGAAAAAAGTGACAAAATTTGTTGAAAAAATATCACTGGTCCCTAACTCTATAGATTTAACAAGAAAAGTGGTCTCAAATAAATAGATGTGTCTTGAGTAATTGTTTGAGTAGGCCTACCAAAAGACGTGTGTTGAGAAGTAGTGTCTTAGTAGACAAGAAGCTCAAGTCATAATATTCCATATATCAAACAATTCAGTAAGGATACGGTCATAAAGCCACCAAACTACTACTCCGACCATATCTATTGTGATTAAATAGTGAAAGAGTTTCAATTTTTCACAATTATGATTTGAAGAATCCACTCCAAGATGGTTATTAATGTAGGTAACATGGCTGACATGAATGAGGAGTGCGCTTCATTTGAGAGCCAAGTGCACACAATGGGTTTTATGACTTGCAATCATATGAAGATTTGCCCACTATTTTGGTGAGCTTTTGGGAGGGCAAAGGAGGTCACACACTAGGCAACCACACTAGTAGAACGGCCAACCCATTTGAACACCACCAATAATACAGGCTCATCAGCTTCAGCACATGTCTGCTGAATAATTTATTTATTTAGAAAATTCATTTTTGAAAAAATTAAAAAAATTCAGATCATTTAAAAAGGTTTTTCACTTTCCTTCATAAAAATTTCTTCTTGAAGAATAAGTAAAAACTTGAACATTTCTAAGAACAATATAATTTGTGCCAAAGCCACCAACATCTTAGGGTATTTGGGGGGGATGAAATAATGGGTTGGTGGCTGATCATGGCAACTCATTGTAAGCATGGACTGACAATTGATTGTCCAAGTCTGAACATGTCATGCCACTGCAGCCATTAAATGCCAAGTACTCGTTACTGAATACTAACCACGGTGCCAGTAGTAGTTGCAAGGTGTGAGAGTGGTGGGATTTGGGATTGTAGGCAATCAATCATCTTCTCTTTCTCTGGTGATGCAAGAGAACACTTGCCTCACTTGTGTTGATTCAAATCAGGCAACAAGGTAACTATGACATGCTTATCCTCCCATTGAAAGGTTTCTTTTTTTTTTGTTTTGTTTTTTTCCTTCTCCCCAATTTTGTTGCAGTGGCAACCATCCACAAGAGGAAAGAGCTTGGCTATGGGTCAGAGAGGACAGTAAACGTTTTCTAAAATCCTGCTATGGACTAGGTGATCTCCAAGAGGATGCAAGTTACTGCATACAATTGAGCCACAAGTGTGATAACCTTTGGCCTTGAGCTGGATATTGGACATAACCAGTTTTTTCACAAGTCCTTTTGCATGGCCTGTGATCGAGTTTTGTACAATGATAATTATGCGAATCAGCCAATGGTGTGTGTGAGAGCCACATCTGTGCAAAAAAGTTAGGGGTTATAACTCATGACCAGCAAGCCACTGCAGTGCTGGTTGTCGTTTGGTGACCTCAAAGAACTAGTGTCTAAATACGGCAACTTCCATGTTTTTCTGCTCAGAATGTGGGGAACTAAAATGCATTTAAAAGAGAAATCTTATCACAGTGAAAAATAAATAAAAAATGCTTCTATCAAAACCCAGGTTCTCTTTCCCTTACCTGGCTCTTGTCAGAGTTGTAATGATATTGAGCAAGGCAATGTAAAGGGACTGAAAATCCTTCCAGGTGGCCTACTGCATGGAAAGACACTTTCACTTTGAGAGGTGAAGATTTACTTGAAAGGCTTATTTAAATAATAATATGTTGAGATCATTAATTCTTCTCTCTTGCAGGTTGACAACTCAGTGCTTTCACTTCAAGGAAAATACTTTATGCTCGTGTACTAATATCACGACAAATGTCACTACTGGGATCCCCACGACCCACAGTTCACAGGTCTGCATTTCGGTCCATGCTTGACTCATAGAGTTGCAAGTGGGCTGTATATACAGCTGGGTGGAAAATAGTATTGGTAAGTTTCCGCCTGAGCAAAATCTATGATCACTTGTGGCCAATATAAAGAGACTGCAATGTTGGTATATTATCACAAGGTTGAAGAAAAATTGTTGTGAAAAAAGGGAAGAAAACTGGAGAGGATGGTATTGGAGGGAGGAAGCACTTTCTGATTGTGACTCACCCCAGGTCCACTTCTTCAATCTGGCATAAGCCAGGGCATGCTGATGCAATATAATGGGATCTGCTTCTCCTACCAAACTGATTCACCATGCAGTATGAGGACATTTTCTGGCCTACTCTTTCTCAGATAAAATTGTTTTCTCTCCCTGATCTTCCACCCTTCTACCTACTCACTCATTGATCTAGATGGTGAAAAATGTTTTAAGAGTCCTTTCCCTATTTTCATTTTCAAAGGTGCATTTTCACAAGTGTCATGCCTCATAAGCAGAACTCCGGTCAATTAGGCAAGCACTACATGCTAATTACTGCATTTTTGGAGTTGGCTTCAACTTTTGTTTGATTTTTACATGAAGTACAAAACCAATATAGTAAAATAGATGTCTCGCACCCAAGATGGTGGTGTAAGATCCTCACACTCTTACAGAATAGGCAAACTTTGCTTCCCCCTCTTACTAACACCTTGCGATCTATGTATGTTTCGGTTCATGATAATCTTCACCTTGTACTTTATGATGGGTAAAGCCCATGATCGGGGCACATTCCCTAAATGCAAGGTTTAACTCAATTACCACCATGTCCTAGGCCTCTTTTTTTCGGAATGCCCCAGCCTTGGGGCTTACCTTATACAAAGACAAATTCATGAATTTATGCATATACATATACCCAACAAGATCTAAAACATGAGTGGAACAAACAAATAGAAATTCCTAACCTCATACATGTTAGACCCACCTATTTTTACACCAGTTATTTCAGTTTCAGAATGGAAATTATTGTAGACATGCTTATAACAAAAACACCTCTTGGAAGGGCCAGAGGGTTCTCCCTTTTCTGTCTTGGTTACTTTTGTTTGTCAAAACATTTCAATTACATTGCAAAGGATGCAAGTATCCTTCATTTTAAGTTGGGCGATAATGATAGGCCTAGTTTACACCCCCAATCATCATGGCCAACCTATTACATGCGGTTGGTTGTTGACATGGAGAGTTTTTGACATCTAGTTTGAGCTCACTTGACATCCCATGCAATCTGTGCACACATGTAAGCCATTGGGGATCATATGATGTGGTCAACTCATTGGTTTCTTTGGGGTTGTTGGTTGTTATAACAAAAAGTTTCATGATTATATAATAATAATAATAATAATAATGTAGTTCTGTAAAGTTCCATGATTCCATCAATTGATAAGCTGGCAATCCCATGCTTTTACAACCCTCATGCATCAACACACTGTCTTGTCACAATATACTTGATTTGATCTATAGTATGGAAATATAATCTAGATTACTGGATTGTTTATGGATACTTCACAAATCATGAAATTATAGCAGATGAATGCTATAATAAAAGCCCATCAAATAATGTAATTTAGGTCTTCTCATCTATCATCTAACATTTCTATTGAAGAGAAGTTTTATTGACATTCCACATTTTATTCTTTTTTTTTGGGACCTAAGTGGAGATGTAAAATCTGATTTTAAAATTGAAACCAATTTCAGAGGCGAATAGTTTTCATTCAAAGATGCACTTGATTAAACATCATTTTAGGAATTGCTTACAAATACAATATAGGATTTAATCCTTTTAGGCAGGTAGTCACATTTCCATTCATTTGCCTTGCTTCATTCCACCTTGATTTACTCTTCATGAATCGATAAGAAAACTGTTTAAAAACAAACTTGCACTACACATTTTGAACTCCCTTAAAGATAACCTGAAATGTCACAAGTGTTAAACAACAAAGAGAAATGTTTTTGGTACCTTGAATCTGTTACATATCTAATGTCATACATACATTTTGGGATTAAACAAGTCTGTTCTTTTCTGTTCTAGTAACCAAATTAGTTTCAGTAGTGATTTCACAGGCAGCTGTCCACCTCATCATCAATCTAATCTCCTTAACCCATGGCCTCCAGCAGGTATCCACACAGGTTTGACAACACAGGCTCTCATCCGAAGTGACTCAATTTCCAACTGGAAACATGGGGAATTGCCACTGATGCACCAATCCATGTATCTCATGGCAACAAATGTGAAACTATTGAACCCTACTTTCTGAAATCACTGTTTCTGTACTTCACAAAGTATGCCTTTTTTCTTTCAAGTGTTGGAAGTCCTTCCACAACAAAAGCATGAGTGAAGTTCCTGGCACAGTGTGCGAAGTCTCCTCAATTGTGGCAATGGGTTGCGAAGTGCTTCAGCAACAGAAGTAAATCCTGCATAAAGACTATGTGATGAGGCTCGGTCTATGGAAGGGACTCGAGGTGCTTCAGCAATGCACTTGGGTGGGTACAAGGCCCACTGCATCGCCCATATTGCCAGTGGACGCATATATGCTAGAGACCTGTAGTGACCATCTGTAGTCCATGCTTCTGGGGTCTGGAACCAGTACCTGCAGCAAGAACATTGCAAGGTTAGCTCTGGGTGAGCAGTTAATTCAGCACATACTATTTTTTATACTCTGCAAACTACTCTGATGGGAAATCCCCCCAAAAAGAAGTCTCCTCAAGCAAATGTCACAAGTATCAGGATTCTTTGTAAGGATAACACATTGTAGAGAAATCAAAAACCACAGCTTTGGAGCAGCAGCAGTAAATGATGAAAATAATTTCAGAGTATGATGGTAATGGGGGTCAAAGTCACTCACCCAAGATCAGACCAGCCAGCGAGGAAAACACCCTCAGCTGCCTGGAAGGCTTGTTCATGCATGCCTTCATGAATCATAGCCGCAGACAATGCATATGTAACACCTGTCCAAATCTCACGAGACTGCATTGATGTCTCATCTACTCTTCCATTAGGATGCATACCATTCACGGCACCATACCTCCCACCTTTCACTTTCATCACATTAAAGTCATATATCTTTTGTAGAGCACTCCGTGCTTTGGCATCATCAAAAAGGGGTGGCAGACCTGAGGCCCATGCATACCATTGCCCTGCCATTTGGTCTGTCTGCACACACACAAAAGTCACTCTCAACTTTCTAGTAATCAGACAAACAGTTCTGAAAGAATGAAAGTCACAAAAAAACATTGAGGTATCACTAGGGTTTAGCATTTAGTGTCCATGCGGAAGAAAGAGTTTTGCTGACCTGAATTGAGTTACTATTACTGCTTGAACCACTGTCGTAGTTAAAATAAGAACCATTCCACAATTTCTTCTCATATACGATCCTAGCTTGACCAAATTTGGTGTGAAAATAATTTGCTGCAGCATGGTCTTCAAGCAGGTCTGCCATAGCTGCTGCGGCTTGAAGGGCAGCAAGCCATAAACCCCCACAGTAAGCACTAACTCCATGCACAGGCCAAGTATCATATGTCTGGTCAGGAAAACCATCATTCTCAATCAGACTGTCCCTATCTCTGTCGAATTGGTCCATATATGCCATTGCTGCATACACTGCTGGCCAGACTGCTCGTGCAAAGACCTTGTCACCAGTTGCAACTACATCCCTATATACCTGTTCCCAATCAAGAAAGGAAAAAAAATCCATAAAATATTTGGCAATATGGAGGGAAGAGCTCTGACCTTCAGAATACACTTGCCCTGCATTTGGCATAGCCATGTAACTAAGCTTAAGGAATAGAACCCTAAACCCTAAAGCCTAAACCCTGAACCTGGAGCCATGAGGTTCCAGCCACCATATATCTGCAATACATCATGTATTAGATCAACATACCTGGAGAACAAATTTGCTATTTAGATCTTTCCATCTGCTTGTATCATGAATATTGTAGGCATTGACTTCCGCCCATGGGTCATGTTGACCCAAATCATGTGGCACTGAACCAAAGACGTTCTTGATGCCCCAATGTCCATCTGCTAAAAACTTCATTTTACCGCCATCATGTGCAAGGGTCGCAGCTGCAAAGTCTCTTTGTATGGCCAGCTCAAGCTTTGGGAAGAGGGAAAGGAGAGCAAACGAAGCGTAAAAGTGCACATCATAAGTACACCACATAATATACTCCACACCTTCGAGGTATAAAAATTGACCAACATTCTCCTCACCTTCCTGGAGAAGAGCAGTCCCAGAAGGTAACCCTGCACTTGCTGTCTGGAAATTCTCTGGCATGGCTGCCTGCATAGCCCTAAGTATCAACGTGGCAGCTGTTTCAGGCTGCTGCTCTGCTGTTGCGATTGGTTTTTCCACTGCAGTCTCTGATCTCTCAGATATAGTCTCCATGTGTGCTTCTTCATCATGCTCCCCTTCAAAGGGGGAAATTACATGACTTGGGAACCCGTGTACATGTTCAAACTCTGCAACCAATGTATGCTGATCCATCTGCTCCAAATCTTGTAATAGATATTCCTCAGCAGTTCCATTGGTTTCTTGTGTTGAGCTACAACAATCAAACCAACAGACCAGGTTAGTAATTCTTGATCATCAAGATGGTGATGGACCCTAAACCCAACCCTAACCCACCAGTCAGACTGCAAGTTATGTGTATGTATTCCCATAAGCATTATAGATGAAGGATTCATCTAACAACAACATTTGTAACAGCTCTGAAGTCTGTTGAAAGGCATCAGATTCACAGGCAAAAGCGTAATACATTTCAGGCTGGCTTCTTCCTGGATTCAGATCCAGCTGAGACTAAACTACCCACACAAATAAACTAGAAGGGAAAAAGGTCCTAACCTCTGCTCCTCAGTAGTTAAAGTACTTGATGCCTTTAGCTTTGGTGAATGCTCTTGAGACCCAACTTCCAAAGGTTGTTTTGAGCTGCCACCATGGCTTTTTGAGGAAGACACTCCATTTCTAGTAACAGCTGTGATGTAAGGAATAGGTGAGCCAGGGGCAGAGCTGTCTGCAGAGCTTGGAGCAGAGATCTCTGATCTGCCTTGTAGTGCAGGTTCACCATCTGGGGCAAAAAAATATACTCACTCAGTCCAGCAATTGGTAAAAGAGCATCAAAATGAGTGTGGGAATTGCTTCCCATCCCAATAGGCTAAAACTACCATCCATCCATTATGGAGTTGGATGTTCTACTTTAGTTTGCAAAAATTGTGCAGATTATCATGACTACACTCTTGGTCCATTAGTAAAGCATTTTCCTGTAGGAAAGCAGCTCACCTGTCCATATGGTGCCACCTGCAACCAGATAGTATAACTCATTGAAAACAGTGATACGATACCTGAAATTGAAACATTCAGTGCTTGAGTTGACTAACCGACAAGTCCTGAAATCAACTTCAATCAAGATAAAGTGTTCCAAACCTTGGGCTAGATGGCTTTGTTGATCCTGCAAAAACCTACATCAACACTGGACTGTGCAAGAGTATCAACAGGATGCATGAAAGAAGAAGGAAATATCTCAGAATGGTTCAAACCAGTGAGGAAGCTTTTCGTCCTCCAAAACTGGACGTTGCCAATCCTCAATCGCAACCTCCCACTTCCGATAATCTGAGACATGTAGAGGTATATATGAGCTTCATATGGACAAAATAGGATACATTTGACTTCAGGTCTAGGTATGGTCAAAAGGAATGACAACCCCAGTGCTCACATGTTGTGTTTGTGAGAAGTATGAGATGACTTACCGCAGATTGCATCACGTACAAGCTTGGAGGCAGCATCACCAGCAATACCATAAAATTTTGTGTACCGCCTGCAAGACAAAACACACTGTTAGGTATTTCTCAAGGATGTTTTAAGAATTCAGTTCTCTCCCACTCTCTTTGAGCATGTTTGTTCTGAACAAACCCATCAAAATCTTGATGAATGTAGCTCTGGCTGATCATCTACCAAGTGCTTGAGACCCTACCTGTGGTATGATTTTCCTTTCAAAAACTTGACTTCAGGGGAATCCCAACCCAATGAAAAGGTGATGTTTCTCTTTTCATTTGGGGGTATTGAAACTTGAGCTGCAACAGCAGCACCAATCGGAGCCCCTGCCTTTGATGGAGATGACGCATTTGCAGTCCAATTCTCATTACTGAAACAACCATCCTGACAAGAATGCAGATAAAAGACTGTCAGACAAGATAACAACTATTGAATACCATGCACTGACTTTGCTGACATGAAAAGTTCTAGAAATGCAACTCAGTGGCATCATGAGGTTCATAGAAAAACACTCTGAGCCTAAATGACCACACCCATTAAACAACTTATACAACTTGGGGGGTTCCAAAATTAAAACCATCTCTAAAGTTAGTCATGACTGAATAAAGCCTGGTCAAACAGTTCTCCAAGGAAAAGGAGCACACCTGCTTCAATTTTGCCCACATGTCTTTTGCAGTGTATCCTTCACCTTGACCTGAAATATGGAAGCAGGGACAAGTGGAAACTGTAACATCCTGTGTCTTTTTAGCTGCAATTGCAAAGGTTACTGGACGACCACCTTTTGCTGCTGTCCTGTATTCCATTTGGTATTCACAATCACAGAAAACTACAAGATAAATCTTGAAGTTTGTGTACAAAGCATGGAAAGATGATACAAGAGAAGCAAGTAGTAACATCAATTTTGTTAGAGCTGAAGACAATTAGTTCCAATGAGTCAGAAATTTTCTCATCATATCATGACAGTAGATTTGCTGAAATACATGGAAAGCAGCACATTTGTTTCTGACAACACTGTTGACGAGGGCTACAAGGCAATTTACTTGTGATGAAGTCTAACACCACAAACTCCATTGCTCTCCCTGCAAACCAAGTTTTGAAAAGTGTCAATTTGGGTTGTGCCTTGTGGATCCCTTCACACAACTACAGATAAAAAAGGGGTGTACACAAGAGTCTAAGCATCTGAAGTTTCCATGCTTAGCAAGATTTGCTTCAGAATCATGCCCAATGTTAAGTATGACATACAAAATGAAAACAATGGTGACAAGGAAATCAAAGGTGTTTGCTTTGGAGTTTTGGTAGAACCTATACTTACAAGAATGGCTCGTTTATATGGCCAGCAGTCATGTGCGAGTTCCCACCTATGGAATTCTGTCCAAAAACAAGAGTCTCACCATTGGAAATTGTCATAAACACAAATTGGAAGAATGGGTGTGAGGGATTCTATGCAAGAAATGTAGCTGAAACAGGAAATACATAAATCCTTTCCAAATTCAAAGGAAACAAACCAATAATGTTGATCCTCATATGATCTGAGAAGGAGAAAGAAAATTGTCCCAAGCTAAAGAGGCACGTACCGCCCACGTAAAATTGAGGGTGACTTCTGCTGTTTCCTTTCCAGTATTGATGAGCTGGATGTCAAACCACAACTCATTAAACACAACACCATAAACAGAAAACAGGGTTCACTTTGCAGAAGGATCACAATACCCAAAGAACAGACTAGACAGTTTTCTCTTAGAGCAAGCACGCAGAAGACTCCTCATAGATAAAACTGACAAGATTTTTTGAATATGCTCTTACCACATAAGAGAAAACACACACAGGGAAGCTGCTTTCAATGTAGTTGTGTGGAATGAAAGGGGATACTTGTCGACATGATATCCTCAGTTCCGGATCTGGCTCACCTGCATTTGACCACACAAAGTTCAGAACATTCAAACAAGGTTCAAAGAAGGGAATTTTAGTACCAGGGCACTAACCCGAAAGGCAGAAATATATCTTTTTGGCAATGCCAATGTAACAGGCCAGGCCAGGGGCAAGCAATGTTATGATGTCCACAGCATGCTAAAAAGCTCTCATGCCACAATATATAGCAGAATATGAGTCAGAAAGGTTCACTGAACATAAGATCTTTAGTGTCCAATTCACAAGATTGAACCTCATATTGTGTGACATAACAAGGACTGGAATTATGCTTGAAAACTGGACCTTCATAAATTGTCCAGGCCCTTGGAAAAAGAGCATGGTATGTAGTATGCTGACCATCTAGATTCCAGTCCCATGATGATATACCCAGTTCATCATCCTTTATGCTGCACACAAACAGTAAGTGTACAAATCAATGAGAAATTGCCCTTAAGCCATTACAAGCTAAATAATAACTTTTGTTGTTACCCATGAAGTTGCTGCAAAGTTTTAAATGCATAGTCACAATTTAACAAACACATTATCAATCTTCTCATGGATCTGTTAGTTTAATCCTCTTAGCAAGCCTTCCCTACATTCAGTTCCAGAAACAGCACTACCTGTATCCATCCCAGCCTCTAAAACCTTCTAGTGCAATATAACTCTGGTATTGCAGAACATTGGGTTACTGAAATCAAAATAAACAGTTCCAGATGTCTATGAGTTGGTGCAATCCTTATCTCACCCTTCAAGTTCTTGAGGGCGGCCAGGTGCCAACACTGATGAAATTTTCTTCTCACCTCCTCCCTCCTTTTGGCGGGTGACAAAAACCTGGGACGACAGTGGATTACACTTTGAATAGCAATTCAGAAAAGACACTCTTATGCAGGGTGTGTCTAACTCTCACCAGATTTCCAACAGCATTTGTACATTGTTGTTTTCATGGTTCTAGTACCACAAGGGTCAGGAAAGTACAGAGAATTGGTTGGCCAAGACAGGGCCTTCCTCACAAACACCAGGAATGAATTGCCATCGCCTAAACTCCCCTCTGAATCCTCGACCAATGCTTCCACCCCTGTACCACCATGAAAAAACATGTGAAAAAATGCTGAAAACCAAAGTACCACTTGATGTGGAATTCAATGAGGACCCAGCTTCAAGGCAAAAGTCTTGTCATAGGATTTTGCTTAAGGAAGGAATGGCATGAAATTCCTGGCTGGGCTCACCCCATTCCACCAAGTGGAACACCATGACATGCTGAGGGCTTTGTCTCCCGATTGAAGGGATCAATGGGAGGAAGCTGCAAAAAAAGGATGTCAACAACATATTATCAAAGCACACTCTTACAGTCTCAAGTACAGATCTCAACAATAGTCCGTGGGGAAGCTCTGCGGAGGTCAGATATATCTACAAGGAAAAGGAATATTCCTACTGAGTATCGGTCTGCATTACAATACTCCACTGTTTGACAAAAAATTCAGGGTATTCAGTTGGCCAAATTCTAAGAGCGGGAACTGAAGATGAAGAAGTTACCCGACCCTGGGATCGTTCTGACTGCACATACATCCACATCCGCATCCCCAACCGAAGCTGCAAGTGCCAGGCACCAATCAGCTCAGGAAGAAAAGACTGAAAAGAACTTGAAAATCTGGACTTATTTCTCCAATTCCCGCATTGAGGTACAACAGACCAATGAACATCCATCTTGAATGTCTGTGTTCATAATGGATATCCTGGTGTGCTTATGGTTAGACTGAGGTGGATATAACCACATCCCATTTGAGCTAAGCAGTTAAGCATGTTGTGTCAGGAAAAGTACTGGTACACTGAGACAGTCATTGGAACCCTAAATGGATCTCACCTTTGAGAGGAGCAATCCATAGCATAAGGAAGAGAAAACTTGGCTCTCAATCACATCACACACATTTCTTGAGAAATATTTCTATAAGAAAGCTTCTGCAGAAGAAAGGTGGGCATGGCAAGGAAATCACCATTCTAAACGCTTCCATGAAGGTTACACTGAATTCCCGTAAAAGATTGGCATGACCATTGAGCTTGCGCCTCCACGCTTGTGCAGGTGGAGCCCCAGGGTCAGCTTCAAACTAGCAACAAGAGTGGCACAACAGTCTTGTCAATGCCAGATTCCTTAGAAACTCATGCACAACTTTCACATGTTGTGAAGACGCTGATGATGACAACTGTGCATGAATTTCTTCCTGGATGTAATACTACAAAGTCCTTATTCTGGGATTCCAGTAGCCAGAGTTGATCTTCTCATTTCTCTGCTGCACTCTGTTTGAAGTATCTCAATCCAGGACACATGTAAAAGCAATTCAAAATCCAATGAGGCACGTAGGGGACATACCAATGCCAAAGTAGGTCTATGCACATAATCATTCAGAGGCCATGATGCTCGAGAGTGGTGGCGAGTTCTTCCACTACTCCCATAAGAAGATAAAAGATGGGAAGAGTTCTCAATGGATGACATGGCTCCCCTTTGTAAGACCCTTATTCCTGCCCACACAAATCCTCAGCTTTTAGTCGAACATTGGAAGAGGAATTCTATTAAGGAATTTGCTGGCAACTGGGCCTAAAACAGAAGCCCACATCAGAATTGCAATCCTGCCTGACAATCTGGCCACAACCCATACATGTGATGGGCAACAATGACATCATAATGCAGTCAGTCATATTATCAAGGGATGGGTCTGAGGAAGATGGTCACTAGCTGATTGAGAGTTAGGTTTCCTCCATCACTGTCATCATCAAAAGCAAAAGAAAGAGAGAAAAATTGTGGAAGTTTTGTTGGCAGTGATCTTTCCTGTTTGCAAAATTGAGACTGAAACTGCAGCACCCACCTTCACAGAAGTTCACTTCTTCTGCTTTACATGGTTTGAGAAAACTGCGGAGAACTCCATGGCGAGCACCATACATACACTAGTGCTAGTGGCTTTCTTTCTGCTGCTGCTGCTGCTGCTGCTGCAAAGGAGAAAGATCCGCCTCCAGTCCAGCAGCAGCACTCTATCTTCTTCGCCAGTGGTCAGGCTTCCGGATGATCCGATATTGAGAAAATCAAAACTTCACACTACAAGAGCCAAAAAAATGTACATTCAGCAAAGCTCGGTGGAGACTTCCCAAAAAAAAGAAAAGAAGAAAAAAATGCAGTCCTACAGAATGAATGACCCAAAACAGAGCAATTTTCTTCTCTCACAAAATGCGCACGCGCACAGACATACCCATCGCCTTGAGCTTAGAACAGAACCTCTAGAACCATTCCAACCCAGAATCCAAAACCTAAAGACCAGCAATAAGTAAGATCACAATAATTCACAGAATCACCGGAAAAGAACAAAAAACCCAAATCAGAATTGGCGATCCTGCATGCAGAAAATCCAAATCCAAGAGACGATCCCAGAACCCAAGAAAAAAAACAAAGACAAAAAGAAGAGAGACAACAACCCGAAGGCATGCATGCGCCAAGCAGAAACAAATTGGGAGTAAAATGGATGGAAATTTTTTGTTTGGCAAAAAATTGATCAAATTTGGTGAAGTTTTTTTCTCAATTTCTGTAAACCAAGAAGCAAAGGAGTGAGAGAATTCATCACCACCTCAGGAGTTGGCGATCGCTTGTAAAAAACCAGGGATTTCTGCTGCGACGAGGCAGCAGCGAGGAGTAGTTCGTGCGCAGGCAGGCAGCAGCGAAGCGCATGCTGGACGAAGGAGGAGGACCGAAAGCTTACAGAACTGCTGGTCATACGCAAATTCCGCTAGTTTCGTCTTGTGTCCGATGGTTATTTCGGTGTGTCGAGGAGGAAGTGATTCTCGGGGCTGAAGTTATTTTATTTGGTTTCTTTTTCTTTAAAATTATTTTCCTTCTTTCTTTTTCTTTCTATTAAGTATCATTACCAGTATTTTTTTTGAAAAAATTTGTAGTCTCTCGAGAAAAAAATGGGAAATTTTATTATTTTAATGTGTAAATTCGACTAATTTTGCTATTTTTTGAGGGGAAAAATTCACAGATTTTTATTGCATAATGTTTTTTTTAAATAAAAATCCTGATTATGAACCTAAGCCAGGCACAAAAGAGTATATGCATCATAGCAGTTTTTTTTTTCCCCAAATTTTGTGATGTAGTCAAGGTGGTGATCATGCATAAACCAATTTAGCCAAATTTAGCTATTAAAAATATGAAGGAAAAAAACAAAAAAATGAATTAAAATTTCAATTTTGACCTTTTTATTCTAAAAATCAAGGAATTAATTTGCAACAAAAATTCTCAAAAACACCGCAAATTTTCGGACAAAAAAAAGAGGCCCATACATAGATCCGTGGAACTTAAAAAAATAATTACACACTCGAGGACTCGAGGAATTTGGCTTCTGGGGAGAGTAGCAGGCCAGGTCGATACAAATGTCGATACATTGTTGTCATGTGGCAGCTAGTCCGAGAAGATGTCACAAAACTCGGACGTTTGGCATTGACGACAAGATATTACTAGAACCCTCAAACACCTCGTCCCCAATTAAACCCCATTGAAACTCTATTACAAGGTTAAGGTAACCCGAAGGAACGGCAATAATGGAATATGTACCTATTTGTAAGTTCATATATATGTATGTGTATGTGTGTGTGAATTTTTTTTTTTTTCTTGTGGCCAAAAATATGGTAATTTGGACTTTTTTCAACTCATTTGAATTTTAGGAGTGACAAAATACAAATTGGAATTATTATTCTCACAAAAGAAAAAAATAAAATAAAATAAAATCTTATTGTGGAGATTTATTAGGTTGAGCTTTTCAATGAAGTAAGTATTGAAGAGTTCTCTAAATCTACACTTGTGTACCTAAATTGTTTGACATGTTTTGAATGTCACAACCATGTCGTTGTTGTTATGATCCTTTGGATGTCTTTTGGGGGATGGCATTGGGAATAATGGCAAGACTTCCAAATGTTTCTTTAACAACATTATAAACATCTGTCCCACAAGTTTCTTCTATTAAGACCCGAATCATACCTTAGGGTTAGGGTATGGGTGTTAAAGATGTGTATCAATTGTCAGCCCTCAACCAATGAGCTTGACTTGGGGTTGCCAATGGCTTGTAAGGTTGGGTCTGGTGTTGTGCTTCAATTTTTTTCCAAAAAATTAAAGAAAAAGAAAGAGTAGTCTATCATTAATATTAGATGTTAGGAATTTGAAAATAATACCAATGTTGTTTTTGTATGTCATATCGATATGTCTTTATTCACTTAAAAATTGGGTATTAATATATTTAATATTCTCATGCAAACTTGGCAATGGTATTGGATCAATTTTAGCATTTTCATATTGGTTTGCTCTTGGTATTGGGCCCAAGTCAATTTTTGGCTTAGTATGAAATAGATATAAACTTGGTATTGAAATTTGTATAAATTTAATATTAGGCTAGTATTATCCAATAATGTGGTGCGAGTATAAGGTTAATATTGCACTAAATGATATAATCAAATTGGTAAACAAATGCAACAAGTTCTAGACTAAAAAAATTGAAGACAACTTGGGTTTGCAACCAAGTTATGATCTTTTTCATTAGTATATTTGTCGTCTTCAATTTCATCATAGGTGTTGATGGAAGAATTGAATAGCTCCATGTGTTTGTAGATAGTTGCAACTTTTGAATTCACTTTTTATAACACAATTCAAAGCAAACATTGCAATGCAAAGAACTTGTTGCAAATGTAGGGTGTTCACGCATCAGTGTTTTGTATCACATAAACCATTTGCAAAATTGTAAATGCAAACAAGAGGTTTGAGATTGCTTGCATTTGTTAGAGTATTATTATGAGTGGGAAAGATGGTGGGTCTAGAGTGAGGTGCTTGTGGCATCGTGTTATTTGCTTGTTTATGCAATGTTGGGTCAAGAACTTGAAAACTAGGTTTTAGGATAGATTTGTTGATAATTAACACCCAACATAACCCCAAGTTAACTACACCACCCAAGAAGGATTTCACGAATTTTGCTCTAGTGTTACTTAACATTGCATGTATGGATGCACCAATTTTTTTCAAAACTTGAAACATCAAGTTAACGACTTTTAGCATTATATGTGAATCATGCATTAATAAATCAAGTAACTAATCATGTAATGACTACAATGCCTTTAGTGACATTTTCAGATCACCACCGCTTAAAATTTTAGGTAATGTTCCATGAAATTCTTCAAAATTGATTTCGGAATGCACATGGGTGGAAAATTTGTCAAAATGTGGGACCAGATGAACTTTGCATCCTCAATAAAAGTTGAAACTTATTGTAAACAGATGCAAAACTTTTGGTGTATGCCCTTTGGGTACTAATGGACCAATAATAAAACCTTGGAATATGGCAAGGTTGTTGGGACAAGTGGTGTGTAATGTTCTATAAGGTGGTGATGCGGTCTAATAGGTGCCTATTCCAGAGCATAATTGACACCTTGGCCGTGCTCCACAGCATGTAACTGGTTTGAGTGTCTTATTCTGCCTCTTTTTTTCAGACTTTTTTTTTGTATGTGGGAAAAGCAATTATCTGCTGGTTCCACTTTGGGTATGGTCAGTTTCTCTTTGTAATGTGAATTGAATATGAATCAATGGTCGGAAAAAAGCCAGGAAAAGGGCATTACACTCTGGAACAACAGGTCCTGGTAGAATGGGTTACGGTCTAATGGAATGATGGCTCACCGGATTGGGCTCCCCATGTTCCAAGTGGAATGGGCCCCATTGAAAGTACTTACCATTGATTCAGATTGGCCACAAGTGGAACTACGAACAAAGCAACACAAATCTGACCTAAGAAAAAGCCTGCAAAAGTACAAGAATAAGGCCCCGAATATCGTTACGTGTAACCAAACCATGAGGGCACTATGGGAAGGAGGGGCCGTATGACTCTATCAACTATCAAGTGGCTGGCCGGCTGGCCCCATTTGTTCGAAGGGTATAATGTATTATACCTGCAAAAAAAAAAAAAAAAATCCTCAGTCAAGATGAACGAACCCAGTTCGAGAACAAAATAACCTTCTCCCTTAGGGAACGGGAAATTTTTGTCATGTAAAACAGAACCTCTGCACACGCTAGGAAGTCTTTATGACTTGAGTTTATTGAGAAAAATGAACTGCGGGAAAAAAAGAAAAGTGGAAGTTCCGTAATAAATAATGTTATTCACAATATTTCGTTTTACCACCGACAATGCCTTTTAGAACAACACTACGTCGTAACCATGCCATGCATCCAATCCAACAATATTGTCTTTTGACAACACCTTAGTTGCCACCATGCCATGGGCCCCAGTTGACACCGTAGTTATGCCGGAGGGGGAGAGCTAAAAAGTCTAGAGTGTGCGGTTTTTGACCTTTTCATGAGAAGGGAATATTAACCTGTAGTTGGAAAGTATGGGCTTGGTTTACCTTGGGTTATGTGAAAAGGAGGTTTCTAAGGAAGGAAACTCCTTCGGAAGCATCATTTGGCCCCTTGCACTCCCCCAAAAAACAAAAAACTTTGATAACAGCCCCCCCCCCCCCTTCCTGTCGTTGAAAGCCTGATCCAGTCATACACAAGAAGATTTAGCCAAATTTGGCTATAAACTGGATATGAAAGAAAAATAAATTTAAATTTTGGATCATCTCTTCATTGATAACTAGTGTGGCCTGTGGAGTTGGCCCAAGTTTTACCAAGTCCTCAACGGCTTGAGTGAGCCAGCACCCACCAGTGCACCATCCAAAAAATCCTGTTCTGGGATTTCATGGATGGGATGAAACTGTCCCCCAGCGGTCAGTTTACTTGGTCAGTAGTTTTTTCATTTCCTGGGCTTTTTTTCACATGCTTTTTTTTTTTCCTTGCTCTCATTTTTTTCGGCCTTTTCTTTCTCTCGCTTTTTTTTTTTGGGTCCCGCCGTGCTTGAACCCAAAAAATTTTCTGGGAACCTACCTACCTACTCCTCCAACCTACCTACCTCCCTTCCACCACCCAACCCATCTACCTCCCCCTACCTACCCCACCACCCATTTGCGCTCCCCTCTATCGCTTTTAGAGCTTATGGAGCTTGGGGAGCTTGGAGAGCTTGTGGAGGTTGGGGATGTTGTGGAGCTAGTGAAGAGCTTGTGAAGCTTGGGGAGGTTGGAGAGCTTGGGGAGGTTGTGGAGACCTTGTGTAGCTTGTGGAGGTCTTGGAGCTTGGAGACCGTGTGTAGCTTGGGGCATGAAACATCAAGTAGAGCCCTCACCTTGAAGGCAAATGTTTTTTCTTTTGCTTCTAGAACCAGGATGATGAGTTGCTTGTTGTCTTGGGTTTTTTTCATTCTAGTTACATCTTCAACCAGGACGACGAGCTACGCTCGTTGTCTTGGTTAATTTTTTATGTTGCAAGTTGGAAGACTAGGATGATGAGCCTAGCTCGTCGTCCTAATCTTTTTTTGTATTGTAGATTGTGAAACCATAACAAGGAATTGCGCTCATCATCATGGTTTTTTTTTCTATTCCTTGCCATGTAATACCAAGACAATGAATTGCGTTTGTCATCCTAGTCATTTATTTGCATTACATGCTTTAAAACCACCACGACAAACATGGTGCTCATTGTTGTGGTTTTATTTCTTTGTGCAACGTGTTAAACTAGGACATTGTCTTGGTTTTTTTTTGTGGTATAAGTTTTGAAACTAGCGTGTTTTTAATAGAGTTTTATAAGAGTTTAATGATTTAAAAAAGACATTTATAAACAATTGGGCTTAAGGTTTAGAAAAATTATCAAGAAATCATTCACTTTTCTCTTTCATCTCATTATGGAAACATAAGTTTAGGTTTAAGGGTTTTAAATTTTAATCCCACACACACATAAACAAAGCAACAACATATTAAAACTCACAAACTATAATAAAACAAAATGTATTTAACTAAAAAAAATGACAAACAAAAACAAAACAAACAAACAAAACACAAAGCAAAGGAAAAAAAACCCCAAGAAATCTAGAAAAACAAATACCTTTATTATTGGATGACACTTGTTGGTGTTGCTCCAAGTTCCTCCACTTGCACAAGAGAATGAGCAGGGAGTACCAATTGACAAGGTAGAATAGTAAGGCGTGATAACAAGCAACAAGGTAGTGAAACAACAAAGGGGGGGGGGGGCGGCATGCGGTACTTAAAAAAGGTGAGCAACAAGGTGTGATGGTAGGGCAATGATGGTAGGGTAGCAATGCACGAGTAGCCAGGTGCAACTTCAAGAATAACAAGGCATGAACAACAAGGCAACAAAACTAGCAAGGTGCGAGTAACAAAGCAATGTGAGTAGCAAAGCAATGCGAGTAATAAGGCACGATGTGAAAAGAGTAAGGCGTGTTAATGAGGTGTAGTAAGGCAATGAACAACAAGGTGTGATGTGAGAAAAGCAAGGCGCGATGTGAAGAGAGCAAGTGCAACTTCAAAAGGAGCGAGGCATAAAAAGAACGAGGCACGATAGTGAATGTTGCAAGGTAAGGAGTAATAAGGCAACAATGGCAAACAACAAGGCAGCAAGGGCGAACAACAAAGTAGCAAAATAAAACAACCAAACAACAACAACAACAAAAACAACAATGTTAAAAGAAAATAAAATTAGTAAACTCTAATTAGAACTAAAATGCACAATGAACATGAAATATAACCCTTTTATGCAATTTTTTAGGGTTTGCAAGAGGGAGCCGTTGTAATGCGATGGCTCCAAACCTTATGTTTTCATGGCAATTAAACCCTGAGAACTAGACCCGGGTAAAGGGTTAGACCTTACTCAGGTTTCCATTTTTGTTTTGTTTTTTAAAGTCTGATTCTCACATTTGGTTATCATTTGGCCCAATTTTTAATCAGGGCATAACTCAAGGTGATACTTTGAAGGGATCAAATCAAGATGTGCGAGTGATGTGCAGGTGATGTCTGGATGATGCCCAAGGGTATTTGTGATACCCGCTCGAAGGCACATTCCCATTCCTCCAAAAGTTTCAGCTATGATTAAATTAAATTTTTAGCGAAAAAATCGTTCGATATTCAAAAACTTTTGCACCACACAAGCCCATGCACCCCTCCTTGTCAAGAGCTTTCCAAAGACACCAAGAACATGATCTGAAGCATCTTAGTTCAGTGGATCTGATAGCTACAAAACAAACTACCTTCCTTCATACATGTATTCGATTGGTCATTTTCAACACTTTGGACATTAAATATCTCAAAGAATCTGCAATCTAACAAATAATATAATAATTATCAATGTGTTAAGGTACTAATGTGGTCAATTTATGACTCATGATGGATCGTCTAGATAGACATTGGAGGTCTGGCTCAAAAATTGTCAATATGAATATTGATTGGCCTGAATAGTGTTGACATTCATCCATGGGATGAAAATGAAGCATTTATCCAATTATGAAAACATGTTGTGGAATAATAAAGATCCAAAAGATGAACAAAATCCATCAAGTTTAGTTCATTGAAGAAATGACATTAAATGATCCATTGAAATTATGGAATATCTAAATGTCATGTTATTTTTTTTCAAGTCATGGAGGTCAAGTCATTATTTGTTTATTTATTGAATTGATTGGTGTATTTATTCACTTATTTCACATCTTGTACCTCACAATTTATTTCAAGTTGAAACTACAATGTTTGTGTTAAGGCCAACAACCTTGAACACAAAATCTTGATTTTCAAAGAATTATTTGAATTTGCCAAAAACCAACCCATAACATGTACATGTTTGTTTTTTCCCCCAATTTAACCAAAATTACATTACATTTGTATGGACACAAAATGTTTCAACATAAACTTTCGGAGCAATTTTATTTTTGCTTCCATGGGAACTAGTTATCATTTCCTTTTGAAGTGAATGTAAGTGTATTTGAGTTGAAAAAAGGTTATATTCTTTTCTTAAATTTTTTACATATATGGGAACATCTTCATATAATATTTTGCATTCACACAAATGCATTTGAACAAATTTTTTTTCTTCATATTTTGGGATTGTAGACATATTTGGATGGATTAACCCACATCAATTTCTAACATAAAAATTGAGATTCTTCCAATGAGAGCATCCATGGACTTCACAAAAGGTTGTCCATGGAGTTCTAATTCAATTAGTTTCATTCAATAATTTGGTGACATTTTATCCATTTAGTATCATCCATTGGGTAGATGAAATTCATGCATGTTACCATGAAATAATACCACTCTTCCTTACAAACAATTTTGTTCACATGGACACACTGTGATGTATTTTGTTCAAATACTGTGGATCAATTAAATTGAATTCATCCATCCCTTAGTTACTTTACTTGAAGTTTGAAGTTCAAAATCCCTATTCATATTCCATGATTGTGCAATTTTGAATTAGAACCAAGAAAATCATTGAAGGGATTAGGGTGACTTAAAAACCCTAACCCTACCCTAATCCAAACTCCTAGAATGGACATTGGATCCTACCATGTGCACCAGCCTATTTTGGTGCAAAAGTTTGCATTGTTGCAAAAAGTTGGATTTTTTGGGTCACAAATTCAATTAATTTAAATAAAAAACTATTAAAAAATCAAAATGCCTAAAAAAACACCAGATTTCTAGACATGTTTCAAGTAGGTAGCAGAAAAATATAAGGAATCTAATTTTGTTCTTTTTTTAAAAATGAAAATTGGCTTATGGATGACTGCCACCTTGGTGACATCACAAAAATGAAAAAAAAAACATGTGGTGTGCACCCTCACTAGGCAAGCCCAAAGTGAAAAAAACACAAAAGGGAAAAAGATAAAGACTTTTGAGGAAAAAACTGAAAAGAAAAAGACTAGAACTGGGGGCTAACCAGAGGTTAGTAATAGGCAGTTAATCACTAGTTCCAATTTGGGTTACCTGAAACTGGACCGAAACTGGGTATGATTTTCAGAACTGGAATCTGAATTTTTTTGGTTTCTGAAGAACCAGAAATGGAACCAGATTCCCAACCCCATGTATGTGTGAAACCCGAACCAAACCCATCCAAAGTTAACCAAACCCATCCTAAGTTATCTTTTAGAATGGGAAGCTTTTCATGAAAGTAAAGAACAGTCCAATTTTGGTGGGGAGGTTCAGATGTGTGTGCAAGGAATGGAAGCCAAAAGGAAGTCATGTCAAGAGACACCAGACTTCTCTACTAGTGAAGATGGATGAAACTTGTGTTTGCTTCTGGGTTGCAAATGGAAAACACTTTCCAGCCATATGAAAGATTAACGTAATAACAGAAGTAAGACCTGACATAACCTTCATCCAAGTAGTTTCACACTTAATTAATTCAAAAAATGAAGTGTCCAAAAATTTCATACCACAATGTCTGAATGGACAGGAAAAAAAGTCATGTTTATACAATGCATAGCTTTGTGAAAATTTCAAAATTTTTTTTGGTTGAAACTTCAAATTTTGAAGCTAATCCCTGGACTTTGTTTTTTTAGAGTGAACTTTTGGGGCTTGTTAATAGTTAATACTCACTTTTCTTCATTCGTGCTCTCCTTTGACATATTGTTTTTCTTTCCAGTGTAGTTGCATATTATTGTTTTGCACATATTTTTGGTTTTGACAAATTGTTTCAAATGTAAGAACTTTTGAGCCTGATTCGAAAATAGAGTTGGGTTCCATGTGCATACTAATATTCTGCAAGGCAGAGAATTTTATAAATATTGGAGTTATATAGTAAGTTAAAACTAAAAATTGTGAAGGTACTGAGTTTTATAACAAATTAAAAGCAATGATGTATGAATCATTAAATTCCTACCTTAAAAATTGAAGTTATTTTAAAATTTTATTTTCAAAGTTTTAATTCCGGGCCCAATTCTAGCACAAGACTAATCTAATTCAAAGTTTTAGTAACACTAGTAACAACTATTAAAATTGTGACATGGGAACATCAAAGTTGTGGAGATTAAATGTCAACAAATTCTGATCATCATTTGTTGAAAATCCTCAACCATTTCCTCTCAACCGTATGAAGTAACCAAGTCCAAACCAAAAAAGCTTAACTATTTGGTTGAATCATACCTGAACATTAGCTATTGCACCTTGTGAAAATGCACACACCCTGGTCAAATTCATATGAGCATTGAGGAGGGGACTTGCTTTGATATGGTTTTCTATTAATTCTGCACAATCCCCAAGTTCACACCCTATCTCAAAGCACTTCCAAAACTTTCCTAGTGTATGTGGTGGGCACCTTATATCAGAATAAGCACTATGCTGGTTTCTGCATCCATAGCGTTCAAAGCCCCATTCTTCAAACAATCATCAATCAGTGTCTGCGCAATTTTTACATTGTATATGCAATTTCAAGATATGGGCAAATTTGTTCCACCTCCATCACCACATATGGATGCAATGCTGATGTGGTGGAGTTCACTTCATATTTTCCATGCTCACATCTTTGATGGCCAAAAGAGGAAATTGCGGAATCCAAGTGGAATATGGAGGATCTATTATTCTTGGAGAATGTGCTTCAGCTTGATGTCTTTAATCCATGTAAACTTATTCAATCATGCCCAGCTGCTACATTCTTGAAACCACTAGTAGACATGGACCATCAAATCACAGATTTCACTCATCTGTACTTTGTTTTGCCTACAGTTAATTTCTCACTGTACAACAGGAGCATATCTATGAAATTGCAGAGAAATCACCACAACAATGAGTGTGATCATTACCATACAGCTTGAGCAGTACAGCTTGCGCTGGCCTACACAAATCTTGTGGGAGATAAAGAAATCATCAAGCTTAGATATCAAAACAGCTCAACTTGGTAATATCCATGACATGTGGAATCCCTGCATCTAGGAATATGAAGTTACCACCCATGAACATGATTGGACCCATAGGAAGAGCCAAACACCCAATGCAACAAGTACAATTGTCTTCAGCTGTACATTCTAAGTGAACCAAACCTGCAGTAAGTAATATGTAATTGTTGTCAACTGCAGACTTGACGCTCTCAATCACAGAAGCCTTAAATGGGCAACAAAGACCAATGGGTCTGTTTCTATATATCAACAATGAGATTGGAAAGAAAACTCCACAAAATCACTTCAGAGGTAACTGTTGTGTCAGTTCCAACCTAACCACAGAAAACATGTGCAGTCATAACCTTGCAAGTGTCACTCACAAAGTATCAGACCATCTCCATCACGAATGGCATTGACTAGCTGCCATACTCCCCCACTAGATCAGCTCCTTTGGGTGTAAATTTAGGACATGATTTTCTGTTCAAAACTGCGGGCAAAAATTTATATCAGAATCTGAATCCTGAGTTTCTGACACATTTCTGGAAGCAATGGGAAGACTTAGTGATCATGTTGTCTAGCACTCAAAGATGCACAACTTATAAGAAAAGGTCAATAGTATCCTCACTCCAGCTGCAACAAGTTCATGACAAGGGTAAGGGTCAGCTCTTGGGGTGTCCTGCACCCTGAACAAATCCCCTTAAACACACTACTGGGGACTTTGAATAAGACAAAACAAGTCAAAACACTCATGAGAATCGTTTCCTGAACTGTTGAAAATGATCTGAAGGGACTTGTCTGAGGAAACCAAAAATTTCTTGACATTTGAGCTTGCAATCCAGCCCACAAACAAAAGCATTTCACTAAAGAACTATCACTCAACAATCTCAAAACTAAGGAATGCTTGTACTCAACAACCTCAAAAGCTTAGGAATGCTTGTACTCAACAACCTCAAAAGCTTAGGAATGCTTGTACTCAACAACCTCAAAGCTGAGGGACTCTTGTACTCAACAACCTCAAAACTAAGGAACACTTATACTCAACAACCTGAAAGCTAAGGAATGCTTACGCAACAACCTCAAATTCATCGTCTTTGAGATGGGCAAAAAATTTCAGCTTCCTGTCCTCCAATTCTATGTTGAACTGCACTTTGTAAGGAAAGGTGGCTGACACAGGCCTCCCCTTGTATTGGAAAATGACATCCTTCACTTCACCTTCCAATCCGCCAATGTCAAACTTGGGAATTTTAGGCACATGATAAACAATCAATGGTCCCTTCACTTTGATCCTGGTTCCCACCTCTGCTTTCTGTTGGCCTCCTTCGCTGCACTGAGCTCCTTCTCCTACCTCGACAGCAGTTTCACACACTACATGTTGACGAGACCTCCTCCCAACAACTTTTGAACTAAAAGACAAGTTTCCAACCAGGCTTGCTTGGCACCTTTGGAGACAAAAACCTCTTTGCATCTGTGGTGCTATAACGCTCCTCTGATGTGATGACCATTTCCAAGAGATTTCACATGTTCCAGAGCATGCTAGGGTTTGGGGGGAGGGACAAGAAAGAGCAACCAATTTCCGGCCTTTCAACATCTGTGGCACCATAGTTGAGGATGCCAAAGCTGTAACTGATGAACAGCTTTTTTGCTGCAGAATGCATACTGGAGATGATGCCATTGCAATTCGCATTCCAAGAACAGAAAGATTCTTGTGTCCTAAATCAAGTGGGCCTGAAGGGAAAAAGAAGGCACAGACAACATCAGAATCAACACTGTTTGAGAGAAAACCTAAATATCATTTGAACCAGGAAACGAGGACACAAGGACACATTTTGCAGCAATTCCAAAGCAATTCCAGAACTGAAATAATGCAAGGTTCTTTCCCCCAAACACAAAAAGTACCTGAGAACACAATGAGAGCTTTCAAGTCTACCTCCTGATCATTCCTTCAGATGGACGTGAACGTTTTCAGAAGTCTAGAATATCTATTACAGAATCGATTTCAGCAGAGAGAGAGACAGAGACAGAGACAGAGATAGAGACAGATGTCATAAGTCCGTCTGAGGCACACTCAAAAGCAGAAGAAACAAAGCATCCATCGGCAACAAAAAGAAGAATTAGACCAAAGGAGCTTCCAGTGGTAATATTCACAAGAGGAAATTCAACATACTTTGAAGAATGAAGATCCCCAAGAACTCGAGTGTTGAGCGCGACTTTTCTCTGCACTTTTGGTTTTCAGACGAATTGGCTAAGCAGAAGAGCGCGAGAAGAGTGGCAGTTGTTCTTCATGAAGCAGTCGTCGAAGATGGCGCTGGAAGCTGCTGCGGACGCCATAGCCAAGAGAGTAAACCACACGAACGCACGCACACAAAAGACAAACACCCAGGCAGCGCCAAACCAACGCCTTTCTCGGCGGATTGATCCGGGTAAGGCAGGGTATCCCAAAATCTGGCCGCATGGGCGGGTCCCACTTCGTACCGGTCTCGCCACCTCTCGTGACCTGGGGGCTCGACTCCTACCCGGAGGTTATCACCTCAGCGTGCTCGCTTTCTTCCTTGAGCTTGAGGCTTTGCACTCTCGATTGTCGCGTGTTTGTTGCAACAACCGAGCAAGCGAGCGAGGAACATTGCGTTGTGGAGTGATGTTTTCTGCTCGAGCAGAAATTTTCATCAGAGGCAGATTGAATCAATGGAGCTCTAGAGAATATCAGCTAGTGTTGTAATGAAGCTGCATCAAGTTTTGGACACAATTTCTTTGCAATTTGAGAGATCGAGATCAACTGGAATGCAGAAAAGATCGATGATCTAGAATCACAAGACTTCCTGCTGCAACATGATGAAATTAGCAGATTGGCTGCTAGCAGTAAAGGTGTAATCGTGCCCACGGCAAGCTCGGTAATAATTCTAGCTAGGTTGCAGGAAATATTGGATATGAATCATGATGCTGCACATGATCTGGATTCTGGAATTACATTACAATAAGATCGAACAAATAAGTCTAGAAACTGATACTTGAGGAGCATGTTGTTACATTCGGGTACATGAGCAATGTACATGTGGATTTCGGGATTGATGATGAGATCTCAGTATACAAATATGATCAAATTCACAGCTGCTGCAGCAATGCGTGCCTGCGACATTGTATAAGCCATGAAGATCTGGTAAAGGATTCAGCAGCAGCTGCTGCACTATTCATTTACACTTTGATGGAGCTCCTTGATCACTAGTACAGTATCTACAAGTCTGAGCGTGAGGGACGATCGATTGTATAGCGGAGATTGTCAAGGATCAACTGGTGCACCGGCCCATTGATAATTGCAATGTCAAGCTCCAAGCGGAGCTCTTTGAGGAACGCCTTTTCGTCTCTTGGGTGAACGCATGAGATCAGAGCTGGTCGTGGAATTACTCGGTGGTGGTGTGCGCGGTGATAAATCGACGAGGAGCCGCTGCTGCTGCCGCTGTACGTTGTGGGACCTCGGCGTTAGTCTGTTCACTGCAACTGTAGCTTCCAGTGCCCTTGGTTGCACCACGAAGGACAGATCGCCATGCCTTTTGATGCCCTCGAGCTTCACACCATTGGAAGACGACGATGGAGCTCAGACATCACAAATGGCTGATCAGACATCACTCGCAGATCATGACAGACTCGCAACATGATAAAAAAGTTTGTAGAAAAACTCGAGAATCGACTCTGCAGTTAGGCTTGTAGTACCTTGCAACCGAGGGAGCAGAAGCGGAAGTTGTCGAGAAGGCTGCGCTCGCAAGACTCACAGGTGTTGGTTACGCCCTTGGCCGCGCGGGGTTGCGGCCTCTGGTTGAGAAACACGATTCGCGCACTATTGATGATGTACGTCTGTACATTGGTGATGTCCAGCACCTTCTGAATCTCCGACACGCGAATCACGTTGTGGTAAGAGGAGCGCCGGATCTGCAGCAAAACATGGATCCATGCATGCATCAATTCTCTGATCTCATGCACAACTGCATGCTGCATTTCATGAACGGCAATTAATCTCGATACGCAAACCCATCGATCGCCATGATCTAGATGTTCATGACATGAGCTTCTTTGTTACCTGAACAACATGGTGGTCCTTGTGGTTGGCACGGGCACAAGTCGAGCAGATGCCATCGCCCATGCAGTTCAGGCAGAAGAAGTTACACTCGCTTCTCACGTTGAGCATCCGTCCATGGAGAGGGCAATTAAAGAAGAAACCAGCCTTCAGCATTGGCTTCAACCAGGTCGGCCCGACGAGCAACTCCGCCTCAGCGTGCTTCTCATCGTCCTGATCGGCTGGCAGCTTAGTCCCAGCTCCCTGAAATCATCATTAACAACATCATCACCATCTCTCACAGTTCACCAACTGCGCCTGCTGCACGATATGCTGATCCTACGCTTCAAACCACAGCTAATGCATTCACGCAAGCTTCACGATTGTGCACTCCAGAAGACTCCAGATCGTGCGTGATCCTCAAATTACATACTATCCTGCTCAAGACGCCCTAGTGCTTGCCAATTACAACCCATGAGCAGCTTTACAATCCTAGTTTCAGGGTAGACTGGTACAAAGCTCCCGATCAGATTCCCTGGTTTCTGGACCTCTCCCAAGTCCTCACTGTTCTCTCGGAATTCTGCACGAAGCTCAACAAATTGAAAATCTCTTACCATTTGCTCAGCTTTTGGATACGCAGCAGCTGCCTGGCCGCACAGCCGCCCGGCAGGCAGAAGATGACTGGGCAATATTCTGCCAAAATTGCCAGCCCTCTCAGCTGCTCCCACACCTGGAAGTGATCTTACTTCCAGTCTATCAAAACTGGCCAGAACTTACAACCCAATATGGCCGTCAACCTCGCAACCTCCATAAATCTTTCATCATTTGTTTGCCAGTATCCAAATGCTGAATCATCTGGTAGAAGATGGCAAATTGGGATTCACATGACCCAGTACTCGATCCAATCAAAGAAGGCGATTCTTCAAGTTGTGCCCGAGATTCTGCAGAATCTGCACTGATGATATGCGAGTTTTTTGCATTCACGAGCTTGTACACTAGATCAGTATTGCTCCTCAAGAAGGCTCCCGGAAAACCAAAACAAAAAAAAAAGGAAAACATAAAGAAAGAAGCTCAAGGCAAGCAGGTTGCGACTGGTTGTTGCAAAGTTCTTTCTCTCCCGGGTCGATCTGTGATACCAAAAGAAAGTCGAAGAAGATTGATGAAGCTGGGGAAAAAGAAAAATCATTAGAACAGAAGGAAAGTAAGGCCTGTAACAAGATGCGATTCTTGCGTGCGTGCGTGCGTTTCTGACACAATCAAGCTCAGATCTGCGCGATGGCAACAGAAGCGACAAAAGAGAAGGTGAGGAAAGCGCACTACGCGACAAAGAGAGAGAGCTACAGGAACGGCGCCGTTCACGACAAGAACCAGAGGCCAAAAAAGCTCGTCGACCAATGAGGGCCCAGATGTCGTCTAGTATCACCACTGGACCAAGGTTTAGCCACATTTGGCTAGAGGTCAGACAGTAAAGTAGATTTAAAAAATAAAATCCAAACTAGTTCTGGCGACCAGTAGGAACTCATTGTCTAAATATGGCGACATCGGAATTTTTTTTTCAAAATATGGCGACTTTTTTGAAGTTTTTATTTCAATTCTCACTGGGTTTTTTTTCTTGTCGCCACAGTGCGAAATTTCGCCAGCAAAAAAAAAACAAACACTGCGTGACTGGACAAGCAAGCCAGAGGCCACGAATCCAGAGGCCAGCTATGTGACCGCTCAATCGAGGTCCCCAAATTCCCACGAGTCAAATTACTTGAAATCCGTGGATTGGGTCACGCGTGCGGGGAACCCAAGGTGAGTGGGTTGCCACGTGGCGTTTCCCCACACACGTGAAAAGGTCATCCTAGTAAAAAATTGTCTGGAATCGGTCGATGCCACGTGGAGGACCTTTGAAGAGAAACCCCGTATAGAAAGCCGAAGAGATAGCCACGTGGCGAGCTGAAGTTGCTGACGTGGAGAATGACACAGCCGCTATGTTTTTTCAATTCACCCAAATGTGTATAGTGGGAAAAGGGACATGGGATTTTTAGTTTACCGCTCCCAAAAAAAGTGGATAAAAGTGAAAATGAACTCCCTTTGGAGGGGTGGAGGGAAAGATTTTTTTTTTTTGGAAATTTAAATAGGATAATTTATTTTTTTCGAGTGTATGTAAATTTGACTAATTTGGCTAATTTTCTGAACATATTCGCTAAGTTTTTAAATCACAATATTGGGGGAAAAAAAAAAAAAAAACCCCAATTGAAGTGTTGTTTGTCACAACGAAGTTGAAGATTAGGATTTGAGATTTTACTTCTTTTGGATTTTCTTTGATTAAGAATCAGATTGTGCAAGTGGCTCTTCTTTCCAATGTCCATATATGATCTCAGATATGGGATGAAGGAATGAAAGTAGAAAAGTCTAAAATCCCACAATATCTATTGGATGGATGGATGGATGAATTGGAAACAAACAATTAATTAAATAAGTTTATTTTAGGTATATAACAAAATTTGGCTAAATCTTCTTGTGGATGATTGCCAATTTGTAATTTTTAAAAATCACGGTCCCAATCATTGAATTTTTCTTTGTGGTCAACTTTCGGTATTTTTGTGAATTTTCCTTTTAGCAAAAAATGGTAATTTGTTTCCAGCTAAAGTTCAAGACATTTGTAAAATTAAAACAACTGAAAATAAAGAAATGATCCCAGTTAGCCAAATTCTTTTGTGTGAAATTTCACATCTACCTATGGGTACCAATTTTGAAATTATTAGCTATTGGCTCGATGTTCTGATGAACTAATTACCTAATGAACTGTGTGAAAGAGGTTTCTAGAAGAAATAACGTGTCAAAAAGAATAACAAAAGGTAAATTCCACAAATAATTACATCTTTTATGCATTACAGCCTAGTGCCTAATAAAAAAAAATTCAGTCAATTATGTTTGGCATTAAAAAATAAATAATAATTTATAATTTGGCATTATACTAAATAATGAAGCTATTGTGCTTGAGAGCTTCATTCAGATTTTTGGCATGGTGGGCACACATTTTTCAGAATTTTTGGAAATTCCAAAAAAGAATTAATTATTAATGCCTAACCAGACTAGTTACTAGGGAAGAGATTCAAACCCACCCATGAAATAAGTCATCTTTGAATGTGAAAGACTATGCATCACTAATCAAAAGCTAGGATATTTACGTTTTGAGCCAAGAGTTGTACTTGTGGATCTATTGAAACAAAAGCTAAAGGTAGATGGCTGAATGGAGACATACATTTTATGCTTTGAAGGTATTGAGTGTGATGAAACTTCATTTCCAATTGTGAAACTTGTATCCACAAATTCGAATTAAGTGTAAAAATAAAAAATATTTATTTATCATTTTGCTTGCTTCATGGGGTATGTCAATGCAATGTACTTGATTAAAAATGGTATTTTGCAACAAGGCAATGTTGTATGGCTCAACTAAGATTTAATAATTTTCGTTTAATGCACAAATAAAATATTCTCTAAATGCATTACATTAATTTATTGATGATGTGTTTAGTGATTTTTTTCAATTTTCTAATGTTACATGTTGCCGACGATTCCAAGATTCAAGCTTTAACATTAAATGGCAACAAGACAAATAGGATAGTAAAACATTGTGATCATGATGTTGTTTGGCGACTTGTAGGAGTAGGCACTTTAAATTTGGTGAACCCTTATTCTTTTGGTAATTTTTTAAAAATTTAAAAACAGACGTTTGTATAGGTTACAGCCTTATTTTTTTGGCAATTTGGTGAAATTTCACACCCAAAAAAATGTTGGATGTGTTTAGGCAACCTACATAATTTATCATGATTACCATGATTTTCAAATGTCAAAACATCAATACATTTACAATAATTTACACTTTTCACTACTACAAAATCTCTTTTTTAACTCCTTTGCTTTTGTTTTTTCTCATTTAAAAAAGAAGAAGTTGTCATACAATTTCAATAAAATAACTTAATCCTTCACAAAAGACAAGTTAAGATGTTCCTCTTCACAATACATGATCTTCTTCATCATCCGATTCACCACAAAAGCAACATACTTAGAATTAGAGCTAGAGATCTTAGAGCTAGATATCAAACTTCAAGTATAACCTTAATGTAATATGGTTCATATTTAAATTTGTTAGCTTTTTAGACAACACAATTTTACATAAAAACATATTATGGTTTTGTTTATATGTCTTGAGCAATGTTTATGGGTTTTAATGAAGGATCTTGTCAAGGATCTAAACAAAACTTTTAAGTGTGAAGGATTTTTGAGATGGCAAGAAGATGAGACCAAGGAGCATTCCTTTTTGGGGCCATAAACTACTATTTCATAAATAATTAACAGGTTTTGGATGAGAAGGAAAAAGTTGTTCATTTACTTACTTCAAATGATACAAACAAATGAATCAATGCACACTATTTCTTAATACATTTGAGTCATCTCGTTTTCTATATCTCATGTGTGCATATATTAGTATCAGATTTACCTCTTGTGCCTAGCTTGTTTTGGAGTCTCCTTTACTTGGTGTTTCTACTCTTGAACCACCATCGATGAAGCAACAATGAACTTTGTATGAGTGGCATCATTGACATAATCAAAATCAACTATTCATGTAAAGGTATTGAACTCCATTGACATAATCAAAATCAACTATTCATGTAAAGCTATTGAACTCCTTTGTTGGGCCCTACCCCCACAGAGACACGGACTATCATATTGGATCCAACTTTTGGGAGCTTTACCTTATTAGAACTGGTTTCTTTGGTGAAAGTGTTTAAACTTGTTTAGATTGGAACTGATCTTTTTTGGTGTTCAGAGTATGGACACAGTAAGGTAGATGTACAACATTATCTATTGGCAAGGCCAGCGTGTTTGTGATGCCTTGTTTATGCATTGATTAAAGTTCAAGTTGTGACTTGATGCACCTTTCAAAAAGGAAAAAGTTTTTCATAGCATTCCAATGGTGAGCACCAAAAGCTTTTATTTCATGAAGCCTCTCATACTACACATCATCAAATACATTGGATTTTGATACATAACAATAACTCAATTCCTTCTTTCACTTATGAGTTTCAAGACACATGGCACTCTTAATAGGATTTTAACACTAGAATTCATTAGGGTAATTACTTGCTTACAATAATTCGTATCATAATTATTAAAAACATCTTGAATAGATTTCTTTTTGGTTTAATGTATCAAATGCATTTCTTCCAATGTTGGATTACACTTGAATGTGCAAAATTGGAGATCTCTTGACTAAATGACTTAATCAATTTCATTTATGACAATATTGAGGCATTTACATAGATGTATATGACACATTTTCTCCTATTTTAGCCTTGACATAAAATATAAATATTTTCTCAAAAACTGAAAAAACCCTTTGATTTCAATTATTCAGCTTTAGAACCAGCCTTTTTTTTTATTGGTGAAAATTTGCCAAAAAGAAATTTTAATATTCAAAAATTTGAAAACGAATTGTTTAATTTTAAAGGTTTTCAATTGCTAAAAATGACATATTTTTTTATAAAAAATTTGCCAAAACCCTATATTTTGTTTCCAACGTGTAGCCAAATATATAAAAGGATTGTTAAAGGTTTATATTTCATATCCAATTTACAGTTAGATTTGGTTAAATCTTCTTAATGACAATCACCAGTCTTTTTAGATCTATCTATGGATAATTGTCATTATGGCTCTATAAGAAATTTCTTAAAAGAACACTATTTAGACCCAAGCCTTAATAAAAAATTGTTTCAAACCATAGGGGTTTTCATGACCAATTTGTACACATCAACTTTTTATTCATTAAGTAATGAACTTTTTTTATTCATCCATGTAAATTTCCTTATCTGAATCTCTAATTACGATTGTCATTTTGACATCATATGTTGGAGCTAAAGATTGTAAATAATAAAAAACTACCATTTGAATAAATCGTGTAGATACAAGTTTCACAATTGGAAATGAAGTTTCATTATACTCAATATCTTCAAAGCATAAAATGTATGTCCCCATTCAGCCATCCACCTTTAGCTTTTGTTTCAATAGATCCACAAGTACAACTCTTGGCTCAAAATGTAAATATCCTAGCTTTTGATTAGTGATGCATAGTCTTTCACATCTTCTTGCCATCTCAAAAATCCTTCGCACTTAAAAGTTTTGTTTAGATCCTTGACAAGATCCTTCATTAAAACCCATAAACATTGCTCAAGACATATAAACAAAAGCATAAAATGTTTTTATGTAAAACTGTGTTGTCTAAAAAGCTAACAAATTTTTAATATGAACCATATTACGTTGAGGTTATACTTGAAGTTTGACATCTAGCTCTAAGATCTCTAGCTCTAATTCTAAGTATGTTGCTTTTGTGGTGAATCAGATGATGAAGAAGATCATGTATCGTGAAGAGGAACATCTTAACTTGTCTTTTGTGAAGGATTAAGTCATTTTATTGAAACTCTATGACAACTTTTTTTTTTAAATGAGAAAAAACAGAAGCAAAGGAGTTAGAAAAGAGATTATATAGTAGTGTAAAGTGCAAATTATTGTAAATGTATTGATGTTTTGACATTTGAAAATCATGGTAATCATGATAAAGTCTATAGTTTGCCTAAACACATCCAACATTTTGTTGGGTGTGAATTTCACCAAATTCCCAAAAATAAAAGGTTGTAACCTATACAAAGGTCTGTTTAATTTTTTAAAAAAGGTTACCAAAAGAATAAGGGTTTTGAATTGGGTTCACCAAATTTAAAGTGCCTACTCCTACAAGGCACCAAACAACATCATGATCACAATGTTTTACCATCCTATTTGTCTTGTTGCCATTTAATGTTAAATCTTGAATCTTGGAATCCTTGCCAACATGCAACATTAGAAAATTGAAAAAAATCACTAAACACATCTTCAAATAAATTAATGTAATGCATTTAGAGAATATTTTATTTGTGCATTAAACGAAAATTATTAAATCTTAGTTGAGCCATACAACATTGCCTTGTTGCAAAATAATGTTATTTTTTGGTAATTAACATACTAGTTGCACTACCATGACATGGGATGATAATATTGATGAAGTGTTTGTGAGGCACACAAGTTATATAAATTTCCTTCTTGTACCCACTTTACTAATTGTCATTCGAAATTAGTTTTTTCCAAAATAGCAATCTTTCAAAACCTAAAAGAATCATTATTAGCAAAGTGTCTTGGTTTCTTACAATAAAAGAATTAGTATATTATGCAATAGGGGAACTAGATGATGTTTTAATAATGAGTAATGTTTTACCAGTTGTAACATACATACTTTTGAAAGTAAAACAAATTGTGTCCTTAGATTTGGAAAAAGTATAACAACTTTAGCCTAAATTCTTGCACCCAAGTCTTTTTGCTTTATCTCTTCTTGCAAAAGAAGACCAGTATATAATCTTCCCCTGAATGGCCTCTTGATAAAGAGCACAACATTGGCTCTTGACCATAGTATGAATCATATGTGTTGTGATTGAAGAAATTAAGACATCTAAGCCCAAATTTGCAACAAATACTTCTGTGGATTTGTTTGATGTAGCTCTTAGTGCTTTAAAGCTAGAGAAGGAAGGAGAATGGCTTGTTGAGTTTGGTGCTTCTAGTAGGCACATGACTAGAAACAAAAGTGTCTTTGCCTGAGTTAGACAACCAGAAAGGCTCAGCAGCTATTGCCAAAACAACTAGAGGCGAAAGTCTAGAAGTAAAAGGAAACTTGGGGGTCTGTGAATCTTTCTCCAAATGGTAAAATAAAGATCTCTGATGTTCTTTATGTGCCAAGAATCACCAAGAATATATTGTCTGTTGATGCAATAGCACACAACTCTCAAACCTTCCATTACTTCAAAATCTTGACAGCCCATGTAGAAAACATGTTGATTAAGAATTTGATTCTGTTGTCCTGACCCTGATTCACATGCAGAGGATTTGGGTGTCCATTGTCTCTTATGGACATTCTCTCTTCAGTCATAAAATACTCAAAGAAGATATTTGTCTACACATCAAAGGGTGCAAGAGGCATGTCAAAGATCGGACTTTCCAATCGTAGCTGATTCTGGCAATTTCATTACTTATCATTCCACTTTCGGGCTGAAGTTGTGAACAATCCTGATGTGGAGCATGTCAATGCACAGTTGCCATTGGCTTGTCCTTGACTAAAGGTAGTCAAATTACCCATATGTGGCAGCTTTGTCTATGTGCTAATATAATATGGTAGAGACTAGAGGCCCAAAGCCCTGAACTCCAGAATCTGCCCATCTCTCACAATTATACTCTCTCCTGAAATTGTTGACAATTTTCTGAAGTCTTTTAGTCTAGCTGTGAAGATGTCTTTGAATCCAGTGCCCAATTGGGTCTGTCCAGTGTTCGGAACCACAATGTTAATTGTTCACAAATCAAGGAAGGAAGGTTTGAGTGTACGCACTTGTAGAGAGGCCTTGACATAAGAAACAAAATCCAAATTTGAGCTCAAGATTCATATTTGTTTTTTATTTTGAACTGAAGTCCTTCAATGTCATGAGCAGCTCTTTCAATTAAACAGATTCTGTAGAGATACAGAACGTCACTCAATATAGCTCCTTGAATCCAAGCTTTGAACCTGGCATCCAGCATCATCTGGAAATCACAAAGAACTCCTGCTAAGGTGGTATAATTTTCTGTCTGCATTTTCACCAGTGTGACCAAAAATGCTGTACCCCATCCTGAGTACATGTTTTCCACAAACCTTGAAACTCTCTCAATGCACCAAGAGCCAATTTGTCTTGGAAGTTTTTGACAAAGAGGAAGTTGCTTCTTGATTATCAAGCCATTGAATGTGTATGTTGGGATATTGGTAGTGCAGTCTAAGTTTTTATGATTGCTTTTTGTACCTATGTCTGACAGGAAACTTGAGTTTTTACAGAGAATTAATCCCTTGAATGAGATTTATCACCAGGTCAAAGGCTTAATGTGTGGGCTCACTACTGGTAAAGATCCTTCACATCGCAGACATATAATTCTAGTTATCTGACATAGTCTCTGGGATACCTTTCATATTCCTTTCACTGGGCGTTACCATTTCCAGACTCACTCATGAACTGCTCAGAGGGAAGATAGATGTTCATGCTGCACTTGTTTTCAAGTACATGCTAAGGCTTATACTCTGGGGAAAGATTTGTGGCAACATCAATTTTTTCTGCAACAAAGAAGAACTGCAAACCATTGAATCTCTCCTATTAAATCTACAATGTGTTAGCCTCATGGTCACTAGACACTGAGTGATCATGATGTCTCCTGGCATTGTCTTTCTGAAACAATGATCCGTGGGAGGAGCAGCAATGCAAGATATTTGCTTCAAATGATGTAAATTTTCTCTTGCATCAACCAACTCAGTGGATCTTCATGAAATTTGCACATTCAGTTGAAGTTTTGCCCTTGTCAATTATCTCTTGGTACATTCATAGAGATCCAGGGTTTGTGCTGGCAAAACTTGATCCCTAAATCAGACTGCCTAATCAAAGTCAATTTGGCTAAATCCTATTGTGGCTACAGGTTAGAGAGGAAAGTAGAAATGTTTTGGAACCCTGATATATTTTGGCAAAATGCTCGAACCTTTGGTCTAAATCTAACCATATTTTTTTCCCCCCTCAAAATATTGCAGCTTTTGGTGGGCCTTTTTTTTTTTTTTTTTTTTTTTTCCAAAAGCACCCATTCTATGAGTTGCAGCCCTTTTGTTTTGGTTACCATATGGCAAAAGTTTGCAAAAAAGAAAAGACAAAAAAAAGCTGGAATTAATTGTTGTTTTTTTGTCTCCAAAATGCGCCAGAAATAAAACACTAGTATCAAGTACATCAATTTACCACAGTGGTTCTCTAATGGGGATTTTTGGCTAATCTTTACTGGCAAAACTTGCTTAAAAGTGAAATAAAAAGAAAATTGAAAATTGAAAATGCCATGATTTTGAAGGGTTTCAAATTTCAATGACCAGAAGTGAGAAAAGAGAATAGTAAAAATCGTCAGATCTCTATATTTGGTTTTCAGTGTGTAGCCAAAAATATAGAAGGAAAATTAAATATTTGTATGTTATATCTGGTTTATAGCCAAATTTGGCTACAACCTCCTCAAGAAGATGTTCACTTTTCCTACATCTTTCTATGGGCTATCACCACTTAGGCTACATGTTTAAAAAAATCTTTAAGAAAACACTGGTAAGAAGACAGAGGCATTCTTGAAACAAAATGCAAGACAAGGCTAGGCTAGACTCAGCTAGACCTTAGCTAGGCACTATATTGGCCTTGCCTACCAAGGCAAGGATGTGGTGTGTAAATTCATTATAGAGTATATATAGTAGCTTAAGGGATTTTGGCCCCTAGGTAATAGGTCTATTTTTTTATGAGAATTTTTGAAAGATGATATTTTGGCTTGTGTTGAAACTTGAGATTAGTTACAGAGTTATGATATCTTGAAGGATTTGGTTTTTTTAGAGGGTTTTTTCGAAGATTATATTTTTGCATGGTGGAATATTTGAATTTCCATGATTCTTCTTTTGCCTTAAGATGGATTTTAATGTAAATGGCAAGGCCACAGCTTGACACACACCCCTTGTGTTCAGAATGCCCAATCCTGCTCCTTTACACTACTTATATGCTTCAATTGATTGAATTCCTAAAATTTCTGTAAATGGAATGTTTCCATTTGCACCTAAACTTTGTCAATGGTCCTTTTTCAAGATTGTGAACATTCCTGCCTTTGCCTACTTAAGGGTGCTTGCATGATGGTCATTGAATTGAGTGACATTATTATCAGAGTAGGTGAAGAAGTGCACATCAACAGACAACCCACAAATTGTGGTGGAAGTTATTATGCATGTCTGATCCAGACTGTTGCCAATCCATAATCTTTTGTGCCTCAAAAGCTCCAGGACTGCAAAAATTTAAAGGTTTTGCATTCCTCTCCAGAGTAAGTAGGATCTGGTTTCATCCTCCTCACCCACTTTTCTAAAGAGATGGGTTATATGGTTGTACCAGCATCTTGTCTGACACAATGCAGAGCTACCCATTTGTGGTGGGAGGGAGTTTGATGATTGCTCTTGGAACACTTACCTGCTGCTTCGGTTCTGACACATATGATTTGGGAGGTTGTTTGGCAGTGTCTTTTCTTCAGGAAATTTTGTTTGTAACCATAGTGATGATCATCATACATGGGAACATGTAGAAAAGTGACAATCATCCCAAGGAAGATTTAGCCAAATTGGGATGTAAACCAGAAATAAAGTGCAAATCTCTAATCATCCTTCTATATTTTTGGTTACACAATGAAAGCCAAGTATAGGAATCTGGTGATTTTTATAATTTATTGTCTCACTTTTGGCAATTGAAAATCTCCAAAATCACTTTTTCTTGGCAAAATTTTGGCAATAAAAAAATAAAATTCTTCAGGTGCAAGTTTGAGCCCAATTTTTAAAATTCTAAACACTTCATTTCAATTGTAGCTCAATTTTTTGAATTAAAAAATGAGGTTACCTTCCATGTACAAACTACATGCTCATCAATGCAAGACAGAGTGTATAAATGTAGGGTAAAGCATTGGCCTAATGGGTTTCCCAAGTTTGAGCCCTTGTCTGATGAAAGGGGTGAGAACTTGTGAAGCATTGAAAGGATCTCTTACCTTACATGCATACTTTGCCAACTTGGAAAGTGGATTACACTTTGCAAACCCTTTGCATGCCTTGCGAGGTTCATGGGATTAAACTCCATGCAAAAAGATTTTTTTTCACATCTTTCATGTACAAAGTTTCACAACAAATTAAAACCAATAATTATATGAGTACAAAGTTCAAGCTCACTTGTCAACTTTTCAAAAAAAAATCATTTTGTCTACTGAAAGAACTTAACTCTGTTTTCACAAATGTTTTTTCATAGGTTCAATTTCAATTCGGACTCTAGCATAAGGCTCATTCATGGACTCTGGTTCGTGTGCTTGTTCCAACAAAACAGATGTTAACTCAATTTCAAGTCACAAGAACTTGACCCTGAACCCTTG
This sequence comes from Sphagnum contortum, assembly GCA_963920785.1. NCBI lineage: Eukaryota > Viridiplantae > Streptophyta > Sphagnopsida > Sphagnales > Sphagnaceae > Sphagnum > Sphagnum contortum. The sequence goes on from OY987288.1 coordinate 470,875, forward strand.
GATTTAACACTACAAACCAAGTACCCTCACAACAACATCAGTGCCTTTGGAACCTTTCATGATGGACCTTTTCTTTTGCGGCCTTTGGGTTTGTCAGGACACCTCAAACATCTTTCATTTGACAGATTCATTTATCTCTTGACCACAAAAATGATGACCAAAAGGAAGCGAATACATATCTTTCTTGTATTACCCAAATTAAGAAAGAAGTGAGAAATTAGATCAATTTTTTAATACTTGACCTCCATGAAAGAATTCTTCACTAGTTGTTCATGTCACTTTGGAACGTGGAAAACTGCTCTCCAATCCATATTTATGCACTTCTAATGAGACAAAGCAATCTATCCAGAGTAGTGAGTTTTTTGAGTGGAGAATTTTTCTTTTCTTTGTGAAATTGTTTGGAGAAAAAAATTGGGATTTTTTATTTTTTTTCAGTGTAAATTGTGAGGTTTCAGGAAAAAAAATCGCCAGTTCTGTGAAATACATTTTTCAATAAAAAAACACGCTTAAACAATATCCAACTTTAAGCCAGATTGGAGGTGGTGGTGGATGGTGTTTTGTTTGGAGATTCAGCCAGGCTACTTGATTTGATTAGAAATGCATTTTACCAATTTAGCATCATGAGAGTTTTGGCCAAATAATATACAACATCATGAGTTGCTTCAGCCACAAAAATTCCACAATGAAATTCAATCAGTCAAAGATTTGTCTTCACATTCATGTTTTCAATGTCTCCATGATTCACAAATTTCCCAGTTACAAGTATTCCCCCCAGTTAATTCACAGCTCATTTCAGCAACCCAATTAGACAAGCCTCATTGATGATGATAAAGCAGATCTGGTACACACAGAAGAATTCAAGGTTACAAAGAAATCTCAATGCCCCCAAAATCATGTTTTGGACTTACTTAAGATCTGACGGGGATCCATTCTCAGGAATTTAAGGATTTCAGAAAAGAAAAAAAGCTACACTAGTTTTGTACAATTATAGAGTTTACATGATACAAATTTAATTTCTAAAACAAAGTAATTCATTTGATGATGGTGATTTTTCACATACTGTTGTTTGAGCATTTTGATTCAAGACCAGAAATGCAAGACTTCAATCTTGCTGGTTGTTGCCAAATCTTGAGAATTAATCTTGTTGGTTCTCAAGAAGGTTTGAGATTTAGTAATTTTGTTGGTTCCTAAGGCTTGAGAAAATCTGCCTCTGTTTTGTGATAATTATGCAGCAATCAAGATCTTAGTTTTGTCTAGCTGCAGCTCTAAGCTACTTTGAAGGGAACTTTGGGTGGAGATCATGGCATGCGTAAGATCAGCTGCAAAACCACATTTATTAATAAGAGTTCAATGCTCATCACATATTAAATTTCTCTCACCTGCCTGCCTGCCTACCACATGACCTGATCCACCACAGTTCCAGCAAAATTTCCCCTCCTGTACTCACTCTAGCTAGCTCTCTCCCCGCAATTACAGCTGCTGCACGAGCAAGCTGATCATTTGGCCCAGAGTTTCATTTTAGTCTCTTGCTCAATCTGTATTTATTTCACAAGATGTCAAGAGAAGAAAGAATTTACTTCGAATACTATTATTATCTTACCAACTAATGCTTCGCCAATCCATGCTCCTTTCTAAGTTCTCTTGATAAGAAGACTCTGATGACAAACACAGTCGAGATTAACATTTGTCTGTCAAGTGCAACAGCAGTTGAATCATAGGCTTGCAGATCAGAACTGGCAAAGAGAGTCTGATCGGTAGTTCTCGTACTAGAGCTACAACATATTGAAGCTGGATATATATATAGTGTGTGTACTTTGCCTCGGGTGTCGAGTCGGTCGAGATAGATCATGAAGAAATTGATCTGTATTTGTTGTTTTTTTATGGTGCTCATCTTGAGTGGTAGTGCAATCCTGCAGCAAAGCGGTGTCGCGGAAGCGCGGATCATCGTCGAGAATGTTGTGAACTCGTTGACGACTCCGTTGTCAGTGGATTGCAAAACCGTAAACGTCGACTACGGGTCGCAGACTGTAGCGGCAGGTGAAGGCTGGGGCTTCACGGTCGTCGCTAGCGAGGTGGATCCAAGTGTGGAGTGCGTGTTTAAGGACGGGGATCATGCGGTGAAAACCGTCGAGATTTGGAACTACGCGCGCTCTGGCTACTCGGATGTGCCGTGGTATAACTGTGATTCCAGCTGCACTTGGGAGGTGAAAGAAGATGGATTCTATTACCTCTCGCAGGAGACCGGCAACTACAAGCTCTACTCGAGCTGGTGATCATCCGAAAATATATATATTCAGCAAGTTTACATGAATCTGTCATGCACTTTTTGCATCATCCTCTAGTAATCTGCGAGATCTCCTTCAGAATCTTAGACTCCATGTTGCAATTGATCAACAAAGTATGAATCTGGAATTTGCAGTTTGCTTCTCTCCTTGTTGAGATCATATAACCTTTTTGAGATGCTTCAGATTTTCCAATCTGTTGATTTTGCAAATTGACAAACTTTGTGAATCTGCAAATTGCAGTACTTAGCTTCTGTCCTAATTGAGATAACCATTGCAGCAAGTCAAGTCTGTCAAGATTATTTCAGTCCAAATTCTTTATCAATGTCTGACAAAATGCACATCATAAAACCTACTCCATTTGGAAAATATTAGATAAGAATGAAATTGTCATGTGTATGCTGCAAAATTTCTTTTGCTGGATGAGTTGCATAAAATCTGAGGCTTTCGAGAGCCATGGAATTTTGTGCCATGTAATGTATTTCTGACTAGAAGTGTGCTCTTCAAAACCGTTTGGATCTGCATTAGCATTTGTGTCTTGGAAACAAAGAAATTTTTAAGGGATAAAATGTGCACAATGCCTCACTCAAGTGGATCAGTTTGCAAGTTCATTACATGCAGCAGCCTGATAAGACTGGATCAAAATTGGACTTTGTGCATTGCTCAATTGCAATTTTCCATGTTGCAATTCAATGCTCTCAGGCTTGTAGTTCACACACAGTATGCACAAAACTATGGAATTTAGCTTGGCAGACTCAGGTTCAACTGGAAAGGTTCTGGATATACTATGCTATCTGTATACTACAATGATGTTCACAATGAACAATGTTGCAAATTTAGAGAATCAAATGGAGTCTAGGTTTTGTGACACTCATTTTGTCAGACTTAAAATGGATGATGATAAATCTGATCTGATCTGATCTTGACCCTGCTTGTGGAATCTCAAGGACAGACACAAAGTGCAATACAAATACATAGTTTATTGAATTGCAATGTGGAAAATCTTAAGTATCTCAAAGAGAGGATGCAAACTGCATGATGATTTATTTGTTCAGGGATGTATGGGTTCCTCTCTAGTGTGGCAAAACATTTGTGGGAATTAATGGAAATTGTATCTTTGTGCCACTCACAAGAATGCACATGAACACTGTTTTACTCATTTGTCTTTGACTATTTCAGAGCTCCCACATGCAACTAAAATGGGTTATTAAGTTATATACATATAATGTAGTGGTTTTGAAATCCCTTTATTCATGTAACAAAACCTTGCAAGCATGTTCTCAGAATTTTTTTCATGTTATTTGCATATCTGAAAACCAAGACTCCCAATTGCAATGACTTGTTTCTATGCCTTCCCATATCTTTATACTGGGGTTGAACTGAAACCAAGGTGATATGCCTCTGTTGTATGAATGACAAAGGACAATTTTCTTGAGGCTAGATGCAATCCAACTGCAACAGACTTTACTTGTAAGCCTTCTCCTCATTGACCAGAGCTGAGTCTTCACTCGTCCATTCATGTGTATTCTTAGGTAATGTCCCAATTTTCAACTAACTCCTACACAATGTATGTAATCTTGCATCTTTGGATAGTCACCATCTCCCATGTGGATCCAATTGAAGCTTATTGCACCAAAGATTGTCCTTAATTCTCTTTGCAATTGTCGTGCTATCCATTTATATATCAAAGCATCAAAATTCCACCTAAAATGTCTTTGTGCAATGCAGACATAGTCAATTCACTTACAATTTCTCATTTGTACCTTCAAGAAATCGAGACCAGCTCTCTCGGTATTAGCATTTGTGACTCCCAAGCATTAATGGTGGGAGAATTTTGCCTCAACCTTGAATGTTTGATGCAATGGACACTTGGCACTTCACACATAAATTTCCATCCCATGCCACATATATTCGTGCATTTCATATTATATACTAAAAGTGGCATTTGTGCAATTCTTTGATGTTGATGAAATCTAGTATCAACTACCACCAGATTTTTTAAAAAATGTTTTGGGATATTGCCAGATTTGTGAGCATTAGTAAAAGATCTAGCCAGATTTGGCAACAGTGCAGATCTGCTAGTAGAAGTTTTCAGAAATCCTTCTATATTGTGGCTTCTTATTGATGGAGCCTATTGTAGAGATATGGCAATTTTTAAATTTTCTGTTTTCAAAATCTTACAAAATTTTGCATTTAAAAAAAAAAATCCTTTGTACATGTTGCTGGGTCTTTTCCTTTTTGCAAAATGTTGAAAATTCACCCAAAAAAAACAAACACATTGCCAATAGATGTTTGAAAAGACAATAATATGTTTAATAATATTATGTTGAGTAGACTTTAACCATTGGTGTGGATTAAGGTGCATTCGCATCAGTGAGTGCTTCGACTGCAAGCACCATGCCAGTTGCAAATTCCACAACCATGGATGCCAATCAACAATGGGCAACATTGGTAAAACAACGAGATTTTTGGAAGGCTCAAAGTCGGAACGCCACAGCTTGGGCCTTTTTTGAACCCAATAGCTTGTCCTCTTTGGAAATAAGTTCAACTTCTAATCAACCCGAACATTTGAGGTGTCTTTTTTGTGGACCTATTGCTCCAAGTGTAGGATCTAGAAAAAGGTATCATCACATACAAGATGATGAATGGCATTTTTTCTCTTTGAAAACATCTTGAGTTATTGCATTGGCAATTGTGGAATGAGTGGGTTGATAAAGAGAAGGATGTTTTCAATGTAGAAAAATAACCTTCCAAAAAGAGGTTTGGCCTAACACCCTCAAACATTTCAAACTTTTTTATTAATGTTACTCCTTATAGCAAGGACAACCCCAACCAAAAACAGTTTGAAGAAGACTCGGCCTTGTTCATAGCCAAGGAATTGTTGTTGAGGTTTGTTTTTTAGGAGGCTAATGATGAGATAGAATCCTTGTTTTGTTTTTCCATCTAGGTGGGCTTTGGTGAATGATATCTTGTCTAAGGTGGTAGAATCAAATTAAGGAAAGGTTTAAATTATCTACCTTTAAATCATGTCATTCTTGCACTATGTTATTGTTTGATCTTTGAATGTCAAAAGTTAGAATGAATACCTTTGTGATGATCTTGAGTTTTTTGAACGACAAGTGGGAGCCCTGTCATATGATAGTTGGTTTTTTTGAGAGTATAGACATTTTTTGGGAATGCCATGGCCTTGTAGTTTAATGACATGCTTGCAAAATATGGGCTCAACGTTTGAATCATCACATATGTAAAAGATGAAAGGGGTAATTTCAACACCACGACAAATGCATTGACTTCTATTGTTTCTTGTGAGGCATTGGGCTTGCAAAGACCTTTGGGGTCATGTTGGGGGCATGCAATGTCAAAGTGTGATCAATATGTTATAGATGATGTGAAGGTTTCTACTAGATTAACCTATGTTTCTATCAAAGAAGCTTAGTCCATTTTGTAAAAAACCATAACCTAGACCAGAAAAAGTAGGAAAGGGTGGCAAGAGTGGCAGAAAATGTGTTTGGATAGTGGTGTGCCACCCCAAAAGCTCAAGACTTCGGTGAAAATTAGGTTTGAGTTTCATGTCATTTTATTTTAGGAAACTTTGGAATTTAGGAACACAATTGCCTTGTGTTATGGTTGACAATAATTATTGGCACTTTAGAACTATGTGCCAAGCCTTTAGGTTTGGGGTCTAACTCAAAACTATTGTAGATATTTTGGGTCTTACTATCTAGTTGTGTTGTGTTGAACTAGAGTAAGGGGTACTAGTTCCTTTTTGATGCCCTAGTTGCGGCAATTCCATTCATATGCTAATTGTGAATTGAAAGTTTGACCTTTAATTTTAGCAAGACCACCAGGACTTTGATGGTGAACTCAAAATCTTGAAATTACACATGTAAAAATAAGTAATAGTCATTATGGAATCCTCCTTTTCATTTATGTTTGGGTTTCAACATCACAAAGCTCATAGCATGTTGGCCTTCATGTTGAACCCTCAGTACAAGGGATTAAGGTTGGTTATCAATTACATTGGTAAGGAATAGGTTTTTTGAATTGCAAGAGAGTATGATAGATAGGTATTGTTCTTGCTCTTAATTTGTGCACACAAGGTTTTAAACTCTAGTGATACAAGTGAAAGAACCCCTAGTAATTTTACATTTTAGGATTTTCAAACCATTAGTTTTTATGATTACATGGATATGGATTAATGCATTCCCAAGCTCCTTGATAGACTTAAATGTGAATATGAAATGAAATAGTGGAAGAGTAAGGAGTTGGGGGCACGCTCCCTGGCTTGCAACATTTTGAGGGGTAGAAGGGCGTGCTGGAGCTTCAGGATGCGACTAGGAACAATGACAAGCATTTCATCACTCACACAGATCTACACAAAACTAAACAACAAGTTGGTTAATGCATAGTTGGAACACTTTTGGTGCTAGGATGAGCCACAGGCAAACTTGGACTCACAAGATTCATTACGGCCTAAACTTGGGGGAAAACGTCACCTTCCTCCTTATAGTATATTTTGTGCCTCTTCATGAGGCCCACATCCAAATGGCATTTTGTCTTGGGACTTCGAAAAATGGGAGTATCGAAATTACCAAAGTTGGGATTCCCACAACTTTGGAGCCTCATAACTTTGCATGTAGACCTTCGATTGAAATGAGGTCTGAAGCAAAGTTGTAGCCTTCATCGATAGCTTTTCAATAATATGTTGCATGCCACCTATATGCGAAGAAACTGGGTCAATTCCTGACTTTTTGTGGTCAGGAGTCAAACTGCCAATTTGACTTTTGGCCCTTTTTTTTAACCATAACTTGTGTTTTAGATGTCCAAATGGGTCATATGAGTCCATTTAAACATCTACGTTCCAAGAGCTTTTCAATGATATAAGGAAATTTTCAAGCCATTGAATTTTGACCCCTGCAATTGCCTTTTGAAAATTCGAAAATACACCGAAATTCCATCTCCCAAAGTGGGAGGTACATTGGGAGTGTGAAGGTTCATTCCCTCACACTTTCTTACAATCCTAAGAGCATGCGTTGTGACTCTTAGGCTTCCTCTTGGCCCGCAATTTTGTAAGCCCTTTTACTTTGGTCGCGAGCCCAAGGCTAGGGTTGCGACATGGATGAAGACATGGTTTTATTGGTAGTCAAAGAACAACTAACACATTTTAAGGTTAAACATATCACTAATGATAAATATAAGAACCTTTTGGCATGGTGGAGAGCCTAAGAAAGCATTTCCCCTATGTCGGGTTTGTTGCTCGTAAAATCTTGGGAATTGTGGGATCACAGATTGAAGTAAAAAGAGTTTTCAACATTGTAAGTATCTACACAAATCTATGTTGTTCTAGGTTGGGCATGGAGAATTTTGAAATGCTCATTAACATCTACAAGAATTGACACAAGGATGCTAGGGTTAGGGGTTTTCTTTCCATGTAAAAATTCATGGAGATGGAAGAAACCCTAATGGACAAGAATGAAGAGGTCATTACATCGCTTGACCTCTTGGAAGTGGATGAAGGCCAAAATAAGGTTTAAGGTTTAGGTATGTTATATTTTTTCTTGCATTTTGATGTTTTTTTTTCCCCAAGTTTTGTGTCACAATTTGAGTTTCTTGATGTACTCTAAATTGCTTTTTGTGGTTGTAGGTTTTTGGGAGTGATGGCTGGAATAAGGATGTTGTTTGTTGCCTTGTGGTTGAAAGTTAAATTCCTAAACACCCAAACCCTAGAATTGGATGTGATGTAACCTAAACTTTTGACAAGTTTCAAATTTTTTTCCTTTGTTCCTCGTTATGTCACTTTGCACTTGAGATGTTCTCATAGATATGGCAAAGGGAGGGCCTGCAAGTGCATGAGATGAAAAACAACTTGAAACCAATTGGCAAAGAAACAATTTGGTACTGATCCATTCGCTTTAATGAGTATCTGCATTTTAGGTTTTAGGTTTTAGTCTTAGACTTTAGAAATAAGTTCATTTTCCTTGAAATTGGCCTTTTCAAGGCTTTGTACTTTGATCCACTTGGATTTGTTTTAATAAAAATTTGCAATGTTCATTGGTACTTTGCTTCATTGTTTGAAAAAGAATTCAGGTTTAAGAACTGGAACTGAAACCACACGCAACCAGGTAACCGAGGTTAATTAACTAGAACCAGAACCGACCCCCATTTTGAAGTCTGAAAATTAACCTGAACTGCAACCTAACCTCCCTTGAAATAACCGGAATTTAGAACCAAGTCCCGATTATTAAATAAACCTGTAACCGGAACAAGAACCAGAACTGATCTCTAGGATTTTGAGGTAACCGGAACCAAAGGTTACCTCTAAAACCTAGAAACTGCACAACAATGATTTTGACCTCTAATTTGTCTGTTTGGTTAAAGAGTGTCACTAAAAAGATTACCATAGGAAATGTGAACACTCTCATCTTGTCTCTAAAGATTCTCAAAACTTGCTCCCTTCCACATGGTGCCTGTGCATGTAGCCAAAAAGTCAAGGACGATCACTCAATAGTTAAAAATTGGTTAATGCAAATAAGAAATTCAATTATGACACTATCGACTAATAGATCACATAATACAATCCACATAGCACTTTCACATAATAGGTAAGTTTCTTTCTGATGCCATGCTGGTGTGTTTTGCGGATAATTCCTTGATTGGGCCTGTCCTTGTCTAGTGGCTGAGCCTTCACATCTCTACAACTTGAACCTCTATGTTTTTAATAGGAAATTAATTTAAGAAGCGTCGCGATTAGAGTTTTGTATAGGAGAAGGTCCACTATATGAGCCTTCTAGCAAGACCTTCCCTGCATGAAGCAATGGCACATGGTATGTCTCTCCCACCCCATACTTCCCTCCTCAAAATAAAGACATGCTTTGTCATGCTTCCGGATGCCCTCTGTCATCTAACACACCCCTAGCTCCTTTACAATCTATATATATGTATATATGTTGGTTGGTTGAGCGATGGCTGAACAATATGGGATGAAAAATGAGATGCTAGATGTCTTAAGAAGGAATGGGGGAGCTTGGGGAACACATTGGGGATATGATGGGAACACATTAAGCAAGGAAAAAATGAAAAATCCCACTCTCCTGGTAGTCTCATACTTTCTTGGGCTTTTAGGGATGGCACTGCTACCCTCTCTAAAGATTTAAAAAAACTTGCTTCCTGTGAAAGAAAACCACATATTTTATCCATGCATGGCCCATGAGCATGTAGCCAACAAGGTGAGGACTATTACTGAATAGTGAAAAATTGGTTAAAGCTAATCAGAAATTCAACGGTGACATCCGCTCATACATCAAGTAGATAAGTTTCTGTCTGGTGCCATGCTGGTGTGTTTAGTGGATAATTCCTTGATTGGGCTCTAGTGACTTGGTTCTGGTTGAGCCTTCACTTGAATCTATCTGTTTTTAATAGAAAATTAATATACGAAGCATCATGAATCATGATCAGCCCTTTTGTTTTGGGGCTAAAAATTGCCAAAAGGCAACAGTGCCCAAATTCTGTAGCGAAAAGCTCGTTTTTTCCTTAAAATCAATTCGCCAGACTGCGCTCCTTTCTGAGGAGCGAGTCGCCAGATGTATGCCTAGTGGCTACTCTTTTAATGTTCCTGGACAACAGTATGGCCAGTTACGCAAATTATGACTGAGTCTCTTTGGGATACTCGCCGCTACTGCAAAACTTAACAAATGAAAACACAATGGCGGGTCATGATCGTGGCAAATTGGTGCCAAATTCGCTCTCTCCAGTGGAGGCCCATCTGCCATGACAGGAGTTTTTAACTCCATTTCGCCATAAGTTGTTTTTTTTAAAATCAGATTTAGGGTGCGAGGTTGCAACCAGTCACAATCACCCCTTTTTTTTCTCTCCTTTGTTATGTAGCTGAAGTTGCCATCATGGATACAACACTTTAGTCAGAATCTGGCTACAAACTGCATATGAAAGTCAAAACGTTTAGGCATCCTTCACGTTTTGGGCTACATACTAGAACCCAATAAATAAATCTAGCTATTTTCTGGAAACAAATTTAGATTTTGTTTGAAATCTGGCTACACAAAACCCCAAAACCACACATTTTTAGCCAGTTATGGGGGGTTGAATGGGTTTTTACGGTTTTCACCAATGTCGGCGTCAATTCGCCCTGGCCCTACTACTACACTGCAGATTTGAAGACAAAAAACACACTGGCCATACTCATGAACATGTGCGTTGTAAATTCCAATGCGTGACGATGAATGTGATCCTGGCGCCAGAAACACCCAACAATATCCCCGAACCTGAATCACACTTGACATCATCGTGACATTGAAGGTTGAGAATTTTCATTCTGGTTACGTGATTACGCGTGTGCTTGGTTTGTGTGCAGTAGTATATATAAAACGGATATGCTGAATTGTCATACATCAAACACCACCGGCATGCTATTTAGTGTAGTTCTAAGACGGGACTTTTGACAGGGATGACTTAGCTCTTTCCCACATCTCACACAGCGAATTTATCCACGCGCTGCAGCTGGAACTAGTTCATACACTGAGTTACAAAACCATACATAGTCTCTTCAGGTTTGCCAACCCAGCTGCAGTAGATCTAGAGTTACAACTGATTTCGATAAGTCCCTGAGTTTTCATAGTAAGCTGCAGCCATGAAGAATTACCGTACTGATCATCCAGGCTCCTATAGCTGCCAGGCTTGGAGCTCACTGTGGGGTCCAAATCTCGTGCATGTGTTGGCGTGCTCTGCACTAGTACTAGGAGTCATCATGGCTGCAATGACGTCGACCATGGTGCAAGCCTCGGATCCGGATCAATTGCAGGATTTCTGCGTGGCAGATCTGTCCGCCACCAATCCTGTAATAGTCAATGGCTTTCCTTGCAAGCCCAGCGCAAATGTTACTTCCAAAGACTTCCTCTTCACGGGCCTCCGTAAACCTGGTAATTCGCTATTCGACATAAGAGCTTTCAACTTTGCCATTACAAACCTGTTTATATAATATATTGGCCAACACGTCACAGATGATTGCTTCCCTTATATGCTAGTCCAGCTGATGATGTACCGATCGCATTCTAACACGACTGAAAATCTAACACTCATGTCTCATATCTTGCTGAATTGGGCCATTTGGTGATGTATTGCACAGGGAATGTCCCTACCACCGGTATAAAGGCCACCGCAATATTTGCAACTGTGTTTAAGTACCCAGCTCTCAACACACTCGGCATCTCCCACGCCCGACTGGATTTCGGTCCCGGGGGAGTTATTCCTCCCCATACCCATCCTTTGGCTTCGGAGACATTGTATGTACTGGAAGGCACCATTTACACGGGATTTGTGAGCTACAAAGGTGTGCTGTACGCAGAAACCCTGCAAGTGGGAGACATATACATCTTCCCAAAAGGCACTATCCATTTCCAAATCAACGTAGGTACTACACACGCCGCTTCCTTGAACTCTCTGACTTCGCAGGATCCTGGGTTATTATTTGTAGCAAACCAGTTGCTGGGGAGCAACATCCCCGATGCAGTGCTGGAGACGTCCCTGGGAATAAATGCCACAGCACTCAAATATCTCCAAGCCTCTCTCCCTCCCCTGTGACTTGGTATATATGTACAAGAGTCTACTTCCAAGCTGTGAATGAAAGAGTCAGTTTGTGGCTTTAATCTCTACTAGTTCTTCAATTTTGTTGCCTGTGTGACCTTACAGATTTGTGCAACACCAACCTTGCAAGTGTTGAGCAAGAGGTTTTATTGAGTTAATTATTTGGTCAAGAATTTTGGAATTTTGCGTTTTAGATCGTGATGATGAATCATGTCAATGGACTGATCATGTAATTTGTTCAAACAATCATAAAAACGTTTGAATTTTTTTTGCCTTACATGTACATGGTTATAATCTTTAAGTGTTGTAACTTCAAAGATTAGAGTTCATGTCAAATTTGAATGCACTTTCATGTAGGAAAGCATTTTTAAATTTCATACAAGTGCCCAAAGAACACTTACTAGGTTTGATTTTCAAAACCAGAATCATAATTTAGTTCGAATTCCCACATTCCAAGTGATTCCATATAGAATTTGTGAAACCAAAATTTCCAAAATTGAAATTTTTTTAATTTTTAAAATTTCAAAATCAAAACTAAAGGTTCTATCATGAAGGGTAAAGAACCACACAATATTGGTTTGTACTTACTTAGTCATGTTTTGCTTGAAAGTATCTTAGTAAATTTAACTAGAAGAAGAAATTGCATTTGGGCTCATCCAGGGTTGGGGTTCCATATTTAGGAATGTCTAGAAATTTAAAAGAATCTACAACGGATAATTTTAATAAATTTTCATAGTGAAATTTAGTATATTCTAACTATGATGAATTGTTGTGCTCCCATAGTTGGAATATTGAGAAAACAAGCTTTTAAAAAATTCAATAATTATTGAATGTTGTGCATATAATTTAAGTCCTTAAAAGGACACTTTAATTGAGACCTTGACTGAGTTATGATGATTTGTCCATATTACCAATTTTTAATGTAAAGTTCTTGGAATGCATAAAAATGATTTGCAATTGGTTTAAAAAAAACAATACTAGGGAAACATGAATTTCCCATTATACAACTACATGTTCATCAGGTCAATAATTGAATGAAAAAAAAAATCATATCAAAATTTTGCTTGTTTGTTGTTAGATAATACTTTTTTTCTAAAACGACTAGATAGATCCAAAATATATTCCAGAGAAAACTATTAATTCACATATGGATTTTGGAGGATTTCAAAGAAATCAAATAATGCCATGATTCGCAGCTTGCGTTTTTTCTTTTCTTTTGAATTTTGTGATGAAAAAATTGGGCAAAATTTCCCAAAACATTAGCAAAGTTAGTTCCACTAAATGATAAAAATTTCCAAAAAATCTCCCAATTATTTTTTCGAAAAATGATAAAATGTATTGGGGAGGGGGAAAAAAAAATTGCATTGTCCCCACCTTCCAGCACTGAAATAACTTTTTTAAGGACATAATTCCAATTAGAAAGGGGGATGATGTTGAATGGAAAATTTTACCAAAACATTTTTATTGAGTTTTTGTTACTAAAATTGGTTATTAGATGTTTCCTTACAAAAATCAATTATTAAAATTATTTTACAAAAAACATGTTATTGATTTTCATTTACTAAAACCAATTGTACTAAAGAATTAGATTGAATACTATTAGGACTGATTTTTTTGGGAAAGGGTTAACTAACCCGTTCCATTGTATTTTAGGTTTCTTCTTGAAGGTATTTAAAGTTCTATACCTTTGAAGACTATACAAAGGAATATTTGGAATATTTTTTATTTTTTTTTCATTTTTTGTACGGAGAAATTCTACTATTCATTTTTCTCTTCGTATGCATCAATATCTTATCTCTTATGTGCAAAGTCTTTTTAGTTGTATTTGTTTCATATTTGTTTTTGGAGAAAATTTATGAATCTATCCCACTAAGTTTTAACAAGCCTATTGTGTTTCCAACTTTTTACTTATCCAAAGAGAGTAAAAAGATTCTATTTTTTGCTCCCCTATTCTATTCATAAATAAAAAAACCCAATAGTTCATTGCGTGGCCTTAACAATGAAAGGTTCTTTTTTATTAGAGTGAAGATGGAATGAGGGGTTCTATTTTATCAAAGCGAGGATGGCCAATTACATTTAGCAAAGGAAGGTGGTCATTCTCACCATCAGATTGTGCATGTAGCTAACATGATAGGATGTGAAATTGAAAGGGCATTTTTGACTATTGTTCGAACTGACTCAAATATTTCAATGTTTGAATACCATATTGTAATATATATGCATACCCTTTAGGATGGACTAACAATGGTTTGCTATGGTGTGGATACCTTGGACACGAAAAAAACAAAAGGTGGTGTAATTCATTCAAAGCGTAATTATGTTGACTTTAAGAGGGCCAACGATACAGTCGTGGAAAGAGGATGGAACATGATGGATGAAATTATTGATGAGGGTTCCAAATCTTGTTCCCTTTCATTCGATATGGAGAATTGATGAATTGAAGGTAGGTGAGAAAGAAAGGTTCATTAATAATGGGATTTTGAAGTGTATTGAGTTTTGAAAGCTTGGGATCTCAATGGATGATTTGTATGCTAGAGTTATGAGTCCTTATGTAAAATACTTGGAGAGCATTTTGGAGCTATTATCAAGACCTATCCCACGGCATAGTTCTATTGTTGAAAAACTTTTGAACTTTTAATCATTCGAAAGCTAATTATGAACACACATCCATTCATACTATTGTTGATGTTGACCTTAAAGATCATGTCATCTTTCCATATTGTGGGCCTAGAAGCTTGTGACCTTTTATGAGCACTACTACATACACACCTTTTTGTGACTTGTTTGCTAATAATTTTGTCCTTGAATGGCCTTCAAACAATTAAATCTATCTTGAGAAGGACCAGAAGTGATGTTGCACGAGATCAAAAAAATGAAATTTATCATATGTAACCTCAAATGCTTATTATTGAATTAAAATTTATTTTTATTTTGGGATTTCAAATCAAGACCACATTTTGAGGTGAACTCCTTCACTTATTGTTGACATTCCTTTTATCTTTTGTTGAATTTTCCAAACCACAAAAAAAGGAAAATGTTTCTATTTGTGTGTTTGTATGTTTGTTCAAGTTCAAATTAATATTTCATGTTTTCCTTTTATTTTATTGTAAGTTAATAGCACAATATCCATTAAGGTTTGTTTAGTTCAATAAACATTTATAATTTTTTTTTTAAAAATGTTTCTTTAAGTGTCACGTATTTGAACAGGTTTGAAAATTAAATTACAAAAAATAAGATTGAAGATTTAATGATCATGTTAGGCTGAATTTTTGGTTTTGTACTAACATTATTGTCCAAACTTCATGTGAAATTTATATGTAATTATTGTGGTGAACAAAAATTTTTGTTTTTG
The DNA here is from genome assembly GCA_963920785.1 of Sphagnum contortum. Taxonomy (NCBI): domain Eukaryota; kingdom Viridiplantae; phylum Streptophyta; class Sphagnopsida; order Sphagnales; family Sphagnaceae; genus Sphagnum; species Sphagnum contortum. The sequence continues at coordinate 486,106 of OY987288.1, forward strand.
TTTCTAGATTAAAAAATTATATAATGATTTTCAAAGATATATTATTGCATGTTCTTCAAACTTAAATCAATCTTGGAAGATGACCCTTCACATTTGCCCATCAAGTTTCAATTCAATCCAAGGTGTTGATGAAAAGAAATTATAATTTGAATGGTTGGGTGTCAAAGACAAGTGAAAACAATCAAATATGAAGAAAAAATCTCAATTTTTTTCCTACCATTCAAATTGATTTTTTCTATATGCCTAGACATAGAACTCACAAACATGTGTGTAAAATTTCAACTTCATTCAATATATTTAGCAAAAGTAATATAAGTGAATAGTGGTCAATGTATTATTTGACCCCTTGTGGTTCACATGTTTATATCTATTAAATAAACTTTTGGATTGTTGTAAAATTTAATGAACATGTTGTGCACATAATTTTCAAGAATTTCTTAGAAACAAACCTATCAAATGTGATTTTCATGTCATTTGATTAAATATTATAGAGTTAAATTGAAGACAATAGGTGCAACATATGATTTTATTGTACAAAATTTTAAAACAAAAGTTGTAGTTTTCAAGTTAATTTTTGTAAAGCTAATGTTTATTAGATTACTAATTATTTAGATTTTAATGTTCAAAGTAGTTTAAGGCTTAAAACATTAAAAAAATAATTAAACTGTACATGGACTTTTAAGGCACATTTAGGATTAATTTAGGAAAATCTAATTTAATTTATTACTATTTATTCATACTTGAAATTTGAAGGTTTAATTGTTTGTAAATCCTTGTGTTTCATTACATCCATATAATTGCATTGTCTTTATACTAAGCATGCATTGGGAATTACAAGTCCATGTCATTGCATATATTGTTAAACATATAAAGGTGGGCTTTCCCTAAATCATGAATGTGTGGTTCTTATGTGAAAGTTGAGGTTTTGCATGGGGAAGGTGGAGGGGTAGGTTTGGTGCAACCTTGATGTCCAAAGGGTGCACATCTTTTGGGCCACCACTTTTTTGCTTGTGCACATCAAATCAAAAGGGCACCAAGTGTGAGAGGTTACCTATGTTTCATTCCCCACAATTTATTGTAGTTAGCACCAAAGACATGTAAAGAAACAAATAACCGAAAGTGTGCAAATGATGCTTCACAAAATTCCATCCCTTTTGATTTGAATCCTATTGTCCCATTGTTGCAACCTTTATATTTTCATTTAGCTAAGTTGGGGAATGTGGGGGTGCAGCATGTGGTAGGTTGTCCATTTTACGAGAATTTCATTGTGTGTTTGTGGTGATGAAGTTGAATTGATGGCTAACATGATTGCATATGTCATTCCAAAGGTGAGGCTAAAATGACAATTAATTCATTGATGGTCATTGTGGGAATGTAGGTAGAACCACATCCCTTTTTGTCTTCGAACCTTGACATCAAAAGCCAATACTAGTATAATTGATTTATTTTGGGTTTAATGGCAACAATGGCATTAATGGGCACCTTTGAAGGATTACTAAGTGATGGTTTATGTGAAAAGGGGTTCATTTTAGGGCATTGTCACCAAATTAAACATAAATAGTTCATATCCTATTTGGAATTGGATTCATTGAAAACCATTGATCAAACACACATCATGAGACACAATAGGTTTTTGAGAATAATGAAGTGAATGACTTCATTGGAAAATTTGACTAATGTTGTGACCTCCAACAAATGAAGAACCCCACATTGTTCACCCAATTCATAGCATGGAAATGTCTTTCCAACATTAAAAAAAATGTTACACCCAAATTTGTCATTACATTCAAGAAATCAAAATGTGGCACCTTCATTGGTCCCAAACTACATATCAATCACATCCAATACCATGATGAATAGTGGAACAATACTAACCATTTTGACAACAACTTCATCAACTAATGGCTTTTGTGGGTAAATTGTTGTTGTTGCACACAACATAATTTCTTTGAAGAACTTTGTTGCAACTACCAAGGGGTTACCATGGACATATTGCAAAAAAGTTCTAAGAAAATCCTAATGAAAGTTTGCAGTCTATGCTTATGCCCATTTGCATCACCTCATCAATGCGACTCAAGGGATCACAAAAGCCCAAGTTGTACAATTTTGGCAAGGGATTTTGGAAAAAGATTTGCAACAATGAATATGAGATGCCATGTCATTTCACATTGATCAAGTTCAACTTGTTGATAGTTCCAATTGTCGAACAAATTAAGTTCAACATGATCAAAGAAAAGGTTGTGAGTATTATATTTGGCCAAGACCAATAAGTTCTTGAATCCCAATAACCTCATAATGTTGGAAACAAAATCAAGTCAAATAAGGCCAAGGTTGGTTCAAAGGACTCAACCACAATTAACAAGATTTTTTAATGGACTATTTAAGCTCTCAAACAAGGGGTAAAATGGCATCCATGTAGGAGCACATTGACAAAACATTGGTGTGAACAATGTGATAAATGCAAAGACAAATTCATCAACTCCATAAGAATGTGTTCATTGTCATCAAATGGGCCATGAGGTCAATTGATGTTACAATTTGCACCCAAAATTATATCTAATTCACAATTCAACATTGTGCAACTCAAGGGCATACATTGATGAAATGCCCAACAAAGAAAAAAAATCTTGAAGGAGGAATTCAAACTAATCCCAAGTTTCCAACAACGGCCATGGAAACAATTCCAATGATCTTGAAGGTCAAATGACTCTTTTAAAACACATGCTTGCCAGCGTGGATGTTCATGATTCAAAAATAAAAAAGGAAAACTAAGAAAAACCATGAATCACAAGTTTAGGCCACCCTACCCAAATGTTTGATTATGGGGCACAACATTTGATGATTGGATGAGCCATGGCCATTACTTTGGGACTTACAAAGGCCAATTTGGAACCAAGCCCATACCAAATCCAACCATCAATGAATCAAATAAGGGGCAAAATATGAACCATGAACCATTAATTGTAATTGTCGCGTTGTTGTGATGGTAGTTGAATCTTGATTGTCATCCTTACTTCAAATTTAACTTTCTCTGGAGAGTTTGGTGATTCCAGATCATGCATTCTTCAACAATGGTCTGCAGCCACAGAATCTTCAATATTGCATCCAACAGGCACGAAGGAAAGTATCAAATGGAGCCATATATGGATCTTGGATCCTTGGCGCATGTCTTTTGGCTGGCTGAATTCCTGATTCAGTGCACAGATATTCTCAGCAGATGTGAAAACAACAGCCCCAAAAACAATGTCAAGCAAACAAATTCCAGCTATCAATACATCCTGTTCAATCGCTCTCTTCTCTTGAGCACCCAATCCAGCACCTAATCGAACCTTCCCCCACTACAAATGGGTCCTACATCATCCCCAGTTGCACAGTTGGGTGTGCTTTGGAGATGCCTGAATGGATGTCACTTATGCCTTCAAGCTGTACAATGCAGATTACCATGATTTCCATAAACAAAACAAAGTTAGAAGTGCTCTTCTAATGCTGAAGATCAGACCACTATTCCAAGCTGTGCTACAATCAAAATGGTCACTGATTGATTGCATAGGTTAATCTGATAAAGGAAGATAAAACCGTGATTTTGCAGGGTTGAAGCTACTGTACCATTCTACCAACAGAACAGTATGAGAAAATGGTGGACAAGCTCTCCAGTTGTTCAAGTACTACTACATTGTGTAACATACTCAAGGGACAATTCTCATTCCCTTTCCTTCTCACAGTCACAACAAGAATCTTTCAGAGTCCTCCACCCATGTGCACAGGTAGGTAGTTCTTCTGAGTCTTGTGTAGACAAAAGGCACATAATCATTTTACACAACATCAGCATGCATGCAGTAAATCTCAATCAACTACAGACTTGGAAACAGGAAAGAGAACTTCCATAGAAAAACTGCAGATACAGATAGCATCAGTGGATGTGGGGCACATATGTACACAGAAGCAGTGTTACAGAGTCCCTTGTTGCTTGTACTATGAAAGGGTTGATGCCTTTCAGTTCCTTAGCTGTAAGAAATGGGATGCCCCATAATAGCCACAGCTGCCCTAGCTGCCATATCTGCTTTCCTGAGTGGAATTTTCTAAAGAAGTGATCTTGATGGAAACAAATTTCCAGTATATTATAACTCAGCAGAGAACTCTACAGGTTTGTCTCTCCCTTCCAAACTACAATGGATTTAGGTTGACAAGGAGGTAGGCCTGTGTCCTTCAGAGGATGTGTAGCCCTTCCTCAACAGACAGTTGCCAACAAGAGTACAAACATAAATAACAGACTTCACCTGTGTAGGGCTACAAGAGAGATAGTTGTTCTTCATGACCAAACCCATGACATCTGGCCAATCAGCAATAGTAAAAATGGTTTTGCTGCAATGGCAACTCTGCCCACCATTTTTTCCTCCCTGTATCTTTTACACCACTCTGCTCAAAGAACGTAAATGCCTCCTTTGGCATGTTGTAGGATCTCACATCCCAGAACATTTACCTCACTTCAGATCTCCAAAGTCAATGTCATCATCTGCAAGGGAAAACCTAGTGCGATCAGGATTCTCCACATTTCTCTTTACATGTCTGCACTTTGTCTTCAGGAGAGCATACAATTGGCATTCAGAACATTGTGGAGTAGTGGAAGATAGGTTCACAGTAGCAACTTCAGGATTTACAAATGAGAAGAAAGGAGTACCCACAAAGTCCTCACAGCAGATACCCCTTGAACAAACATCCATAAGTTGTTCAATGTAAAAGATGATGCCAAGCAACATTAAAAGATGGTCAACACTCACCCAGAACATCTTTGTCAGGTGATCGCAGAAATGCATCGGGTGTCAAGAATGGCGAGCCTGAGTAACTTCCCAAGGTTCCCAGATCTAATTCACCTGAAAAGCACTCAAGAACAAATTGGATAACATTCTGGCAGACATAGGACATGACAAAGATGAATATGTTGCACTAAATCTGGCAGAAAGGGAGAAGGAATTCACACCTACAGAGGTTCTGTGCAACACATTGGGAGATACATTTGCACTCCTTCATTTCGGCGAGTATAATGAATAGGCTTTGATTGGGTCTTCTTACCTGCACCATTAGTGAGCTCTGCAGTCAGATCAGAGAGACTGAAGTTGCGGGGTAGTTGACCAAGAGAACCAAGGGATTCCCGAGTGCTGCTCACATCTGCATCATGTGATGTCATGGGAAGAGAACCAATTCCATTCTGATTGTGGGAATCTGAGGTGGGAAAGGGAGCATCAAGGGCGATAGAAGTGGGGAGTCCCATGCCCATGCCTGAGATGTCTGTTGGGCCCATGCTTCCAAAAGGAAAAGAACCACCAGCCATCCCCCCTGGCGTGGATCCCATGGAGCCTAGTGAGAGATCACTGCCTCCTGAGGATCCTGATGATGGCAATCCCAGAGCCATATCCACCATGCCACTGGTGCAAAGTCCACCGACAGACACACACCTCATCAAAATGCATCCCTTTGAACCTCCAAAATTCCAATGTAGACTACCAACCTTCAACTACAAAACAACATGTACTTCCAGCACCATCATCAAGCTGAAGCTCCACAATGAGTTCTCCACAGCAGAATCACAACAATGGTCAAAACAATTTTTGCCATAAGATCTTACTTGTTAGCATCAGCATCATGAGGGTGGTAGTTTTCAGGCACTGCAGGGCCACCATTCATGAGGGGTGAGCTTGGAGGTGGCATTGCCATGGTCCCCATGTGAGGATGACCTTGTGGGACAACCCCACCAGGTTGTGCCATTGGGTATCCCATAGGAGTGTGATGTACTGCAATCCGAATCACTAAATGTCACAAGTACAGCAGAAAATGGAGGGGGATGAAAGAAAAGACACACAATCTGGGGCTTCCAGTGAAGAGATCACACATGCCCCATACCCATGCTAATTGGATACTGCAACTGACAGGCATAGTATTGGTAGAGGTTTTAGGAGTCAGATGCATACCATTTTGCAATAGTGGTGCTTGCACTGGAAACAAGCGCATCTTGTGCATCAGCTGCACCTGCTGCTCCAGCAAGTGATTAAACAACATGATCTGCTTCTTCAGTTTCAGTCGTGTGTAGTACGCCTTGAAAAATTCGGGGTTCTGTTCCTCAAGCTTCTGCCATACTGCAAAATCCCAACCCATAACAAACTCAGACCCACTCACACATGACCAAATGTTTTCCCACACAAAACAAAAATATCAGTTCAAGGTCAAGGCTTGAACTTCAACTAGTTGATGTGGGAGTCCTACAACAGAAACTCTTCACAAAAAAGTTCCCAAATTCATCATTGCACGCATGCAGTTGAGGGGAGGAGGACGACGATTCTCTTCACAAAATTGAGGAAAACTAACCTAGACTGGTGAAGCCAGGCTCAATTTTGGCTTGATATTGCAATGTGGTGATGACCTCATTCTGGTTCATATACAACTGCAAGCACCGCTCTATCAAATTCTGCACCAGCTGAATATCCTCACATGAAATCTTCCTGCCTTCACTGTTTGGACCAGGAGAGGATCCAGGATTTGAACCTGCCACAGCTGGCTTGCCTCCTCCCTGTTGCTGTTGCTGCTGCTGTTGGTGTTGTTGTTGCTGCTGCTGCTGCTGCTGTTTTTGCTGCTGTTGTAAACCTTGCTGCTGAGTGATGGGTGATGTAGTTACAGAAGGAGGTCCTTGCAGAGGAGTAATCTATAGCAAAACACCCAACACAGATTTCAATGGAAACAGGAAAAAAACATTCACAACCACCCAAAATCTCTCTACTCCATCATCTCTGGAGTCTCTATTACTGATATTCTTGCCACCCAGCTAGTGACATTCTGATGATCAACAACCAAAAGCAAAAGAGAAAGAGATGATGGATGATGGGTGATGATGCTTAATGTCTCGAGGGGGGGCTTACCTCGGGTTTGATATCTACAGTCCCTGCTGAATCCATCTCAGCCATGACAGTCATGGTGGGTGGGTGGGTAGTGTTTTTTTTTCCTAAATGGTGGGTTTCTCTCGCAGACCTAAAAACCACCAACCAACAAAGCTGCTTACTTCTCTTTCGGGGGTGTACCTATGGAGACGCAGGCGTAGCTACCACCACCACCAACAACAACATCAGTATAAACAAACCCAACAAAAAGGAAGAAAGAAAGCAAGAAACACGAAAAGCTTGGATTCGCGCAAACTACCACACGAATGCCCCAAATCTCTCGCGCAATTGCCCGCAATACCCAAACGCTACGGCGTGCATACGTACGTACGTCTTTGAAGTATTCGAAAGTCGAGCAACTGGACACAATATTATACGATACGCGAAAACATACGTAGTCGTAGTCGAAGAATTTTGAGAGTCGTGAAATTAGAAACAATACCATACTATACGCTACGACGTACGCGGCAGTGGAAAGTCCAAGTATTTGAAAGTCTTGCCAATTTGACACAATACGTATGTCATACGCTATGAGATACGTAGTAGTAGTAGTAGTAGTCGTCGAAGTATTCGACAGTCGTGCGATTGGACAAAAGACCACACTATACGCTATCACATACGTAGTATTAGTCGAAGTATTTGAAAGTCGCTCAAATGAGGCATAATACCATACCGTACCGTATACACTACGACGTACGTATATTGTAGAAGTAGTTGTACAAACCATCTATCACCGAACACCTTAGAAAAGAAAGAAAGAAAGAAAGAACTAAAAAAATTAGCAGCATTGAATGAAGGTACACTTTTAGTGTGTTAAAAAAAAAACAACTTGGGGACCACCACCTCACCCCACCCCCCCCCCCTTTCTTCCTTTACACACTCGACATCGTCAGTTTTGGCTGGTTCTGAAATTTTAAGAGAACCTTCAGTCCGGGTTTCAACAATTTTTTTGTGAAGAAAAATAAATATTGAAACAGCCTTCGGTCTAGTTTGGATTATGAAATTTTTTTTCCAAAATTTAGAACCGGAAGTGTGGGTACCTGGTAACCAACCCAAAGAACTGGAACCGGAACTGGCCAACACCGAGGGAGTGTGTAGGGGTGGTAAGTACGTGCGTGTGAGTGTAGGGCCTTGTGGTAGGCTCTTCTTCAAGTCCTAAGGCATTACTAAAGTAGAATCCTGGGCAAAGCATATGGGATAAAGTGTGGTACTATACTAAAACTCATGTTCGGCACAACATAATTTGCAAAAACTCCCCTTGAAATAATTTAAATAATTAATTAAATAAATTTATTTATTTATAGATATTTGTAGAAATTGTTGAGAATTGAAACTTGTGAAATTTTCTCTTAGTTTTTCAACAATTTGATTATTTTCTTAAAGTACACAACAAGCGAACGGCGTACTTTGCATAACCTATTCCGCATATGTTGAAATTGTGAAAAATTAAATTTGAATCTGCTTAACCTCATTTTTCATAAATAAATGCTTGGCAAAAGAACTGCCAAACATGAGTCATAGGTACCGTGGTTGTATTTGGTAGGAACACATATTAGGAGCGTCCATTAAAAACCCATTGATAACTACCCTAGTACCGAGGCTATTAGGGTATTAGCATGATGAGTCCTTTGCGGTAGGCTAGCATAATCTTGGGTTAGGGTTTGGGAACTTGCTAGGGTTGTCATTAAAAAACCATAGAATGCCTTGGGTGTTTGTATTTAGTGTGTCCCTTTTTTTCAAAAAAGTGGGCGAGAGCTTTTGGAATCAATGTGAACATTGGTTGATATCTTGGTTACGGGAAATACCTTTTTCCCCGAAGTTGTGCTTCTTTTTCAATATTGGCTTAGCTTTATGAGTCCTTTTTAAAACCGGGTAGCATTATCTTGGCTATAAATACATCCCGAGCCCCTTTTTCTGCCTAGTGGATATATTGTGCGAGTGCCTCTTTTTGGAAGCTTGGTGGGCTCCATGTGGCTTTTTTTTCTAGTGCAGTAAATCTTGGGTGGCAAATATCTCCTTTTTCTTTTCTAAAGCTGAGCAGCAGCAGCTCATTTGAGTCCCTTGGAGAATCAATTTATCTTAGTGGTAAGAGACTCTCTGGGCTGTTCTTCCCTATTTCATAAACACAAATTTTTTGGCACCTTTTCCATGAAGCTCAGGCCATTTGTGGATTTTGGAGGAGGAAGGAGTTGTGGTTTTATGTCTTTGTATTTGTGATTACCCAACGTGGACCTCTCATGACACTCGTGCTCTCAAGAGCTTTTATGAGTTTTTGGGAGCTCAACTTTGTTGTAGAGTTCATGCTTTGTTTTGCAATTCGTAGGAGTCCAATTTGCTCCATCATAACTCATAGAGCACCTCAATTTCTTCATTCCGGTTTTCTTCATAACAACCTCGACTAATTTTGCAGTGTGAAAGGGGGCAACTCCTCGATCGTAAATTCCTGCTATATACCCTAGAGCCAGGTCTTCCATGGATGTTCGCTGGATGCATGACCAAACAACCAAACAATATGGGATAAAAGATGTGGTGCAATTGGGAATGTTTTAGGGCACATTTGTGAAGTAATTTCAAGAAATTAGGAAAAGAAATTATACGTATTGAATATTGAATCAATTTATTGATCAATTAGAATATGGACATGTACTTTTTTTGGCTAAATTATTGAAATTTTTTAATCTGAAACACACCTGAGAATAAAGGTGGCTTGGGGGGGAACTTTTGTGGGACCTATAAATCATAGAAGTAAAGATGGATAATGTTGAGAGTTTTTATTAATAATTTAGAATTCTATCCAACTTCCTAATAAGGGAAAAGAATCAAGCAAAGTATTGTTATTCTAAGGTGCAAGATAACATGCGCTTTTCTTCACAGGTTTAGGACTTAGGCTTCCTCAAAAAAAGTTGTTAAGGAAATAAAAATTGAGCAAAGATTGGTAGGTAATACAAAGTAGTTTCACATGAAACAATGAAATGGGGTGGTGTTCCCATACATATCCATCATCATCATCACCATGTATTTTGGAAATGCTTTGAATGATCTTCAAATGTGTTTTACATTTTTCCATTTAAGAAATTTTAATCCTATGTGCCTTTGTCAAAGACTTAAAACACTTAAAGTGCACTTCTCTTCAAAAACGAATTGTTATCTTTCTTTGGGTGTGATCAAGTCGCCTTTGGAACTAAAGTCATTTTCAACTGAAAAAAGGCACTAAACAAAATCAAGAACAAAAAAGGTCTACTACTGAATACTACAAAAACACGTGATTGATACAAACAAAATAACTTGTACATTAGGCAACGTTGCAACAGATTTACCTTCTGAAGATTGACAAAATCTAATTGTACAAATGCACCAATTGGATTTCACTAATCTGCACACACTTCAAATCATATAATCAAAAGCCCACATTGGGGCTTGCAGTTGCAACCACTATCATGTTTCTAAAACACAGCAACCTACATTTAGACATGTGGTGGGACATTGATAGAAGACCCAATTCCAAAGAAGACCCAATTCTGAACTTAAAAGCAACAATGCAACAATGGTACACACTCAATCTCAATCAAATCCAAAATTAGCAAAAAGAGGTTAGCTGGAAGTAGCTTTACCAATACTAGTCTTACTTTGGTTCAGGGAAGACCAGTCAAAAAATGGAAATTTTTTGGGGTCACTCCAACTGGCTACTGCCAACTTTGATGCTGCATCTTTGTCAACAAACCAACTTAGATCACCCTCATTTGGTCGCACCATCTGAGCTGGTAGCGCTCCAGGGAGAGCTGGTCGCTCAAACACTCTTTGCAAAACCTCTGCCTTGCTAGCTCCCAGCACAATAAACATAACCTGCTCCAAAAGCTTGAGATGGTTAGAGAGAACAGATGTGTAAAAGACATGCAAATTGTAACCCCTCTACAACCCACACAAGGAGATAAAAACATAAGTCCACATGGTCATCTCTAGAACTTTCTTCCAATCCTGGCAAATCAATACTTCCTCCATCTCCTTCCAGAGAATAGGAACTCACAAACAGCAACTGAAGTTCATAAACTGTCTTATGGGAGAATGCTGGAGTATGTGTGTCCATTTGATTTGAGCATCATGAGCTCATTAGGCCTAGAACAGGATGGTTACAATCTTCAATTTTACGTGAGAAAGGATGACAATTGACAAGGTATAAACACCACTTACATGAGCAGCTGAATTGATGCACTGTACTGTTAGAGAAATCCGTTGTGGGGGTGGTTTTGGGGACTTGGTGATAGGGACAACCCATCGCTTATTCTCTGCCATAACTGCACTGTTTGGGAATAATGACGCAATATGCCCATCTGGCCCAATACCTAACAGAATCTGCATGGACAACTCAAGTACAGCCAACATAAAACTCTAGTCTCCACGGTCCACACCTAACAGACAAATCAAAGTCCTTACTAGTTATGAAACTACTTGCCTTTCAGTGTCACAGGACATATGCTAGACAATTTTACATGGTAAATAATGGGCATGGTGAAAGTACTAGTCAGCAGTTCTTATACAGGTACATTCTACATATAAGCAGTATAGCATCAGCTCCAATCAATGGGCAGATCTTCAACGGAAAACATATTAATGACACTAAAATTACACTAGTTTCAATGAGTATCATTGAAACAGAGATGATCCATGTGGAAACAGAGTGACTTTTTAAAAAATGCCAGCACTTTGTCTTCACAAAGAGGACAACAAAAACTACCTGCTGGTAGATGAATTATGCTCTCACCAGATCAAATCGGGGAAACTTCCTTCGAGAAATTGTAGTAGTTGCTAGAATCTTCTTCTTTGCCAATGCCCTGAAAAATCCCACAATTCTGTTTAACTTCCCTACTTTTTTTGATTAAAGGAGGATGTCCCTTTTGGGAAAGAATGACTCAAATACACTAATTGAAGGTTTAAAGGATTCAAAGAACACAGTTGGGAATCTAAAAATTCAGAACTAAATATCTGGACATGGGTTTTCAATCTGCAGTTTGAGAAATCATGGACAAACCTGAGACTATGCTCATAACCCTGAGCTGCAGTATTTGCATTATCCCAAGTGCTGATAGTGTGAACCTGATCATCAGGTATTGGAACCCTGGACAGAAACTCCTCCTGCAATTTTCCAACATAATTTTCATGTCAGAAATTGAAAGCACGAAACATCAAGCCCAGAACAACTTGTAAAACAAATGATATTAGAAAATCATTCACACACTTAAATCAGGCATTTCCAGGGATGAAAAACCCTAGGCAAGGACAAAAGGGAATCTATCTTACACCAAGCTTGACTCTCCTTCAAAAGCATATCTCCTTTCTAAAAGATGCAAAGTTTTGCATACCCAACACTAGGCACAAATGCCCAGTCTTTACAGATCTACTCACAGGGAAAACACACACAGATAATCATGAAACAGTGGCAGGGAAACCTTTGCACTGTTGTAGTTACTGTCTTGGTGAGAGATGGGCACCAAACGTTCATCCACCCAAAACACATGCCATTTCTCCCACTCTATGTTGCTCAGATGTGGATTCTCTGCTAGGGCTGATAATGCCTACAATCATTGCTGAAAATTGTTAGCACCCACTGGCTGCCACGATGCTTACACTAGTCAAGGAACAAGGTTCAAGTGCAGCTAAATGGCAACCTGTGAACATGAGAAGGTCTGCATTGGATTGAAGCTCCTAGATGTGGCAATGCTCCAGAGACATATATGTAACTCTAGGGTAAGGAAAAACAGGGAGACTTAGTAGTAGCTGCTAAGAAGGTTGATGTGTGTTATCACAATTGCCTTGCCCCCAGAAGCTTACCTTCACAAGTGAGCCTCCTGATAAGACAAGGGTGAAGGATCCTTGAGAACGGATAGCTTGGACTGACAAGCCAGTGACATGCATGGCAACCGCATTTGAAACATCACTTATATTGTCAAAGAGAAAGAGAGAGGACTGTGATGGAGTCGCACTGGGGTAGGGGAACATGTGCACTCCGAATGGCTTCTCATTAGAAACGTTATCTGTCTCTCCATCAGAAACTTGCAGCACTCCATTCTCTGACTGGTCTCCTTCCAAGTTCTTCTTCCTTCTTGTGCTGGAAACAATTGAAGAGAGAAAAAACTGGTTCACAACACTCTCCCTCAAATCACAGCCTACAGAAATTATGCGTGGAGACATAGCAGATATGTACATACAGAGTTTCTCACATTACCCATCTAAGCAATGCAAGTGCAAAGAAGCCTGAAATACAGATTGAAACTTTCTACAAAGATCAGCTACAAAAATCAAAGGAAATTGGCATATGCAGAGTCAGAAAAGTATAGTTCACATCAGTACATGTAACTTACACAGGAATTTCCCCTTTCTGGACATTGGTTTTCTTTGATCGACCCTGCCTTTTGGTTTCTTTAGCACCTGAAACAGTGCTGTTGCTGCTGTTCAAATTTTCATCAACTGACGCATTTCTTGCTGAGCATAAAAGATGAAGGGAAGCCAAATCTCCATCCAAGAACACCGAAAGTTTGAGGGAACATTCATAGAGAATGACAAAGTTTCTCCTCCAATTGAATCCGATCAAAGACTTCGCATTTGATGTCGAGAGACCCTACAATACAACTTGCCGATCCTCAAAATGTTAACACTCACCTTCTCATCAGTTGCCCAACAATCTTGAATGATCATTTTACAAAATCTGCACACTGAGGGAAACCTCATGCTGCAAGCTTTCAGTGATGCCCAATTGTACAAAATTTACTGGCTAGTTGCAACATCTAGAACCCATGTTCAAAAACATCACCAATTGTACAGCAAACTGGTTGACAAAACAATTGTCATCCTCATTCCTGTTTCAATGAGGACTTGAAGTTGTTGCATGTGTGCCATATACTTCAACAACAGATTCTGAAATCAAAATGATGAAATTTATGGGTGACAGAAGGGGGAATTGTCTTGATAGCAAAGCAAAAATTGCTCACAAAATTTATTAGGGCAAATTTTAGGGTTTTGGAAATTTGAGCATGAGAAAGGGGGAAAGGGGGGGGTGGGGGGGAGAGAGAATGAGAGTGAGAAAGATTACCTGAGGTCGCAGATCTGAAGAACGAATTGAGATGGACCCCAGAGCGACAGGAGCGACACGCGTGAGTGCCATTCACAGCTCTTATGCTATTATAAGCAATGTATAGATTGACCTCGAAAATGCTGCACTTTCCAAACAAGACACAAAAACAAATGAACACAACAACTCACTCACATTCTCAACCGTCGCAAAAACAGGACAGAAATTCTGCCAACTTGTACCTCAAGTTCTCACTCTCCCCCGCCCCACAACTTTCAGAAGTAAAAATGGCAAGTTTATGTTGATCTAGTAAACCCCTTGAGCTCTTCGTTGCAGGGAGGAAAGACCACAAACTGTCAAAAGTGTGAAAAGAATAAGGAATTGCACTGACAACCCAGAGGGACAAAGTATGAGCCGACCCATTGTAGATTTGAACTGTCATTTAGACCCTACCGAGACCACTTCCTGCTCTAGGAAATTGGCCCGTTGCCACACTCTAAAGCGAAAACTCGAAAAATCCATCGACTTCCACACATCTCTGGTAATCAATTCAACCACTTGCTGCCACCAAACTCGGAATCCCCTATCTTAGCAGGATTGAGAAAAACCCTGGTACCCAGTTAGACTCATCCTAAGCACCTTCTCAACATTGCAACTGAGACATCTTGCTCATCTGAAATTCTCCCCACCCCCCCCGGCCCAGCACGCACTTGAAAGCAGCAAGGATTCCAACTTCCGAGAACGATTTCACCCCAGTTACTGACAAGAGCTGGAAAATCTCTAGGTTCCGGTGCTTCAGAAAAATTCCCGGCAGTACCACCCATCACGCCCATCTTCCTACACTTGCAATCCGGATACCTGGAGAGTGCTCAAGTCTTTCAGACGGCGCTCTTCCACTAACCCACCCCACACAGCACTTCTTTGTAGACAAAGAATAAACATACAAAAGCACATGGATCGACGAAGCACGCGAAATCTCACCATCAACACAACAGGCGGATGCAGAGCAAACCCAAGAATCCGTGCAGAAAAGGAAAAGCGCGACCAACTTTTGCAAAGGAATTTGTGGCAAGGCGATAGGGAATTTCAAGGACGGAACAACGTGCGCGGCGCTTGTGGGTTGCTACCACGCGGTCGCTATCTTACCATCAGATTCCAAAAATCAACAGCTCATAGAGGAGATCTTCGATCTTCTCTCTGGCCTTCAGATGAAACGAATCCTAGCTACCAGTTCTTGCATACGGCACCTGATTCGAGATTCGAGAGCTAAACAGCCGATTCTAGATTCGGAATCTAAGGCAGCCGCGTTCTCATTTCGCATTTCGCATTCCCCATGTGTTCTCCATTAACTATTTTCCTGGTCAATCCGGCCCATTGAAAGGGGCCTCAGCGTAATATCCAACGGTAGGATCAAATGAGATCGAAATGAGAAAGGTGAGTATTATCGTTCTGAACCCCAATCTAGGTTCTCATCTCAAATCGGACGGTTCATGTGCCAATGAGGACTAGCCTACATTCATCCCATCTAGGTTCTTATCTTGTGACATAATAGCTAAATATGATTCCACAAGACACAAGAAACCAAACTTTGTTTGCAAGTTAATGTACCATGTTTTACAAAATGTGCTATAAACTGCTTCTTTGATCTCAAGTTTCATAATATGTGGCTAGATTCAAACAATGCTTATTAGTAAACATGATAATGTGGTGAAGATTTGTATCCACATTTTGTAATAAACTTTTAAGTTAATCATTATGCTCAAGTTTGAAGAGTTTGAACACAAATTGTCATGACAAGTCCCAATAGCTGAAAATGCAATTTGAGACATAAATCATGTCTAAATTAAAAGCTTGACACCATGCTAAAAAGCTCTTGACCATTGCTATAAGACAATGATCTCACACATCCCAATTGATTATGTTTCATATAAGAGTCACAAATCACGAACACACATCTTTTGTTTAATATGCACTAGTGTGGCTTGTGCTATTGGGCCAAGTGTGAACCCATTACAAAATAGGGAAACTCAACATGTGAACATTGTTTTGCAATGTAGGTATTCCAACAGCCAAATATGAAAGGAAATCATGCTTGAATTGAATGGTAAGCCTTCAAGTGTTACCAAGATCTCAACTGATTTTTCCTTCCAAAACCTGGTTTTTTGGAATTTATTTCAATTTTCAGCAGCAAAAATCACTTTAAAATCAATATCTCCCACATTCTAAATCCAAATCTTACCAAATAAATTTCATTAAATGCTGCTCATCAACATCTTTCCAACAACACGAAAGGCACATTCCAGTTCCTCCGAAATTTTCAGCTACAATTTAATCTAATTTTCAGTGAAGAAATCGTTCAATATTCAAGAACTTTTGCACCACAAGTCCAAACATCATGAAATCAAGCCCATGCACCCCTCCTCCTTGAGGGCTTTCCAAAGTCATCAAGAACACAATGTGAAGCACCCCGGTTCAGTGGATCTCATAACTACAAAATAGTAGTTATCGCCAACATGTCTCGCAAGTTCTTTTCCATGGAACTTGTTCTGTCTATCAATATTTTCACCAAAGATTGTAGTTCTGGAACAATCTTGTCATGAATGGCTTGAGGCAATTCGTCGAATTTTTCAATAACAAGTTGACGAAATGATCTTGTTGACAATAATTCAACATTCTTGTGAATGGAGTTTTTACATCCCATTGTAACTCCACTTCGAGAACCTTGTGGATCTTCATGATCTTCATCCTTGGTGGCTGGAGATGCATTGAAACGAACTTCAAGTTCCATGAGTTCATTTTGTCGTCTTTGCCAAATGTCATTGATATCCTTTTCACCCAAAAGGGACATTGCCGAACCTTCCATGCTTTCTCCAAGGTAATCACGACCCCCTTCAAACACTTCTTGCACTTTTGGCCATGGGTGTTCATATTTCAAAATAGCTCTTCCAATTTAGGTTTTAATTGTATAAATTCCACTAGTAAGGTATAAATGTGTGTAATAAATTGTAACATTAACAACCATCTATTGGTAGCAACTATAAAACAAATTCATATTTATAATTATGAAGTTCTTTCCTTATAACATTTAACACGTTTTTATTAATCTTTAGATCCTCATTAACCAAGTGTTAAGCTTAAACAATTTTTTTTCAGAAAGTCAAATTATAGGCAAGAAGCTTTTGATGGTATATGAAATCTCATCAGTAAAAAAATGTTAAGACCAATTGAGCTAGGTAAACATTATTATTTGAGTCATATTGAACAACCAAAAAGCTTGTCATATGTATATTATTTTGACAAATTGATGGAAATTTTTATTTATGTGGACATTTGATCAAATTGAATTTCAATATAACTTTATAATATATTAATATAAATATAAAGGAAATTTCAAGCATGTGTTGAAACCAAATCAAATATATGTCTATGTAATCCTCATCATTAAATACACCCAAGTTCAAACTTTTAACAATGTGATTTTGAGAAAGGTTTTATTGCATAAAACATTTCAATAATAAACTCGTATTATTCATTACATTTTATTTATGATCTAAACACACATCGATTAAAAAAAAGTACAATTTTAACATCTTGGAAAATGTTATCACGATGGCCTAGTTAACAATATAATTATGACATTGAAGTTCATTATTAAATCCCAATGTGTAAGCACATAAATCCTTTCAATTTTCACACCCAAAATTCAAATACACATATTAGATGATGTTGGATCCAGCCATTTAAA
Organism: Sphagnum contortum; assembly: GCA_963920785.1. NCBI lineage: Eukaryota > Viridiplantae > Streptophyta > Sphagnopsida > Sphagnales > Sphagnaceae > Sphagnum > Sphagnum contortum. Next base: position 503,840 of record OY987288.1, read on the forward strand.
ATTGTGGATTTCACATAAATTAGGTGTGTATTCATTCCTTGCCCTTGATTGGTTTCAAGCAAGATAATCAATAGGACAAAGGGCGCATGTAGGGGAGTCTGGGAAAAAAAAAACCCAAAATTAGAAATTCCATAAAACTATTTGGTAAACATTTTTTAATATTTTTTTTAAACCTTAAAATGACAAGGTAGTTGGGCAACTATAATTTATTGAATTCAAATGATTCCCAAATCTAGCATAAAATATTTTGTTCATCATGACATGAACTTTGGAACAAAACCATTGTTTTCATTCTTAAAAAATGTCCATAGATAATAACATACAAATGACATGGTGTGAAACGTTTAAACGTTTTCTGAAATTTATATATTATCTAATTAAATTGGAATCCTTGACGCCCATAATCTTAATGATTTGATTATTTTGAAGCACATATATATTTATTTTATCAATTATGACATCCCTAAAGTTCAATCTAAATGTTCATATCTATTAAAACTACATATATTATAGACAAAAATCTAACTACATCACATAGATGTTTGAATTAGTTCTTCAAATTACATATGTTCCTAATCAATGTCTCCAATTATAAACTACAAATTTGCACTTATTACAATTACACCCACAATATATAAATATCATTGTCACATCCATATTGGTCCAATGTAGTTTGCATTGCCCTAAACAAAACATTGCAAAATTAATATTAATTTTACAATGTTGTTAAATAGTTGAACCTAAGGAAATTAAATAGGAAGAAGTTCTAATATGCCCTTCTTTAATCCTTATTCCTTGTGTCTCTCACAAATCCACCGAATCAAATGACCTTGGTTACCATATTTTGTTCTATGGTAATGAACCCTACTCAAACCAAACGACTTGGATATGTTTTGTTTTTTTAGGAAGTCAACAAGCCATTGCTCAGCACCATGTTGTTCCTCTCTCAATGCAGCCTCCTTTTCCTTCATATTTGTTTTCCGGCCTTGAAGAGGGTCATTTTGAGAGTTTCCACCAATACTAGAATTGGGTAAGTAATCACTAAGGCTTTGTGTGTCAAGTGCCAATGCTAAATCTTTTCCAACATTAGGTACCATGTCACCAATTCCTGCAACAGTATGGGCACCTACTTTTAACAAAAGGGAAAAAATGCTAAGATCGATAACAAGATAAGGGACAATTTGTTGGGCTCTTGTTGACAACATTGTGACTTCACAACCTTGTTGTTCATTCACAACATGAATGCCTTCAACACATTCGCACAAAAGATGAAGATGGAATGTTTGGATCCCAAGTAACATTTTTACAATAAGTTTGCGTTGAAACTTTGCACCCGTGGTTGTGAAATAAACATTGCATGGAACTTGTCGTTTTTGTAATTCGAAAGGCAAATTTATGATGTTGTCCAAGTTCATTGCCAACATGTCATGGAGGTTTTTTTCCATGGATTGAATTTCTTGTCTTGCTCTGTCCATCAATCTCTTTTCCATTGATTATAGTTCTGGAACAATCTTGTCATGAATGGATTGAGGCAAGTCGTCAAGTTTGTCATGAATGGATTGATGCAAGCCGTCAAAATTTTCAAGAACAAGTTGACGAAATGATCTTGTTGACAATAAACCAACATTCTTACAAATGGAGTTTTTACATCCCATTGTAACTCCACTTCGAGAACCTTGTGGATCTTCATGATCTTCATCCTTGGTGGTTGGAAATGCATTGAAACAAACCTCAAGTTCCATGAGTTCATTTTGTCGTCGTTGCCAAATGTCATTAATATCATTTTCGCTCAAAAGCGACATTGCCGAACCTTCCATGCTTTCTCCAAGGTAATCACGACCCCCTTCAAACACTTCTTGCACTTCTAGCCATGGGTGTTCATATTTCGGATCAAGGTTCGCTCCCCATAGCTCTTGTTTCAAATCCTCCAACAATATTGTTTGATCCCTTCTATGTTTGCACAATAACAAGTTTTCCACAGCCTTTGGCCTCAAAACCCCATGCACGAATGAGACTCCTTGGCAACCTTGAACACTACTACACAATTGTTCAATTTTGCTCAAAACATGATCATTGATGAGCTGAAGGGTTTGGAATGTGCTTTTGCATGATTTCACCAATACGTCAATGAAAAGAGGACTTGCCATTTGATCACCACTTAATTCCACAAAGATTTCCAAACCATCTAGGAGAATCTTGATAAGATTCTTTTCATTTGAGTAACGTGCCTTGATTGGCAAGTTTGTAAAATGCTTGCATAATGTCACCTACACATAAACATTAAATGTATCAAACTTTTAGTACATGAATTCCTAGATAGGAACAAATCAAATGTATTTACATGATGAAAAAATCATGTTTATTGCAACTAAGCTATCTAATTGTAATCTAGTTCTATTGAACACTTTTTAGTTATAATTTCGTTATATCAGACATTTTTTAATTGTCACAGACACAATTTTCTCATAATGTTATGATTTTATACCATGGAAAAAAATCTTCATAATACATTACATTGCTAGATCATTATCAAATGGCACGTTATATATATATATATATATATACATGAAAAGAATTGTATTACCTGAACTTGTGGAAAGAATCCTGGGGTCAATGTCGTGAGTTCTTGGTCCTTACATTGCAACCTACGACCAATGTAGATTATTTCAGCATCTTTTGGAAATTTGACTTTCCATTCCAAACGTCTTTGTCCTTCTGCAACATCTTCATGAAACTCCAATGTGGCGGGCACAAATATGACCCTTCGTCCATCGTCTGTCACTTGAGGGTCTCTTTCATATGCCAAATCCATTTTCACCATAAGACGAACAAGATATTTTGGAATGTTGGTTGTATTGCCCACTTGGCTATGAGCAATATCCTTCAATGACAAATCGAGAAGATGTTTGATTTCTCCAATCCGACCCCAACCATCTTGAAAGGTTGCCGTCAAATTGGCCTTTTCAACATGCCCTCGAAGTTTGATCAAGTGGCCCATCACCTCGTGACAAAACCAACTAGGATTCACCACCACAAAATTTTCATCCTTGAAATAGATCATTTCACCAGCATCATGCAAAAACATGGCCACTGCTACATGTGGCTTTTCAAATTCTTGTTCAACCACCAATTGCCGCAAGTATGGTTCTTTCTTGTCAATAATTTCCTTCTCAAAAGTTTCCATTGTAACAATGGGTTGGTTCGGATGATGTTTATTCCACTCACACAAGCTATATTGCACATTCATGCATGCTCTATAAACATTCACCATCTTCTTCAAAATATCCCCACAAGTGTTGGTCACTTTAGTTGTCACATCTCTTGCTTCTTGAGAAGAATGTGCATTGATCCAATAGGGTTTAGAAGAGAGATTGATAAAAACAACAAATTTGTCTTTCAAATCTTGTAGGTGCTCTTCCATGAGACTTTTGTGAATGAAGTTTTTGTCATGATGTGTCATGACAACCATCACTTGTGATGGAGAAATTGATGATCTTGTTGTGTTGGATGAGATAAATCTCAACCAATAACACAGTTCATCCTTAATCTTTTGAAGATCCTTTTGTTCTTTAGAACCTTTTTTGAATGGATTACACACCAAAAGGAAAAGACACACATTCCCTTGAATGTTCAAATTTGGGATCATTGTATCGTGAAAGGCATGATACTCCTCCTGGCCAGCAAGATCCCATATAGAGATTTTTTGGTCATGATGATCAAGGAGGACCTTGATTTGTATCCCTCGTGTCCTTTTGGCCCATTCATTTGGATCCTTGAAACAAAGCCCCAAAGGTTTGTTCAATTCAATGAACTCCACCAATGGAGTGATCACTTTTGCTTGGAGTCCCTTTGCAAGGCTCCTAACCATTGACCTCCTTAATGTAGTTTTGCCTGTATGTACATAAACATCACACGCTTTTAGCCCTTACACTTTAGTGCACAAATTTGAATCCATGATCATATGTAATATAATTACCTTAAATCATATGGAAATTTTTATGTTCACATTACAAATATTTTTTTATAACAAATCACAAATTTTGTACTTGTTCATATGGCAAATGTTGTAAATGAAAAAATAGATTTTGTGGTTACAAATTTGGCAACATGCTTAACGTACTTATGTGAAATAAATGTATTAATGAACATATTTATGGCTAGTTAAACCAAAGTTGCATAATTTAATTCAACATTATGCACAATAAATACAAATGCTTTAATGCAATTTTTTCAAATTTAAACACATTGTTGATTTTATTAATTTTCATTTTGTGTCAAAAATTTGTTTTATCTTTCCAACATACATATTTGATGTACAAAACTTTTTCATAATTTCATGCAAAAATAATTGGCAATCTATAAAAATATTTCATAAATTGGATGAATAAGTTTTTCCGAAAAAATTGTCAAATCTAAAAGTATAACAACGAGTGTGAGAATTTATTATTAGTTTTATGAACATAATTAGAGACTTCAAATGTGTGTGCCTTTGTTTGTGTCAGGTCATAACAAATAGATAAAATCTCTTACCTGCATATGCATCACCACATAAGAATACTCTTGCAAACTTTGCTTGAGTTCGAGGCATCGCTTCCAGCACTGCCATATAATCACCTGCATTGCTCGCCAATTTTGCTCTCACTTGTGCAACATGTCCATCCCGTTCCAATGGAGTGTAAGAGAAATCAATTTCCTTCAACCAACGATTGATTCGTAGAAGGTCCATGACCTTGGCCAAGACATCATCCCCTCTAACACCCTTACACATCCTTAGGCCAAGGGTGTGAAGAGTTTTATTTTTCTCCAATGACTTGAGAATGGTGCACACATCCGATGGTTCTAAACTATTGTCACCATCAATCGTGAAATGTGTTATGGAGTCATTTGTGAGCAGCATTTGAGCAACAACGTTTGCCCCTTCTCGTCCCATCCTTGTAGGATGAAGGCAAAGTTGTTTAATGGATTTGTTAAGGAGCTGGTTCCCATCATCACAAGTGAGGGGCTGAAGTAACACTTTTAATGCGTCACCATCCAACGCGTACCATAGCCTCAAATTCTCCAAGGTTGAATTCACTCCCAACATCAACCCTACGGAAAACGCTTCAATCCCAGAAAATCTTGTACAAAGGGTTAAAGTTTTAATGCTATGATTGTTTTGCAGCATTTGGCATAACATTTCCACACCTTTTTCACCCCCAACTTTACCAACCGTAATAAGCTCCTTAATGTTGTGATTGTTTTGCAGCATGCCGCAGAGCAGTTCCACACCTTTATCACTCCCAATCATTACGCATAGAATCTCCAATGCTGGATGGGATACCAGATTTTGGCATAACACATCCATCTCCTCACCGTCCAACGTGCTCGCAACCCGCAATTCCTTCAAGCTGTTGCATCGACTGACGACATGTAAAACTTGTAGGCGATGGTTTCTATGTGCTTCCCACATACTGTAGTTTCCATTTTCCTGATCCTCCTCAAACCCATCCAATGGTTTGAACTCGAACGTTAAGCTCTCCAATTGAGGTTCTTGTAAGGTCTTGATAAGTTCGTCGAAACTTATGTGTCCTTTATCAGGTTCCGACAATCTCACCAGGTGTTGTTGAGGCGGAATGACGGGCGTCTCAGCTGTAGAACTGGGTGGTTTGAGGAACCCTGGGAGATTACCACTCTCCATTCCTCCTGCTCCCTCCTCCTCCATCGTTCTAGGGCTTAGTTCATCACAAGTCTCGTCGCTCCTCATCTCCATTGCCAACGTCGGTGGCGGAAGTTCTTGTAGTATTTGTTTCCTTGTGTCATTGCTAGATTCTGATGAGAACCTGACTGGGCTACTGGCCAGCTGATCTATATCCCCTGGATCTATCTCCACCAAGCCTTCTTTTATGTCCATTCTCCGACACTGGAAACCTCACAATGATGTAAGCACTCTGCAATAGTAGTATGTCAACGTTATTAAGTAAACATTGCTCAATATATCATCTCACGATTTGTTTTCACAAACGACGATTCTTCTAAAAATCGCCGATATATTCCAGTCAGCAAGATCCATCAAACAATTTCCAACTTCTATCCACTACGAGTCGATTGCGTATTGAGTGCCCAACGATAATGACCGAAGCCAACATGGTTCTCATGCTCAAGCTTGGGAATAAACCATCATGATAGCACAAATTTCGTGCTCTCCAATCTAGACAATAGGTTGTGTAGAACACAAGATCTCTACTTCGAGAATGCAACACAACAATATACCGAGCTCATAATCATAGCTCAAAATTAGAGGGATGTTGGTGGGAGATCCCATACCTGCAAAATTTTATGAAACTTGAAAGAAGTTGTAGTTCGATAAAGTGTGTCAAACTTCCTAATGTTCTGTGGAAGCAGCTATCAACCCACTCTTCACGTTTGCGCTTGGCCAGAACAATTAGCAAGTGAACCGACCTTCTTAGCTCTTCACGTCTGCTCTGCAAATTCGCATGAGTAGGGTGAGTCAATCTAGAAAGCTGAGTCAAGTGGAGTAAATGGCAAGATGGTTCGAAAGAAGATCAGCGTCTACAAAAGTGAGCAACTTGTTTGACAAGAGAGAGCACAGATTGAAAGAACGGATGCAAGCGGGTTCTTATAGACGCAAGATTCAGTAAGTAGGCGAACCTGTGGGAGGCAGCTAAGCACACAGTTAGACAATAGGTAATTGCAGATTTGGAGCCTTCCGTGAAACCCAGGATCCTAATTTCTCCATCGACAGACGCGTATCTTAATCCTCCCCGCATAAAATCACTGGCAAAAATTAAGATTGCACTTGCTGAATTGAGTGGTTGGAAGAAAATGTAGCCGAAACTTGTATGTGGGTCCTAGCTGCCTTATAGAAAGATGCAGGTCCTAGCTGCGTTGCTGCTTTATACAAGGCGGATGAATCAATCGGGGAAGTGCAAGAAAGTGCGTTTACGTGTCTACTTGGTGCACGCGGTTTGCCGACGAAGAAAAGTGAGACAATTTGGAGACTTCCGTGAACTTATTCATTTCTCCGACGGACACTAAAACTAGCCAATTGTTGTGGTCGTCCTGAAGAATCCATAGGATATTTATTCACTAGTTTAGGTACTGACCTAATGTTGTTGCTTGGTTACGGGCTGCTGTGTTGTGTAGTTGTGGCAGAAAGATGCGGGTCCTGCAGCGGGCACATAAACCAAGTGGGCGCGTTTTGATGCAAGTGCACTAGCTGGCTTGCTTGGCACCAGAGAAATGTTTGCGCGTGTTTGTAGCAGAAAGATAATGGGTCCCAGTTATGCACCACACTTTCTAGCTACAACAAAACTCCCCGTGTTCAATTATCGAGCTTCCTGAACAGGTTCCTGACAGGGCCAGTTGATCCAGAGAGGGTACTACCAGAGATGGGCCCAGTGAGCCAGCACCCACCAGTGCACCATGTTCCACTGCATGCCCATTATGACTCAGTTATAGATGAACCTCAGCTTAGTTAATGTCTGGTTTCACCCCGGTAACCCATTTTGTAAGAAGTAGGTCCTCTATTTATAGCTAAATATGTAGCAAAATAGGTGATTAGTAGGTAAGTAGATAGTTTTTATATAGAGACAATGACTCTTTTTGCTGCCTTCCTACAAACAACCCACTTGAGGTGCAAGTGAGGTAACCACTATGGTTAATTACAGAACTGAATCCCAACAGGAAATTGTTTCTCAACCAATTGTCATCCATGGTGCTTGCGGGATGCGGGTTCACTCAGGCCCAAAAGAGGGGCACTGCCGGTCCAGTCCTTGCAATACCTTTTTAGGGTCAACCACTGTTTGTTTTTAGGAATTATTTATATGCAGCTTTAGTGGCAATTGTTCACTGGAAGATTTGAAAAAAATTGGTGATCTTCCTTAGGAATCTTTAGCCTTTTATGTGGTTGTAAACCATATATGAAGCACAAATAAGTAATCATATACTTTTAATCATCCTTACATATTTCTACTTACTAGAACCAAATATGGTAATCTGCTGACTTTTCCTTCTTTTTTTAAAATGAACTTCTGGCCATTCCAATGCCCAAAAATAACTTCATTTCCCAGTTTTTCAAACTTTGCCTTTTTGACACATATAAATATTAATCATTTTACCTTTACCCTTGCCCAAGTTCATAATTTTGGGAAGCTTACTTATTACCCTTACCTTTGTGAACAGATCAAAATTCAAAAGAATATTTATCCTGTTCAGAAGGTAAGAGAAGGGATAAATATTTCACCATATCCCCTTTATGCACCATGTGGGTATAAGGATAAACAGAAGGTAAATAGAATATTTACACAAATGACACTTTTTCAAAGTGGAGAAAGATAATAATTGTTGCAAAAATTAACATATGAAATTTTAACCATCTTATAACAACATCGAATGAAACCAATCAATAGTCATAAGAATACATTCAAAACATTCTTATTGGCAAATGGTAGTAACATTTGCAAAGGTTCTATGAACATTTGGTAACACTTTTGTTCAATGTATTGATTAGATATAAAATGTCATTAGTAAGCATATTGAATAATTAGAGCATGCTAATTGCTCCATATGTAATATTTTTAAAGAACAATCCTGGAAAGCTTTATTAAAAAACACATCATAGATTAGGGAAATGTATAAAGGAGTAAAATTAAAGGGAGAAGTGACAGGACATCAAGTTGGTTTGAAGTAGTTGTACAAAACTTTTCATGTCCTTAATCAATTACCTGCGGTAGGTCAGCCATATTTATATGTCAAAAATCAACAATTTATAATAGATCATTCGTGGTGATGGGAGGTGTGTTTTAAAAGCGTGGAAATCGAGAATGGTTAGGCCCATGATTGTCACTTGATTTAAGATGGAAGACACTTGCATCCTTTGTAATGGGATGGAAATTTTTTAACAAAAAAAAAAGACTAAGATAAAAAGATGATAGCCTTATAGTCCCTTCAAGCTCCAAATGGCATTGGCACAATGTTTTTATTTTAATATGGGCACTAAGAGGTCGGTTCTTATAGTAAAACCATTTTACTACCAATCAATGTATTGCCAATGGAAAATTTATGTGTTATAAATTGTTGTCCACATACACTAGGAATTTTTTTGGCAGATCTTAATGTAAGGATAATACACTTGTCCTCATCTTTCCCAAGGATTTCAAACATACAAACATACACCCATGGTTCATCCTCCTGCCGTATGTCTAGGGCCAAAAATGGAAATGAATACAAGTATGTCAAGAAGAAAATTCGTGGAGCCAATGAAGTGACGTAGAATGCATCTAAGGGACCCACGTTGTATTCTTGGGAGAGTGGGGGTGTTGGATTACTTTTGTTGTTTCTCAATGTGTTCCCATGAAATTCCCATTGTGTTCCTATCAAGTTCTCAATGAGTTCTTAACATTTTCCTCAAGTTCTTGATGTGTTCCCCAATGTGTTCCCAATAGCTCCTCAGTTAGTCCCAAATCTTTTGCCCTAAGTTATAGTCTTTGAATCTTCATAACCAATCCAAAGGAGGAAATTACAACAAGTTTATTTTGAGACTGTTGAAAGCTTGATTAATTTTTTTGTGATGAGTCGATGAAAGTAGTCATTTGTTATGTGGACCGTTGCATAAAGCACATCACTATACAATAGTTAGCAAAACAGCCTTGAATGTTTTTTTGCATAGTCAACTTTTGAAATGTCGACTACAAAATTGATGTGTTCAATTTTTGGGGAAAAAAAAACGGGCAGAATATTGTTTTTCATGTTCACTAATGGGTGTAAAACTAAAGGGCATGGAAAATTCTCACCCGTGGTCTTATAACGTTAATTAATGGGAGGGTTTGTGAACATAATCAACAATAAAAATGATTATAAACAATGAACATGTGAGGGGAGGGAGAGAGGGTGTAGGGGAGTTTGTTATTGTTTGGTATTGGGGTTTTTGGGGTTGAATCATAAAAATGCATTATACATTTGCAAAGCTTTTGTATAGTATTGGTGGGTTGGGTGTTCATTAAAACAGGGAAAGGTAAGAAGGAGACATTTTTTTTGTTCCATGTTTGGGGTGTTTCGAAATAATAATTTATATAGGGTACGAAACATTGTCCAATCCTCTAATTGAACAAAAACTTTGTTCAAAATTGGGCACATTGGCTGTCCCACTAAAAAAAACCAATTGATCACAAATATGAAAAAAAACTTAATAATGTTCTAAAGCTTAATTGTGGGCTCATCACTTACCATCACCATTAAAGAGCCCTAACTGATACTAAAAATTGAAACATTAATGAAACACCTAAAGCTAACATTTTTTTGATTCTTCCATACTTGTGTGCACATTTTTTCGTCATATAATTGCATCACATTCACAAGCATTTGGGCAAACCTTAGTACAACTCATAATTCTTCTTTATTTTATATTATTTTTCTAAGCATGCCATCTCTATAAGAAGAAACAAGTTTGAAAGCATTTTGATGTTTTAAAAAAAATTGAACTTTAATTCAAAAGTTTTTTAAAATCAAATAGATGACAATACACCAATGTAAGAAAGAGCCATGGAAAGATTACAACCAAATCTGACCAAAGATGTAAAACAAAGGAAGTAACTATAAAAAAGTTGAAATTAGATCTAACGAAAGATGCAAAAATGCAACAAATAAGCATTTTCAATTACAATTAGATTCAATTAAATTTGTAAAATTTATAGAAGTAACCATAAACCAATTACCTTCAAATTTGACTAAAAACACAAAAGTGCAAAAGAAAATAGCATAGAAAGTTTGTAATTGGATTTAAAAGGCAAGGCAAAGGTTAGAAAATTGGAAATAAAAGGAGAAGACATAAATATTGAAGTTTTTGAGAAGATTTTTAATGAGAAGTGTAATTAATATCTTATTATTGTTGCGTTTTGAAGTTTGTAGTTCCATCTTTTTTACTTAGTAATTCAAAAAGAAGCATCTTTTCTATGAGTTCAAGTTCCACATTCATTGAAACCTCTTCCCATAGCTTGCACAACAAATGTACATTACAATTTGGTTTACAAAGATTTTTCAATGTTTTACAAATTGTATTTTTAATTTAATATGTTAGGTTCGCATTTAGAACATCCATGAATTAGGGTGAACTTTCATAAATTGATAGGTAGGATTAAGGGGCTAGGGGGTGGGAAAAGTGAATAAGTAACTAGTCAAGTATTTGGTTATGTAAAAAACATAGGTAGATAGGTGAATATAATGGTAGGTAGGAAGGTGGGTGCATAGGTAGGTGAGTAGGTATATAGGTAGGTAGTTGGGTTATTAGGCAAGTTAATAAGTAAAAAGGAAGTTCAAAGAACAAGGTATATAGGTTACTAGAGTAAGTAGGCATGTAGGTAACCAAGTTATCAAGTAGGAAGAGAGTTACATTAACAATGTAGCTAGGTAGAAAGACAAATTAATACATAGGAAACAAGTTATTTTATAAGGTGACTAGGTTTGTAGAATATTTATGTCAATAAGTGGGTTGTGTATATAAGGTTGTTAAATTGTAATGTAGCTAGGTCAGTAAGGTAGGTAGTTAAAACAATGGTTAGGTCAATAGATTATATAATTGATAAGGTATGTAGTTGGTATAGTAGTTAGGTTAGTAGGATAACTAGTTATTAAAGTTGCTATGTCAACAAGGGAAAATTAATAAGGTACCAAGGTTGATACAATATTTATGAAGGTAAGAGGATGAATGGGGTAGCTATGTGTGAGGTCAGGTCTAAAGAAAAACAACCAAGGCAGGAAAAAAAAGAAAAAGTACAATGGTCACCAACAAAAAGAAAATGGACTATGATGAACCTCATTTGACACCATGAAAAAACACAACCCGTCCAATAGACAAAACGACCAACTAGTGCATTGATGGCTGCTGGTTCACTCTGGCCCTCTATCTATATATAAACTAGAATGAAAATCCATTCACCATAAGTACAAGGCATGTCAAAACAAATATAAATGCAAGAGAGAAAAACCAAAACTATCGTAATGAAGTGGAAGACTTAATGCCAACTGGGCATGCTCTGCCATAAAACAGCTAGTGATGGAGCTTCACTAGCAGGTATGTGTGAAAGAGATGAAGACATTGGTTACTCCATGTAACTGATGTCTGGACAGTGAAGGACTTGTCTTGTTGGCTTGTCTGATCTTTTTGGGTAGGTAAAAACTGGAAAAAAGAAACAAAAGTCACCATATTTTGAGAGGAAAAAAAAAGGGTAGGAGTCACCATATTTAGACAATCGGTTCTTTAAGGTCAGATTCTTTAAAATTTTGACTCTGTTGTCTGACCTCTAGCCAAATTTCATTCAGTCCTCCTTTGGATGTAGGCAGTCCACCAACTTCACGAAGTTGAAAAAAAAACCCTTGAGGACAGGTTCTACCAATCTATCACCATTTGCTAAATCTTTCTTGGGATGCTCTCGAGTGAGTCCATGCTGCAACATAATTTATATATTAGAAAAAAACGTTAACCCCAACTGTTGGTGCCGGAAATTTGACATAATTTAATAAGATAAAGATGTAAAATACGTGAGAGCCATGATATGACATTTGCATTATTTTCAGTTAGTTTTATTATAATTGCACTTTGGATTACAAACAATGAATTTTTTTGTTGGTTAAATTCTTTGCTAAAAAAAGAAGTCCTAAGCAACATGCTCAAGGGAACTCTTTGGAAAATTATCAAAAAATCACCATGTTTTGGGAAAGAAAATTATGAAATCATGAAGAATTTTGGAGGATTTGGGCAGATGTTAGCTTTCTTCTTTTGAAATTGTCATATTTAGTTATTAGATTCCCCAACATGTGATAGGATTACAAGATTTTCTATTTCTCGATTTGTCAGATTTGCTCAATCCTCTTGCAGATGATCTCCACTTTTGGATCAACATAAGAAATTTGAACAAAAAAAACCACTGATTATATATATATATATATATATATATATAAAATTATTAAAATTACAATTCAACCAAAAATTGCAGGCAAAGGAAACAAGTGAGATACCTTGCTAACAAATTGACCAGGATAGATCTTTGATGTAAATGAAGTATCAAATTATTTGCCTTCTCTTATGGAGTTGTAAGTTTGAGCCCTGTAAACTAATTTTTAAAAAACTAATTACTTTTTATATACAATGCGTTTGCAGGATCATGATTCCTGGAGCAAATGGGCTAAGTTCTAAGGAAACATGATTCCCTAGGACAAATGGCCTACATTCCCAAGGAAGCTTGCTTCTCTAGGAAATGGACCCAAGGTTATGGGGAAACCATGGTTTTGTGGGGAAATGGGCTCAAGTTTTGAAGAAACCACTTGGGGCAAATGGATATCTTTCATTCATAGGATGCAATTTTTTTTCAAGTTTTCATTCAATATGCAACTTATCATTCATACAATGCAAACGTTTTTATATCAACTTTTCATCCATTTTTTGCAACATTTTTTTTCAATTTTTCATTGTCAAATGTTGCATATTGTAGACGAAAATTTACAAAATGGATGAATTATCGTGCACTTTTTACACAATTTTCATTGAACAACTTGGTCATGGGGAATACAAGTCCTCCCTCCTGGGGGAAGTTGTGACTCTGTCTTCTTGTGACAACTAGCTTGAGGAAATTACACAAAGATTACATCCTCTATTTCATCTGTCTATAAAATTAATTTTTTTTGAAAAACATAATTATATCCTAGAACTTTGAGGTGAAGGTAGAACTTTTAATCACTGCATCACATTTTTTTCCCTTGAAAGAATTGCGCAAGAAAAATACTCAATGCATTGATCATAGTTCAGGCAGAACAATTAAAAAATTGAATAGTTTTCTTATTGAACACCATCTTGCAACTGCACTGAGCTTGGTGCTGCATTTAGTATATGACTCCTGTTTAGTGCTTGTTGTAACTTCCTTTGAGGTGTACTGTACATAAAATGGAACTAGAATGTTTTGGCACATCTTAATGTAAGCATAGCACACTTGTCCTCACGTTTGCCAAGGATTTCAAACATACAAACATATACTCATACTTCATCCTCCTGCCATTAGCACAGGCCAAAAAGTTACAAAGAACACAAGGAGCCACAGAGAATCTTCCAGCCAATGAGGTGAGGTAGGATGCACTGAAGGGGCCAATGTTATTTATTGGGGAGAGTGAGGGTGTGGATTTTTGTATTGTTAATGTGTTCCCATCAAGTTCTCAATGGGTTCTCAACATGTTCCTCAAGTTCGCAATGTGTTCCCAATAGCTCCTCACTTAATCCCAAGTGCTTCCATTAAGTTATACACTTGCAAAACTCAGGAGGACCTACATCTTGGAATATTGATTAATTGTTTTGTGATGGGCCAATGAAAGTAACGATCTCTCGTTTGAACCACTGCACAGTGCACATGGTTATACAATAGGTGTAAAATTGTCAAGTTGAAGCCTTCCATTAAACCCGTAAGTGGACGGACTCCCCAAGAAGCGTCACTGGTAAAAATAAAGATTGCACTTGCTGAATTGAGTGCTTCTAACAAAATGTAGCATAAAGAAGTATGTGGGTGCTAGCTTCTTTATAGAAAGATGTAGGTCCTAGCTGCATTGCAACTTTATACAAGGCAGGGTAATTAAATGGGCGAAGTGCGACGCAAGTGTGTTGTCATGTCCACTTGGTGTACGCAGTTTGCCAACAAAGAAAAGTGACACGATTTCCAGACTTCCCTGAAAATATTAATTTCTGTGACGGACACTACTGCGAGCCTGTTATTGTAATTGTCCTGAACAATCCTCAGGCATTTATTCACTGCAACCTACGAACTATTCCTGTACTTGTTTACATGCTGCTGTGGTGTGTAGTTGTGGCAGAAACATATGGGTCCTGTACTGCGACTAACTGCACAACTACCAAGTGGGCGACTTTTGAGGCCAGTGCCCTAGCTGGCTTCCAAGTTCCCACCAGAGACATTTATTGCGGGTGTGGTAGCAGAAAAATAATGAATCCCAGCTGTGTACCAGACTTTCTATTTGATTATTTAGCTTGCTTCAGCTCCCCGCGCCAGCTGATCCAAAGAGACTACGACAACAAATATGTGAGCCACCACCCACCAGCGCGCCATCGACTGGATGCCCATTATGACTTAGTGGTAAATGAACCCAATCTGTGTTAATAGAGGTATCCGCAAAGTAAGAAAAACACAGCACCATAACCCTGAGTATGGTCGTACACAGGGTGAGATTAAAAAAAAACCTAAAGAAAAGTATATTAGCATTCAAGGGGGAAGAAACTCAGAAAACTATCAATTTATGTAATAAACTGAGTTTCAGCCTGTCTTTCTTTTTCCCTGAGCACCTCCACTGTTCTTACATGTATTCAACTACTATAAGTAATCTCGAACTTTGTGCATTAAATGCTGAGCTTCAGCATTTCGCACTGAGACTTAATAAAATGTCTTTACTTCGCGAATACAGTAACAATAAAATGATTACTAATAATCATTTATAAAAATAGTATTAGTGTTGGGGTAATAGTATCAGAAAAATAGGTAATAAAAGAACGGATTTCATGGGCCTTACAAGAAAATGTTTTGACTATCGTGTTCACTTAGTGCCCGCGTTTTGCCGACGAAGATAAGTGATGCGATTTGGAGATTTCCGTGAACTTATTAATTTCTCAGACGGACGCTAAAAGTAGCCAATTGTTGTGATCTTCCTGAACAATCCATAGGACATTTTATCAGTGGCACCTACCTACGAATTCTTGTACTTGTTTACGTGCTGCAGTGTTGTGTGGTTGTGGGAGAAACATCCGGGTCCTGTACCAGGCACACAAACCAAGTGGGCGAGGTTTGAAGCAAGTGCAGTAGGAGAGACGCCCACCAGAAAAATGTTTGCGCGTGTTTGTAGCAGAAAGATAATCGGTACCAGTCATGCATCAGACTTTGTACCTACAACAAAAGTCCGTATTCAATTACGGAGCTCCCTGAACAGGTGCCTGGGCCAGTCGATCCAGAAAGGGTACAACAGATGGGCCAAAGGGCACAAGCACCCACCAGTCCAGCCCACCATCCACTGGGCTGGAGTGAATTAGCACCCACCAATGCACCAGTTGCGGATGAGCCCGTTGAGGCCGTTTTCTGGATGGACGAAAATCCCATCCTCCCTGCCCGATTTTTTTTTTTTTTTTTCCACCTCTTCTCTACCCCAAAATTTTACCCCGTCCTACCTACCACCTACCTCCCCCCTCCTACCTACCACCTACCAACCCCACCCCCCCTCACTCCATCGCCAGAGCTCCAGAGACCTTGGACGGCTGTGGAGCTGGAGCGGCTGGAGCTGGAGCTGGAGCTGTGGAGCTGGAGCGGCTGGAGCGGGAGCTGGAGCTGTGGCTGTGGAGCTGGAGCGGCTGGAGCGCACACGAAAAGGTAAGAACCCTTCTTCATTTTCTTGCTTGCTTGCTTGCTTGCTTGCTTTGCCGCAACGCAGCAAGCTCCGGAGCCAGGCTCCGGAGCTTTGCTGCGCCTTGCTTTGCTGCGACTCTGGAGCTTTGTTGCGCGTTGCTTTGCTGTGGCTCCGGAGCTTTGCTGCGCGTTGCTTTGCTGCAACTAAACCCTGCAACGCAGCAAGCTCTGGAGCGTCTCTTGCAGCAGAAGAAAAAGAAGAACCCTGAACCTTTTGCCCCATCCTCTATATTTTTTATTTTGCTTTGGTTTAGCTGATTAGAATTAACATTTAACAATAACTAGTGGTCTTTTGTTTAGGGTTGGAGGTTGGAATGGGTAAGAGAAGAAGACTCAGGAAAAGCGGTGGTGGTGAGCTGGAGGTCAATATGCAAGATGTTGCATCAGATGAGGCGATTCTTCCAAGTGTTGCTGAACTGGAGGTCAATATGCAAGATGTTGCATTAGATGAGGCGATTCTTCCAAGTGTTGCTTTGGCAGATGTGATGATTCTTTTGCCATATGTTGCTGGAGGAGATGAGGGAGTTATTGAGTCACATGTTGCTGCATCTGATGCAACAATTATTCAGCAAAATGTTGCATCAGATGAAGCAAATAGTGAACAAGATGTTACATCAGATGAAGAAATGGGTGAGCAAAATGCTGCTCTATCACAATTGAAATATAAAGATAGCATTAGTATAGATTGTTTTAGAATGTGTGGACATCAGATTAAATACAGATTAAAGAAATTGTACAAGTTTTTTTAGGTTTAATTATATCCGCACCTTCCATCATTTGTTGGAAGGTGCGGGATTTTTTTTGTCAAATTTTTTTTATGCAATACCTGAAAACAATGATTTGTAATATCTACATTTTGTTTTTTGATCTTTCTTTTTTTGGCTTAGGTCCAGAAGTTGAATCTGATAAGGCAGCTCTGCCACTTGCACTTCTTTGCCCACCGAATTTGGCTCGGAAGGACAAGGAATGGACGCATGTTGGGTCCAAATGGAGGTGCAAAGTTGGTAATTGCACTACTGCATATTGTGCAAAATGGCTGTTGACGAAACACTTGAAGGAGGTGCATGGGTTGGTGGCTGAAAAGTCCAAACCTGGAAAGCCTTCAACTGCTGCAGGAGGTCCTCGACATCGGGACCATGCCAAGATGAATGCTCGCATTTTGGGAAATGCGATGGCTGTGCAGAGGCGGAACGATCAAAAGGTGGTTAGTCGCGCTCGTGCCAAAGCACAACGCGAATGGGAAAACCTGGTAACTGTTGCAAAACAGTGTCCACCATTCCCAAAACCAGGTTTGGTGAAATTAGCTTCAGAGAAACTTTTGAAAGTGTTGGGGCTTACTGCTTGGGGTGTGGGCAGTGTGCCTCGAGATGCAGCATCGCGAATGGAGAAAGATGAAGACTTACAAGGGATTATTCAATCCACTCGTTGCGCATATGCACGGCAACTCAAGACGGCATGGGATGCCAAATATTGGGATCGAGAGTCCAATAAAACAAGTCGGAGAAAACAGTTAGCAGCTGTTTTGGATTTTCATGAATCTAGAATGATTCATGGAAGGTAAGAAATAATCATAAGCAATGTTTATTGTTTTTTTATTGCATTTCATCCAAAGTGTGTTAGGGTTTAACTTGGTGGTTTTTGGGTGTTTATAGGGTTCAGGGCCAAACACAGGAAGAGTTTGTGGCAACTGCAGTTCAAGTGGAAATGCAACGTCGGCATTTATACACTGCTCATCATGCAACAAAGGCTCCAAATGCAGCTGATGCGTACCGAACTAAACACGGGATTGTAGATTGCTAGACACTGATATGGGTTAGGGTTTAAGGTTATACAGTTAGTTAGGTTTTATAGCCCTTTTACTTTTTGGACTACCCAATTTTGAACTACCCAATATAATAGCATCTTCTATTCACACTTGTTTTATGGTATATGGTTAAGCATATGTCTTCTTTGTCATAATGTTTTTAGTATTTGAGATGTAAGAATCAAACCAAAGATCAAAATGAACATGTGCAATACTTACATCTAATATAATAGCACTCACATCACTTGAAGAGTTTCAAAACAATATACACATTTTAAACATATAAAATACCTACATCATTTTCTATTATAAATCTCATAAGGAGATTTTCAAATATGCAATACCCACATATACGTCCTAAAATAGTCACAGGCATATTACATTCAGTGCAATACCTGCATCTAAGTCCCATAATAGCCGTTGCAATTTTTGGCATCCCTTGCAATACCCGCATCTAAGTCCCATAATAGCCGCTGGTATTTTTGGCATCTCTTACAATACCCGCATATGGGCCACCCATAGTTGTTGACATTCGTCATTCGTTGCAATACCCGCATATGGGTCCATGGTTTTCGTTGGGTTTTATAACATTTCTTGCAATACCTGCATATAGTTTCCATAATAGCCACTGGTTTTTTTTGTGTCTCTTGCAATACCCACATAGAGGTCCCATAATAGTTGCTGGTTTTTTTCATTCTTTGCAAAATTTACATTTTGTCATAAATTAGAATAATAATTAATTTAGGTATATAAAAAGACATATTTTGGGTATCCATAACACTTATTTGTTATTTTGAAATGACATTACATGCGAGTTTTGCATTCAGGGTTTAGGGTTTAGGGTTTAGGGTTAGGTTTTCACATAAGGTTTACTTCTTACCTTTGTGTGATAATTCCAACCTAATTTTCCTAATCTCTTTGAAGAAAATATATAATAAGATTGTATTAGGTCCCATATGTTTAAACCCAAAAAATTTCCCCCCAATTGAATATAAAATATTTTTCATAGTACATGAATTATCAACAAATTTTGACATATAATTAAATAATTAATAGACCATTATTTCAGATAATTTAAATGATTAATTATCAAGAATTAGATAATCATTTATTTATTTGGAATAATTAACTATTCATTTGGCTTAACTTCATTTATTTGGATAATAAAAAGTTGGATCTAAAAATCAGATTAACTTTATTTGATTGATTAACTTTAATATATTTTTATTTTAATAAGTGATTAAAATCACTATTTAAGATAACTATTCCATGTTATAGATTGCATGTTCAGTTTTTTCATAAAAAATTCATACACCAAAATAAGTTTGATCACAATTGCCATTATACTATTTGTTCCACAAACAATACAATTTTTTTTCAAATTCATGAAACAAAATAAGAATCATGGGTTTAGGGTTTAGGGTTTAAACCCTAAACCCTAAACTCTTAATCAACAACCCCAGCCTCACACCTTTGTTAACATATTATTTTGAAATTAATTAATTATTTTAGAATGACCCAAAATGTAGATATTACATTTAGGGTAGGATCTTCATTTAAAAAAGCTTAAACCCCACAACCGTATTTTTATAGTGGCCCAAAATGCAGGTATTGCATGTAGGGTAGGATCTTCACTTAAAGAGGGCTTAAACCCCCCATGCGTACTTTCGAGGTGACCCAAAATGCAAGTATTGCATTTAAGGTTCAGTTTATATCATTATTTATATATTAAGTGTTATGAATAACAATATATTTGGACCAATATTTAAACCAATATTATACATCATGAAAAATAAAGTTTACATAAGGACTTGTGTTATATATGTATAAAATATAAAATATTTTTGACCCACTATATGAATATATTAACCAAGAAATGTTTTACTATAATATAAATATAAATAAAAATTTCAATTAAACATAGGATAAATATATGGGAGAGATCATTTTTATTATTATGTGAAATAGAAAAGAAGAAAGTAAATAATTACGTGCTTTGAATTTTTTTTAAACATAATTTAAAATCTTGTTAAATTAAAGACTTTATAGTTATGTTTTTAGTATGAATATACAACTTTAAAAGGGGAAAAAAAATATGAACATCTTTGAAAAATATTTAAGCTTGAACTTTTTATTTTTTGATCTTGACAAACTCCGTATTACATTTAGGGTTGGGTTTTCATATAACGTTTGTTTTTTACCTTTGTGTGATAAATATTTATGATAATTAATGAATTATCACAAAATTTGTCATATAATTAAATAATTAATAGACCATTATTTCAGATAATTTAGATGATTAATTATCAAGAATCATATAATCATTTATTTATTTAAAATAATTAACTAATCATTTGGCTTAAATTTATTTACTTGAAAATAAAAAGTTGGATTTAATCAGATTAATTAATTTGATATTTGATTGATTTAACTTTAGTATATTTTTGTTTTAATAAGTTATTGAAATCACTATTTAAGATAATTATTCCATGTTATAGATTGCAAGTTCAACTTTTTCATGAAAAGTTTTTACACCAAAATAAGTTTGATCACAATTGTCATTGTATTATTTATTCCACAAACAATAGAACCTCTTTTAAAATTCATGAAAAAAAATAAGAATCATGGATTCCTAATCAACAACCCCAACCTCCATACACACTTTTGTTAACATATGATTTTGAAATTAACTAATTATTTTAGAGTGACCCAAAATGCAGGTATTGCATTTAGGGTAGGATCTTCATATAAAGAACCCTAACCCACATGCGTACTTTTGGAGTGACCCCAAATGCAGGTATTGCATTTAGGGTAGGATCTTCATATAAAGAACCCTAACCCACATGCGTACTTTCAGAATGACCCTAAATGCAGGTATTGCATTTAGGGTGGGATCTTCATATAAGAAACCCTAAACCCCACATGCGTACTTTCGGAGTGACCCCAAATGCAGGTATTGCATTTAGGGTGGGATCTTCATATAAAGAACCCTAAACCACACATGCGTACTTTCGGAGTGACCCTAAATGCAGGTATTGCATTTAGGGTAAGATCTTCATATAAAGAAAGCTTAAACCCTACATGCGTCCTTTCGGAGTGACCCAAAGTGCAGGTATTGCATTTAGGGTTGGGTTATTTCAAAGTGACTTTGCATATGCATATTGTGTTTAGGGCTAGGTCTTCACTTAAGGGTATCCAAACCATTTAGATGGGTTTTTTTGAAACGTGGGTATTACATTTAGGTTTGTTTTTTCATTTCAACTTGAAATACCCAAACTTATACTTACCTTTACCAACTAGAATTTTGGGGTTTCGTTGCAATACCTACATCCGTACTTACTTTTACCAAACCCTAACAAGAAAAAATCTTAATGATATATGCCCTAAACCTAAAAAATTATACAAGCTATACAAATCATATAATGCAAAATAAACTAATTTAAAAGAACATAGGAAAAAATTTAAAAACCAAAATTCAAAGGTTTTAAACTATAAATATTTATTAAGTGAAAGAAAATACGTTAATCTTTACAAATAATCAAATAAATTTCATATAAAACCAAAAGAAAAGATATGTGTTTTATCTTTGTGTGATCCTTCCAACCTAATTTTTCCACTCTTTTTTAAGAAGATATAAAATGCAATTGTATTATTTCACATATGTGTAAACCCTAAAATTTTCCCCCCAAATTTAGCCTACTTTAGATTAATTACTATACATTTGTGAAAAACTTATTAATTAATTTGTGTCTCAACCCTAAACCTAAACATTTCCCCCCAAATTTAGCTTACTTTAAATTAATTACTATACATTTATGAAAAACTTATCAATTAATTTATGTGTCTCAACCCTAAACCTAATGGTTAAGTTAGTAGGGTATGTCATTAATAGAGTAGCTAGGTTAGTAGGGTAGGTGGTTAGTACAGTAGCTTGGTTAGTGGTGTGACCCAAAATGCAAGTATTGCATTTAGGGTATGATCTTCGTATAAAGATGTTTAAACCTCACATGCGTATTTTCGAAATGGCCCAAAATGCAGGTATTGCATTTAGGGTAGGATCTTTGTATAAAGAAAGCTTGAACCCCACATGCGTACTTTCGAAATGGCCCAAAATGTAGGTATTCCATTTAGGGTAGGATCTTTGTATAAAGAAAGCTTGAACCCCACATGCGTACTTTCGAAATGGCCCAAAATGCAAGTATTGCATTTAGGGTAAGGTTTTTAGGGTAGGGTATGTAATTAATAGGGTAGCTAGGTTAGTAGGGTAGGTGGTGAGTACAGTAGCTAGGTTAGTAGGGTAGGTGATGAGTACAGTAGCTAGGTTAATAGGGTAGGTGGTAAGTACAGTAGCTAGGTTAGTAGGGTAGGTGGTGAGTGCAGTAGCTAGGTAGAAAAGTGAACAGGGTAGCTATGTGTGAGGTCAGGTCCAGGGAAAAACGAGCAGGAACCAAAAAAAAAAAGTACAATGGTCAGCAGCAAAAAAAAATGGACTGTCATGAACCCCATCCGGCGCCAAATGAAAAAACGCAACCCATCCAGTGGACAGAACGGCCAACTGGTGCATTGGTGGGTGTTAATTCACTCTGGCCCATCCATTGGACACCCAATACAACTCCGTGAGGTACAACAGATGGCCAAACTCAACCAGCACCCACCAGCGTACCGTCCACTGGATGCCCATGATGACTTTCAGTGGTAAGACAGGTCATTCTAAGTAAAGCAGCATCGACCAGCGCAATATGCACTGGATGCCCATTCTGACTCCGCTGTAGATGAACCTTAACACGAGTTAGTAGCTGGTTGCATCGTGGTAACCCATTTTGTAAGAACTAGATCCCTATTTATTCCTACTAAGTAGGATCTAATAAGGTATTCACCTACTCAACTGTTTACCCCGCTCATTTTGCAATGGCAAAACTTAAATCTCTTCTCAATTACACTTATAATTGTTGGGAAAACCTATATCTCTTCTTGACTAAACTTTTCAAATTATATATTATTTAAATAAAATTTCATTTTAATTCAGAAAAGTAAGTAAGATCTATTTTATGCCTTTATTTAGTAATATGTTCAAATATGTTTCTAACAAAACAAAATTAAAATTCAATATTTTTAACATAGCAATATATAATAAAAATTTTATAACATATAATAT
Organism: Sphagnum contortum; assembly: GCA_963920785.1. Classification (NCBI taxonomy): domain Eukaryota; kingdom Viridiplantae; phylum Streptophyta; class Sphagnopsida; order Sphagnales; family Sphagnaceae; genus Sphagnum; species Sphagnum contortum. The sequence continues at coordinate 527,238 of OY987288.1, forward strand.
ATAATTCTATTTTATTGTGGGCTTCATTTGATGAAAATATATAACATAATATTCATCCATGAAAATAATTTTTTTTTGATTCAATAGTTTTATCATATAAGGTTTCGTATATTTAATATATGACAATTTTTATTTATTATATTTTATATTAGTAAAAATATTTGTGAATAAAATGAATATAAAATAAAAGCTATCTATAATCTAATATATTTTTTATTTTATAACTATATAATCAAATTCATATTATAATATCAAAATTATCATCTATTTATTTAGTATACCATATTTAAATGTATTATATTCCTTGAATAACATTGAATGGTTTTCATAATAACGTTATTATATGTTCATACATCATATTTTATGAAATATTTTTATTAAATTTTATAATTAAAATGTAATATGTAATACAAAAAAATTCATATTTTTAATATTTTTTTTCATTCGGACAAAGTATGAAAAAGATAATGAGGGTGTTTTTTTTTAAATGTCTTGTTGAAATGTATTGAAATGCAAGATTTACATCATGAAATTTTCTTCAATTCAAGTTTTTTTAAATTATTTATACAATTATTGTGTGTATATTTTGGAAAAACATTCTGATTGAAATTTAAATCTTTTCATTTGGACATAATATGAAAAAGATATTAGCAATTAATGTTGGCTTTTGGAAAAGTTTTAATTGCATCTCAATTTAAAATTAAAATCCAAGTAAAAGGTTTAACCCATATGTTTTGTCTTTGAATCTCATCTCACAAGCTATATAAATGACATATTTTCCATTGATTACTCACAAAAAAATGCATATGTCAATTTGACTTGAATGAAGAAATGTTTGATATTAAATGGAAATTGTGACATGAATGAAATATTTTTTGGCTATTGAATCCATCTACGTTTTCCCTTTCCTACCTATTTGCATACCTACACAAGTAAGTAGGTGCTAGTTTTTTATAAACTTTCAATTTTTTAAAAATTTAATGAATGAAATAATTCGAATTAAATATTTAATGTTAAAATTATCTGGATTAAATAATTAATATTAAATAATGAAAATATTCCAAAAATGTTAGTGAATTTACTAGTGAATTTATTTTTCCGTATCAACTTGTCATTGATCACCAAACAATTGACAAATTTGCTAGGAATTCATTAGAATTAAAATTCACCTAATTCATTACAAAACCTACTAAATTCATTAGTGGATTTGGACTCTTTATGTACTAATAACACCATACTGGTTCAACCAATTAAATGTATAATAGTTAGGGTTAGTGAACAAGCTTTCTCATATTGCATGGAATTTCACTTATTACATGGACACAATGATTTTTTGTTGTGATATGTGACCGTATTGCCTGTGCCATAACCTTTCTAGCGAAGGATTTGCCATTTTGATGTAGGTATTATCTTTTTTGTTGTTCTCATAGTGAAGACTTCCTTTAATGGATACAAGTAATGTAGCATGGGGTTTATAGATTCAAGTATTGCCAATGAATTCATTTTCACAACAAAGTGCGTTTTTGGATGAAGGTAATGCAATATCAACACATTTCAAAATATGATGAGAATATTTTGTTTTGTTGGTGTATGCAATGAATAATCACAATTGAGTGTGTGTGAATTACATTCACCTATACTTCGACATTTGTATCGGATATTGACAATGTAAGTATTGTAGTTTTTTGGACTTTCTAGTAACCTTAACCTAAATGATGGAGGGGCAAGTATTTGTAATACTTGCATATTAGAACCTTTGGGTAAAACCAAGCTAATAGGAGCCAATTTTGGCATAACCAATCCTTGGTTTTGATGTTCATAAGTCTCATAAAATAAACTAATGATAAAAATATATGTTGTATTTATGTGAAGCCCTTTTTAATATACTAGTTTAACATCTAGTTAAAATTGGAAGTAATCCAATAAATATATAATACCTTTTAACACATTTTAAAGCCCGTAACCAATGCTTTTCAACAGCATGAAATAATGTAAAAACATTGTTTAAGCATCATTGTTTCACAATATTTATAAACATTTCATCCAATCTTGTGCTACCACATCATCTTTTTAAAACTAGTCACAATGATTCAAGACGTTGTTATTGGTTCCTATAACTCATTTTTGCCCCTTTACATAAATGAAATATGATTGGTTGTAGAAATTATATGGGAATTACATTGACTTGGTGTTTTTGCATTCTAATTCCAATGGGACCCCAATTTTATTATGAAGGTATTGCAAAATTTAGGTCCATTTTCATTCAAGCCCCACCATAATGTGATTGGTCCATTATATGTAGTACCTTCATTTTTCGTTTTTGACATTGTGATGAGAAATATTTAAAAGAAGAAATAAAATAAAATTGTGTAATACTCGCATTTGAGGCATAGAATGTTGGTTGGATTTTTTTATGTTTCACATAATGCCCAAATGTTGGGCATATATGCATATTTAATGATACCAAAAAAATTAACAATTTTGTTGGAATTAAAAAAAATTGATTATGAATAAAAAAATAGATGAAAAATCATTTAGAACAAGAAAAAAGATAAATAAAAGTACAAGAAAATAGGAAAGTAATCTAAAAGAAGCAAAACAAAATTGATTTTTTTTTTTTTCCATTTCAATCCCAAATGGCATTGTTTTTATATGCGGGTATTGCTTCTTGCTATTAAATCTCGATTTATTATTAGTATTTGCCATAATAGGCAATATTTGCATGTTATCAATACAACAGGTGTTAGTTTTGGGAATTTTAAACCATTACAAACATGGTGTTAAAACTTAAAGTTGACACAAATATTGTAATGTCCATAACCTAAACCCTCAACCTTTATACAAAAATTTAACCCCCTTTTAAAAGCCATATGTTTTACATTAATTTTCTTATGATTTAAGTGATTGAATTGAATAATCATTAAAAAAAATATATTTTTACCTATTTAATTATTTTTTCTAAATAAAATCATCATTATTTTTTATGTCCTTGATTGATTTTTTTTTAAAAATACATTGAAATTCATTTTACACTGTGTGGATTAGAGGTTTAACTATGAAATAAAGAGGTTTAACCAAAATATAGAAATGTTTTGTTGAAAGGTATAGCTTTAGCCTAAAAGATATAAAGGAATTGTTAGGAGGTAAAAGTTTAACCAACAAATAGAAATGTTTTGTTAAAAGGTCGAGGTTTAGGCAAAAAAAGATATAGGTTATGCCAAGAGTTAAAAGTTTTACCAAGAGAGAAAAAAATAGCCTAGAAGAAATATAAGTGTTGCGAAGAGTTAAAAGGTTAGCCAATAATAGAGAGAAAAAGTTTAGCTTGAAAGACATATAAGTTTTTCCAAGAATAGAAATAGGTTTTCTCAAAGAAAAAAGTTTAATCAAGAAGGGATATATGTTTTGCTCAGAGAAAAAAAATTAGCCAAGAAGATATGTAGATTTTGCGAAGAGATAAATGTTCAGCCAAAAAAAGATATAGTTTTTACCAAGAAATAAAAGTTTAACCAAGAAAGGATATAGGTTTTGTTAAGAGAGAAAATTTTAGCCAAAAAGATATATAAGTTTTGCCAACTATAGTAGTTGGACAGTTAGGGACAATGAACATACATGTAACAGCAGTGGAGATGCTCGGGAAAAAAGAAAGACAGTGAAACTCAATTTACTACCAAAATTGATAGTTTTCTGAGTTTCATCCCCCCTTATTGCTAATGTACTTATTTTGCCAGTGTTTTTTAATCTCACCCTGTATATGACCAAACTTAGTGTTATGGTGCTGTCTTGTTCTGACTTTACTGATAACTCTATTAATTGAGATTGGGTTCATGTACTACTGAGTCATAACGGGCATCCAGTGGATGGTGCGCTGGTCACTGCTGGTTCACTTTCGCCCATCTGTTCTTGTACTCTCTCTGGATCAGCTGGCGCGGGTACTTGAACAGCAAGCTCCGTAATCAATAGTGTAAGTCTGGTACACAGCTGGTACTCATTATCTTTCTGCTACACAGACGCGCAATGAATATCTCTGGTGGGAACTTGGAAGCCAGCTAGGGCAATGGCCGCAAATGTCGCCCACTTGGTTTATGCGCGCAGTACAGGACCCATGTTTCTGCCACAACAGCACGTTAACAAGTACACGAATAGTTGGTAGGTTCCAGTGAATAAATGCCTATGGATTGTTGAGGACAATCACAACAGCAGGCTCTTTTAGTGTTCGTCGGAGAAATGAATAATTTCACGGAAGTTTGCAAATTGTCTCACTTTTCTTTGTTGGCAAAGCACGTGCACCAAGTGAACATGAGAACACACTTGCCTCGCACTTCAGTCATTTAATTTATCTGCCTTAAATAAAGCTGCAACGAAGCTCAATTTTCTTACAACCACTCAATTCTGCAAGTTCGATCTTTATTTTTACCAGTGACGCTGTGTGGGGGGAGTCCATCCAAGGACAACCATAAGAGTTTGTCAGAGAAAGGACTTACGGGTTTCATGGAAGGCTTCAACTTGACAATTTTACAACTATAATTTAAGAGTGTGCAGTGCTTCAAATGAGAAATCACTACTTTCCTTTTCATTGGCCCATCATAAAACAATTAATCAATTTTCCAAGATGTAGGTCCTCCTCAGTTTTGCAAGTGTAGAACTTAAGGCAAAGCATTTGGGATTAAGTGAGGAGCTATTGGGAACACACTGGGGAACACATTAGGAACTTGAGGAACATGTTGAGAACCCATTGAGAACTTGATGGGAATACATTAACAACGACAAAAATCCACACCCTCACTCCCCCTGAATGCACAAATGTCAGGGAGTGTCTGCTATCGTTACATAAAGGTTTGCCAAAAAATTTCTAGTTCCATTTGATGTACAACACCTGAAAAGCAATTTACAACAAGCACTAAACAGGACTCATATTTTAAATGCAGCATCAATCTCAATGCAGTTCCAAGATCGTGTTCAATAAGAAAACTAATGAATTTTTTAATCATTGTGCGTGAACTATGATTAATGCATTAAGTATTTTTCTTGCACAATTCTTTCAAGGGAAAACAATGTGACTCAGTGTGATTAAAAGTTCTACCTTCACCTCAAAGGTCTAGGATAGAATTGTTTTTTCAAAACAATTTGATTTTATGGACAGATGAAATAGAGGATGTAATCTTTGAGTAATTTCCTCAAGCTAGTTGTCACAAGAAGAAAAAAGAGAAGCCCCTTGACCAAGTTGTTCAATGAAAATCTGTAAAAGTGCACAATACTTCATCCATTTTGTAATGTTTCTCTAAATCATGCAACATTTGACAATGAAAAATTGAAAAAACAATGTTGCAAAATATGGATGAAAGGTTGATATAAAAACGTTTGCATTGTATGGATGATAAGTTGCATATTGAATGAAAACTTGAAAAAAGATTGCATCCTATGAATGAAAAATATCCGTTTGCCCCACGGAACCATGCAAATGTTGTCTCATGGTGAGTCACATATTTTACATCTTTATCTTTTTAAATTAATGTCAAATTTCCGGCACCAACATTTGGGGTTAATGTTGTTTTATATATAAAAATTATGTTGCATCATAGACTCACTTGTGAGCATCCCAAGAAAGGTTTAGCAAATGGTGATAGATTTGTAGAAACTGTCTAACAGGGTTTTTCGTTCAAATTTGTGAAGTTGGCGGACTGGGTACATCCAAAGGATGACTGAGCGAATTTTGGCTAGAGGTCAGACAAGAGAGTCAATTTTTAAAGAATCCTACCTAGTACTGACGACCTTAAAGAACTCATTGTCTAAATATGGCGACTTTTTTTACTTTTTTTTCTCTCAAAATATGGTGTCTTTTTTGTATTCTTCTAAAAAGACTCCTTCTCTCAATTCACACTGAATTTTACTTTTTTCATAGTGCGAAAATCTGCCAAAAATGAAAAAGCTGCTGTCCAAGATGTAAATAGATGTTGGAAGACACGCGCCCCTCCTCCCCCGCCCTCTCCTCTAAAATACAAGTGGAAGTGTGCCAAAAAACATTCAAATTTTATTTTCAAATTTTCATGATGTTTTTCTCAAAAATCAGGGAATATGTGAAAAAAATTTCAGGTTATAGACAGGTCGTCTACTGCCTTCTTTATTCCAGTTTTTAGCTACCCCAAAAAGATAAGACAAGCCAACAAGACAAGTCCTTCACTGTCCAGGCATCAGTTACATGCAGCAACCAGTGTCTTCATCTCTTTCACACGCATAGCAGCGAGTGAAACTCCATCACTAGCTCATTTGTGGCAGAGCATGTCCTGTTAGCGTTAGGTCTTGTACTTCATTACCACTGTTTTGATTGTTTTGGTTTTCTCTCTTGTGTTTATATTTGCTTTGACATGCCTTGTAGTTATTGTGACTGGATTTCCATCCTTCGTTATATATATATTTACAGTGTTCTCCTTCCAGTATTGGTGAGGGTGTCTGCTACCAGTAAAGCCCATGTCCAGTGGTGGTGATGGCTCCACCAGTAGCGACGCCCATTACATTCAGTGGCCACCCCCTAATACTAGTTTCTGAATATTTAAAAACCTGCTCCCATTTCTGTAGTGGAATTGGGTTAGAGCCAACCAGCCTCCATGACTGCACCAGTTGGCCGTTCTGTCCACAGGATGGGCTGTGTTTTTCATCCGTCTTTTCACCTTACATTAACCAACATCTTCTCACAGTCAATGCTTTTGCCTGCTCACCTTTAACCGTTTTTTTTGGGGGCGAAATTTTTCCCAACCCTTACCCTCCATACTACCCTCCCACCTAGTTACCCTACTAACCTACCTACTCTACTGACCTACCCGTTAGCCTAAACCTTAAACCAAACCCACTAACAACCAATCCTTTACCTACCTTTTGTATCTTTCCTAGGCAAAACTTATATATTTTTAAACTAAATGTTTTTTTTGGCAAAACTTTTTTTTTTCCTGTGTTAAACTTTTGTCTGTTGGTAAAACTTATATTTATTTTTGGTTAAACTTTTGTCTATTGATAAAACCTGTATTTTTTTTGGCAAGACTTTTCTCTTTTGGCAAAACCTATATCTTTTCTTGGGTAAACTTTTCAGTTTTGGAAAAACCTACATCTATTCTTGGGTACACTTTTCTCTTTTGGAAAAGTCTATATTTTTTTTTAGCTAAACTTTTCTCTCTTGATCTTGAACTTTGTTCATTGAATGCTGAGTTTGATCACTTCATACTGAGTTGCAACTTTTCATACTGAGATTTAATAAAATGTCTTTACTTTGCAGATACCACTGAAAGAGGGGGTAGGAAGTCACAAGAGGCCCAAAGACAGGGTGACGACCGTTACGTTACTTTATGGATAACTCTAATATCTGGTTTCAGCTTGGGAACCCATTTTGTCAGAAGTAGGTCCTATATTTATATGTAAATACGTATGAAAAAAGAGGATTACTAAGTAAATACATGATGTATATAGAGGTATCGGCTCTTTTTTACTACCTAGCTAGTAACAACCCACTTGAGGTGCAACTGAGGGTAGCCACCATGGTTACCTACAGAACTGGAAACCAACGGAAAATTGTTTCCTGACCACTTGTCATCCATGTTTCATGATGCATGGTAGTTCCTGGGCCCTTTCTCTGGTAAACCCATGAGAAGGGGAAACCGTGGGTGTCGTGGTCGTATGTGCTGGGTCACACCCACTGAGAAGATGCAAAGTTTGTTTCAATAATGAAGCCATGAAAGACCACATCTTTTCCTTGCCCTATAAACCACTGGGTGGGTGGTTGTTGGAATCTGTTATAACCTTTCAGTCCAAGTTTTTGAAATTTTTCAAATTCAACCAACCCGTGTGCTTGGCTTTTATTAAAACTTCGGACTAAGTAATTTCAGGTTCTGGGTATTTGAAAAAAATCAACGGACTGGCTGGTTTCCTCAAAGAACCAAAGGTTCAGGGTAGATTCTTTGACTGTTTCTTTGAATTTTTTAAATCTGTAGTTTGGGGTTAAAATCAATTGTTTCATTTGCTAAAAAATCACTGGTCCAAGTTCCATATACCCAACCCTTACCCACCGGGTCTTTCTTAGAAAAAGTGAGACCCACCCAACATGGCTGTAAACTTTGCTGAAAAAACACGCTTCTCAAAACTACTAACTACTGCACGAAAACCCACAATGAGCCTCCAGTTTAATGCGCAAGAACCGAAGGTACCATGTCAAACCTGGCTACCACATGCTACAAATTCATTGATTTAGTTCCTGTGCAGGCTAAAGCCCAAGGCTGTGGGGGTAACTACTAGTACCACCTAGTATCTACCCAATGGGTATCAAGAGGAAAAATGAAAAAAAGTGGGGTTTTTCAAATGCTGATAAAGCTCTCTAGATTTTTTTTGTGCATGGGGGAGAACCCTCATTTTTGGGAATCAGACCCCATCCCAGAGAGAGGGTTATTTCACCCATATGGAGGGCATTATGCCAAATATTGGGTGGAAGAACCCTCTGTACAATTCAGTAATCGGGGGCATTGAAAACGGGCACCCATTACTTGACTGTTGAAAAACAGAGCGAACTGAGTCACTGTTGGTGCCGGTGAATGCCTGGTCTCAGGGCAGGACACCCCAGACCTCAGGCTCCACCCTCGATGCCAGGGCATAGTGCCCTGCAAGGCCTTCTTATACACAGAACATCCCATTTGGTAGGCATTCAATTTTCCAAAAGGCCCTGCAATCAGTGGAGGAAAGAATATGCTGGGGTAAGGTGACCTCCAATTAGACTACAGAATTTGAATGAAGTCTTTCCATGTTAGGTGAGCAATATTTCACTGATAGAAAAATTGTCTTTTGCAATTCGTCTCATCCAATTATATATGTCCTATGCAATTAAAAAATAACTCTATGCAACATTGTTCAGTTGTATACGACATGTTTAATTACATAAAACAAGTTGCAAGAAACAGTTTTTTTTTCTAGTGTTTAGCGAGTTGACACTGCAACCCACTCCACCACTACTGGAAGCGCACTACAAGTAGTGTCCATCTTTTTTTGGGGCTTAACATGGCTATAAAGAAGCCTCACTCAAAAATGTTGAAGCACTGGGTACTGATGTGGGTGCTGGTTCACCCTGGCCAGTTGATGACACATTTGTGTGGCAAATTTTGTGGTTTCATTCATTTCTATATAACCTATAGATGCTGTTTATTGTAAAGTGACAGGTATGTAATATGTGTAATGTTCAAGTGTGAAAAAGGTTTATTGCCAAATCAGCTGAAGCCGTACAACTCTGTTGTTATCATCCATGGTTGTGACAGATGAGTATGGGGTACAGCCCAGGATGAAGAGTGAGGTGTTGGATTTTTGTTGTTCTCAATATGTTCCCATCAAGTTCCTAATGTGTTCCTCAACATGTTCCCAATAGCTCATCACTTTATCCCAAATCCTCCACCCGAAGTTCTACTCTTGTAATCTACATAACCAGTCCAAACGAGGAGATTAAAATATATTTATTTCAAGACTGTCAAAAGATTTTATTTTTATTTTTTTGGTGATGGGCCAATCTTTCTTTCTTTTAATTTAACAATACCCGGACCAGAGAGGTCCATTTGACGACAATTACCTAGTCGGTTTGAGCAAAACGCTCCTGTTGTCCAGGCAAGAAACTAAGTACAAAGCTACTGCTTTCTCATTAGCCGAATGCATCAATTCAGGCAGCAAGCTGCACGGGTCAACTGTTTCCCTAGTTGTTGACCAAACTTGCACCGAATGTCCTGATGGGCTGGGCATGTCAAACACGGACGGGTTTGGGGACCGAAACTATGTAGTTTTATTACATAGCTATATAAACCTATGTCCTTGGTTGCACAACCACTTTTGCACCCTTCTATGGTCTATGCAAGCCTCACCATTCTCCTATGACGAACTAAACACAAGTAACACCAAAATCATTCGAAACAAAAAAAAGCCCAAATTCCTTCACAACAAACTTTGCATTCACACAATAATTATGTAACAAGTGAAGGTGTTTTCAAGGTCACAACACCCCCTTATATACTACCTAAAAGGAAACTACTCGAGAAATTACCTATCACATAAAATAATCACAAGATAATTAATCACATGTCTACCCATGTGATTCCCCATAAAATAATCACAAGATAATTAATCACATGTCTAAAAGGAAACTATTCGAGAAATTACCTATCACATAAAATAATCACAAGATAATTAATCACATGTCTACCCATGTGATTCCACATTAAAAGATAATTATCCATGTGATTTCCCATAAAATAATCACAAGATAATTAATCACATGTCTACCCATGTGATTCCTCATTAAAAGATAATTACCCATGTGATTACCCATAAAATAATCATTAGATAATTAATCACATGGTGCATATGACTTTTTCCTATGTGAAAGTCAATGACCAAATTTACTTTAAGAAATTTTATCCCTTACCCCCCCAGGTAATCTTGTATTTATGTTGAGTTACACATGGAGTTACAGGCACACTAATAGTAGGTGGTCTTCATCCTCAACAGCTCCGAGGGGACATAGTCGACAAACCCTATCTCTTCTCGGGACCCTCTCAACTTTACATGCCTGCCACACTCTACCTCCAAACGATGGTTGGCACATCTGAACCCTGAGTTGAACATTTGTGATCACTTGCCAATCAAAGATGCCCATCACAAAAGAAAAATAAATGAAACTTTCTGGTCCCCGCAACCAATTAATATTAATCAATAATGCAACCAACAGTACATTGGGTGCATTATGGTGACCTTGGCGACACACCCAACGTAATGGGCAAGGGCAAGACCATTCCATGACATTAAGGTCACCATAGAACAGTTTTAGCAATTCTTTAAGAAATTCAACAAAGAAATTGGTTAGTATTATGAGTGTATGATTGTCACTGGAAGATTCTGTCATATAATGTGATCAAGAAAATGACATAATCTGTCACCCCAGACATTAATCTGTACATAGCCTGCTATCTAGTATGCCATAAACATAATTTCGCATGTTATGGACAGCAAAGGTGCCTGACATTCATCTTGTATCTCATCAAATTTTGTGGGAATATTTTAGACAGTAGAAGGGCCGACAGGTTAAATAATTTGTGAGGGTACATTTTCTACCGCTGGCCGGAGTAAAGACCTTGGCCAGTTGAACATTTTCCAGTCATTTCCCCTCTACAGAAACTATAAATAGTATGATCATTGTTTGCAGTAGTTGGACCTGACACTTGATACCATCGCTCGTATTATGTACATAAAACTTGAATGTAAGGATTTATGAGGAGGACAGGAGGACCAGTGCTTTTTTTCCAATCTTGCGCTGTTGTAGGGGAGGTTCCCATATGAGTGGGTTCTCCTGAGGGAGAGTCCCACCAGAGTGGTAGCCCCAGGGCATCCCCAACCAATGAAGAACACATGAGTATGGGAACCTCCAGGTAAGCAAAGATCTCTTCTCTTTCTTTCCTCCATTCTTTCCTTCTTGTTTTTTTGAATTTTCCTGATCTGTCCCTTTCCTCCTTGTGTTTTTGAATTTTCTTGATGCATCCCATCAAAAAATCCTTCCATGGGATCATGGGAATGTAGAAATATGGTGGGATTGTAAGACACGGACGGGTTTGGGGACCGAAACTATGTGTTTTGTCACATAGTTATGGAGATCTATGCTATTGGTTGCACATCTACTTTCTCATCCACCTTTTGTCCTCACACAAACAACACCAAAACATGTCTATGCATAAGTGATGGGCTTCATCATTCTCCTACCATAAACCTCACACAATCAACACTAAAACATGAGTCTATGCGTAGGTGGTGAGCCTCAACATCCCTCAACCACAAACCTCACACAATCAACATCAAGACATGAATCTATGCGTGGGTAGTGAGCTTAACATCCTTCTACCACAAACCTCACACACTCAACATCAAAACAATCGAAACCAAAAGCCTTTCTAAACATCAAAACTTCCATAACAACTTTGTATTCAAATTGTAACTCTTTACAATGGGAGGAGGTGTGTGTTAAGGTCACAAACACCTCCTTATATACTAACCCAAAGGAAACAAGTCAAGAACCTTCCAAAGGTTATCCTACACATAATTTAAACATAAGGAAACAAAATCACATGTTTCCCATGAGATTCCATATTTAATTAATCCTAAGGAAATAACTCAAGGAACTTCCAAAAGTTATCCTCCACATAATTTAAACATAAGGAAACAAAATCACATGTTTCCCATGAGATTCCATATTTAATTAATCCTAAGGAAATAACTCAAGGAACTTCCAAAAGTTATCCTCCACATAATTTATCATAAGGAAACAAAATCACATGTTTCCCCATGAGATTATACATTTAATTAATCTAAAGGAACCAAAATCACATGGTTCCCCCATGTGATTCCACATTCAATTAAAAGGAATGACATCACATAATTTTCCATGTGATTTCACCTTTAATTACAAGAATGACATCACATGGTGCACATGCACCATGTCCATTCATTTACCCCTTTTGTATAATTAATTAACTAATTAAATAATTACATCAAGTTACCTCTAACAAATTACTAAGGTAATTATGAAATTACCCATCAAGTTACATCACTCCCAAACTCATTATGGATTCCGTCCTCGGAATCAGATATCCAAAATCTTCTTCAATTTGTCATGATTAATGCGGTCTGGATATGGTGAGCCATCAACATTTTCAAGCTCATAAGACCCATTATCAGCAAACACCTTTCTGATAACAAAAGGTCCAAACCACTTGGGTAACAGTTTCTTATAAGCCCTACGATGATGTCGAGCATCAAACATCATGACAAGGTCGCCTTCTTCGAACTCCCTTCTCTTCACCTTCTTGTCGAAAGCCTTCTTTTGTTGAGCCTGAGCGACTTCAATGGATTGGTAGGCTTTCAACTGCAACTCATCCAACTCGTTAAGTTGCAACAATCGATGATGTTGGGACTCATCCAAAGGAAGTCTCATTGTTGTGGCAGTGCGTAACGTCATCACTTCCAGCTCAATGGGTAAAAGCGCCTCCATCCCATAGGTTAAGCGAAAAGGTGAGTACCCTGTGGCAGTTTTGTATGTGGTGTTGTAAACCCACACAACATGGTGAATTTTGAGATCCCAGTCACAAATATTCACATGAACCTCGGCCTCTTTTGCCAACATGGAACACAAAGTCCTATTGGTCCTTTCTACTAGGCCATTAGTGCTAGGTTTATACATAGTGGTAAACCTGTGTTTCACTGCTAGGCGTGCTAACAGGTTTTCCACAACCTCACTCAAAAACTGGGGACCATTATCAGAAACAATTTCAAGTGGTGCCCCAAATCGAGTAAAGACTCGTTCATACAGAAATCGTGCTACTTCTTGTTTCACTGAGGATTTCAAGGCACGTACTTCTGCAAACTTTGTAAGGTAGTCCGTGGCAACTATAATGAATCGATGCCCTCTCCTAGTCATTGGCAATGGGCCCATCAAATCAATTCCCCATTTTTCAAAAGGTCCTAAAGGGGGTATAGGATGTAAAGGGCCACTTACAGTAGACCTTTGTGCGTAGGCTTGACACACATCACAACTCTTGCAATAATCATGGGCATCCTTGAAGAGGGTGGGCCAATAATAACCTGCTTGCAAAATCTTTTCTGCAGTGATTCGTCCTGCAAAGTGACCTCCACAAAACCCATCATGAAACTCGTACAAAAGACGTGAGATGTCACGTTTTCCAATGGTTCGTCGTAGAACACCATCCCTTCCTTGGAAGTAGAGCTGATTGCCTATCATCGAGTAATTTCTACTCTTGTGTGCAATCCTTGTTCGTATTGCCTTTGTGGCTCCATCTGGGAACCTCATGCCATCTAGGTATTGAATGATCTCCCGATATTCTTCAGGTGCTTCTTCTGCATTAATGGTCATGATTGCAGCATCGGGAAAGTCGTCATCCTCTGAAACATCACCCACTCCTTCATATGCTCTTGTAAGGCCATCTACATTGCCATGTCGCCTCCCTGGACGATGGACAATGTCAATGTCAAACTCCTCCATCAAGAGTAGCCATCGAGCAAGTCGACCACTTGGATTGGGTTTGTTAACCAAGTAGGTTAAGGCCTTGTGATCTGTCACAATTTTGGCCTTGTACCCCATCAAGTAATGGCGAAACTTTTTGAGAGAGAAAATAACTGCAAGACCTTCCTGCTCGGTCACAGTATAATTCTTCTCTGCTGAAGTTAATTGTCTACTAGCAAAATGAATGGGATGGTCATGCCCATTTTCGTCTAATTGTGATAGTGTGGCTCCCACCGCTTCTCCTGATGCATCACAATACACTAAAAATGGTATGTTCCAATCTGGAGTTCGAAGGATTGGCGCAACTTGAAGAGCTGACTTCAATTGTTCGAATGCTCGTCTTGACACCTCGTCCTCCATTGGTGCAGGTGCATCTTCACGCAAGAATCGTGTTAAAGGACGTGCTTTTGCCGCAAACATGTGTATGAACCTTCGATAGTAACCTACCATCCCCAAGAAACCTCGAAGAGCTTTCTTCGAGGTGGGAAAAGGAAGCCCTGAAATCCTATCAAGCTTTTCAGGATCTGTAGCTACCCCATCCTTTGACACAATGTGTCCAACCATCTTCCCTTGCGAAAAACCAATTGTGGTTTTCTCAGGGCTCAAAGTCACTCCTGAATCGTCCAAACGTTGAAAGACTAACTCAAGTTTGGCGAGGTGAGAAGCTCTATCACTATAAACCCCAAAGTCGTCAATGAAAACCCGTAGGAAAAGGCCCAGAAATGGATCAAAGACCTTGTTCATCAACCGTTGAAATGTCCCTGGAGCATTGCACAGACCAAAGGGCATTACTGTGTAGCAAAATGTGCCCCAAGGTGTGGTGAATGTGGTCTTCAATTGATCTTCTGGAGCAATTTTCACCTGGTGGTAGCCCCTGTATCCATCTCCAAATGTGTACATCTCGTGCCCTGCCACCTCTTCCAAAATTTCTTCACAAAATGGCAAAGGGTAACGGTCTTTCTTAGTTACTTTGTTTAAGGCTTTGTAGTTGACACACACCCTTAGCTTGCCATTCTTCTTTAACGCCAACACCACAGGAGAAACCCACTCAGTTGTCTCCACATGTCTGACGAACCCTGCCTCCAACAACTTGTCGAGCTCCTCCTTCACCATGGCCGTGTATCTTGGATTCCACCTCCCTTGCTTGGTCCTGATTGGCTTGGCATTTGGTAACAGTTCAATCTTGTGTTGCTCCATGGTGACCTCCCTCAAGTCCTTGTAGCTGAAAGCAAAAAGATGGATATACTTACGTAGTAGATCCTCGTATTGCTTCCTTTCCTCCGATTGAAGGTCTGGTCCCAGTTGAATCTTGTTTAGACGCTCCTCGACCTCTCCTTCTGTTAACAAGCATGGACTGGATTGGTTATCACCCCCTTGAACCCCTTGACCCGACAAAGTTCCAACTTTGGGGATTGTCTCCAAAGCATATAACCCTACCTCCTCTTCACTAGAATCATCCGTGTAAATCCCTTCAGAGCTAGAACTTTGGTCTGTTTCTGATTCATCCTCATACTCACTCGTCCCACCAGAGCTTTTCACAAAATTGGCAAATGGAACTCTTTGTCGGTTAGGACGAACCCCGATGGTCATGTATCCCTCGCCCCAATAATTCCTTGCATGTGACTTCGTTAACCAAGGCCTTCCTAATATCATTGGATAAGCCCCATCTTCCTCCAAAACCACATGGAAATCTATAATGGTAGAGACCCTCATTACAGTGATCACCACATCGTTAATGACTCCTTCTGGCCTAACAACTCGCTTGTTAGCCATCTTTAAGGTTACTGAGGCTGGCCTGTCAATCTTCAAGCCTAAGTACATCATTGCAGGAATTGTCATCACATTGACTCCTGCCCCTCCATCCACCAACACTCCGCGCAACACTGATCCATTGCATTGCACATCAATGATCGGATCACATTCGCGCTCAGCTGCTATGGCATTCAAAGGTGAAGGTACCTTTGGGACTTTAGGTGCTGACAATCCCTTCCTCAGCTCCCTTCGAGCTGACGGCACCATCGCCACCAACTGTCCAATGGTGATGTCCGCTTTCTGAGATCCCACATCCTTCACCACAGAATAAGGACCGGAATCTCTAGAAATTGGAAAGTCTTGGAATCCAAATCTCCGCCTTCGGTTCTTTTTCTTCTCTTTTGGGGCCCTCGCCATCTCCTTGAACCTTTTGACGCTTGCATCGGGATGAGAAGTGCCCTCCGCTGGTCGTTTAGATTGGGCCATGACATCAATTGTATCTTCAGGGATTTTGAGGCTCCTTTCCAAACCCATCAAAGCCTTTTCGCGCCCTTCACTCATTGGCTCAATTAAATGTACTTGAGCCTTGCCCTTCTCTTCTGTAGAAAATCTTCGAGTAGAGGGGCCTGCATTCTCTCTGGTAGCCAAGGCTGGCAAGTTTGGACATTCTCTTGAATAATGTCCCATCTCCCGACACCTGTAACATTGAATTGTTGACAGGTCCCTCTCCACGTTTTTACTCTTACTCGTCCTTGGTTGCAACAGATGGAGGCTTAGCTGGTTCATTTGGTTAATCATTTGCTCCATAGCCGACTCCATGCGAGAGTTCACTTCCGGATGCTTCCGTAATTCTGGCTCAGTCGAAAATTGCACGGTTTTTGCCGTGGGTCGCACAGTTGGTCGTGGAACTTCCTCCATGCTCACCTCCTTCTTTTCAGCAACTGCTGCTGCTTCTTCGAACGTCGTCGTCTGTTCATATCTCACTTGTTGTCGTAATTCTGACAACAGACCAATGGTGAAATGTTCTAGTACCAATGCATTGACTCCCGCAAAGATTGGATCAGTTCCTTCATGACCCTGTGCTCTAAGACACCCTTGGAGTTTATTCTGCAACGTCATTGTCCTCTCCTTATACTCTCTTACTGACTCTAAAGCCCCTTGCTTTAGTTGGCTCAGTTCAAGTATTAAGTTCTGGTAGACGTTCTTCACAGAAAACTCCTTCACTAGAGCCTTAGTTATGTCAATCCATGATCCTCTCAACTCTTCCGTTTGTCGCTCAAACCAAAGTGATGCCGAACCCTCTAAGAATTCAGGAAGAAAATTAAGCCATTCCACAGCGGTCCTAAGCCCCGTACCAATACAAGCCCGTTTGTATTCCCTTAAAAACATTTCGGGGTCCTCACCCTTACTTCCCCTAAAAACTGGAATAACCATATTGATTCTTGTTTTGTTTCAAAGAAAAAAAACAAAAACAAACACCCAACCTAATTGAATCTTTTTACCAACTATCGCTTAGCTTTTACAACCTTTCCTCGTGAATAAGGAAATTCCCAAGGGCCCGAGTTGCACTCATAACAAAATCCTCCCTATCCTCTCGGTGTAAATCTCTAAAAGGACCAGACATTTCCAATCCTGCCATTATCCTATTTAAATGCCTAGATTGAAAAACAACATTTACAAGATCCTGGCTATCACGAGTATCAATTACGCCTCCACTCCACATGACATGCAAGTTATTAGTTCTGGCGTAATCTAGAGTCGCATCTCTCTTCCTAAGCCAAATGAGTAGATGCTGCTCTTCTGTGATTGTCCTTTGGCGTTGCCTTGCAGGTTCCAAGTCGGGTTGAAGTCCAGATTCCTCTCGTCTTCTACGTAATTGTGATACTACCACACTTGGTTCACCTACAGCCCCAGGCTCCTCCAAAGGTCTTTCAACAGGAGTCCTTGGCCTAGTGACTCCTAATGTCAATGATGGAGTTTGTTGCCTATCTTCGGGAAACTGTGTACCAGGGGAGTCAGGAGCCTGTCCTAACGTTGACATTAATGTTTTTACTAAAACAACAATTCTAGAAATAAAACATATATGCTTTTTATTTCTTCCAACAACCTAAAACACTTCTTGTAAGAAGTTTAAAGGTTTTAACAGGGTCTAATGAACATAAGCTTACTCAAGAATATTTACGATCCTTCATAAACTTCTATTTACATCCTCTCATATGGCTTAACACGTGCCATCTTCTTTTCCTTTCTTGCATGTAGCCTTTCTTTGCGAATCTTTTCAAATTCTCGCAAATCTGACTCTAACTCATGCCTAGGATTGCAAGTTACATCCAAAAGAAGACTTGGGGTCAACAAGAACAATTCATGTTTGTGGTCCTCAAGATGCTGCTTCACGCGTTGAATTGTGCACCCAACTCGATTTGGCTTGCCTTTTGTAATCTCAATCGCCAGAAGTTGAATCTGCTCCACCCATGTGGCCACTTCTGTCCATGATTCGGGGATAAACAAATTGCCTTGCATCCCTCGTTGTAAACAACAACAACAATTTGCTCTCTCCTTCTCTTTCCCTTCTTCCCACCAAGTTTTCCACGACACAATTAATTGTCTCCACACAATTTCACAACACAATTAAATGTCCTCCCACAATTTCACAACACAATTAACATAGACTCGGGTCCCGGCAACGGAACCAAAAAGATGTAAGACACGGACGGGTTTGGGGACCGAAACTATGTGTTTTGTCACATAGTTATGGAGATCTATG
This sequence comes from Sphagnum contortum, assembly GCA_963920785.1. NCBI lineage: Eukaryota > Viridiplantae > Streptophyta > Sphagnopsida > Sphagnales > Sphagnaceae > Sphagnum > Sphagnum contortum. Next base: position 545,831 of record OY987288.1, read on the forward strand.
CTATTGGTTGCACATCTACTTTCTCATCCACCTTTTGTCCTCACACAAACAACACCAAAACATGTCTATGCATAAGTGATGGGCTTCATCATTCTCCTACCATAAACCTCACACAATCAACACTAAAACATGAGTCTATGCGTAGGTGGTGAGCCTCAACATCCCTCAACCACAAACCTCACACAATCAACATCAAGACATGAATCTATGCGTGGGTAGTGAGCTTAACATCCTTCTACCACAAACCTCACACACTCAACATCAAAACAATCGAAACCAAAAGCCTTTCTAAACATCAAAACTTCCATAACAACTTTGTATTCAAATTGTAACTCTTTACAATGGGAGGAGGTGTGTGTTAAGGTCACAAACACCTCCTTATATACTAACCCAAAGGAAACAAGTCAAGAACCTTCCAAAGGTTATCCTACACATAATTTAAACATAAGGAAACAAAATCACATGTTTCCCATGAGATTCCATATTTAATTAATCCTAAGGAAATAACTCAAGGAACTTCCAAAAGTTATCCTCCACATAATTTAAACATAAGGAAACAAAATCACATGTTTCCCATGAGATTCCATATTTAATTAATCCTAAGGAAATAACTCAAGGAACTTCCAAAAGTTATCCTCCACATAATTTATCATAAGGAAACAAAATCACATGTTTCCCCATGAGATTATACATTTAATTAATCTAAAGGAACCAAAATCACATGGTTCCCCCATGTGATTCCACATTCAATTAAAAGGAATGACATCACATAATTTTCCATGTGATTTCACCTTTAATTACAAGAATGACATCACATGGTGCACATGCACCATGTCCATTCATTTACCCCTTTTGTATAATTAATTAACTAATTAAATAATTACATCAAGTTACCTCTAACAAATTACTAAGGTAATTATGAAATTACCCATCAAGTTACAGGATCTCCGCCACTTCATAACTCCATAGGGATCTTCTGATGGGGGAGATGGCTAAAAGTACAAAGAGAAATAAAGAGAGGGGTTTTGATGGAACCAAAGTGGCCATCATCCATAAGCAGACTTAATCAAATTTTACTATAAATGAGAATTGAAAATAAAACATGTAAGCACCCCTTCATGCTCTTGGCTACCTGCTCCAACCTAATATAATGTAGGGTAATGCCCTGAGCTGTGTGCACTACCAAAATAGGTAGGGTGTCCTTAGGAAGGGCTGTAATCTAGGCCAAAACTAGTGGCAACCAATTTTAGGAATATAATTTCCATGTAACCAATGAGACGCATGGAATGAAGGAACCTCCCTTTTGTTTCCTTGTGAGGATGGGGGGGGTTTAGGGGTTGTTTTCTTCAGGTTGTGGTTGGATTGGAGAGTGGACCGTCCATGTTCACTTTCCACTTGGACAGTCAACTTTCCATTCAAGTTTTTTTTCTTGTGTGTGGTGGGGGGGTGCCAAAGCAAAGAGTTCTCAAATTCTCACAGGTTTCCCAAAAGCTTCCAAATAACACCTCACTTTTATCCCATATGCTTTGTTGTCCTCCTTTCACATATATAGTTGGGCCGAAGGTAATATTTCTAGCATCAAAATAGAACCTTCTATTTTGGAGAACCTCCATAGTTTCATTTATTTTGAGTGATGGGCCAGTCAAATTGGCTCATTGCAAGAAAATAAAAATGAACTTGGGAGGCACCTTATCTCATTATAGGAGAGGTGAATAGGAGAGGTGGGAATATGTACTTCAGAGGCGGAGCTCAGGTGGGCCCAATTCCAGCAGTGGCCAAGGGTTATTACACAGGATAAAAATTGTGTGCCTTTATTTTAAGAAATTCCAGTGTTATATGGAGGTGGTGTGTGGTGGGTGTAATCGGGGAAAAACAATGGTGGGTTTTACAGCAATGTAGTTGCAAGCAATTTCTAGGTATATTAGAAAGAACACATTCAGTTTTTACAAAATATTGAGATTTATTTTTAATGAAAACAATGGAACTAAAATTCTCAAAGATTTTCTTTTTGCATTTCACTACTTTTAAATTCACGAGACAAAAAAAAGGTTGATGAGGAGGCTATCCAAAAATATGGTCAGTGTTAGCTTTCGATGAAGTGTGCCATGGGCATTTCAATGGGAAGTAATTTGTCTATCAGTCCTTTGACAAGTTGTTTCAATTTCAACCTCCCTGCTAAAATAAAAAATGATCAATGAAACGTAACCAAGTATTTGAAGATCTATTCATGTTTACAAGGCTTCAAAATTTGTTGCTAATCACTCCCCCCATTGGAAACTTGTTAAGAATGTAACTTGTGTGATAACAAATAACATTTGATGAACATGAACACCTAAGTGATGATGTAGCTCCATGTATAAACTCAACGTAAATACAAGGTTACTTAAGGGGGGGGGGTAAGTGAATTTAGTCATAAGAGAAAATCATATGCACATGTGATTAGTATCTTGTAATTATTCCTTGAGTAGTTTCAATCACACGAGTGATTATCTTTTAACGTGGAACCACATGGGTAGAGTTATCTTGTGATTATTTTATTCCTTGAGTAGTTCCAATCACACGAGTGATTATCCTTTAACGTGGAACCACATGGGTAGAGTTATCTTGTGATTATTTTATTCCTTGAGTAATTCCAATCACACGAGTGATTATCCTTTAACGTGGAATCACATGGGTAGAGTTATCTTGTGATTATTTTATCCCTTGAGTAGTTTCGATCACACGAGTGATTATCCTTAACATGGAATCACATGGGTATAATTATCTTGTGATTATTTTATTTGATAGGTAATTCCTTGAGTAATTTCCTTTTGCATAGTATATAAGGGGGTTGTGTGACCTTGGAAAGGGCACCTTCACTTGTTACAGAATTATTGTGTGAATGCAAAGTTTGTTGTGAAGGAATTTGGGCTTTTTGTTTCGAATGATTTTGGTGCACTTGTGTTTAGTTCATTGTAGGAGATTGGTGAAGCTTGTATAGACCAAAGAAGGGTGCAAAGGTGGTTGTGCAACCAAGGACATAGGTTTATATAGCTGTGTAACAAAAATACACAGTTTCGGTCCCCAAACCCGTCCATGCTCGACATCTTTTTGGTTCCGTAACCGGGACCCGAGTCTATGTTCTTTGTGTTGTGAAACTTAATTGTGTTGTAGAATTGTGTTGTGAAACTTAATTGTGTTGTTGAATTGTGTTGTGAAACTTAATTGTGTTGTGAAATTGTGTGGTGAAACTTAATTGTGTTGTGAAACTTAATTGTGTTGTGAGAAATCAATTGTGTCGTGAGAAATCAATTGTGTCGTGAGAAATCAATTGTGTCGTGAGAAATCAATTGTGTCGTGAGAAATCAATTGTGTCGTGGAAAATTTGGGGAAAGAAAGAAAGAAAATAGGAGAGTAAATTGTTTGCGTTGAGGAATGCAGGGCAATTTATTTATCCCCGAATCATGGACGGAAGTGGCCACTTGGGTGGAAGAGGTTCAACTTCTGGTAGTGGAGATTACGAAAGGCAGGCCAAGTCGAGTGGGGTGCACAATTCAACGCGTAAAGCAACATCATGAGGACCACAAACACGAATTGTTCTTGTTGACCCCAAGTCTTCTTTTGGATGTAACTTGCAATCCTAGGCAGCAACTAGAGTCAGATTTGAGGGAATCTGAAAGGATTCATAAGGAAAAGTTGCAGGCAAGAAAGGAAAAGAAGATGGCACGTGTTAAGCCATATGGAAGATGAAAATAGAAGTCTATAAAGGATAGATAATGTTCTTTAGTAAGCTCTTGTCTGTTTGACCTTACCAAAACTTTTAAACTTTTTATACAGGAAGTGTTATAAGTTGTTGGAAGAAATACAAAAATATATATATATATTTCATTTCTTGGATTAGTCTTTTAGTGAAAAGATTAATGTCTACGATAGGACGGGCTTCTGACTCCCCTGGTACACAGTTTCCTGAAGATAGGCAAGAAACCCCATCTTTGACATTAAGAGTCACTAGGCCGAAAACTCCTGTTGAAAGACCTTTGGAAGAGCCTGGGGCTGTAGGTGAACCAAGTGTGGTAGTATCACAATTACGTAGAAGACGAGAGGAGTCTGGACTTCAACCCGACTTGGAACCTGCAAGGCAACGCCAAAGGACAATCACAGAAGAACAACATTTACTCATTTGGCTTAGGAAGAGAGATGCGACTCTAGATTACGCCAGAACTAATAACCTGCATGTCATGTGGAGTGGAGGCGTGATCGATACTCGTGATGGCCATGATCTTGTAAATGTTGTCTTTCAATCTAGGCATTTAAATAGGATAATGGCAGGATTAGAGATGTCTGGTCCTTTTAGAGAATTACACCGTGAGGATAGGGAAGATTTTGTTATGAGTGCAACTCGGGCCCTCGGGAATTTCCTTATTCACGAGGAAAGGTTGTAAAAGCTAAACGATAGTTGGTAAAGAGATTTAATTAGTTTGGGTGTTTGTTTTTGTTTTTGTTTTTCTTTGAGACAAAACAAGAATCAATATGGTTATTCCAGTTTTTAGGGGAAGTAAGGGTGAGGACCCTGAAATGTTTTTAAGGGAATACAAACGGGCTTGTATTGGTACGAGGCTTAGGACCGCTGTGGAATGGCTTAATTTTCTTCCTGAGTTCTTAGAGGGTTCGGCGTCACTTTGGTTTGAGCGACAGACAGAAGCATTAAAGGGATCATGGGATGACATAACTAAGGCCCTAGTGAAGGAATTTTCTGTGAAGAATGTCTACCAGAACTTAATACTTGAACTGAGCCAACTAAAGCAAGGGGCTTTAGAGTCAGTAAGAGAGTATAAGGAGAGGACAATGACATTGCAGAATAAACTCCAAGGGTGTCTTAGGGCACAAGGTCATGAAGGAACTGATCCAATTTTTGCGGGAGTCAATGCATTGGTGCTAGAACATTTCACCATCGGTCTGTTGTTAGAATTGCGACAACAAGTGAGGTATGAACAGACAGCGACATTTGATGAAGCAGCGGAGGTGGCCGAAAAGAAGGAGGTGAGCATGGAGGAAGTTCCACGACCAATTGCGCAACCCATGGTGAAGGCAGTTCAATTATCGACTGAACCAGAGCTGCGAAAACATCCAGAAGTGAGTTCGCGCATGGAGTCGGCCATGGAACAAATGATCAATCAAATGAACCAGTTGAGCCTCCATCTACTACAACCAAGGATTAGTAAGAACAGGAACATGGAGAGGGACCTGTCGACAATCCAATGTTACAAGTGTCGGGAGATGGGTCATTATTCAAGAGAGTGTCCAAACTTGCCAGCCTTGGTCACTAGAGAGAACGCAGGTCCTTTTACTCGAAGGTTCTCTGCAGAAGAGAAGGGCAAGGCTCAAGTACATTTAATTGAGCCGATAAGTGAAGGGCGAGAGAAGGCCTTGATGGGTTTGGAGAGGAGCCTCCAAATCCCTGAGGATGTGGTCGATGTCATGGCCCAAACTAAGCGACCGGTGGAAGACGCTACTCATCCTGACACAAGTGTCAAGAGGTTCAAAGAGATGGCGAGGACCCCAAAAGAAAAGAAGAAGAATCGGAGGCGAAGGTTTGGCTTCCAAGACTTTCCAATTTCTAGAGATTCTGGTCCTTATTCTGTGGTGAAGGATGTGGGATCTCAGAAAGCGGACATCACCATTGGACAGTTGGTGGCAATGGTGCCGTCATCTCGAAGGGAGCTTAGGAAGGGATTGTCAGCACCTAAAGTCCCAAAGGTACCTTCACCTTTGAATGCCATAGCAACTGAGCGTGAATGTGATCCAATCATTGATGTGCAATGTAATGGATCAGTGTTGCGTGGAGTGTTGGTGGATGGAGGGGCAGGAGTCAATGTGATGACAATTCCTGCAATGAGGTACTTAAGGCTGAAAATTGATAGACCTGCCACAGAAACCTTAAAGATGGCCAACAAACGAGTTGTTAGGCCTGAAGGAGTCATTAGCAATGTTGTAATCACTGTAATGAAGGTTTCCACCATTGTGGATTTCCATGTGGTACTAGAGGAAGATGGGGCTTATCCAATGATATTAGGTAGGCCTTGGTTAACAAAGTCGCATGCAAGGAACTATTGGGGCGAAGGATACATGACCATCGGAGTTCGTCCTAACCGACAAAAAGTTCCATTTGCCAATTTTGTGAAAAGCTTTGGAGGGACGAGTGAATATGAGGATGAGTCAGAAACAGACCAAAGCTCTAGTTCTGAAGGGATTTACACCAATGATTCTAGTGAAGAGGAAGTAGGGTTGTATGCTTTGGAGACAATCCCCAAAGTTGGAGTTTTGTCGGATCGAAGGGGTCAAGGGTGAGATAACCAATTCACTCCATGAATGTTACCAGAAGGAGAGGTCAAGGAGCGGCTAAGCAAGATTCAACTGGGACCAGACCTTCAACAGGTTTTGGATATGTGATTCCGAGGACGGAATCCATAATGAGTTTGGGAGTGATGTAGCTCCATGTATAAACTCAACGTAAATACAAGGTTACTTAGGGGGGGGGGGGTAAGTGAATTTGGTCATAAGAGAAAGTCATATGCACATGTGATTAGTATCTTGTAATTATTCCTTGAGTAGTTTCAATCACACGAGTGATTATCCTTTAACGTGGAACCACATGGGTAGAGTTATCTTGTGATTATTTTATTCCTTGAGTAGTTTCAATCACACGAGTGATTATCCTTTAACGTGGAACCACATGGGTAGAGTTATCTTGTGATTATTTTATTCCTTGAGTAATTCCAATCACACGAGTGATTATCCTTTAACGTGGAATCACATGGGTAGAGTTATCTTGTGATTATTTTATCCCTTGAGTAGTTTCGATCACACGAGTGATTATCCTTAACGTGGAATCACATGGGTATAATTATCTTGTGATTATTTTATTTGATAGGTAATTCCTTGAGTAATTTCCTTTTGCATAGTATATAAGGGGGTTGTGTGACCTTGGAAAGGGCACCTTCACTTGTTACAGAATTATTGTGTGAATGCAAAGTTTGTTGTGAAGGAATTTGGGCTTTTTGTTTCGAATGATTTTGGTGCACTTGTGTTTAGTTCATTGTAGGAGATTGGTGAAGCTTGTATAGACCAAAGAAAGGTGCAAAGGTGGTTGTGCAACCAAGGACATAGGTTTATATAGTTGTGTAACAAAAATACACAGTTTCGGTCCCCAAACCCGTCCATGCTCGACAATGACACTTAACTCAATGTGACATCCTTCTTACTACAAAAACAATGAGGGAAGAGAAAATTTGTGAGAGCAATAGGAATTCAAAGAAATTGCATGAGTCACTGGCCATTATAGAGCTTGGAGGTGATTTGGTCTCAATGGAGGTTGTCAAGCTCATATGCAGATTTGGAAATTGCAAGAGGTAGCAATGACCAACGGATCACCTAGTGCAAATGCAACAAACCTAAATCAAAGCTCTATTTTTTTGCACAAATCTTTAATTGTGTTTCTTTGTTTTCATTTATACAATTTGCAACCTGTAGTTGGATTTCACATTTGAGCAAAATTTCGCACAAAAGAAAACTAGTTGGTGCAAAAATTTGTCATAATGTAATAAGAGAAAGATGTAAACTATAAGAGGGGCATGATATGATATTTGACCTTTTTTTAGTTTAATTATATTTCATTTCATATTATTTTATTTATTATTTATATTACTTTATAATTGCAATTAAACCAAAAATTGCATAAGAAGGAAATGAAATGAGATGCCTAACACTCCTTTTCATGGACAATATTCTTGCAAATCATTCATAAGGTCCAATTTGCTTTTAAGGTGCTTTACATAAAAGCAAATGGATGGTCCTTGTCACATGCTTTAATAAATGTAATAAGTTTTTGGTAACCGGTGGCATGTATGTAGTTCAAAAACTCATAAAATGAAAGGAAAAGATGAAAAGTTCAACAAAATTCAAAAGAGAAGGCGAAGATCAATGTTGGGTGGTTCCTAGAAGGAGGGATATATACCTGTTAAATACCAACTTGGGTATATGCCCATTTACCCACTAGATTTCAAATTTTCAAAAAATTAACTTTAGCATAATATAATTGTGAATTTTGAAAAATATAAAAATCTCTAAGAAATGTCGATTTGTTGTTAGTTCTTTCCAATGTTGGGTTGTTTTCAAATGGGGCCCGATTTTTAATCGGTTTTCAATCTAGTTTTCAATTTGAGAATCAACAAATATCAAATTTAGTAATACTTGGTTTGAAAACCAACATTCTAGTTTTCACCCATGTGAAAAGCGGCGTCTTTGATCATTTTAAACATAAAAATTTATTGGACTTTCTCATCAAAACCAGATCTGATTATTAGGCTTTTGATGATGTAATATTAGTTTAATATTAGTTAAGGCCATTAGATTTGGGTTAGTGATTAGGTTAGTGGTTAATGTGGTCATGGCACCTTTCAACAAGGAAATATAAAGAGCTTCATAGTTTTTTCGTGCCTCATGGTTTATTTTTTGTTTTGAGAAATTAGTAGATGATTGTTGATTGAATGTGTTTAAAATGTTGTATTAGGATTAGTTGTTTATTGTTTGTTTCATTGTCATTATCACCATCACTATTGCTACTTTGTGGTTATGATCGCCATTGTTGCTAATGTTTTGTGGTCACCATCGTTATTGCCACTCCATGGTCACCATTGTTGCTACTATTTCATGGTTATGGTTATCATCATTATTGTTTTTAAAGTGCTTTTGCCATCATTGTTGTTTGTTTCGTGGTTGTGGTTTCTCTTGTTGCTATTGTTTTTTTGTTGAAACAAGGTATTTCCCCCCCTTTTTTTGCTTTGTGCAAGTGTGGCGTGTCAAATGTGGACCATGAATTGGCTTTAGTTCCGACTACATTCACCTAAGTAAGTTTTTTTCTTCAATGTTGATTTTTTGTTTTTTCTTTCTTTCTTTGTGTTTTTTTTTAATTCTAGGATGTTTCTTTGTGTTTTTGGTATTTTTCTTTTTTATTGTAATTTTTTCTTCTTGAATATGGCTTATTTTTGGGTGAAATAAAATTTTCATTCAACAAAAAATTTAAAATATTCTAATTTGTTTTATTGCATATTTTGCGCACTCATTTCTTTGCTTGTATGTTTTGCATTGAGCAAAAGGCATAATCTATGATTGAATGTAAAGGTAGAACATAGGTTTTTTGGTTATTTCCTTTTAGGGATAGCAAAATTGTGTTGTGAAATTAAACATGGAGCAAGCATCTCAAAATGAAAATAAAATAAGCAATGCAGAATGTGAAAGAATCATGGATGTTGTAATGGAAAAAAAAGAACAATAAATCCATCTTAAAACCATGATAGTTTACAAACAAAGGCAAGTATAAATTTTAAAAAATAAATCAAGTAATGAAAGATAATCTCAAAATTATATGTTCAAAAAATTAAGTGGAATGATCATACTATAAATGCAGCATGTTGGGCATTTTTCTTGTGTAAATGATGACAAACAAGTTGATGTCTAGTATGAAAACTAAAGCAAGAAAATACTTAATTCTATTTGACACAACAAATGGAATAATTGTTTAAAAAAACACATGTTTTCATCTTATGTTTTCATATTATTCAAAAATTGCAAAAGTGTTTGAAAAAGAGATGAATAATCCAATAAGAGAGGAAGTGAAAATATAACCTGTTAAAGGAAGACCTAATCTGTTTGGTGTTGTAATTTCTAACTTCTTTGTTGTAAAAGATCCTTTTACAAAAGATGATGTGTAACATAAATAGTTTGTGGAAGATTTAATCTTATTAATTCTCAAAAATCATTTACCTATGCATTTTGTTGAGAGTCCATGGTCTAAGCGTTTTAGCTTGCAATTATGTCCAAAAGTTATTTTGGCTTCCAAAAGACAATTTTCACAAGAGATTTTGCTTGAGTTGGTAAAAAATCTTAAGTAATTATATGTTTTACCATGTTTGGCAAAAAAAAAATCTCCAACATCAAGTTTTGATTTTTGGATTTCAATAGGAACTTATGACATTTTTACACTTGTGATTAAGTTTTTGAGGAAGGATTGGCAGCCAAAACATATCACAATTGAATTATTTGAAGCCATGGACAATCTAACCAAGCTCTAGGCAAGGATTTGATTGAATTGTTAAGAAAATATAATTTGAAAAAAAAAAAAAATTGCCTATGTAAAAGATGAAGGCTCCAACCTAAACACTATGATTACAACTCTAAAAACTATTGTAAATTGCAATATTCTATGTTTGTAGGAAATTTTTCAATGTCTTGTTTTATCATGCATTTAAAAAACTTGTCAATATTATGCATCAATAGATGAAAAAGTTTGTAGGGGATTGAATTATGAATCTATCAAAATTGCACAAACTGATTTACGGAAAATTATAATTTGACACAAAAAATCAAGGAAAGGTAAACAAGAGTGGAAGAAATCTTGTGTTAACTCAAACCTTCCAAAAAAAAAATTGAATACTCTAGTGAAGATAAAGATAATATATTTTTTAACTTGTAATTTTTTAGGATGTATTATGTTTCAATTTTTTTCGTAAATGCCATAAATTGAAAAAAATTCTAACATTTCTTTGGTTTTGCAAATTTGTTATCAAGACCATTATTTGATTTTGAAATATTCAAAGAATCACACAACACTCTGGAAAAGACTTGTGTTGGGCTGGTACATCCATTTTAGTATATGAAGTATCATCTAGGTAAAGGAATATAGACATCACAAGGGTAAGAATAATATATAGGCTCTGCAAAATTATCAGCCCACGGAAAGATATAAGTGAATGAAAAACATTTATCTTAATATATTTACCAATTCAGCAACGTAATTAAAGGGGTAATAAAAAGAAACAAACATCATGATGATTAAAATTGTTATAAAATGAACATTTTGTTCCTCAACTTTGTTGTTGCACTAACTTTTTGACAATGTGATAAACCAATGTGATAAACTATTGACAACTGTTAACTTGCATTTGTGATGTAGATTTCCTTCTTCATGGTCGAGTTCTACCACAAACTTCAAAACTTCCATGCCATAGAGCTTGAACACAACAAACCTTCTACCACAAACCTTTGGCATGCATCACAAATCTTGAACATTATCAAGTTTTCTCCTTAAAACCTTTGTACAGTTTCAGTAGAACTTTTGCAATAGATCTTCCAATGAACTTCCATAAAATCTTGGTGGGTTAAACATTTGAAGCGAATAGTGGCCAGAGGATACAGGTCAACTTTGGACTTTGAAAAAATTTGTTGCCAGAAATAGTTCCAAGATTCCCAGGTTCTATTGCTTGTAACCTCAAGCCAAGTATAGTGTCTAGGACATTTTTACCACTGAGCTTGAAGCAGGAATTGAACGAGTTGTGAGTAGTCAAGCGCATTGGATCTATAGAGTCTGAAATAGTATTGAAAAACATGGAGGAGCACACATCAACACTGCCTTGCTTCCAAAACATGCGTCTCCCATAGATAGTCATCAACTCACATATTAGATCACTTCTGGTGGTTGTCAATCTACATTGGATGCACAATCAAGAGCACCATGACTTTAAATATTGTTGTACAGAAGCTGAATCTCAAGCAGCCACAACCACTTTGTTTTGTGCACAATGAAATCTAGTCATTGGGTAAGTTGCACATGTTCCTCCTCCTGTCATCCCACCTCCAAAATGTAATTCAACAGTTATGAGCTTAAAACCAAAACTTCCTTGAATGCCACATTACATGGCAACTTGCAGGATTAAATTAAGGCCTATATGCCACATCCTTCAAAGGAAAAGGCAGATCTGGGATAAATAAAATTCCAAATTAAATGTCAGCATCATCTGCTCTCCAATGTATTACCAAATCTTGGACAACTTTTGCAAGAGGGGGGCACACACCTGCATAGTACAAGGATGCTACTTTCTGTGCTACTTTCCAGATCCTACAGAATTGCAACTTTTGGTGCTTCAAGGCACATGGAATAATACAACAAAATTAACACGACAGAATGGTGAGCTGACAAACCACCATGTCCATGCTACTAATTAAAACCTCTACTGCTTCTGTGGACACCTCCTTTACCTGTTAGCATGCTACAAGAATACCTAAGATGTTGACATTTAAACAATCTGGACATTGGAGTGGAATGAAATCAACCTCACAGCTCATTGCACACCAGGCTAGCATGATAACAACTTAAGTCCCCTCCAACTGCAAAGTGTGATTTACATCAGGCTAAAACAAGCTTGAGAAGATAGATATACACACTTTGTTGGACTGTTAGATTCAACCTTCTGATTAAACCCTGGTTTTTCTTGCAGCTTGATCATAGCCTGACCAAGCCACATAACTTGTAACTATATTGAAATCCCCCAGCATGTTTCAGTATTGTTACCTTCAAGAGCCTTCAAATGTTTCAGGATGCATTTCGATAGTAATTGCAGGGAGCCTTGAAAAAGTTGATGCTCCTTACTCTTCTGTTTTTCCTTCACAATCATTCTGAAACCTAAGTTTTGAGCAGCACTTTGGTGACATTAGAGATGAGGATTTGGAGATTTCTTTGTTTTCTCACTTGCAGATCACAAACTTCTCAAAATTCTGAGGGAGCTTCTGCATGCAATTTTGCAGGTTGCTTCCTAGTGGTTTGCACCAGCTTTCCAGAATAAGACTCACAAGACACAAACACATGGAGAGGCAAAAGCATTGTCAGTACGTATTGCACATAAACAAAAACAAAATAATTTGGTTTCATCAAGCTTCCATGACTGTCCATGATTCTCAGAAAGCAAAACTTGCTTGTGGTCTCCACTCTGACATAGGTGTGCAAGAGACCTACCTGGTGTTTTGCAGCCTCAATTCTGTTTATGGATAGAAGAATCACATGTGGTACACTTTATAGCAATGTGGGTTTGTACAGGTCTGTGGTCACTGAAGCTTCAAAGCTCTTATAGGTTGTTTGAGAGAGTGTGTGGAAGTTGGGTACAAGATGAATTTGTGGTGGAATGTTTTTTTTGCAGCAGTATTCGTAACATGCATTCCTGGGAGTTATGAACAATGCAAGCATTAGAAAGAAATCATCTCTTTCATCTCACCAAATTGTGTCATGCACACTCAAAGAAATTCAACTGGTGAGTCCATCCCCCGAGAGCTTTCAATACTAAGATCTGGCAGCCCCATAGACTGTGATGTCCTTCTCTCCTACCCTTCGTATGCCTCTCTTAGCCTTGATGCCCCCAAAAAGGAGCCTCTCAAGCTTTCATTGATAGAGAAGCTGGTGGAAGGGGATTTCGAGAGTACGAATCCAAGGCAGTGTCCACATTCCATGGTTATGCTCCCTCTTGAAATATGATCAGTGTTGAAGTAGTGTATGCAAATTAGGGCAGATCAATTGATTTCCAAGAGTTGGCAATATTGGAGATAAATGTCAATGGTGCAATTGCAGTTGCAAAACTGCCTTCATTTATTGAGGAGATGTCATTGAGACTATCAATGCTTGGACAGTGGTTGCAATTGTCTACTTGGATCCCCAAGATTATGTGGTGGGTTGTCTTGGGCAGTTATTTGATGAAGTGTGCAGGGCTACAGGAGTGATTTCAGAAAATTAGGGCAGGCGTTGTTTGGATGGCAATTGGGTGAACATGTATGGAAGGGTCAGGAGCCCATACCACAAATAAGATTACTTTGCAAAGCTCACCAATACTGAAGAGTAAGTTAGGTTTCTCATCTGATTGTTTCCCTCCCATGCCTCTTCTGTTTGAGCAACTCTTATGCATTCAAGTGGTCTGGGCATATGTTGATACAACACAAAATTTGTGCCTTCTCTTCAGTATTTGGGTCCATTATGCTCCTGAAATCAACTTGATAATGCAACGCACATTGATTAAGGGTTTTGCCTGTTGCTTTACCAACTAAAATGCTCTAAACCACAATGATTCAACAGACAAAGTACTGATGAAAACATAGTTTAATCAGTGTCAATATGAACCATGGAGTCTGATATTTGGGATGGTCAGGATAGATGAATGATAGCAAACTCAAGCTTGTATTTCCGACCAAATAAAGGTGGCAATAGATTTTTACCCACATGCTTATTTTTGGGGACTCATTTGGAAAATAAAAAACTGGGTATAGAACCTGTTTTATAGTAGCATGGCATGCTTCTAGGCTAAACATGCCATCATGATCAAGTGTGAAAAAGTAAAATGAAAGGAAATATTCTGTCACATATTCTAGTGTAGCCTGTGCTGTTGGCCCAAATGTTGGTTACCCAACAAATTTTTCCTTCCAAAATCGTTTTTGTATTTTACTTGAGTTTCAAATGACAAACTAATATTCAGAATCCAATATCTCCTGTGGCCCTCAGCATTATGTTGGATGGGATATAGCAGTTTGTCCAGCACAGCAGCCTCACTGCCAACAGTCCAGAAGGTAGCATAAACTGCAACCACTTGGCTGGGTGGCAGTGAGGCCTATTTCCTGCTGACCTACACTGAGACATAGTGTTGAATGTCATGTCTACAAGTTTCCGAATCACTAAATCTTGCTCATCAAGGGTTTTGTAACAATATCAAGAGCACACCCAAATTTCACTATAAGTTTTAGTTTTGATTTAAATGAATTTTCAGTGAAGAGGTTGCTGAATATTCAATAGCCTTTTCACTGTGGGGCAAAAGCGTAAGCTCAAGCGCTTTCCAACGAAACCAGGTGTGCTGCAAGATGTGGCATGGTTTGGGAGATCTCAATGTGACAAACAAACAAAACCTTCTTTCATAGATTCATGTATAACTGTAACATGTGCTATGGGCCCAAGTGTGAGCTCATTATCCAACTATTTTTTTCCTTTCAAAGCCATTTTTCATAATTTAATAAAATTTATAATGACAAAAAAAATTCAAAAATCAATATCTCCCACACCTTCAGTCTAAAAATCACCAAATCATTTTTATTGAATTCTAGTCATGCTTTCCACCAATATCCAAAGTGTGTCCAAATTCCTCTGTAATTTTTAATTTTGATTTAAATGATTTTTGGTGAAAAAAATTGTTCAGTACTCAATAACTTCTCCAGGTCGTAACATTTTGAAACCAACATGGTGCACCCCTAGTCATCAAGGGCTTTGCAATAGTACCAAAAGTGCAACAAGAGATGCCATGGTTTAAGAGATCTCAATGTGACAAACAAAACATACCACACTAACTAACTACTTCCTTCATAGATAGATCACCATTTTTTTGGAAAACATTCACCAAATTTTGAAATAAATAAATCAAAAATCTTTTGCCACATCTCGACTTGGATTTTTGTTCAGGGGCATCTTTTTGACCAGATTCTTTCTGTTAGATCACTCCTGGTATGCTCACCAACCACACAAGGGTAGAATTTTTTTTTAAAAAAACACTGGCCATGATTATGGGACGGTCAAGTTCCTGCCCATTATGTTGTGTAATATGCCAGGTGAGTGTGTTAGACATACCCAACATAATAGGCCAGGGGCAAGAAGATTCCATGACATTTAGGTCTGAGGTGGCAGTTTCAACAATTCTTAAAGAAATTCAGCAGAGAAATTGGTTACTATTCTGAGTGCATGATTGTCATGGGAAGATTCTGTCATCTAATGTGATCAAGAAAATGACATTATCTGTCACCCCAGACCTTAGTGTGTATATAGCGTGCTATGTAGTATGCCATATACATAATATGGCATCTTATGGATACCAAAGGTAGGTCTCCAGACATCCATCTTGTATCTCATAAAATTTTCTGAGAAATTTTTAGACACTCCAAGAGAAGACAAGTTTTTAAAAATTGTGAGGGTACATTCTTTACAACACATTTTCTACAGCTGGTAGTAAAGACATTGGCCAGTTGAACATTTTCCAGTCATTCCCCCTCTACAGAACTTATAAATATTATGATAATTGCTGGCAATAGTTGGACCTGATACTTGATATTATAATGCTTGTATTATTACTTGTATGCAATGATGTTACGAGGAGGACAGGAGGAGCAGTGTTTTACTTCCAATCTTGTGCTGTAACAAAGTGGTCATCATCTATTGGAAGACATTAGGGTAGAACTGCCCATATCACTGCCCTATCATCGATTACTTCTTTAGATCTTCATCATCTATGCTTCATTTTGAGTGATTTAAAATGTTACATGAGCCCCACCTGAAGCTATAGAAATCATCTTTGAAGTGCAAATGAAAAGGAGTAATGAAAAAAATAGAAAAAAGAAAAGTAAGCTTTCCAACTCACAAAATGTTTTTTTTTCCCCTTTTTTTGGACCCCTCCTACTTTCAAAGCTTCTAACTTTGTCATTTCTTGTTTATTTTAAATGATTTAAAGTGCTAGAGGAGTGCCACCTTCAGTTCTACAACTCATCTTAGAACTCTAATTGTAACAAAGCAACATACAATGAATTTTTAGGGTGATGGAAAATGGGCTTTCTAGTGCTTAGTGGATTTTTTTGGAGTTCCTGATCCCCTTTACTTCGCGGGGCTGTAACTTTCTCAATTCTAATTCGTTTTGTTGATTTGTAGTGCAACGGATGGGCAATGCACCAACAGGAGGGTTCGAGTTTTGTTAGGACACTAGAAACAACCAAGCCCTGCCCTTGGATCTGGCCTGCCCTGAGCACTTAAGTGATCGCTCATAGGCTGTTCTACCCTACAGTCAAATTTTACTATAAATGAGATGTGAAAATAAAACATTTAAGCACCCTTTCAGATTCTTGGTTACCTGCTCCAACCATATATATTGTAGGGTAAATCCCTAAACTTTCGGCTCCTGTGAGGGGAGTTGAGGAGGGCCCATTTCCAGGAATGCCTGCAGCCAAGGCTGTTACACAGCATTTTTAAAAATCTGGTACAATGGGGGAAAAACAATGGTGGGTTTTATAAAACTGTAATTGCACACAAAAACTTTTTGTGCTAAGGAAGGCAATCTCTAGGTACACTAGACAAAAAACCATGCAGTCATTACGAAATCTGGAGACTTGTATTTTAATGTAAAGAAGATGACTAAAAGTCTCAATCACTTCTTGCTTGCATTTCAATATTGTAAAATTCAGGAGAAAAAGAAAACTTGATGAGGAGGATATTCAAAAGGATAGTCTTAGCTTTCGATGAAGTGTCCCATGTGCATTTCAATGGGGGAGTATTTTGTTTATCAGTCTTTGGACAGGTTGGTTGAATTTCAACCTCTCTTTTGAGAAGCTAAAATTTTGAAAAATGATACAGACCAATTAATAAAATCATGTTGAAGACAAAATAACAGGATTGAATTTGGAACTTTTATTAAATAAAAAACCAAATCACATATTGCAAAGGGCAATGTGTTGTCACAATTTTCAACACCATTGCCTCCTCTTTTCATTAGTTGATTATATTCCACACTTACCCACAATGTCAAACAGATGAGCAATATTGAAAAACTAATGACAATTTAAAGTTGTAGGGGAGGTTCTCATATGAGTGGGTTGTCCAGAGGGAGGATTGCACGAGGGCGGTAGCCCTTGGTGTTGCCGACCGATGCAGAACACATGAGTATGAGAACCTCCACAAATGTAAAAAATCTCTTCTTTTTCTTTCCTCCATTCTTTCCATCTTGTCTTTTTGAATTATCCTGATCTGTCCCATCAAAAAATCTTTCCATGGGAAAGTAGAAATATAGGGGGATCTCCCGCACCACATAGCTCCCTAGGGATCTTCTGCTGGCAGAGATCCCTCAAAATACAAAGAGAAATAAAAAGGCAGGATTTTACAAAATGGGAGAATTCAACTGAATAGAAAATAAACATCTATAATATAGAAAAAGTCAATCCAACGATGCCTCTATTCTTGCATATTCTTCCACTGGTGGAAAAGAGGTAACAAATCAAAATCCAGGGGAACAATGTCACAAATTGATATATATACCAAAGCCTTGTACCCAGAGTGGGTATCATGCAGAGGAAGATGTAGAACAAGGTGGTGATCATTCCTTGGAAGATTTAGCCAAATCTGGCTATAAAAAAATATGAAATATGAATCTTTAATCATCCTTCTATATATTAGCAACACACTGAAATTCAACTATAAACATCCAATGATTTTAACTTTTTTTTCCACTAACTTTAGTGATAGAAAACCTCCAAATCCTCTTAATTTTTGAGTTTTTGAGTTTGTAGTTTCACATTTTGGCAAAAATTCGCCAGTAGAGAAAATGCCGGGCTGCATCATATGGAACAGTCTTTTTTATTGATTTTTGAGAGAACTTGCCAAAAGACAACCCCACTTCACTTTTCTGGCAAAAATTCTCTTTTCTTCTCTTCTAATTTCTTTTTTGGCACAGGTCTATCTACTGGCTACTGTTTTAGCATTCCTGTACAAAAGTGTGGCCAATTAAGGCGAAATTTGCCTGGGGATGCTTGCAACTGTTCCTAACCTTAAGTTTGTTTTACAACAAACTCACAACCAGACTGGCAGATTATATCTGTGAATGCTACTCCCCATGGATATTACCAATATAATCTTCATTTAATTTGCTTCAGCTGGCTATGCCATGCTGACACAGGCTGTTTTCCATTTCATCAATGTTGTTTAATAAACAAAATGAAGATTCAGGCAATACTGTCTGTGGACAGTATTCTGATATTTCAAATTTAAAGTGAGAAGAAAATTGCAAAAAAAGCTGGGGAATAGCTGGGTGGAAAACAGGACATAAAGGCCACAATAGCTAGCCAAATCAGATTTCATATTAGAGAGGGTCTTGATGGGTTGCTCCTATATGCTGCTTTCTGGTGTAAAGCAGCACAGGTAGGCATGGAAGATGGTGGAATCAGTTTTCCGCCCAATGAAGTATGTCATGGGGTGAATTCTGCCACCAGAATGTGGCACAGCTGCACTGAGTCTGTCATACACGAAGTATTTGACTGGCTGCAGGATATCATATGTTGCTAGTTGCTACCATATTTAGGATCAATACTTTAACATCATACCTCTTATTTGAAAATGGACCACGGCTCAACTGTGTGGTCAGAGCAGCTTCGTCCCGCTGCAAGGTGGTCATTAGTGATTGTTCTTATAGGGGCGATTTTGCAGCAGTGTTTGTTTTGATTAAGTACCTACACTGGTCCCTTCACCTTCTTGAGTGAGGCCTCTTAGTGTAAGTAAACCGCAACAGTGGAGGCATTCTCAAAATACAGGGCCTAGGAGGAGGCAATAGCTGAGTCCAGGCCCACATTTTGGGAATGTCCCCAAGCCATGGGCTTTATCCATTCTAAAGTATAATGAAAAGCTTATATGAACCTGGAAATCATCATGATCATAAACATACAAAGATCACAAGGAATGGGAGGGTGAGGGTTCTTACACCTACACACTAAGTGGGTCATAAAGCAAAATTACACCCTCATCTGCTTACCCATTGCTTAATACCTAGGGCTACATCCACTCCCTCACACCAATCAATGCTCATCCGCACAAGCTCACATTAGTGGAACCAATCTTACAGGAAATTCGAGAATGGGCTTGGGATGGAACAGAAAAAGCAAATTTAATCTTGATATGTGCCAAATTCCTTGAGAATTGAATTCCCAGTGGATTACTAGTAACTAGTATGAATTCACAACTTGAAGGGTATTTTACATCCTTGTCCCTTGACAATTGAAGTTTTGGAATATTAAACGTCGAATTGCTGAAACTTTTTTTTTAAATAAATAAATATTCGGCAAAGAAGTGTCAAACAGGAGGTGTAGATATGGTACACTCTACACTTATTGCCTCTGCCTCACAATCTGGATTTCGACCAGTGCTTCTTTATTTTGGCTAAAGGCTATTTCCATTAGGTGGTTGGCCTAGAGCCAATTACTGGACATAAGGGAAATCCTTTTCGTCCATAACCTCATCAACAGGCGGATGTGCATCAATTTTCATCCATGTACATAATGGATATGGACTAGTTAAGAAACCAGAGCACATTGGTTACCAGGCACAGGTTACCATGAACAGTGGGGCCGTTGTGATCGGCCAATCAATATAACTCATTGCCCAAAAAAAAAAGTTGGACTTGTGAAGCACTCCCAACTAATTAAAATGAATCACAAGAAGCGAAAATCTTCTGTGAGACCTCGCCACCCATGCTAAATCTCTTATGGGATCATCTGCGCCACAACCCAAGAATGTTGTGGAACCCTGCCTGGGACCTGAAAAAGGTCCTGGGTTCAAATTGAAGGGTGTGCATGTGAAATCCTTGCCGACCCTCTACCAATGAGCTTGAGTTGGAGTTCGGGTCTGCTGTTGTGCTTTTAGGAAAAAACGATATCACCAAGATGGGGATAACTCGTACAATGGCACGTAGGAAGAGACACTTGCAGCCAGTCCGCCCCTAAAGCTGGTTATCTGCATAAGAAAGAAGAGTAGCAGTTCTGCAGCTGGGAAGCTTGCCTCGAAATTGGCAACCAAGCGCGTCAAGACAAGAAACAGACAAATGAAGCTTTGAAGTTGAGGGCTTTCTGTTTACTTTTCAGGACCACCACTACTTTTACAACTACGGCTTGAGCTTTGCCTCAAAATTGGCATCCAAGCGCATCAAGACAAGAAACAGTGAAATGCAGCTTTGAAGTTGAGGGCTTACTGTTTGCTTTTCCATACCACCACCTATACTTTTGCAAGCACGGCTTGAAGCTTGCCTCGAAATCGGCAGCCAAGCGCGTCAATAGTTAGTCGATGCAACTACGAGCTCTCAGCACCAGGGGTTTTCTTTTCCACAAAACAAGAGGATGCCAGAATGATTGTCGTCTCTGCACGCTGGAACCCCCTTTGCCGTAGGCTCCTTCTATACTATGGAAAACGCCCATTAGGGGCCGTTTTTCAATTTTCGGATGTAGCTGAGGTGGCGATATCCATAAGATGATTTAGCCAGATCTGGCTACAGACTAAATATGAAAGTCGAAAAAAAACAGGATCCTTCTACATTCTTGGCTACCTACTGGAATTTATCACAAAAATCTGGCGATCTGGAAACTTCTTTTCTTCCGAAATCCAGCGAATTTGGACCATTTTTTTCATGGAAAATCCTTTGCATAGGTCGAAAGCATATTTTTCAGGTCGAAATTTGGCTAAATTTCGCCCAGAAAAAAACACTGATTCCACCTTAGGAATGCAGGCAGAGCTGCTGTTCAGTTTGGTGGTGAAGAGTGGGCTTGTTCCAAAGCGTGATTGATTATTTCGTCATTGCTTCACGTTGTGATTGCATTCCCCATAGTCAATTTGCATCAAAACAGACACTAAAGGTGGATTCCCACTTGATGGTAAGTCATCCATAACTCAATGTTACAAGTCACCATCAAGCGTGAATCCACCTAACATCATAAAAAGTGGAACTAGCATAAGCAACTTGTCCCACCTCAGAAAAACGAGCGAAGGGCTTGAATAGGCCACCAAAACTGGTTATGAATGAGTTCATTGTTAGGCTACTTTTACTTTCATGTTTTCCATCATTGCATTTAGATGAAAGTTTTTCTTTCTCAAAGGAGCACATTTGTCTCATCGGTTTTTTCTTGGCAAAATTTCATAAGGATTTCGAGGTTTGATAAAAAATGTTTTGTCACAAATTTGTTATCTTCTTTGCGCAGAAATTTGGCAAATTATGAGAAAAAATGTTTCTGGGGTAGAATTTCACCACATTTCAACAGACTTTTTGGGCAAATTTTAACCCGTTTATTACTGTTTCAACAGTTTCGACAATTTTTTTGCCAATTGAAGTTAAATCTTATTTGGGATGATACCTAACACTGCTATATTAGACAACTAAGAAAAAATGTCTGTGTCCTCGGTGGCAATGATGTTTTTGGGGTAATTTTTTCAAAATATTCAATTGCAAATCTGATTCCAACCTATTCAAAGCATTTTTATGTCCTTTCCAATTTAGCTAAATTTGGGAAAAAAGAAAATATGAGCCACCAGATTTGTATAATATGTTAAGCATGTAGCAATAATGTAGAAGGATGTTTTTTCTATAAAAATTATATATAGTTTAGAATCAAATTCTTATGGATGATCATCACAACTACAACACAATATTGAGAGTAAAAAAAAAAGAAATGTTTGGTGCCCACAATTATTTCATATTTTGTAATTGTTTGGAATTTAGAATCATTGGTGATGGTTTGACTTCAAATTTAGAAAGAACAATAATAAATTTTTTTTGCAAATTAAATGAAAATTATCATAGTTGAAATTATTCTTCGATACCATAGGCATAACCAACAAATTCAACTATTTAAACTATTAATCAAATTCTGAACAAAAATTGGGGAAAATATATAGAAAAACATATTTAAACCAACAACGATTCATTTAATATCAAATAGTACTAATATAGCATCTTCCTGATTGGGAATTGAACCCCGACCACAAAGGTCTTGCCCGTTACAATTGAAGGATCTTGCACCCTTATAAGCATTGAAACCATAGCCCAACTTTCAAACATCCAACCCCTATGCTCAAATCAATTTCAAGTTAGCAACTTTAAGCTAACTTGAAGCCATAGTGCATATGAAATTTTCCCATACCAAAAGCCATGAGTAAAAACATCAAAACTGGAATTTTCCACCATGTTTTATGGTGATTAGGGTTTTCTTTGCTTTTAATTTTGTGGTTTCAAAAGTTTGGCAATTTTTCCAATTTTAAAAGCATTTTTTTTCAAGTTCTCACTAAACAAACAAATATTTCCTATTTAAAATTCTTCTGCCACCAAATGGTGCAAATTTGCTAAAAGAACATTTCACTAATGGTGATTTGTTTAATAGATCGTGATGATCTCCTTCCACAACACCATTGCATCAAAATATGAAAGATTACATAAAGTGAAAAAATTCTCACTATACATCCTAAATACACAAATCAAGTTGTCCAATTTGATCTATCTCAACTAACAAAAGGGTAAAATTTGGTTGAAGGCATTGAAAGCTCATATGGAATGTCACTTTTGATTCGTGAAAACGACTAGAATTAAAATTCTCATTAGTTGATCAAATATAGAAATGGAAATTTCTAATCAAAATTGATAATTATGTAAAATCAAATGGGACATGACACATGTAAATAAAAAATTTATTTAGCATTATTGGAAGTGGTTTTTTGTAATGTAATCATAGAGTTTTAATCATGAATGTTATTATCTAATCCTTAAGTTTGGAAATTGATGGGCAAATGGGGTGCAATGTTTTATTGTTAAAAGGTTGGAATTTTTTTTAAATGTTGCAATTTTCATATTGATATGTGGTAAAGCTTTTGGAGTTCATTAATGAAGCTTAATATGAATTACATCAATTGAACTACCCATGAAGAGCTAGATTTACCATCATCTCCCTTCTTGTTGGTTGATGATATTTTCATTTTTGATTTCATAATGAATATGGTTACATTTGCTTCTTTTGTTTGCATATACTAATTTGCCCAAATGTTATCTCAAAATTGTTTGGTTTCATTGCTAGTATTATTTGTTTTAAGTTCCCATAATTGATTAATGTTTTTTCATTATTTACTCTTGATTGATAATAAAATGTTTATTCATGAATCATTCAAGAACATACAAGGTAATCAAATATCTAATTTGATACATGTCAGGGATAACAACTTACAACTTCCCCTAATATATGTTATTACACATATATTAAAATTTTATAATCAATTATTTGGGCTCCATGTTGTTTTGCACTACTGGTGATGATCAATTGACATAAGGTTGAAATATTTATTTATTTTCACTTGTTCATTGGATCTTACAAAAGAAAATTTCACAATCATATAAAATTTCCATGAAAATTATTTTGATTTTTGTTGATTCAAGAACATGAAATTTAATCTTCCCCTATTCAAGGCATTTTTGTTTTTGGTGTATTGATTACACCATGAAACTATATCAATCTCACTATATTTAGTCTCATATTCATTTCTTAACTATTCAAATATAATATTTAAAAAAGATTAATATTTCATTCATTGTGATGTGACCTTTTGAATTCAAATATGTGTTAGTGTCACTTGGGAGGACAAAATCATTCAATTTCCACAAGTGAGAAGTTGAAAATGGATGATGTGAAAAGGAAAATATAAATAAGTTTTGGTGTGCTTTTATAAGGTAGTTCCCACATGGAATTGTCTAATGGAACACCATACAAGATATTATTGAAAAACCCACATATATATTAGCTTTGATATGTTGTCATTGGAATTAAAATGTGTTATATTATTTCATGTATTTTGTCATTCATTCATGATTTTTTTCATCCATAATGTGTAGTTAATAAGGTGTTAGTAAGGTGTTCAAGAAGATTTTTTAAATGGTGGGCCATACAGAAACCTCCATGGAAGCTTTTTTGGACTACATGCACAAATGGGTACAATAAATATTATTCCCCATCACCTCTTCTAATAACCTTTACTTTATTCAACACCAAATTATGAAGTACAACCTTATATTTTAGCTTGTTTTTTTGTTTGATGTTTGTAATATTCCGTGTTTTAAATAAATTACGTTTGTGTGAGTGTTTTTTTTTCATATTTCATGGTCTTGTTTTAAATTATTATGTTTTGTGGTTGGATTTAAATTTAGACCTGCTAATTTTATTATACCTTAATGTTAGTTTTCATGCATTTTGAAAATTCCTTAGCGGTGGTTTTTGTTCTTGTGAAAATATCTTTATTTTTCAATTTGACTTGAATGGGACCATCATGTTGCAAATCGATTATCATTCCATTTATAATTGATTAACTCTCCTCTTGTCAAAATAGTAATGCTTATTATTCAAATTTGAATTATATGTTTAATGCAAATGTGCTATTGACATCAACTAACACATGCATGGTAGATGTTGCTCACATTATAACACAATTAAGGGACCCATTAAGTTGTGGTTGCATATCATTAAAATGTCATTTTAATGGACATGATATTTTATTTTGTCCCATATTCTAATGACTATTAAACATGGAATAATATAAGATAAGCATAAATACCTTTAAATGTACATGTAATAAATTTATAACACTAAAAATATTTTGAAGTCAAATTGTATTAATGTCACATGAATATTTGCAAGATTGGATTATCATATATATGTACATTCCATATCACATTGCATTATGATATGTATCAAATGACAACATAATTAAATAACCTTTTAATTCATCATGTGAAAAGGTCATATAAAACATGACAAGTGGCATCAACTTGAAATTTAAAATATATAAATATTGAACATTTAAAAGTTTTCATTGAATCAAACAAAAAACTTGTAAAAATCAAAATTGAACCTAAGTGCTTCAATAAGTGTCAAATGACAATGAACTCACATATTGCATGTGGAATGATGTCTTCACCAAGAATGATTTACTTTATAATATGTTTACTAGTGTGAAATTTGGCCAAGTTCAAAGTTATACTCTCGTTTATACAAACATTTTTTTAATAATCAATTATAGTACATGAAAAAATGTCAAATGTGCTTGCAAAAAAAATTCATATGAAAAATTCATATAATAAAGTTGGATAGTATGTGATTTTGATCTTGACAATATTTTCGAATTGAAATGGTAAATGTTAAATGATTTGCAATATATATAAATATTGTCAAAGTTCACTTAATTAAATTTCAGAAATAAATTAATTCATGCCATGGGAACATATTTTCCTTTTAAAAAATTAAAATTTTCAATTTTCCATGGTCCCATAAGAAGCACCTTGAAAGATCTTACAACATCAAGTTTACTCTTACTTCAATTGAAACATGATTTGAAGAAACAATAATATGCTGGATTTGGGAACACAATTAAATTTCAAAAAACTTTTCCTTTCAAATGGTGTAGACTTTTGTAAATGATCGAAATTCAATGAGTATATTTTTTAAGGACTTTGAAACCAAGTGTTCATTTGAACATATTAATTTAAAATTTTGTTGTAAGAAAAAGTCATTGCCCAAATTTGTTGCATGATTTGAATATTCAAAAGGTTCAACACCTAATCAAATGACAAAGACATTAATCAAGTTGGGCATATTGGAATCAACTTTTGAAATGATTATTTACTCATTGGAAAATGTCAAAAACTATTTTTTGGAAGCAGTTTGAAAGTTAAATAAACCCTTATTTCGTATGATGGAAATTGCAACAATAAGAAAATAAATTGATATTTCACATGTGACAGTTTTATTGACAAGAAATATTGTAAAATATTGTAGCTTCAATGTATTTTAGCCCCTAGGTAGTAGGGTGCCTTTCTTTTAATCTTATTAATTAGACTTGGACAAATGTAAGGTCATATTTTGTTAAATGAAAATATCATATTCACTTATACATAGACATTCATTTGTTGCAAATAAAACAATCTCATAGTTTAAATCAATCACATGAAATATTTATTTTTCTTCTTACTCAAAACATGCCATTTTTCCATCAATGTTTATTGATTTTACTATGTATAATAATGTGGCCTATGTCGTTGACCCAAGTGTGAATCCATTACAAAATAAGTTGAATTCAATATATGAACATAATTTTTCAAGGCATATATCCAAGTTTTGAATAGTCAAACATGAAAGGAAATCATATTTGAATTGAATGGTAGACTAGCAAATGTGAACACATTACTCAACTGATTTTTTCTTCCAAAACTTGTTTTTTGTAATTTATTTGATTTTTGAGTGAAAAAAATCCACTTAAAAACTCAATATCCCCCACATCTTAACTCCAAAACTAAAAAAATACATTCCACTAAATCTGGTTCATCAAGATCTTTCCAACAGCACCAAAGGCACATCCCAATTCCTCCAAAATTTTCAATTATGATTTAATTTGATTTTCAATGAAAAATCATGCAATATTCAATAACTTTTACACTATAAGTCCAAACCATACGAAACAAAACCTATGAACCTCTCCTCATCAAAAACTTTCCAAAGATACCAAGAGGGTGGTCTAAAGGACCCCAGTTTGGGAGATCTCAATGTGAGGAACAAAACCAAAATAAACAAACAATTTTCGTTCATAGATAGAATAATGTGGCTTGTGCAGTTGGCCCAAAATGTAAATGGAGCCTGAAATACAATTTTTTTTTAATATTATGGATTTTTCCTGAATTTTCAATGTGGCATGTGTCATTGGTCCAAATGTGAAGCTATTACAAAATGTTGTGAATTCAACATATGAACATTGTTTTGCAAGGTATATATATCCAATTTTCGAAAAGTCAAATATGAAAAGAATTCGTAGTTGAATTGAATGGTAGACCTGCAAGTGTGAACATGTTACTCAGTTGATTCTTCCTTCCAAAGCATGTTTTAATTTATAATTTGTTTGAATTTTCAATGATAAAAACCACCCAAAATTCATTACATATGTTCCACATCTTATGTCCACAAATTACGAAATAAATTTCATTAAATCCTAGTCTTTGAAATCTTTTCAACAATACCAAGGCACACTGCAATTATTCTGAAATATTTAAAACCGCGATTTAATTTAGGGTCTAGGGTTTTAGGGTGACCAATGAAGAACGAGTGTGTAAGTAACTAGTCTATCCACACCTGCTGGGGAGCATTCTCGCCAGGGGGCGCAGTCACCAACGGATCCGTGTAAGGAAGGTCTATACTCGCAGACGACTTCCGCATGTACTGCCTCGTCCTTCCACTCCCCTCCTTCATCAATGCCAAGCTGCTGCTGCTGCTCACCGTCACTACGAGCAGCAACACTAATAAGCGCACAGTTAAGCCAACATCATTATAGCTGCGCCTCGCCATCTTCCGCGTCCCCGCAACAACAGCACACACGTAACATTCGGACCAATCCATGAGCAACTTAAAAGCGGCGTCTTGTGTGTATTCGAAAAACCAGATCCTTCACATGCAATTACAATCCTTTGAAACTGTTATCAATTTCACAAAAGCCTTTGACAAGGAATCGAAGGCAGTCGAGATCAGCTTCTGGAAATAGGGAGGCACTAGAAGAAGCAGAAAACCAGTACCATTTTAGTATGAGAGACCCGGTTGCTGCAGTTGCAAAACTGGATGGAATGTAGCTGCTGGCTACAAAATAACGTGCAACCTCAGATGCAAAATGAAAACTTGTTGGAAAGGAAAATACATATTCTGTGACGGATGACTTGCAATCACTTGTGAACTTTGCAGCAGGCCCTTTTGAGGAGGAGCAGCCCCCTGCGCATCCGGAGAGTTACGCTCATCAGCAGCGGGCGATCCTCGACTGCGTTTTGTTTTAAGGATTTTGTGAAGTAGCTAATTTAGTGACGATCAACCGGAAAATAATTAGATCAAATTTGGCGACACATTTCATATGAAAGTAGGGGAAGAAACTCAATAGTTCCATATTCTTGGCTGGTACTGGAACTTATACTAAAAAATTGGTGATTTGGAAATTTTCTTTTCCGAGATTCGATCAAATTTGGTCATTTTTTCCACTAAACACAGGTCAAAATCATATTTGTAAGGTCCAAATTTGGCGAAAATTCGGGTTAAAAAAAAAACGCTGAGCTTCTGATTCCTCGATGCCGAAAAAGGTACTGGCAGATGGGTTAACTCGACGTTGCCAACCTTCTGGGCATCTAGCCATGGTATAGGTACCTCTTTTCCTCACGTGAGTAAAATCCCAAAAATGATTCTAAATTATTAGAAAAACACAGCAGCGCCAGTTGACAATCGTTTTGAACACGCCTGCAGCCTGCATCATCATGTCCGAAAGGATTTTAGCTTTTTATTTTTGGGGGACTCATTTGGAAAACGATCAAGTGACCAATGGTTTTTAATCCCGCCTGGTTTCTAATGCTAACAAAAGTACTGCCTGAAATTGTTTTTCCTGCTTACCCTTCGCCCGCATTCAGAGGGGGATGAAACAAAAAAAAACCAGGCATATATAACCTGTTTTATAGTAACATGGCATGCTTCTAAACATGCCATGATCCAAAGTGAAAAATAAAAATGAAAGGAACTATTCTGTCACATATTCTAGTGTAGCCTGTGCTGTTGGCCCAAATGTGAACTGGTTACCCAGCAAATTTTTCCTTTCAAAACCGTTTTTGTAATTTAATTGAGTTTCCAATGACAAAACGTATTCAAAATCCAATATCTCTTGCGGCCGTCAGCATTATGTTGGAGGGGATACAGCAGTTTGTGTAGCAAGACAGGTAGCACAAACTGCAACCACGTGGCTGGGTGGTAGTGAGGCTGATTTCCTGCTGCCCTACCCAGTGAACTGCTGTATCCTGAATCATAGTGTTGCGCCCCATGTCTACAAGTTTCCAAATCCCTTCATTAAGTCCTACTCATCAAGGGTTCTCCAACAATATCAAGAGCACACTCAAATCTCCCTTTAAGTTTTAGTTTTGATTTAAATGAATTTTCAGTGAAAAGGTTGTCGTATATTCAATACCCTTTTCATTGTAGGTCAAAACATTAAGCTCAAGGGCTTTCCAATGATACCAAGTGTGCTGCAAGATGTGGCATGATTTGGGAGATCCAATGTGACAAACAAACAAAACTTTCTTTCATAGATTCCTCTATACATGTAACTTGTGCCATTGGCCCAAGTGTGAGCTCATTATCCAACTAATTTTTTCTTCCAAAATCATTTTTTATAATTTAATCAAATTTCTAATTACAAAAAAAATTCAAAAATCAGTATCTCCCACACCTTCAGTCTAATAATTTCCAAGTCACTTTCATTAAATCAGAGTTGGGCTTTGCAATAGTACCCAAAGTGTGACAAGAGATGCCATGGTTTCGGAGATCTCAATGTGACAAACAAAACATACCAAACTAACTAACTACTTCCTTCACAAATAGATTCACTATTGTTTGGAGAAAATTCACCAAATTTTGAAATAAATAAATCAAAAATCTTTTGCCAGATCTGGACTTGGATTTTAGTTCAGGGGCATCTTTTTTACCAGATTTTTTTCTGTTAAATCACTCCTGGTATGCTCACCAACCACACAACCTTAGAAAACTGAGAAAAAAACACTGGCCGTGATCTATTATGGTAAGCTCCTGCCCATTATGTTGGGTAAGGTGCCAGGTGAGTGTATTAGGTGACCTTGGTAACACACTGGACATAATGGGCGAGGGGTGAGACGATTCCATGACATTAAGGTCTGAGGTGGCAGTTTCAACAATTTTTAAAGAAATTCAACAGACAAATTAGTTACTATTATGAGTGTATGATTGTCACAACAAGATTCTGTCATATAATGTGATGAAGAAAATGACATAATCTGTCACCCCAGACCTCAATGTGTATATAGTGTGCTATGTAGTTATGCCATATACATAATATGGCATGTTATGGATACCCAAAGGTGTCCAGATATCCTTCTTGTATCTCATTAAATTTTCTGAGAAATTTTTAGACACTCCAAGTGCAGACAGGTTCAAAACATTTGTGAGGGTACATTCTTTAGAACACATTTTTTCAGCTGGCTGTAAAGACCTTGGCCAGTTGAACATTTTGCAGTCGCTCCCCCTCTACAGAAACTATAAATATTATGATAATTGCTTTGCAATAGTTCGACCTGACACTTGATATTATGATGCATGTATTATTACTTGTCTGCAATGATGTTATGAGGAGGAGAAGAGGAGCAGTGTTTTACTTCCAATCTTGTGATGTAACCAAAGTGGCTATCATCTATAAGAAGATATTAGGGTAGAACTGCCCATTACTGATCACTTCCTTAGATCTTCATCATGTATGTTTCATTTTGAGTGATTTAAAGTGTTATAGGAGCCTTACCTCAAGCTACAGAAATCATCTTTGAAGTGAAAATGAAAAGGAGTAATGAAAAAAAATAGAAAGGAAGAAAAAAAGCTTTCCAATTCAGAAAACGCATTTCTTCTCTTTCGAATCCTCTTACTTTCAAAGCTTTTGCTAAAGTGCTATAGGAGCGGCACCTTCAATTCTACAAATCATCTTGCAACTCTGATAGCAACAGAGCAACATACAAGGAAGTTTTTGGGTGATCAGGAGTAGGCTTTGTAATGTTCGGTGGTTTGTTTTTATGAATTCTTGACCCCTTTTGCTTTGGGGGCTGTGACTTTCTCAATTCTAATTCATTTTGATGATTTTTAGTGCGTCAGATGTGCAATGCACCAATAGGAGGGTTCAAGTTTTGTTTGGTCACTAGAAACAACTGAGCCCTACCCTTGGATCCGGCCTGCCCTGAGCACTTAATCGGTCGCTCAGGGGATGTTCTACCCTATAGTCAAATTTTACAATAAATGAGATGTGAAAATAAAACATTTAAGCACCCTTTCAGATTCTTGGCTACATGCTCCAACCACATATATTGTAGCCTAATGGCATAAACCTGGGAATTACCAGAATAATCCTGTGAAGGGGAGTTGAGGAGGGCCCAATTCCAGTAATGCCTGTAGCCAAGGCTGTTACACAGCATTTTTAAAAATCTGGTACAATGGGGAAAAAACAATGGTGGGTTTTGTAAACTGTAATTACACACCAAAACTTTTTGTGCCACGGAAGGCAATCTCTAGGTCCACTAGACAAAAAACCATGCAGTCATTACGAAATCTGGAGAATGGTATTTTAATGAAAAGAAGACAACTAAAAGTCTCAAGCACTTCTTTCTTGCATTTCAATACTTTTAAAATTCAGGAGAAAAAGAAAACTTGATGAAGAGGATATTCAAAAGGACAGTCAGTGTTAGCTTTTGATGAAGTGTCCCATTGGCATTTCAATGCGGGAGTATTTTGTCTATCAGTCTTTTGACAGGTTGGTTCAATTTCAACCTCTCTTGTCAGAAGCTAAAATTTAGAAAAATGATCCAGACCAATTAATAAAATCATTTTGAACACAAAATAAAAAGATTAAATTTGAAATTTTTATTAAATAAAAAACTAAATCACATCTTGCAAAGGGCAGTGTGTCGTCACAATTTTCAACACCATTGCCTCCACTTTTCATTAGTTGATTACATCACACTTATCCACAATGTCAAACAGATAGCAATATTGAAAAACTAATGACAATTTAAAGTTGTAGGGAGGTTCCAGTGTGAGTGGGTTCTCCTGAGGGAGGGTCGCATGAGGGCGGTAGCCCTTGGTGTCTGACCGATGCAGAACACATTAGTATGAGAACCTCCACGAATGTACAAATCTCTTGTTTTTCTTTCCTCCATTGTTTTTTTGAACTTTCCTGATCTGTCCCTTTCTTCTTTGTGTTTTTTAATTTTCCTGATCCGTCCCAGCAAAAAATCTTTCCATGAGAAAGTAGAAATATAGGGGGTCTCCCCCACCGCATAGCTCCCTAGGGATCTTCTGCTGGCAGAGGTCCCTCAAAATACAAAAAAAAATAAAAAGGCAGGATTTTACAAAATGTGAGAATTCAAGTGAATAGAAAAATAACATAGAAAGTTATCATCTATAACGTATAAGAACTCAATCCAACGATGCCTCTATTCTTGCATACTAGTGGGTGCCTGTGGCCGAAGGCCACTGTGAAGTCCCCCGTGGGTGCCCGTGACCTTTGGCCACTGTGAAGTTTTATAAGTTTTATTTTTCCTTATCTTGTACTCTTTATTTGGCCCCTGCCCTGCCGCCCTGCCCTGCAAGACAGACGGACAGACGGATCGCAGATTTTTCTACGTAAATTTTCCGAATCCCATTTTTCCGAATCCCGTTTTTTCGAATCCCCTTTTATCGAATCCCGTTTTCCGAATCCGACTGTCCGGGCCGGTTCTGCCGGCGAAAATCTCTGTGGCCGGTTCCGCCACAGAAAACGCTCCCAGAACGTCGTTGGACAGACGCACGCACACCATGTTTGTAATTATATATAAGATATTCTTCCACTGGTGGAAAAGAGGTAACAAATCAAAATCCATGGGATCAATGTCACACAATCATATATGTACCAAAGCCTTCAAAGCCTTCAACCTGATGAGCATTCAAGGTGATCTTCAGTGCAGTCTACTTCAAGAATCCCTTGTCACATATTACTGTACTTGGAGGTATTACCGGCCACTTTTGCCACAATTGAAGTATGTCATAATGTGCATTGGGAGCAACATTTCCAACTTCCAACATCTCATGAAGCCATATCATGTATATTTTAGGAATTTTTGCTTGTACCCAGAGTGGGTATCATGCAGAGGAAGATGTAGAAAAAGGTGGTGATCATTCCTTGGAAGATTTAGCTAAATCTGGCTATAAAACAACTATAAAATGCTATTCTTTAATCATCCTTCTATATATTAGTTACACACTGAAATCCAAGTATACACATCTAATGATTTTAGCTTTTTTTCCCCCTAACTTTTAGTGATTGAAAACCTCCAAAATCTCATAAATTTTGAATTTTGATTTTTGCAGTTTCACATTTTGGCGAAATTTCACCAGTAGAGAAAATGCTGGGCTGTATCATATGGAACAGTCTCTTTTTATCTTTGACAAAACTTGCCAAAAGACAACCCCACTTCACTTGTCTGGCAAAAATTCTCTTTTTTTCTCTTCTAATTTCTTTTTTGGCACAGACATCTACTGGCTACTGTTTTAGCATTCCTGTACAAAAGTGTGGCCAATTAAGTCGAAATTTGTTTGGGGATGCTTGCAACTGTTCCTAAGCTACGATTGTTTTTACAAAAAACTCACAACCAGACTGGCAGATTATATCTGGGAATGCTACTCCCAATGGATATTACCAAATGAATCTGCTTCAGCTAGCTATGCCATGCTGACATAGTCCGTTTTCCATTTCATCAATGTTATTTAATTGCAAAAAAGCTGCAAAATTGCAGGGTGGAAAACAACGCATAAAGGCCACAATAGCTAGCCAAAGCAGATTTCATATTAGAGAGGGTCTTGATGGGTTGCTCCCATATGCTGTTTTTTGGTGTGAAGCAGCACAGGTAGGCATGCAAGATGGTGGAATCAGTTTTCCGCCCAATGAAGTATGTCATGGGGTGAATTCTGCCACCAGAATGTGGCACAGCTGCACTGAATCTGTCGTACACGAAGTATTTGACTGGCTGCAAGATATCATATTGCTAGTTGCTAAGGATCAATACTTTAACATCATGCCTCTTGTTTGAAAATGGACCAAGGGTCAACTGTGTGGTCAGAGCAGCTTCGTCCCGCTGCAACATGTTCATTAGTGATTGTTCTTATAGGGGCGATTTTGCAGCAGTGTTTGTTTTGATTCAGTACCTACACTGGTACCTTCACCTTCTTGAGTGAGGCCTATTAGTGTAAGCAAAACCTGCAACAGTGGCAGCGTCCTCAAAATATAGGGCCTAGGAGGAGGCAATAGCTGAGTCCAGCCCCACATTTTGGGAACGTCCCCAAGCCATGCGCTTTACCCATTCTTGAGTAAATATAAGGAAAAGCTTTATATGAACCTGAAAATCATCATGATCATAAACATACAAAGATCATAAGGGATGGGAGGGCGAGGGTCCTTACATGTTCACATTAAGTGGGTCATAAAGTAAAATTAAACCCTCATCTGCTTGCCCATTGCTTAAATACTGAGGGCTACATCCACTCCCCCACACCAATGAATGCTCATCCGCACAAGCTAACTTTAGTATCTTGTCAGCTGAAATTACACTCAAACAAAAGGATATCTAGTTCAGGAACACAAAATGTTATAACAGTTGGTGTGTCCTGCATCAATTAGTCACACCGGATTAGAGAATCATTCAAATTTTCTGAAGGTTAGAGTAGACAACTGTTTCCAGTTTCAACACACTAGGACATTTCTGTCAACAGAAAGCAACAATATAGGAAATATTAGTTAACTCAAGAGTTTCCACACAGTTTTGGAACTGTTACTATATCTGCACACTCCAAGGACTAAGAAACAATATAATGGGTAAAAATGCCAATACTCCTAATTATTTGCTTCTAGGGAGAAACATTTAAACAATATTCCATGACTTGCTTTTCTATCATTGCAAATACATGAATCTAAGAGAAACCTAATACTAGTTTTGAGCAGAGGGGAGTTCCTCCAGTGTACATACATTTCATAGTGCAAAACGTTTTCCTAGTGCATGTAGGTCAAACACCTCTAGATAGCAACAAACCATATTCCCTTTCATTTTCCCACCAACTCCTGAGACTTCGCCCAAAAAGAAATTCCCTCAAAGTGACAAATGATTACCTACACACTCTAGACTTGCAATTCCTGGCTCAGTCTTCATTGGAAAAGAGAAATCAGAAACCTGTGCAAGAGTCCCCAAAATGGCAAGATGATGATGACATTGCCTGTATCATGTCACCCTGAATGCTTTGCTGCCCCTGTAAGATTGTTCACATCTCTGCAAACAGGATCATTACAATGTATGAATGTAAGTGAACACCCACCAAATTTCTTTCTGCTCATCACCATTTCCAGCATGAAAAACCAGGAAAAAGACATGATTGTAAGCTTCAATGACTCGGTCTCTCAAGGACTGCACACCTGCCCATGCCAGTTACTCAATGCCTAGTACCTATCATTCTGTTGATGGGAGTGCTGCCATCCTAAAATCTTAATTGGCAAACAGATACACCAGTCCTCAAGTGTATGATTAGCTCAACTCCTGACTGTTTTAATCTGTCAAATTGGAAAATTATGGGTTTGAATGCAGATGAAGACAGAAACATTCTTTGAGTCCAACAACCTCTTGAACTGGTTGGAACAATGATGTTGCTGGTCAACATGTTGTACATGAGCTGTTCTGAAGGCCAGTGGAGAACAGGTGGCATCAGGACTTGTGGTGCCAACCCATCACTGCAAAAGAATTTTTTTTGGAGGAACGGGTCTCTTGTGGTGATCATCTCCTGGACATACAAGGCTGAGAACTTTGCAATCCCCCTACAGAATGCAAAACATCTTCACAGAAAGAATAGAAGCATTTTGTATGCAGCTTCTTCCAGGATTGAGAAGCTTCACCAGCACTAGTATCTGCAGCAAAAGAAGGGACCTATACCTTTCAGGCATTTGGAGGGAGTTTGTATGAATGGAGGTGAAGCAGGCAGAATTCTCCATGTTCATCCTGTTCACTACTGAAATCAGAGGATTCTTGCACCCTGCTTACTCAGACCTCAACTGGCGAGATATGACCAATCAATTTGACCTCAACATCTGGACTCGCATACGAAATGCAAATTAGAAGTAGCAGTTCAAGTCAATAACACACAGCATGGTGTTAGCCGAAGGAAAGGAATACTGGAGACACCACTGCACCTTGACACAAATCCAGGAATGACCAACAATATGGTTCATCGTAACATGTCAAACTGATGGAATCACCCCTTCAACTTCCCGTTCAACTAGATCATGAATCTTTGTGTCTGTGTAGTGACAGAGTTTAGGCATCAGTTGACAAGAGCTTTAATATGCTTGAAATTATTTGGATGGAAAGTCAGTATAAACCTCTATGGTTTTCAAGAATGTATAACAGTATACCTGCTCTGGATTCATCTTTGGGAAGCTGCAACTTTGATCATTGATGAAGGCCACTGCAGCTGTACACATAATCCTTCACCAACCTGCCATACACGGTACAAAACCAAAGCCACCTTTGTTTCCAATGGCAAATCTCAAATTTTGTTGAAACTTATACAACTCAGGTGTCAGCCATTCCTTCAAACAACTTGTGTGTCGAAAGTCCGGTGACCTGCAACACTGCATTGGTCCATCTTTGTTTCATCTTAGTTCATACCAGGATCTCATCTATTTGACCTTTATAGATATATGAGTACATACACTTGTTTTGAAGACATGATTCTGGTGAATGCTTGCATACATTATGACCTGGTATTATTTCTGTGATGCAGCGGCTCAATGAGCAAGGTATGCACAAGTAAAAGGATTTCAATTTGCATCTACCAATATTCAAACTCAACAAAATAAAAGGTCTCTTAGAAGATGTTGGCACTGAGAATGTGCTTTTGAAGAGAAAAGAGTCCCGACACAGATAGGCATGAAAAACTCAAATTAGGTTAAACAACACTTTACAATGGGTAAGGCCCAGAACTGGGAGATATTTCAAAAAATGGGGTGGCCCAATTTCAGTACTACCCCATGATCCTAGGCACCTTTTTATGGGTAGGACCCTGCCCTTGGGCTTTACCCCATGCTAAGATTCCTACTCTCCTACCCTTTGCATCCTACTCTCTTATCATGAGTGTCTCCACAAAAGGACCCTCTCATGCTCTCAACGCAAGAGAAGCTTGTGCAACCTGGACATATCTATAGTAACAATCCAAAGGTGATGCCAACATTTCACGGTTGTACTCTCCCTCTGCAAATGTGAGTCATGATAAGGTAGTAGTTCATGCTCTTACCATGGGAGGAGATCAGAGAACTTCCAAAAGCCAGCAACACAGTTGGTGAAAAACATAGAAGTCATGATTGTAGTTGGCAGAATATGCGTTTAATCCTCAAGGTTATGCAGGAATCAACATCCCGAGAGATTTACCCCTGGATCAGATCTCAATGGCTGCCTCCTAGTAGCAGTAACAGGGCTTTAGTATTTTGAGCAGAGAGTGATACTTTCACCCCAGGCTACT
The DNA here is from genome assembly GCA_963920785.1 of Sphagnum contortum. NCBI lineage: Eukaryota > Viridiplantae > Streptophyta > Sphagnopsida > Sphagnales > Sphagnaceae > Sphagnum > Sphagnum contortum. The sequence goes on from OY987288.1 coordinate 583,382, forward strand.
AGCCTTGCAGAGAAGTGAAGTTCTTAAAAAGACACTCAACTTTGGCTATGAGAATTGCATTTCCTTGCTGCATCTGATACGTTACTTGTAATTTATTGATTTTCTGTCTACATTTTTTCCAAATGTTTCAAGGTGAGGATTCAGAAGAAGCAAAGACACAATTTTAGAGTTTAGAATCAATTAGACAATAGAAAAAAACAAATGAAGCCATGATGAGATGCAGATCCATTTTCCAGGTGCATCTGAGAACTTCTGCCATTTCAAACTCCTCCTTGCTCATCTATGCTTTTGAAATGGTTCTCTGGAAAGGAATCCATTGTTTGAGTCTTCTTCTTAGTTACTTCTAGTCAACAACTTGTTTGTTTCTTGTAGTTGAGAACTTCCTTCCAAGGAGAAGTGGCTACTGTGGGAATTTGGTCTGCTGATCCAGTATCACATATTGTTCTGTTGGATAGTCTGTGAATCATTTCATTGCTGAAATTCAACTTTCACTGCACCATCTGTCTGAAGATATAGTTCTCTATCTTCTGGATCCTGAGCATTACTCTGCAATGAACATGAAGATTCATATTTTGGCCAACAGCAATCACATTTCCAGATCACTTGTTCTTACATGCATGTGACTCTGGAGCTTCCATGTTATACACCTGTAGTGATGCATAGTTGGGTGTTGGTTGTGTTTTGGAATGATGACTTATAAGTCTCTTGGTTGCTTATACCAGCAGCTATGAAATTGTATGAAGTTGTCACTACTGGAATCCCAAGCACAAAAGTTTCAATGTTGTTGGTGTGTGCATCCATGGAACTTGTCCATGTCACAATTTTGTGCCTCATTTTGCAGTGCTCACAACAGAGCTGCTTTTTCATTTCGATTAGAACAATGAAATGTTTCTAAGTGTGGCCCATGTGAACATGGTCCATGACATAAAGAAGAATTGGCCTCAGAGATTTGCTTTTGACAGATTCTTGCAGCTTGTGCCAAGCAAGAAACGGGCTGTAGAAAACCTCTGGCAGGATTTCTTGACAAATCCTTCAAAATGGTGAGATCAGATGCTGTGAGAAGATAATTCAAAGGATTTTTGTCATTTAGTCCTCTCATTAATATGGGACTTGTCCTTACCTTGTTCTTAGGTGTGAGATTTCATACCCTGATCTGCACCCAGAGGAATGCACAGTCTGCTAATCACGTGGATTTTGATTTCTGGACACAGGGTGGTGGACAGAATCCTGATTTTAAACCTAAGAGAGACACAGAGGTAGATACATTGAGCTCAATGGAAATTTGGAATCCTCCAGGGCCAAAGTAGAGCTAGCTCAAGTAGAGGCCCAGAGTTGTTTGTCACCTTGATCACCTGGTCATCTTGAATGCCATAATCCTGAGACATTTCCAGTAAATTTTGTCGTCTCCAACAAATAAGCTTGATGGTTTGGATTGACAAGAAAGTATCGCTCACAAATTTGTAGGGCAAATTTTTGGGTTTTGGACATTTGAGCATCCGAATCTTGAGGAGAATGGGAGCGAGAAAGATTACCTGAGGTCGCAAATATGAAGAAGGAATCGAAATGGGCCCTAGAGCGACAGGGGCGACAACACCCATTCACAGCTCTTATTCTTTTATAACCAATCTAAAGTTTTACCTCAAAAATGTTGCACTTACTGAACAAGGCGCAAAAACAAGTGAACACACCATTCACTCACATTGTCAACCGTCACAAAAGCAGGACAGATCCTAACCCAGCTTGCAACTAAAGTTGAATCTGCACCACAGGTCTCAGCAGCAAAATGGCAAGTTCACGTTGCTAGGAGGAAAGACGACAAACCGTCAAAAGGGTGAAAAGAACAAGGAATTGCAGCAACAAGCCAAAGGAACACAGTATCAGCCGACCCATTGTAGATTTGAACTGTCATTTAAACCCTGATGAGATCACTTCCTGCTCTAGGAAATTGGCACTTTGCAAAACTCTAAACTGAAAACTTGAAAAACCCCTCGACTTCCACACATCTTTGCTAATCCATTCAGTCACTTGCTGCCACGAAAGACGAGTCTCCTATTCTAGCAAGATGGAGAAAAAAACTTCTACCCAGTTACACTAATCCTAAGCACCTTCTCAACATTGCAACCGAGACATCTTGCTCATCCAAAATTCTCCGCCACCCCCCTGCAAGCACTTGAAACCACCAAGGATTCCAACTTCCGAGAACGACTTCACCCCAGTAACTGACAAAGAGCTGGAAAATCTCTAGGTTCCGGAGCTTCAGAAAATTTCCCGGCAGTACCACCCATCACGACCATCTTCCTACACTTGCAATCCGGATACCTGGAGAGTGCTCAAGTGTTTCAGACGGCGCTCGTCCACTACCCCAACCAGCAATTCTTTGTAGACAAAGAATAACATACAAAAGCACATGGAACGACGAAGCACACGAAATCTCACCATCACCACAACAGGCGGATGCAGAGCAAACCCAAGAATCTCTGCGGAAAAGAAAAGCGCGACCAACTTTTGCGAAGGAATTTGTAGCGAGGTGATGGGGGATTTCAAGGATGGAACAACGTGCGCGGCGGTGAGAGGATGGGGAAGCAAGCTGCCTACTTGTGAGCTGCCACCACACGGCCAATATCTCACCATCAGATTCCGTTAATCAACGGCTGATAGAGGAGATCTTCTCCGGCCTTCAGATGAAATGAATCTTAGCTACCAGTTCTTGCATACGACAGCTGATTCGAGAATCGGAATCTAAACAGCTGATTCTAGATTCGGAATCTAAGGCAGCCGCGTTCTCATTTCGCATTCCCCATGTGTTCTCCATTAACTATTTTCATGGTCAATCCGGCCCGTTGAAAGGGGACTAAGCGTAATATCCAACGGTAGGATCAAATGAGATCGAGATAAGAAAGGTACGTATTTTCATTCTGAACCCCAATCTAGGTTCTCATCTCAAATCAGACGGCTCATGTGGCAATGAGGGCTAGCCTACATTCATCACATGGTATGTCTTATTTTGTGACATAATAGCTAAATATGATTCCACAAGACACAAGAAACCAAACTTTGTTTGCAAGTTAATGTACCATGTTTAACAAAATGTATTTTTTAAAAACAAATCTTCACCACACTATGATGTTTACTAATAAGCATTGTTTGAATCCAACCACATATTATGAAACTTGACATCAAAGAAGCAGTTTATAACACATAATATCCACATTTTTTAATAAATTATTATATTAATCATTATGCTCAAGTTTGAAGAGTTTGAACACAAATTGTCATGACAAGTCCCAATAGCTGAAAACGCAATTTGAGACATAAATCATGTCTAAATTAAAAGCTTGATGCCATGCTAAAAAGCTCTTGACCATTGCTATAGGACAATGATCTCACACATCCCAATTGATTATGTTTCATATAAGAGTCAAAAATCACAAACACACGTCTTTTGTTTAATATGCACTAGTGTGGCTTGTGCTATTGGGCAAAATGTGAACCCATTACAAAATAGGGAAACTGAACATGTGAACATTGTTTTGCCATGTAGGTATTCAAACAGCCAAATATGAAAGGAAATCATGCTTGAAATGAATGGTAAGCCTTCAAGTGTTACCAAGATCTCAACTGATTTTTCCTTCCAAAACCTGGTTTTTTGGAATTTATTTCAATTTTTAGCAGCAGAAATCACTTTAAAATCAATATCTCCCACATTCTAAATCCAAATCTTACCAAATAAATTTCATTAAATCCTGCTCATCAACATCTTTCCAACAACACAAAAGGCACATTCCAGTTCCTCCGAAATTTTCAGCTATATTTTAATCTAATTTTCAGTGAAGAAATCATTCAATATTCAAGAACTTTTGCACCACAAGTCCAAACATCATGAAATCAAGCCCATGCACCCCTCCTCATCGAGAGCTTTCCAAAGACATCAAGAACACAATGGGAAGCATCCCGGTTCGGTGGATCTCATAAGTACAAAACAAAACAAAACAAACTACCTTCCTTCATGGATCAATGTGAAATGAATTACATTGAATTGAAGGTCATGGTCATTTAGAACGAGTTGCATTAGTTCCACCAATTCCAATTAATGTAGCCAATTGCATCAAGTACCCCAGGTCAATCTGGTCTCATAGGTCGCCTACTCTCTCAAGCCCAATCAAGGTTGTTTTAAGGATTTTGTGATGCAACCATCCAAAAAATAATGTAGCCAAACTTAGCTACATACTATATATGAAAATATGTAAAAAGAAGAATTTTTTTCATTATCACTACCTACTAGAACTTAACATGAAAATTTGGTGATATCATTTAAATTTTTTTTTAAATCTGGAAAATTTTGGCCAATTTTATGATGAAAAATGTTTTTCATACATCAAAATCATTTTTCCAAGTTGAAATTTGTCAAAACGTTCGCTAGTTAACATAGAGAACTAAATTGTTTAAATCTAGTCAATATGCTCACATTGAAATCCAGCAAATTCAATATACATAAATTCTAGAACAAGTCTTTGACACCTTGATGTTTGATGTATTATACAAGGTAGATTTGTTGAAAACCATATGAGGGTAAAAACCACTTAGTAGGGTCAATGAATGTTTGACCTAGTCTATTATTTAAATTTGGCATTTATGTATAATTTGAATACATGCTTTTGGTCATTAGTGCATAATCAATGGATAAACAAATTTAAACCCATTCATTAATTGAACATTTTCATACCAACATTGTGCATAAGAGTAGTGGGGATATATTTTAATAAGGATTCATTTTGATGAACATTATTTTGACGCACTCCCAAGTTCCTTGTAGACCCACTCGAGGGTCCAAGTATGCGGCAATGCGGAAGGAGTTGGAACTTGGAGCCGCTCCCTAGCTCACAACACTTGGAGGGGTAAAGGGGCGTGTTGGAGCTCCGGGATGGGACTAGGAAGAATTGACAAGCTTATTCACTCACACGGGCCTGCACACAACGCACACAAAGTGGTTAGTGCATAGTTAAAGCACCTTTGGTGCTAGCACGAGCCACGGGCAACACGGACATACAAGACTCACCACGGCCCAGACTTGGGTGAAGCCACCACCTTCCCCCTTATAGTATACTCTGCAGCTCTCCACGGAGGTGGCATCCAAATGGCTATTTTTCCCGGGACTCCCGCGTGGGAGTCCCGAAATTATCCCGGGTTGGAGTCCTGGGAATTTGGACGCCGATATCTCCCGACTGCAAAGTCCGATCGCGACGTGGTCTGAAGCAAAGTTGTAGCCCTCGTCGAGAGCTTTCCAACGCCGTGTCGCACTCTCAAATCGGATCTCGGGAAGAGCTCGATTCCCGACTTTTAGTGGTCGGGAGTCAAACTGCCAGTTTGACTCCCGGCCCTTCTTTTGGCCATAACTTCTATTTCAGATGTCCAAATGAGCAATGCGAGCCCATTTTAGACATCTACGTTTCAAGAGCTTTCCAACGGTACCAAGAGCACAACAATCCATTGAGATTCGACCCTTCAACTTGCACTCTGAAGTTTCGGGAGTCCACCAGTACTCCCTCTCCCAAAATGGGAGTTGCCTTGGGAGTGTGAGTGCTCACTCCCTCACACTCCCTCGCACTTCCTTAGACTCCCGGGAGTATGTGATGACTCCCGGGCTTCCTCCTCTTGGCCCGCACCCTTCCAATGCCTTTGCCCTTGCTCCTGGGCTTCCTTTGACTCCCGGGCTTCTTTCCTCTTGATTCTCGCAACTTTGTAACCCCTTGCCTTGGTCGCGAGCCCAAAGCTAGGGTTGTGACATATTTGGTGGATTTTAAAGCATTAACCACCATAAATGGATCAAACTTATGTCATATTATAATTAAATGTATTAGAAGTGTGAAATAAATTTAAGGTGTTATTGGTGTGAAACTGTAAAAAAATTAATCAAAATCCCTACATTAAGATGATTTGGTCAAATAAGGGTTGAATGAAAGAATTTAAGTTTAATATGCTAGTGGGCGTAGAAATCTTTTGAAAATGAATAGCGTTACAAATGAAATTAAGATTAATTAATGTTGTTGATGTGACAATAAATGAAAAAATTATAATTAACAAGTAATGCTAATATTTAATATCATTGATGGACATTTCAAATTAAATAATCATTATTATTTTAAAATGAAAAACACAATTATGACTAGTTCATTAAAGTTAAAATATAATATTGTTTGTGTCAATCTTAACCGAATATATCATCATGATATCCTTTTTTGTGGTAATCACATATAACATTTATAAATAATTATTAATTTATCAAAATATAAATTAAAAATAACTAATAGAGAAAACTAGAAGACATCTATACCAAAAACAAATTCATAAATTTATTTAAGCTTGGTTTCAAAACAATTAAATTCATTTTCACAAAGGTGAAAATTGACACATCTACTTTAAGGAGAAGCTCTAAAGAACTTTGCACTAGAGATCAAAAAGTGGTGCAAGGATTAAGATCTACAAAATGATATTGGGTATAATCACACTAATATGAATAAAACAAATATAATCAATGTTTTATTTTTCATGTTTTAGTGTCTAAATTTGTACTAATGTTACAAGTCATTGAAAATTATTCGTTAAGCATTGTAACTGAGGCTTTTAAGAAATGTAGGGATTCTTATTTTTGCGGAGACTTTTTAAACATATATTTACACACTAATATATGACATTATATATTGTTTTTCAGTCAAATTATTTTTCACCTTTCAAACAAAATATTCCTAAAATATTTTGAGAATATTTTAGCATAAACGATCACTTAAGGAGGTGACCTTGGTTCTTGTTAACATATTTAGACCCTTCTACTTTCTTTTATTCCCTAACACGCATTCACAACTTACATTATCATAACTTGTCAACTTGAATTATTTGAATGATTATGTATTTAGTTTTTAAAAATTAATTTCAATCAGATGATATATGGTTTAATATAATATTAATTACTAATGGGTAAAAGTAGGTCAAATGATATGGTCATAGACTCAACATTAGGGCAAACCCATCCTTGGGTGGTAAAATTAGGAATGTCACACTTGATTTTATTGAACCCATTGAATTTTTTTAAATCATTAGGAACATTTAAATAAATAGTTTCATAAAACAATTCTAATGAATACATTTATTAGGTTCCATAGATTTTGAACTTTTAGTAATATAAAAAATATTTTGTATTTTGATGTTCCTAATCATTGCATTTATAAAAAGTTTTAAAAATGAAATGCTAGTTGTTTTCCTTGACATTTTTGGTCATGAACACAAATTTGAAACATGATTTGAAAATTTCTTTGGGAATTTTTTTTCCTAAGTTGATATTGAAGTCATTTTCATTTTATATTTTACATTAGGTAATTAACTGAGTAAGTATAATTTAATTATGAATTCCAAAGTTAAAAAATGTGATTCTTAAAAGGGCCGTCATTATTAAGAATATAAAATTTTAACAACCTCCACTTTTATTTTCCAAAATAAATTTCAAGCCACATATTAAGGCATGCAAAGAGTAATCATCGAGGAAAATATTTCTCTAGTTCTAAAACTTTTAAATGAAAGGGCCCCAAGAAAATGATTTGGCCACTTTTGGTTTCTTAACCATTATTTGAAATGGTTTCTAATGCTACCACACAAGGATGGATTTGGCCATTAATTATATGTCAAATGAGACAATAAAAAAACTTGTATACAAACTTTTTTTTTTACAAATATGGTATGCAAGTTTGATCAAATTAAATTGGTGTATATAATTACACAATGTCATTCATAATGTAAAGACAATATTAATGCATGCATGCATCAAGAAATGGAAATCTCCATGTCATAAATGAAATCCAAATGTAATATAAAATTTGATCCAATATGTGTATGTTATTCCATTGTGAAATGCACCCAAATTCAAATTTTTAATGATATGATCTTGAGACAATACGTCTATGTCAATCCAATATGAAATGCACCCAAACTCAAACTTTTAATGATATAATCTTGACACAAGAATTCCAATAAATTCTCCAATATTGAAAGCTATTTGCATTTTGAATTTATGATTTGAATACATGCATCTATGGAAATTCACAATTTTTGCATGCATATAAATGTAATCACAACAACACTAAATATATTGTTACTTTCCAATTTTGTGGTATCACAAAATTGGCAAATTTTCTTAAGTTAACATTAGAAAAATTGTTTGAATTTACACTACAAAAACATATTTTTCCACATTTTTCCAATTTCTTTTGTCAAACTTGAAAAAACCATTGTGTGACACTAATTGACAACATCATTAATGACAACCCAATCCACCATCGAATTGAACCTTTTAATTCTTGCACTCAATTACATAGATTATCATATCATAGTATTGCATCCACGCACATGCAAAATGGTGGATTTCACATTCATTCAACATGGACCCCCCTTCCCCTCAGCTTCCTCATTAATCTTCAACCATGAGTAATCCATGGAAAAAACACATCGTAAAATTAATATCATGTTCATGAAACTTGAAAAATTAGATCTAATAAATGTATTTGAAATTTTTTTTAGTGTGTACTACTTCAAATCCTTTTTCATAGGATAATGCAAACCCTTTCAATAAGAATATCTCATTTAACAAATTCCGTTGTATGGTATTGAACTCTATTCAAACCAAATAACTTGGATATATTTTTGCCTTTCAAAAAGTTAGCAAATCAATTGGTAATGATTACCTTATTATTTTTTGCCACCTTCAATGCAATGTCTTATCCCATCAAATTTATTCTTTGGCATTAAAATGATGTTCTATTGAAATCACACAATTTTCAAGGGTTTAAATTGCAATCAAGTTGCAACCATAGTGGCTCATGAACCTTTTGGAGTTTTTTTTTTCATCAATTCTTCGTTCTTCAATCTACCTACTTTGTTATATTATTTGGTGTTGAGTTTGCATATTACAACATTTTAATTTACATAAAATAATATATAATAACAATTATTTTCATTGTTCTACTAAACTTCATCAACATTATATTTGCAAGATTCATCAATGAAATAAAAACTTGATTATTTACTTGACAACAAACATATCAAAATAAATTAATTGTGATAATATGCATGATTACAACATTAATTTTTGCATGATGACATTTTTTTCCACTCTATTTTTTTATTACAAATATTCTAATATAAAAAAATATTTACGTAACATCTAAAAAGTCTAAAAATGTTATTATAAGAAAATTTCACTTCAAGAATGTCAAGGGGTGGGGGTATAATAAATTTGAAGGAGAAAAATGATTAATCATTTGAGGACATCTTATGTTGTGCATCCATTATTAAAAATGATATTAATATGAACCTGACAAGAAAATTGCACATTGGAAATTGCATTTGTTGATGCTAATATTTTATTAATTTCCATTTATATAGCATCAAACTAAGTTGTTGTGGGAAAAGGACATTTTGACATATGAAAATTTTGTGAAATTCTTTTACCACAATATAATTTTTTAATTATTCAAGCTCCATATAAATGTATTTCAATATACAATTTCATCATATGAATGCAAAAATACAACCATTTTCAAGTACCTTGCATGGATATTCCCCCATCAAGCAAGCAAAATGATAAATAATTTTTTTTTACTTTTATACTTAATTTGAATTTGTGTTTCAAAATACTTGTTCCAATTTAGGTTTTAAATGTATAAATTTCCCGAGTAAGGTATAAATGGGTGTAATTAATTGTAACATTAACAACCATCAATTGGTAGGAACTATAAAACAAATTCATATTTATAACTATGAAGTTCTTTCCTTGCAACATTTAACATGTTCTTACTAATATTTAGATCCCTATTAACCAAGTCTTAGGCTTAAACAATTTTTTTTGGAAAAGTCAAATTTTAAGCAAGAAGCTTTTGATATTATATGAAATTTCATGGGTAAAAATTTGTTAAGGCCAATTGAGCTAGGCATACATTAACAATTTGACTCATATTGAACAACCAAAAAACTAATCATATGTATAATTATTTTGACAAATTGATGGTAGATTTTGTTTATGTGGACATTTGATCAAATTCAATTTCAACATAACTGTATAATATATTAATATAATTTATTTTTTAAATTCAACAATGTGTTGAAACCAAATCAAATATATGTCTATGTAATCCTCATCATAAAATACACCCAAGTTCAAATGAGAAAGGTTTTATTCCATAAAAAGTTTCAATAATAAATTCATATTATCGATTGCATTTCATTTTATCATCTAAACACACATTGATAAAAAATGTACAATTTTAACATCTTGGAAAATGTTATCACAATGGCATAATTAAGAATATAATTATGACATCAAAGTTCATTACTTAATCCCAATGTGTAAGCACGTAAATCCTCTCAATTCTTGCACCCAAAATTCAAATACATATATTTGATGATGTTGGATCTAGCCATTTAAAATTGTGGATTTCACATCAATTAGGTTTGTGTTCACTCTTTGCCCTTCATTGGTTTCAAACAAGATAATCCATAATACAAAGGGTGAATGTTGGGTTCGGTGAAAAAAAAAACCAAAATAAAAATTTCCATATAACTATTTGGGAAACATTTTCTTTATATTTTTTTGAAACCTTAAAATGATAAGGTAGTTGGGCAACTATAATTTATCGAATTCAAATGATTCCCATATCTAACATAAAAGATGTTGTTCATCATGACATGGACTTTGAAACAAACCATTGTTTTCATTCACAAAAAATGTCCATAAATAATAACATACAAGTGACATGCTGTGAAACCTTCAAATGTTTTTTTAATTTATATGTTATCTAATTAAATTGGAGTCCTTAACACCCATAATCTTAATGATTTGTTTATTTTGAAGTCCATATATATTTATTTTATTAATTATCACATCCCTAAAGTTCAATTTAAATGTTCATACCTATTCAAATTACATGTATAGACCAAAAATCTAACTAAATCACATAGATGTTTGAATTAGTAACTTCAAATCACAGATGTTCCTAAATTAATAATTCCAATTATAAAATACAAATTTGTTCCCATTAAAATTACACCCCCAATATATAAATGTCATTATGACATCCATATTGGTCCAATGTAGTTTGCATTGCCCTAAACAAAACATTGCAAAATTAATATTAATTTTACAATGTTGTTAAATAGTTGAACCTAAGGAAATTAAATAGGAAGAGGTTCTAATATGCCCTTCTTTAATCCTTCTTCCTTGTGTCTATCACAAATCCACCGAATCATACGACCTTGGTTACCGTAATGAACCCTACTCAAACGAAATGACTTGGATATGTTTTGTTTTTTTAAGAAATCAACAAGCCATTGCTCAGCACCATGTTTTCCCTCTCTCAATGCAACTTCCTTTTCTATCATATTTGTTTTTCGACTTTGAAGTGGGTCATTTTGAAAGTTTCTGTCAATATGACAATTGGGTAAATAATCACTAAGGCTTTGTGTGTCAAGTGCTAATGCTAAACCTTTTCCAACATTAGGTACTATGTCACCAATTCCGGCAACAATATGGGCACCTGCTTTCAACAAAAGGGAAAAGATTGTAAGACCGATAACAAGATAAGGGACAATTTGTTGTGCTTTTGTTGACAACATTGTGACTTCACAACCTTGTTGTTCATCCACAACATGAATGCCTTCAACACATTCGCACAAAAGATGAAGATTGAATCTTTCAATCCCAGGTAACATCTTCACAATAAGTTTACGTTGAAGCTTTGCACCTGTGGTTGTGAAATAAACATTGCATGGAACTTGTCGTTTTTGTAATTCCAAGGGCAAGTTTATGATGTTGTCTAAGTTCATCGCCAACATGTCACGCAAGTTCTTTTCCATGGAACTTGTTCTGTCCATCAATATTTTCACCAAAGATTGTAGTTCTGGAACAATCTTGTCATGAATGGCTTGAGGCAATTCGTCGAATTTTTTAATAACAAGTTGACGAAATGATCTTGTTGACAGTAATTCAACATTCTTGTGAATGGAGTTTTTACATCCCATTGTAACGCCACTTTGAGAACCTTGTGGATCTTCATGATCTTCATCCTTGGTGGCTGGAATTGCATTGAAACGAACTTCAAGTTCCATGAGTTCATTTTGTCGTCTTTGCCAAATGTCATTGATATCCTTTTCGCCCAAAAGGGACATTGCCGAACCTTCCATGCTTTCTCCAAGGTAATCACGATCACCTTCAAGCACTTCTTGCACTTGTGGCCATGGATGTTCATATTTCGGATCAAGGTTTGCTCCCCATAGCTCTTGTTTCAAATCCTCCAACAATACTGATTGATCCTTTCTGTGTTTACACAATAACAAGTTTTCCACAGCCTTTGGCCTCAAAACCCCATGCACAAGTGAGACCCCTTGGCAACCTTGAACACTACTACACAATTGTTCAATTTTGCTCAAAACATGATCATTGATGAGCTGAAGGGTTTGGAATGTGCTTTTGCATGATTTCACCAATACGTCAATGAAAAGAGGACTTGCCATTTGATCACCACTTAATTCCACAAAGATTTCCAAACCATCTAGGAAAATCTTGATAAGATTCTTTTCATTTGAGCAACGTGTCTTGATTGGCAAGTTTGTAAAATGCTTGTATAATGTCACCTACACATAAACATTAAATGTATCAAACTTTTAGTACATGAATTCCTAGATAAGAACAAATCAAATGTATTTACATTATGAGAAAATCATGTTTATTGCAACTAAGCTATCTAATTGTAATCTAGTTCTATTGAACACTTTTTAGTTATACGTTATATCAGGCATTTTTTAATTGGCACAGACACAATTTTTTCATAATGTTATGATTTTATACCATGGAAAAAAAATCTTCATAATACATTACATTATTAGATCATCATCAAATGGCACGTTATAAATATATATATATATATACATGAAAAGAATTGTATTTACCTGAACTTGTGGAAAGAATCCTAGGGTCAATGTTGTGAGTTCTTGGTCCTTACATTGCAACCTACGACCAATGTAGATTATTTCAGCATCTTTTGTAAAGTTGACTTTCCATTCCAAACGTCTTTGTCCTTCTGCAACATCTTCATGAAACTCCAATGTGGTGGGCACAAATATGACCCTTCGTCCATCGTCTATCACTTGAGGATCTCTTTCATATGCCAAATCCATTTTCACCATAAGACGAACAAGATATTTTGGAATGATGGTTGTATTGCCCACTTGGCTATGAGCAATATCCTTCAAAGACAAATCGAGAAGATGTTCGATTTTTCCAATCTGACCCCAACCATCTTGAAAGGTTGCCGTCAAATTGACCTTTTCAACATGCCTTCGAAGTTTGATCAAGTGGCCCATCACCTCGTGGCAAAACCAACTAGGATTCACCACCACAAAATCTTCATCCTTGAAATAGATCATTTCACCAGCATCGTGCAAAAACATGGCCACTGCTACATGTGGCTTTTCAAATTCTTGTTGAACCACCAACTGCCGCAAGTATGGTTCTTTCTTGTCAATAATTTCCTTCTCAAAAGTTTCCATTGTAACAATGGGTTGGTTTGGATGATGTTTATTCCACTCACACAAGCTATATTGCACATTCATGCATGCTCTATAAACATTCACCATCTTCTTCAAAATATCCCCACAAGTGTTGGTCACTTTAGTTGTCACATCTCTTGCTTCTTGAGAAGAATGTGCATTGATCCAATAGGATTTAGTAGAGAGATTGATAAAAACAGCAAATTTCTCTTTCAAATCTTGTAGGTGCTCTTCCATGAGACTTTTGTGAATGAATTTTTTGTCATGATGTGTCATGACAACCATCACTTGTGGTGGAGAAATTGATGATCTTGTTGTGTTGGATGAGATAAATCTCAACCAATAACAAAGTTCATCCTTAATCTTTTGAAGATCCTTTTGTTCTTTAGAACCTTTTTTGAATGGATTACACACCAAAAGGAAAAGACACACATTCCCTTGAATGTTCAAATTTGGGATCATTGTATCATGAAAGGCATGATACTCCTCCTGGCCAGCAAGATCCCATATAGAGATTTTTTGGTCATGATGATCAAGGAGGACCTTGATTTGTATCCCTCGTGTCCTTTTGGCCCATTCATTTGGATCATTGAAACAAAGCCCCAAAGGTTTGTTCAATTCAATGAACTCCACCAAAGGAGTGATCACTTTTGCTTGGAGTCCCTTTGCAAGGCTCCTAACCATTGACCTCCTTAATGTAGTTTTGCCTGTATGTTCATAAACATCACACGCTTTTAGCCCTTACACTTTAGTGCACAAATTTGAAACCATGATCATATGTAATATAATTACCTTAAATCATATGGAAATTTTTATGTTCACATTACAAATATTTTGTAATAACAAAGTACAAATTTTGTACTTGTTCATACGGAATGTTGTAAATGGAAAAATAGATTTTGTGGTTATAAATTTGGCAACATGCTTAACGTATTTATGTGAAATAAATGTATTAATGAACATATTTATGACTAGTTCAACCAAAGTTCCATAATTTAATTCAACATTATGCACAATAAATACAAATGCTTTAATGCAGTTTTTTGAGAAATTTAGACACATTGTTGATTATATTAATTTTCATTTTGTGTCAAAAAATTGTTTTATCTTTCCAACATACATATTTGATGTACAAAACTTTTCATAATTTCATGCAAAAATAATTGGCAATCTATAAAAATATTTCATAAATTGGATGATTAAGTTTTTCCAAAAAAATTGTTAAATCTAAAAGTATAACAACAGTGTGAGAATTTATTATTAGTTTTATAAACATAATTAGAGACTTCAAATGTGTGTGCCTTTGTTTGGGTCAGGTCATAACAAATAGATAAAATCTCTTACCTGCATATGCATCACCACATAAGAATACTCTTGCGAACTTTGCTTGAGTTCGAGGCATCGCTTCCAGCACTGCCATATAATCACCTGCATTGCTCGCCAATTTTGCTCTCACTTGTGCATCATGTCCATCCCGTTCCAATTGAGTACCTGTTAGATCAATTTTCTTCAACCAAGGATTGATTCGTAGAAGGTCCATGACCTTGGCCAAGACATCATCCCCTCTAACACCCTCACAGTAACTTAGGCCAAGGGTGTGAAGAGTTTTATTTTTCTCCAATGACTCGAGAATGGTGCACACATCCGATGGTTCTAAACTATTGTCACCATCAATCGTGAAATGTGTTATCGAGTCATTTGTGAGCAGCATTTGAGCAACAACGATTGCCCCTTCTCGTCCCATCCTTGTATAATAAAGGCGAAGTTGTTTAATGGATTTGTTAAGGAGCTGGTTACCATCATCACAAGTGAGGGGCTGAAGTAACACTTTTAGTGCGTCACCATCCACACCATAGTCGGACCATAACATCAAATTCTCCAAGGTTGAATTCACTGCCAACATCAACCCTACGGAAGCCGCTTCAATCACATCATTTGGACCAAGGATTAAAGTTTTAATGCTGTGATTGTTTTGCAGCATTTGGCATAACATTTCCACACCTTTATCACCCCCAACTTCATAAACCGAAAGATCCTTAATGTTGTGATTGTTTTGCAGCATGCCGCAGAGCAGTTCCACACCTTTATCACTCCCAATGACTACGCCTAGAATCTCCAATGCTGGATGGGATACCAGATTTTGGCATAACACATCCATCTCCTCACCGTCCAACATGCCCCTAACCCGCAATTTTTTCAAGCTGTTGCATCGACTGACGACATGTAAAACTTGTAGGCGATGGTTTCTATATGCTTCCCACATGCTGTTGTTTCCATTTTCCTGATTCTCCTCAAACCCATCCAATGGTTTGATGTGGAACTCTAAGCTCTCCAATTGAGGTTCTTGTAAGGTCTTGATAAGTTCGTCGAAACTTATGTCTCCTTTGTCAGGTTCCCACAATGTTACCAGGGGTTGTTGAGGCGGAATGATGGGCGTCTCAGCTGTAGAGCTGGGTGGTTTGAGGAACCCTGGGAGATTACCACTCTCCATTCCTCCTGCTCCCTCCTCCTCCATCGTTCTAGTGTTTAGTTCATCACAATTCTTGTCGCTCTTGATCTCCATAGCCATCTTCGGTGGGGAAAGTTCTTGAAGTATTTGTTTCGCTGTGTCATTGCTAGATTCTGATGACAACCTAACTGGGGTGCTGGCCAGCTGATCTATATCCCCTGGATCTATCTCCACGAAGCCTTCTTTTATGCCCATTCTCCAACAAGTGGAAACTAATCACAATGATGTGATCGCTCTGCAACGATAGTATGTCAACGTTATTAAGTAAGCATTGCTCAACATATCATCTTAGGATTTGTTTTCATAAACAAAGATTCTTCTACGAATCGCCAATATATTCCAGTCAGCAAGATCCATCAAACAATTCTCAACTTCTATCCACTACGAGTCGATTGCATATTGAGTGCCCAACGATAGTGACCGAAGCCAATATGGTTCTCATGCTCAAGCTTTGGCATAAACCATCATGATAGCACAAATTTCGTGCTCTCCAATCTAGACAATAGGTTGTGTAGAACACAAGTTCTCTACTTCGAGAATGTAACACAATAATATACCGAGCTCATAATCATAGCTCAAAATCAGAGGGATGTTGGTGGGAGATCCCATACCTGCAAAATTTTATGAAACTTGAAAGAAATTGTAGTTCGATAAAGTGTGTCAAACTTCCTAATGTTCCGTGGAAGCAGCTATCAACCCACTCTTCACGTCTGCGGTTGGCCAGAAGAATTAGCAAGTGAACCGACCTTGATAGCTCTTCACGTCTGCTCTGCAAATTCGCATGAGTAGGGTGATTCACTCTAGATAGCTGAGTCAAGTGGAGCAAATGGCAAGATGGCTCGAAAGAAGATCAGCGTCTACCAAAGTGAGCAACTTGTTTGACAAGAGAGAGCACAGATTGAAAGAACGGATGCGAGCGGTTTCTTATAGACGCAAGATTCAGTAAGTAGGCGAACCTGTGTGAGGCAGCTAAGCACACAGTTAGACAATAGTTAATTTCAGATTTGGAGCCTTCCGTGGAACCCAGGATCCTAATTTCTCCATCGACAAACGCATATCTTGATCCTCCCCGCATAAAATCACTGGCAAAAATTAAGATTTCACTTGCTGCATTGAGTGGTTGGAAGAAAATGTAGCCGAAACTTGTATGTGGGTCCTAGCTGCTTGACAGAAAGATGCAGGCCCTAGCTGCGTTGCTGCTTTATACAAGGCCGGTGAATCAATCGGGCGAAGTGCGAGAAAGTGCGTTTACGTGTTTACTTGGTGCACGCGGTTTGCCGTCGAAGAAAAGTGAGACAGTTTGGAGACTTCCGTGAACTTATTCATTTCTCCGACGGACACTATAACTAGCCAATTCTTGTTATCGTCCTGAAGAATCCATAGGATATTTATTCACTAAGTTTAGGTACTTACCTACTGTTGTTGCTTGCTTACGTGCTGCTGTGTTGTGTAGTTGTGGCAGAAAGATGTGGGTCCTACAGCGGGCACATAAACCAAGTGGGCGCGTTTTGATGCAAGTGCACTAGCTGGCTTGCTTGGCACCAGAGAAATGTTTGCGCGTGTTTTTGCAGAAAGAGAATGGGTCCCAGTTTTGCACCACACTTTGTAGCTACAACAAAAGTCCCCGTATTCAATTATGGACCTGAACAGGTTCCTGACAGGGCCAGTTGGTCCAGAGAGGGTACTACAACAGATGGGCTCTAGTGAGCCAGCACCCACCAGTGCACTATGTTCCATTGGATGCCCATTATGACTCAGTTATAGATGAACCTCAGCTGAGTTAATGTCTGGTTTCACCTCGGTAAGCCATTTTCTAAGAAATAGATCCTATGTAGCAAAATAGATGATTAGTAGGTAAGTAGATGGTTTTTATATAGAGACAATGCCTCTTTTTGCTGCCTACCTACAAACAACCCACTTGAGGTGCAAGTGAGGTAACCACTATGGTTAATTACAGAACTGAATCCCAACAGAAAATTGTATCTCAATCAATTGTCATCCATGGTGCTTGCGGGATGCGGGTTCACTCAGGCCCAAAAGACTCAAGAGGGGCACTGCCGGTCCAGTCCTTGCAATACCTTTTTAGAATCAACCAGTGTTTGTTTTTAGGAATTATTTATATGCAGCTTTAGTGGCAATTGTTCACAGGAAGATTTGAAAAAAATTGGTGATCTGCCTTAGGAATCTTTAGCCTTTTATGTGGTTGTAAACCATATATGAAGCACAGATAAGTAAATCATATACTTTTAATCATCCTTACATATTTCTGCCTTGGTACTTACTAGAACCAAATATGACAATCTGCTGACTTTTGCTTCTTTTTTAAAAATGAACTTTTGGCCATTCCAATGCCCAAAAATAACTTCATTTCCCAGTTTTTCAAACTTTCCCTTTTTGACATATTTTGCCATTGAAAAAATAGGCCAGTGTGAAACAATACACTTAGCTCATGCAACTTGGTCCCCTAACGAGTCTTACCATGCTGTTGACCAGGTAATCCGGGCGACTCACAGTAGGCCATACATCTCGTGCTCCGAGAAATCTAATTTGAGGCAATGAAACTTCCGGCATGATGGAGTATGTGGAGTGGAGAGCCTGGTGCCCCTTGGGTAAACCCCGAGGTATTGGGCTTTACCAGAGCAAGGGCCCACACAAAAGGCCCTGAAAGGAGGAAACCTTGCGTGCTGATTGACACCAGCCAACAACACGCAAACTTTGTTTCAATATTCAGCAATGAAAGACCACATCTTGTCTGCCCTATAAACCATGTGTTGGGCGGTTCTTGGATTTTGTTATAACCTTGGTCTGAGTTTTTGAAAATTTTCACATTCAAAGTGCTTGGTCGAGGGGCCTGCCTCGTTAGCCCTTATTTTGGTAATGACCTCAACCTAGGGGCTTTACGCTACACTTAAACACACAATAAGCCTCAAGTTTGAGGCTCAAGGACCAAAGGTACCACCACATCAAATATGAAAATACCACATGCTAGAAATTCATGAATTTAGTTCCCATGCCTCTGTACATACTACAACTACCCAATACATACCCACTGGGAGTACGAAGATGAAAAATGGAAAATAATGGAGTGCAGGGGGGTTTCAAAAATTGGGGCATCACGTCTGACAGACATCATACCCATTTTGAAAAGGCCTTCCAATCAGTGGAAGAAAGAATACGCTGGCATAAGGTATGCTCCAATTGCACTACACAAAGTAGGTGTATGATACACAATAAACCCCTCTTTTCTAATCACACCCTTGGTGACCACTTTTATTGTGACACTTAACAAATTGTGATTTACACCTGTATAATCATATTCCATATAAACACTTACAAGCTTGTGACTATAGATAGAGAAAAAAAACCTTACAAATCATCCCTTTCATGCTAAAATAAAGGTGTCAATTGTGAAAATCTCTTACATGGGTTATTCTAAGTTCTACTATGCATTATTAGAATTGAGGAAGGTTGTGATTTTGGCTTGTTTTAATGTAACAATTGACATTAAGTTTGAACTCCTTAACTGTAAGCTTGTGTATCTTGTTAACTATTAAAATTTTATGCTTTCTTGGCAAGTTCAAATTTTCTTTTTTGCTCATTTGCATTAAAAAGTTGTTTATTTTTCTTTTCTCTTCAATTGGATTCATTGTTGTTAGTTTGCACAATTTGAATACAAAATAACACTAACATTATTAGAAAGAACGACAATTTACAAAACCCTAATATTTGTTCTAAATTTTTCTCACTATAATCACATTAAAAAAAGAAAGCTTTGTAAATATTTTGTGCTACTAACGATTGTGATAGTGATTATACAAAATTATGTTTTTTACTAAAACAGATGATTACCAAGAAATGTGTGACACAAACAAGAATGTGACTAAAATGGGTGAGGGTTTACTCTAATTGGGTTTTCAGAATGGAAGACCCCACTTACTTTGGATGGGCATAACTTCAACAAATCTAAATGAAATTGGATGATTCAAATGGCTGAATGCCGAAATAGAGATTACAAATTATATTCAAACTCTACCACCAACTCACTTAATGTCCAGTCATAGGCATGTCTACCTAATTTGTAGGAAAAGATATGAGTCCCAGTTGTGTACCACATTCTGGAGCTTCCTCAACAACTACCCCAAGCTTATCCCCAGAGGGTACAACACAGATAGGCCAAAGTGAACAAGCACCCACCAGCACACCATCCATGGATGCCCATTATGATTCAGTTGTAGATGAACCTCAACTGAGTTCACATCTGGTTTCATCATGGTAACCCGTTTTTGTATCAAATAGTTCTTCTATATTTATAAGTTAATAAATAAGATTTTAATAGGTGACTACCTAAGTAAGTAGATGGTTTATAGAGAGGTAATGGCTCTTTTAACTACCTACCTACTAACAACCCAATGGAGGTGTAACTCAGGTAACCACCATGGTTAGCTAGAGAACTGGAACCTAACAGAAAATTGTTTATGGACCACTTGTCATCCATGGTGCATGGTGGGTGCTCGTTCACTCAGGCCAATGGACGGCCGCTGGGGGTCCAGTGCTTGCAATTCCTTTTTGGGGTCAACCAGTGTTGTTTTTTTAGGGATTCTTTTTATGCAACTTTAGTGGCAATTCTTTTCCACAGGAAGATTTGAAAAAAAACATTGGTGATCTTCTGTAGGAATTTTTTTGCGTTTTATCTGGCCATATACCATATATATGAAGCACAAATATAAAGATGACATTTTTTTAATCATCCTTACATATTTTTGGCTCGGTGGGTATTTACGAGAATCAAATATGGTAGATCTGGTGACTTTTTCTTTTTCTTCAAGAATTTTTTGCCATTGCAACACCCGAAATTCAGTTCATTTCCTAGATTTTTTTTATTCTTAACTTTGCCTTTTGAGAAATAGGCCGGTGTAAAAAAATACACTTAGCTCATACAACATGGTCCCCAAACAAATCTTATCATGTTGTTGACCACGTAATCCGGGCAACTCACAAGAGGCCACACATCTCTTTGCTGCGACAAATCTAATTTGAGGCAATGAAACTTCGTGCATGATGGAGTATGCGGAGGGGAAAGGTCGGTGCCCCTTGGGTAAACCCCGAGGTATTGGGCTTCACCAGAGCAAGGGCCCACGCAAAAGTCCCTGAAAGGATGAAACCTTGCATGCTGAGTGACACCAACCAACAACATGCAAACTTTGTTGGCCTTGCCTACCAAGGCAAGGATATCATGTTCAAACTAGTGGGTACCCATGACCTTCGGACACTGTGAAGTGCCCGGGTTTCTTTAAACCAAGAGAGACACACACAAAGGCGCAAAGCAGCTACTTTTATTTTTATTTTATTTATTTTTTGTGGCGAAAATCCGTTGAAAAGTCCCCCATGAAAACATACATGGTGAAGCGAGCATTTTGAAAAATTTCCAAAAACTAAAACTAAATTGCCACACTTCCAGGAGGGGAAAAAAAAGGGTTTTGAAATCGCCACATTTTGAGAAATAGGTTTTAAAAAAAACTAAATCGCCACATTTCTAGGAGGGGAAAAAAAAGAGTTTTGAAATCGCCACATTTTGAGAAATAGGTTTTAAAAAAAACTAAATCGCCACATTTCCAGGAGGGGAAAAAAAAGAGTTTTGAAATCGCCACATTTTGAGAAATAGGTTTTAAAAAAAACTAAATCGCCACATTTCCAGGAGGGGAAAAAAAAGAGTTTTGAAATCCCCACATTTTGAGAAATAGGTTTTACTTTTTTATTATAAGATTTATTTTTTCTTATTTTTTATTTTTTATTTGGTTTCTTCATTTTTGTAATTTTTTTTTCTTTTAAAATTATTTTAATGTATTAGCACTCAATACAAAGAGATTCTGGCCATCACCTATTCAAAACTTCAATCCTTTGAAATAACTGAAATCCAGAATCAACGTTTTCATACATAACTATTTCTTGTCAGGACACTGGACAGTCCACTCTCTCCACACCAAATACAGCTTGAAAAAAAAAAAACCTCCCATCCAACCTCCCAGCCCTAAACCCAAAACTTAAAAGGAAAAAAATCAAGGCACCCTGAGAACATGATTGCACTTCCCAATTGGCTGGATGATTTTTTTTTATTTATTTATTTTCCCCCTGAGTTGCTGATGTGTTCCTACCATTTCTCCAAGTTGTTCCCCAAGTTCCCAATGTGTTCCCCATGGGTATTCCCAATTGCACCTGATTTCAAACCCATATGTTTTGCCCAAAGTCTTCCCCTTCTCACATTTATCGATGGGCCAAAGGGGGAGGCACTCCATCTATCCATAGAATCTTCAATTTTTGTGAGCCTTCATAGGTCAGGCCAAAAATGGTGATAAACGTTTTTGGGAGGAGAAATTTCATGCAGCCAATGGGAAGGCCCAAGCACACACTGAATGTGCCTTGCATTTTTTCCTTTTAAATTTGGGGGGCGGGGGATTTAGAGGAGGATATTTTTCAGTTTTCCCTGGTTCCCACTATGTTGACCATTCCACCATCCGCTCACTTTGGCTGGGGCCCTCAATGGATGTGGGGGAGCGGGGGTTGACCATTCCACCATCCGCTCACTTTGGCTGGGGCCCTCAATGGATGTGGGGGAGCGGGGGCTCCAGCCAATCATGAATAACTGCATCCAGACACGGACACCAATCTTTTTATAGTAGTAGACTCTTCCATCATCTTCTTCTTCCGGGATGAGGAACTTGGATGGACGGATGACGGGATGGATGGATGGAAAGGAGGACCAACACCAACACCACCGGACAAACGGACACCACGGATATTATTATGTTGGAGATTCAGTATAGAGTACAGTGGCGTAAAGGATTTTGGCCCCTAGCTAATAGGTTTATTTTTATGCGAGGATTTTTGAAAGACAATATTTTGGCTTGTGTTGAAACTTGAGATTAGGTATAGAATTCTAATATCTTGAAGGATTTTGGTTTCTTTTAGAGGAATTCCCAATGATTTTATTTTTGCATGGTCAAATATTTGTGTTTCCATAATTGTTCTTTTTGACAATACATCTTAATGTAAATGGCAAGGCCACAGTGTGACACACACCTTTGTTTCACAGGTTCCGAGTTTTTAAAAAAAATTGAAGGATTGCCTGGTTTGCTCAAAGAATGAACAAAGAAGTAGCCATCCCGTAGTGTAAGAAGATTCCAAGAATTTTTGTTTCTCTATTTGTCTCATGACTAAATCCTCTTGTGGCTGATCACCACTTTTGGAGCAAAATAAAAATTCCGAAAAAAAATTTCAATATGTATATACATATATACACACATAAACAAAGCATTAAAATTACAATTAATCCAAAATTGCAATAGAACGAAAAAAAACAAAAAAAGGAACCTATGAACAAATTAACGAGGATAGATAGATCTTTGAGATAAATGAACTTATAAAATAATTGGCCTTTTCTTACTCACTTATGGGGTTTTAAGTTCTAGACTTCAAAGTAATTGATAACTATGTTTTATGGGCAATGTTTTTGAAGATCACCTATTTGTCACCATAAGGTCCAAGCTGGCAAAGCACTACACATGAATGATGAGTTAAATGTAGTACTGCTTTCAACCACTTTCAAAGAAAATTTCATGCATGCCCATAGGTTTACATAGTGAAATTTTAATTTTTAAAAAAAGTAGTCTCGTAATTATGATAATTGTGTTAAATATGGTTGGGCAAGTTATAAGAAGTAGTGTGACACATTGAATGACCACTTCCATCCATGAAGGTTATGTTTGCATGGACAATTGAACTCAAGTCCTCATGGAACCATGGTTCTCTTGAAGATGAACCCCAAGTTTCTAGGGAAATTTTCCATGGTTCCATGGGAACCGGGGCCAAGTTCTCAAGGAACCCTGGTTCCCAACTCAAATTGCCCTAAGTAATGGATACTTTTCATCCATAGTATGGAAACTTTTTATCAAATTTTCAGTCAATATGCAACTTATCATCCAGAATATGAAAATGTTTTTATATCAACTTTTCATCCATATTATGCAATAAAAAAATTCCACTTTTTAATGTGAAATGGATGAAAATTTACACAATGGATGAAGAGATGATAAACTTCATGCAACAACTTTTGCACACTTTCTTGAAACAACTTGGTCAAGGGGCTTCCAAGTCCTCCCTCCTCAGGGAAGTTGCAACTCCTTTGTTTTCCTGTGACAACGAGCTTCAGGAAATTGCTTGATGATTACATTACTTTTTTCATCCATCCATAAAAATAAATTAAAAATAGGGAAAAAAAACCCTAAACCTTTGGGCTGAATATAGAACTTTCAATCTATGCATCACATTTTTCACCTTGAAAACATTTTGCAAGAAAATACTTAAATCATTAATCATAATTTGGGTACAGTAAAAAAAGTTTAAATTAATGGAATTTTCCTATTGTGCACTATCTTGCACCTGCATTGAGCTCACTGTCACATTTAATTTGTGTGCTTGTTGTAAGTACCACATGTGGTAATACTTTTATTCAAGATAATGATTTGAATGTTTATCGAAGCTTATGCCACATGGCTAATGCGATACAATTCTGTCGTTATCATCCACAGTTGTGACAAATGGGTCAAGGAGTACACAACTTAATGGTATATTCACACTTGATGTTATATGAGAATCTAGGTGGCATCCTAGGTGGCACCCATTGTTAAATGGGCCATAGCTTAATGTTAAGTGAATGTTAGCTTAACATAAAAAATTTCATGGTAACTAAGTTTAAGGCCGAAATGACTAGCATGGTGTTAAGGGACTCAACATTTGAGTCTCTAACACCAAGTGTGAATGCATCTTCAAGTTGCTAAAACTCTTATAAACTTAGAGCTATTTTTTGGCAAATCTTGTATGTAAGGAGAGTAGACTTGTCCTCATGTTTGCCAAGGATTTCAAACATACAAGCATAATCCGATAGTTCTTGCTCCTGCCATTAGCCTGGGCCAAAAATTTGCGGAGAACACAAGTATGCAAAAAAAAAACTTCTTGCAGCCAATGCCCAAGGTGCCCATGCTATTTTTTGGGAGATTGGGGTTGTTGGGTTTTTGTTGTCCTTAATGTGTTCCCATGAAATTCTCATTGTGCTCCCATCAAGTTTTCAATGTGTTTTCAACATGTTCCTCAAGTTTTTTTATGCGTTTCCCAATCTGTTCCCAATAGCTCCTCACTTTATCCCAAATCCTTTGCCCTAAGTTCTACTCTTGCAATCTAGATAACCAGCTCAAAGGAGGGATGACAACATATTCATTTTGAGAATGTTGAAAGATGATTTCATTTTTTTGTGATGGGCCAATCAAAGCAATGATTTTTTTCTGGTGAAAATTTGCCATTTTGCTATTAAAAAAAATTCCCAACATGGTCAAGGGAACTTTTTGAAAATTTTCCCAAAAAGCTAGGACACTTTGAAAGAAAAAAGTTATGAAATAGTCAAATTTTTGGAGGATTTGGGCGAGATTTCTACCGTCTCTAAAATTACCATGTTTAATTAGTTGAAACTCCCTAACTTTTCTCTAGCAATTTTTAAAATAATAATTTTATGCACAAAGGGACTTTCAATAGTCTATACTATCTTAGTTTCAATAGTTTTCAATATTTCAATAGTTTTATACACCATCTTACTTGATCACGGTAGTAGTTAGCACTATTAGTCATCACAATAGTTAATTTGAACTCATTGTATAAAACAATGAAATGGTTTTAAGTTAAGCACCACCCATGATCATCTAGATACACACTCTTGGTCTTTGGTATATAATAAGTTATCTACCTATAAATCATTTAATTTGACATGGTATTAGAATGGGAGTTCCTTACAATTGCTACTTTTGTTGTTCTCTAATAGTAAATTGTGTGTAATTGAACAAGTTTATGTTTTGTGTAATGGATGTTTGTGTTTGTTGTGGGAAGATACATTGTCTTTAAAAAGAAAATTGTGTTGTGTTTTGAATGGAATATTTGTTGTTAATTTTGATATTGTTTTTCTATTTATGTGACTTGAAGCAATTTTTTTTGATGACGAGGATACAACCTTTCACCATGACTTGAGCAAATAAACTTGTAGAATCCACCAATTACATTGTGTGGAAGGTGAAAATGAAAGACATTTTTGTCTAATTACAACCAAGGTTGCATTTCAATATGTATTGACTTCAACAATTGCAATTGCATTCCAAACACATACTGACACCTCCTTGCAAGATCGAAAGGACTATGCATTTGTAATATTATTTTTATTTGTAAAAAAACAAATTATATCATATATTGCTTATCAAGATGGTCTTTTGGAGAATTTTACAAAATCTTTTCATGACTAAGAATAATGCTTGAACATTGTATTTGTTGAACAAGCTCATGACTTTCAATTGTTAAATTTATGCTCAACATGAAAAAATTAATCACATTTTTAAACATGGCTAAAAATATTGTGATAGAAGATACTACAATGCACATCATGTTGAACACATTTCTTGCCAGCTATAAGATTTTTTTGTAATCAATCATTAGATAAGAAAATCTACCCAGTTTTGATTAATTTATGGGAAAGTTTTTGCATGAGGAATAACAAAGAGAAACAAAGTTTGAAAAAACCACGGATGAAGCACTCCAAGTGAATAGTGGGAGATTTTGAGACATTTATCGAAAACAAGATTGTATGATCCACAAACTAAGGCTTCTAACAACAACATTCAAGTGAACCATCCACCAAAAATGTTTTGGCAATTCCAAACAAGAAACATTTTGTCACAATTATAGGTAATCAAACTGCTGGTAGAGGGAATGTCCATGCACACAAGGACATGCAACACAAAAATTGAAACATTAAAAATTTGCAAATTGCATGGAAGAAATTCAAGCATTGAAAGATAATTAAATTCAAGCTGAAATGAAGTAGAGGAAAATGCACTTGATGTTTTTGACATGGCATTCATGAAGGTGTCTAAAGAGAACAAAAACTTTTGATCTAACATTATTGGTGGTTGACATTGGAAAGGAATCCACTTGGTACTTGGATTTAAGAACATTAATGCACATGACAAGAAACCTTCACATATTTTACATGGTGAAAAAAGATTCTAACTTTACAACATCAAGTTAACAATAGGCCATCTAATGCAATCAAATTAAATGAAGATGAGTTCTTTCCACATCTTGATAGGCCACATCAAATTGAGGATGTCCTTTATGTACTAGGAGTGATTAAGAATACAATTTTGATTAGAGCAATAACTAACAAGGGATGTTATATGGTGTTTGAACCATCAAAGTGCTAGGTGACAAATTTGCAAAATTTGAAGAAGTTTGTTGCAACTAGGGTACTAAATCATGTAAACAAATTATACAAGTTATAGACACAAAACACACAATACCAACATACTAACTACATTTGCAACTTTTACTCAAATAGTGTTGTGACTAAAGAGGTTTGGGCATTTAATTTATGAAGTCCTAAATTTTTGTCAAGAGGAAAAGTGGATAGGATGCCAATCTTGACAATTACAAATGATGTTTGTAGTAGTTGTACCAAAGGAAAACATGTGAAGCATGAAGTGCCAAAAGAAAACAACACACATGTAATTGAAAATAATGTCTTCATAAAATTACATTAATGTAGACAATTGCAACGTGCATCACTAAGAGGTTCATGGTATGGAACTTCATTTAGTGATGACATGAGTACAAAACTTGGGTCCATTTTCTAAAGTAGAAAAGGTAATCCTTTCAAACGTTCAAATCTTTCAAACAATCAATGGAAGTTGCAACTAGCATGAATATCAAAGCCTTTAAGATAAACAAAAATAGAAAATCGATGTTTAGAAAATTGAAAAAAAAAATGGGCAAGAAAGAATTTCAGGAAAATTAATTATAATTAATTCTCCTTATCAATATGGTGTAGTTTAGCAAAAAAGTTGAACTATCATGGTAAGGGTTAGATGTCTTGTTCTTGAAAGTTACATTCCTATGTACTTGTGGCCAAAAATAGTCAACACTACAACCTACCTCATCAACATTATCCTAATGGGCAAATGCAAATTACATTAAACCAAAATGGGTGAATGAAAATCCATTTTTACAATCCAAGTTGAGTGATTTTTCAAAAAAAACATTTAAAGTTTGTTGAAGTTCACATTTTTTTCCATTTCCAAATTCATACCACCATAATTTAAACATCTTTAAAACCCTCTAAAAATATGGGCCTTGAAAAAATCAATTTAGATATCAAAATGAATTTTACAAATTTGAAATTCTCATTTTAAATTTTAAAAGTTTTGAGAGACTTTTTCTTGTTTGATTTTTTCATCTTAAGCATTATAGTATTTCAATGTGTGGTTATAAAAAGTCATAGGCTTAGTTTTGAACTCCACTAGAAAAAATAAAATCCATAAAGATAATTTTTTTGGGGTAGTTTAGATTGTGACATTGGATGTACCATCCTTTGTAAATACCACCTTGGAGTGAACATTTATCCTTTTGGTAATTATTTTTTTTGGGTTTGAAAGTTTAAAATGTAAGTTTCAATTTTTCATTTCATTTTTGTTAAGTTTTTCAAATAGATTTGAATACAATGCAACAATACTTGACTCACTTAAAAAATACTAGCATCGTAATTTTCCAAAAAAGTCCATTGTAATGTGGTTTTATCCTAGTAGAACTAATAATGGTCAAAAGAGTTGTCCATAAGAAATGTCCAAATGTAAGTCATCGTTGAATATATGGTTGTGTGGCCTATGATCATGTGCTAAAAACACAATGAGACAAAAATGAAAATTTTAAAAATAAAATGTTTATTGACAAGGTATCATTTTGCGTCAAAACCATTTTAATGTTCTAACCCTAACAACAACAAGATGTTTCATGAAGTTGTACTTGGATTGCATGAAATCAAAGATGCATGAAACTTAGATCTTATCCTATAGTAAAAAGGTTGCCATTGTTTTCTATAGAACGAAAGACTCTTCCTATTTATAAGTTTTTAAACAACCAACCACATGATGGTATTTTTAATGAAAAAAATTCCATTTTGAAGGCATCGTCAAGTTCCTCACAATCAACTACCCAACAATGATTAGTAAAGGATTGACTTATAGTAAAAAGATCTTCAAGAAACATTTGAAGGCCTCCAAATATTAAGGCACTTTGACTACATTTATGTTGCTAAGTTGGAACCAATTTCTTACACATAAGTTGCGATAGATGAAACATGCAACGGAGGTAATGCATCAAGAAATCAATCCCATTCATAGAATAAAATATGAAGGTTAATGGACTAACTTACTATAAAAGACCTCATTTGAGACAAATGGGCTTATAAGATTAAGTTCATAAGTGATGGTTGATTAGAAAAATTGAACATTTGGTTGGTGGCACATGATTTCCAACACTAATTTGGGATCAACTATGAAGAGACGATTGCACCTATTGCAAAATGGGTGACAATTTATACAATTGTGGCACTTAGCTCAACGCAATTGGTCAATCAAATACCTATATGTCAAAGTTGCATTTTTAAATTGAGAATTACTAAAAGAAATGTTCATGATTCAACCACAAGGGATTGTGCAACAAGATTAATAACACAAGATTTGCTTGTTGTTCAAAACAATATATCGGTTGAAGCAGGCTAGGAGGTTTTGGTACATTCGAATTGACGATTTTCTTCATAATTAAGGACTCACAAGGAATGAACCAGACCACAATTTGTATTATTCCAGGTGGAATAACCAATATGTGGTTTTGATATTGTAAGTGGACCCTTTTCAAAACTACTACCTCTTACACAGAAATACCTGCCAGAAATTTTGCAGTATTTTTGGCGGTAACCTTATAAAGCATATTCTTACATCCAGGAGCAGGGAGGGCATTTCGTTTTTCATAATGCCCTGCTCCTGTTTCCACTCAATTTATGCACTGAATTTCTTGCAGATCTATATGTTGGGTACAGCGCTGGGTTGAGGGGCCTGCCTTGTTAGCCCTTATTTTGGTAATGACCTCAACCTAGGGCTTTACCCTACACTTAAACACACAACAAGCCTCCAGTTTGGGGCGCAAGGACCAAAGCTACCACATCAAACATGAAAATACCACATGCTAGAAATTCATGAATTTAGTTCCCATGCCTCTGTACATACTACAACTGCCTAGTACATACCCACTGGGGCTATCAAGATGACAAAAAAGGAGTGCAGGGGCATTTAAAAAATCGAAACATCCCATGTGACAGACATACCAGTTTTCAAAAGGCCTTCCAATCAGTAGAGGAAAGAATACGCTGGCATAAGGTACCCTTCAATTTCACTACACAAATTGGACCAGGTCTTTAAGTATTACGAAACCAGTCTCTGGGGGGTGGCCACTGAGTGTAACGACATGCCACTAGTGGCTTTGCCATGTACAGACAGTAGCCACCCCCTAGACACTGGTTACCAGACCTAATATTTTTCCACATTCTTTTTACACACATCTTGGACGGCACCATTTTTATTTTTGGCGCATTTTGGAACTGTGGCCAAAAAAGAAAAACACAATGAAAATTCAACAAAATACACAAAAGTCATCATATTTTGAGAGAAAAAAAAGGTTAGAAGTCACCATATTTAAACAGGGAGTTCTCAAAGGTCTTCAGAACTAGGTAGGATGCTAAAAAAAATTGATTGTCTTGTCTGACCCTGAGCCAAATTTGGCTCATTCCTGTTTGGGACAATAGTCAGTCCACCTACTAGACAAAGTTGGGAAAAAAAAAAAAAAAGTCTTCGAAAGGTTCTACAAATCTATCACCATTTGCTAAATCTTTCTTTGGATGCTCACACGAGACACAACATCAAGAATTTGAAAATAAAAATATTGGGCCAAGAAATTAAAGAAGATAATAAGAATTCTTGGGCCCAACAGTTGGTGGCAGGGTTTCTTTTTCCAATTTTGTGATTATGCCAAGGTGGCTATCATCTCCAAAGTGATTTAGCCAAATTTGGTCACATGTACTAATATGGAAGTAGGAAAAAATCAAAATCTTTTACCATTTTTGCCTACGTCCTGGAACTAATAATAAAAATCTGGCAAGACTGATAGAATTATTTTTTCGAAATGTGGTGAATTTGGGCCATTTTTTTCAGGGAAAATCCTTCCTATGAGTCAAAATCATATTTTTCAGGTAGGGATTTGGCGAAAAATCGCCAGTAAAAGAAACACTGGTTGGTGGCATTCTTTTCAGATGGTTTAATTATAATTGCATTATATACAATGATTTTTTTGTGGCGGTAATTGCTTTCCAAAAACAAGTTAAAGGTCTCAAGATATCAAGTTTTCATCCATATTATGCAATAATGTTTTTCAACTTTTTTCATTGTGAAATGTTGTGTAATATGGATGTAAAGTTACAAAATGAATGAATTTTTTTAAAATGACGGCATGGCATGGATAAAAGTTACACAATGGATGAAGAGTTGAAAAACTTCATGTGACTCCTATTTAGTGCTTGTTGGAAGTTGCCTAATCATAGACTCCCCACCAGCCATGATGTTAGTTAGCTCAAAAAAATCATGTAAGGAAAAGATGAAAAGTTTGACAAAATACAAAAAACAAGGAAAAATCAGTGTTGGGCCAATATATCAATTCTACTATATTAGCTCCAGGTAAAAGGTATACAGATTTCAAAAATTTCTCGGAAAGGTAAGGTAATATGTAAGCTTTGCAAAATTATGAACTCGGGCAAGGGTAAAGGTAAATGATGAATATTTATCCCGTTCAGGAGGTAAGAGAAGGGATAAATATTTCCCCATATCCCCTTTATGCACCATGTGGGTATAAGAATAAACAGAAGGTAAATAGAATATCTACACAAATGACACTTTTCAAAGTGGAGAAAGAAAATAATTCTTGTGAAAATTAGAATATGAAATTTTAACCATCTTATAAAAAAATTAAACAAAATTGAAAGAAACCAATCAATAGCCATAAGAATACATTCAAAAAATTCTTATTGGCAAATGGTACTAACATTTGCAAAGGTTCGATGAACATATGGTAATATTTTTGTTCAATGTATTGATTAGATATAAATGTGAAAAGTAAGTATATTCAATAGTTAGAGCATGACCACTGCTCCATATGTAATTTTTTTGAAAGAACAAACCTGAAAAGCTTTGTTGAAAAACACAATTATATTAGGGAAATGTACAAAGAAGTAAAATTAAGGAAAAGGGAGAAGTGACAAGACATAAGTTTGTTGAATGTAACTGTGAAAATCTTTTCATGTTCAGAACCAACCGCCTGTGATAGATTAGCCATATTTATATGTCAAAAGTCGACAGTTTGCAATAGATCAGTCATGGTGATGGGAGGTGTGTTTCAAAAGGGTAAAAGTCGAGAAATAATTAAGCCTATGAGTATTGCTTGACTTAAGATGGAAGACACTTGTATTGTTTCTAATGTGATTGAAATTTTTTGATGAAGAAAGGTGATCAAGATACAAAAGTGAGGGCCTTGTGGTTCCTTAAAGATCCAAATGGCATTGGTACATTTCTTTTGGTCTTAATGCGGCCACTAAAAGGTCACTTCTTATAGTAAAACCACTCTACTTCCAGTGGAAAATTTATGTGTTATAATTGTTGTCCACATATACACTAGGAAGTTTTTGGCAGATCTTTATGTAAGGATAGTATACTTGTCCTCATCTTTCCCACGGATTTCAAACATACAAACATACACCCTTGGTTCATCCTTTTGGCATATGTCTAGGGCCAAAAATCGCAATGAATACAAGTATCCCTAAAAGAAAATTCTTGCAGCCACTGAAGTGCGGTAGCATGCATCTAACGGGCCCACATTGTTTCCTTGGAAGAGTGGGGGTGTTGGATTATTTTTGTTGTTCTCAATGTGTTCCCATGAAATTCCCATTGTGTTCCCATCAAGTTTTCAATGAGTTCCTAACATTTTCCTCAAGTTCTTGATGTGTTCCCAATAGCTCCTCACTTAGTCCCAAATCTTTTGCCCTAAGTTCTACTCTTGCAATCTACATAACCAATCCAAAGGACGAGATTACAACATATTTATGTTGAGACTGTTGAAAGTTTGATTAATTTTTTTGTGATGAGCCAATGAGTAGTCATTCTTACGTGAACCACTGCACAAGGCACATCCCTATACAATAGTTAGCGAAACAGCCCTGAATGTTTTGTTGCACAGTCGATTACTTACAACTGAATGTCTGCTATGAAATTGAGGTGTTCCATTTTTGGAAAAAAAGAGGCCAAAATATTATTTTATATGTTCACTGCTGGGTGTAAAACTGAAAGGGCATGGATAATTCTCACCCAACTCATGGTCTTATAATGTTTATTAATGGGAGGTTTTGTGAACACAATCAACAATAATAATGATTATAAATCATGAACATGTGGGTGGGGAGTTTGTTATTGTTTGGTATTGGGGTTTTTAGGGTTCAATTATAAAAATGCATTATACATTTGCAAAGTTTTTGTGCAGTATTGGCGAGTTGGGTGTTCATTAAAACAGGGAAAGGTAGGAAGGAGACGTTTTTTCCTCTTGGGGTGTTTTGAAATAATTTTCTATAAGGTATGGAACATTGTCTCAAACTTTTGTTAAAATTGGGCACATTGGCTGTCCCACTAGAAAGGAGCAACTAATCACAAATATCAAGAAAAACTTAATAATGTTCCAAAGCCTAATTGTGAGCTCATCAATTACCATCACCATTAAGGAGCCCTAACTTAGGATAGTAATAATTTTAAACATTAATGAGACACGTAAAGTTGACACTTTGTTCATTCCCCCATAATTGTGTGCACATTTTTCCTCCATATAATTGCAACACATTCACAAACATTTGGGCAAACCTTAATATGACTCATAATTTTTCTTTGTTTAATATCATTTTTCTCAACATGTCATCTCTAAAAGAAGAAGCAAGTTTGAAAGCATTTCAATGTTTTAAAAAATAATTAAGCTTCAGTTCAAAAGTTTTTAAAAATAAAATAGATGACAATAGACCAACGTAAGAAAGAGCCGTGGAAAGATTGCTGACGAAAGATATAAAGCAAAAGAGGCAACCATTAAAAAAATGAAATTAGATCTAACTAAAGATGTTTATTTTGTAAATGTTATAAATTGAAAAACAATTTAACATTTATTTTGATTTTGCCAATTTGTTAGCAAGGTCATTCTTGATTTTGGAATCACACAACACTGGAGAAGACTTGTGTCGGGCTTGTACATCCATTTTAGTATATGAGATATCATCTAGGTAAAGGTATGTAGGCTTCAAAAATTTCTCACAAGGGTAAGGATAATATATAGGCTCTGCAAAATTATCAACCCAGGGAAGGACAAGAGTGAATGAAAAACATTTATTCTAATATGTTTACCAGTTGAGCAATGTAATTAAAGGGGTAATTGAAAAAAAAACATCATGATGATTAAAATTGTTATAAAATGAACATTTTGTTCCTGAACTTCGACATAAAATTAACCTTTTGACAATGTTATAAAGCAATGTGATAAACTATTGACAACCATTAACTTGCATTTGTGATCTAGATTTCCTTCTTCATGGTCAAGTTCTTCCACAAGCTTCGAAACTTCCATGCCATAGAGCTTGAACACACCAAAGCTTCTACCTTTTGCATGCACCACAAATCTTGAACATTGTCAAGTTTTTCCCTTAAAAACCTTTGTAAAGTTTGAGTAGAACTTTCACAATAGATCTTTCATTGAACTTCCATAAAATTTTGGTGCCTGCAACACAATGTTGAACTCAGATTCATTGGACAAATGAATCTGAGTTCAACATTTGAAACAAATAGTGGCCAGATGATTCTGGTCAACTTTGGACTTTCAAAAAAATTGTTGCCACAAATAGTTCCAAGATTCCCAGGTTTTATTGCTAATATCCTCAAGCCAAGTATAGTGTCAAGGACATTTTACAGCTGAGCTTGAAGCAGGATTTTAAGGAGTTGTGAGTAGTCAAGCGCATTGGACCTCTACAGTCTGAAATAGTCTTGAAAGACATGGAGGAGCACACATCAACACTGTCTTGCTTCCTAAACATGCATCTCCCATAGATAGTCATAACTCACATATTAGATCATTTCTGGTGGTTGTCAATCTACATTGGATGCACAATCAAGAACGCCATGACTTTAAATATTGTTGTACAGAAGCTGAATCTCAAGCAGCCACACCCAGTTAGTTTGTGCGCAATGAAATCTAGTCATTGGGTGAGTTGCACATGTTCCCCCTCGTGTCATCCCACCTCCAAAATGTAATTCAACAGTTATGAGCTTAAAGCCAAGACTTCCTTGAATGCCACATTACATGGGAACTTGCAGGAATCAATTAAGGCCTATATGCCCCATCCTTCCGAGAAAAAGGCAGATCTGGGATAAATAAAATTCCAAATTAAATGTCAACACCATCTGCTTTCCAATTTTATTGAAAAGAAGACAACTAAAAGTCTCAAGCACGTCTTTCTTGCATTTCAATATTTTAAAATTCACCAGAAAAAGAAAACTTGATGAGGAGGATATTCAAATGGATAGTCAGTTTTAGCTTTTGAAAAAGTGTCCCATCGGCATTCCAATGGGGGAGTATTTTGTCTACCAGTCTTTTGACAGGTCGCTTCAATTTCAACCTCTCTTTTGAGGAGCTAAAATTTTGAAGAATGATACAGACCAATTTATAAAATCATTTTGAACACAAAATAAAAGGATTGAATTCGAAAATTTTATTAAATAAAGAACCAAATCACATATTGCAAAGGGCAACATGTTGTCACATTTTTCAACACCATTAAATCCTCCTTTCATTAGTTGATTATATTTCACACTTACTCACAATGTCAAACAGATAAGGAATATTGAAAAACTAATGACAATTCAAAATTGTAGGGGAGGTTCCCATATGAGTGGGTTCTCTTGAGGGAGGGTGGCACAAGCGCAGTAGCCCAACGGTGTTCCCAAGCGATGCAGAACACATGAGTATGAGAACCTCCAGGAATGTAAAAATCTCGTCTTTTTCTTTCCTCCATTCTTTCCATCTTGCTTTTTTGAGTTTTCCTGATCTGTCCCTTTCCTCCTTGTGTTTTTCAATTTTCCTGATCCGTCTCATCAAAAAATCTTTCCATGGGAATGGAGAAATATAGGGGGATCTCCCATAGCTCCCCACGGATCTTCTACTGGGGGAGAACCCTCCAAATACAAAGAGAGAAAAAAAAGAGAGGATTATACAAAATGGGAGAATCCAAGTGAACAGAAAAATAACATAGAAAGTTATCATCTATAAAACACAAGAAGTAAATCCAACTAGGTAACAAATCAAAATCCATGGGATCAATGTCACACATTGATATATATACCAAAGCCTTCAAAGCATTCAACCAGATGAGCATTCAAGGTGATCTTCAGTGTAGTCTACATCAAGAATCCCTTGTCACATATTGTTGTACGTGAAGGTATTACAGGTCACTTTTGCCACAATTGAGGTATGTTATAATGGTCATTGGGAGCTACGTTTCTAAGTTCCCACATCTCATGAAGCCATATCATGTATATTTTAGGAATTTTTGCTTGTACCCAGAGTGGGTATCATGCAGAGGAAGATGTAGAAAGAGGTGGCGATCATTCCTTGGAAGATTTAGCCAAATCTGGCTAAATATATATATATAAAATACGAATCCTTAGTCATCCTTAAGCGAAATTAAACTCTCCTCTGCTTGCCCATTGCTTAATACCTAGGGCTCCATCCACTCCCTCACACCAATCAATGCTCATCCGCACTAGCTCACTTTAGTGTCTTGTCAGCTGAAATTACACTCAAACAATAGGATATCTAGTTCAGGAACACAAAATGTTATAACAGTTGGTGAATCCTGCATCAATTAATCACACCCCATTAGAGAATCATTCAAATTTTCTGAAGGGTCAAGATCAAAAGTGAATAGACAACTGTTTCCAGTTTCAACACACTAGGACACTTCTGTCAACAGAAAGCAACAATACAGGAAATATTACTTAACTCAAGAGTGAGCCTTGCTTTCCACACAGTTTTGGAACTGGTACTATATCTGCACACTCAAAGGGCTAAGAAACAATGTAACAAGTAAAAATGCCAAGACTTGTAATTATTTGCTTCTAGGGATAAACATTAAAACAATATTCCTTGACTTGCTTTTCTATCATTGCAAATACAAGAAATCTAAGAGAAACCTAATACTACTTTTGAGCAGAGGAAAGTTCCTTCAGTGTACATAAATTTCATAGTCCAAAACTTTTTTCTAGTGCATGGAAGTCAAACACCTCTAAGTAGCAACAAACCATACTCCCTTTCATTTCCCACCAACTTGTAAGACTTTGCCCAAAAGAAATTGAATCCCTCAAAGTGACAAATCAATTACCTCCAGGCTCTTGACTTGCAATTCCTGATTCAGTCTTCATTGGAAAAGAGAAATCAGAACCCTGTGCAAGATCCCCAAAATGCCAAGATGTTGATGACACTGCTGTGTCATGTGACCCTGAATGCTTTGCTTCCCCTGTAAGATTGTTCACATCGCTGCAAACAGGATCATTACAAATGCAGGAATGTAAGTGAAAACCCACCAAATTTCTTTCTGTTCGTCACTATATTCCAGCACGAAAGACCAGGAAAAAGACATGATTGTAAGCTTCAATGACTCAATCTCTCAAGGACTCCACACCTGCCTGCCACCAGTTAATCAATGCCTCGTAGTTATCTATTCTGTTGATAGGAGTGCATCCTAAGATCTTAATTGGCAAACAGATACACCAGTCCTCAAGTGTATGATTAGCACAACTCCTCACTCTTTTAATCCGTCAAATTGGAAAATTATGGGGTTGAATGCAGATCAGGACAGAAACATTCTTTGAGTCCAACCTCTTGAACTGGTTGGAACAGTGATGTTGCGGGTCAACATGTTGTACATGAGGTGTTCTGAAGGCCAGTGGAGAACCCGTGGCATCAAGACTTGTAGTACCTACCGATCACTGCAAAAGACAAAAATTTGGAGGAACTCGTCTCTCCTGGTGAGCATCTCCTGGACATACAATGCTGAGAACTTTGCAATCCCCCTACAGAATGTAAAACATCTTCACAGAAAGAACAGAAGATTTTGTATGCAGCTTCTTCCAGGATTGAGAACCTTCACGAGCACTAGTATCTGCAGCAAAAGAAAGGACCTATATGTGTCAGACATTTTGGAGGGAGTTTGTATGAATGGAGGTGAAGGAGGCAGAATTCTCCATGTTTACCCTGTTCACTACTGAAATCAAAGGATTCTTGCACCCTGCTTCCTTGGACCTCAAGTGGCAAGATATGACCAAGCAATCTGACATCAAAATCTGGACTTGCATATACTTCTGTGTCTGCCTATGGAATGCAAATTAGAAGTAGCAGTTCAAGTCAATAACACACAGTAGGCTGTTAGCCGTAGAAAAGGAATACTGGAGACACTGGTGCACCTAAACAAATCCAGGAATACAGTTCATCTTAACACGTCAAACTGATGGAATGGAATAGCTGACAGTCCCAGAGATAGTTGCAGAAGATGCTGCTTAAAGCAGAATATCCAATTGTGATGTTTCTAGAAGTTGATCATTGGTCCCCAATGTTCTGTAAGTCCATTAATCAAGTACAGGTCTGTCACAAAGGTGGGCTTTGTAACTGTGTATGCATTTCATCACATGCATTCCAAGGCTCTGAAATGCTCCTGTGGGCTCATTCTCAAATCAGCCTTCGTTCACTGAATCTGGAACACACAATTGTCACTAGGATCAGAAAGTTTTAATTAAACAACCAATGCCAAACTGCATAATCCTTCAAGTTTCAAGCGGTATCCACTTCTTTTTTTGGACTTTTGAATGTACAGAGAAATTAGACATCAGATTTAAAGGGAAACCAACATAGCACATATGTGAGGATCTGTTCCAGATTCCCAGGCACAACTATCAACACCACGCGACAAGAAATTGGAGCTTCCAGGAGAGCTCACCAGGACAACTGGATCACTGATAGGCTCTTGGAAGCTTCCAGAGGACCAACTTACCCCACCATCACTAGTATCTTTGTCTGGCATGCTTGTGAACATGCAATCTTCAAACAAGAATACTTTGTCATCTCCCAGATCAAACATCTCATTTGCCGCTCCCACAGGCCTGGGGTTATCTTCTCGTAGCTTTCAAAGATTCTCAATGATAGTTTGGAAAGCCTTTTCATTGGTTTGAAGGGAGGGTAAATCTTCGGAAATAAGGTCAGATTTGGATGCATGTGTTATGCTCGATGACTTTTGCCATGTCCTACTCTTAGACCTTCCCAGAGTTAATATCAAACACAAGACTGTAGCTGTGACTGGGAGATTTGTCAGATGGCAGAAGCACATCCTCCAACTCACCAGGTTTACTGAAAAGAGACAACCCTTCAAATACACAATCACTGAAAGGTTTATCCTCTGGGAAACCTCTGTCAATGCAGCTGTCCCACCCACAAGGAGGCCTGAGTGGAGGGGGGAAATCCATGTATCTTGAATGCTGATATTCTTTCTTACAGTCCAAGTGAAAATCCCTTTGTGGGTGTTTCATGAGCCCTGATGGTGGCATGTCACCTTTCCCATTGGTCTCTTCCTTCTTCTTAACCACCTTTTGCAAACTTTCTAGGAAACACCTTGTTAACATCTACTGCTGCATCACTACTTTCAGCTTCTGCACCCCAGCATCAAGAGCTGGTTCCAGCAGGTGATTCTTGCTCATGACACTTGCTTCAGCACTGAAGTGATGGCATCCACTCTCTTTTTAGAAGCATCTAATTTCCCCCATACTCAATTCACTTAGCAAAGCAAGGCCATCTGGCAATTCATCTGCTTTTATGGGTTTGGCTCCTAAAAACTTCAGCTCCTTGCTCTTCCCAGACTCTAAATCAGTTCCAATGACTGTGGTATGTTTCAATAGGCTCTGGAGACATTGGTCTTCACCTTTTACTTCAGACCTTATGTGCTCCAGTGCTACTAAGAAGGCTCATTTTGGACATGTGCCATCCAGACACCAAACACAGATACTAATCAAGACCTCACCGCTCCCAAACAGCATGCACGCATCAAAGGAATGTATGCTTGAAAACATGCCTTCCATCAGAAAATGGATGAAGATGAGGTACTTTCAGCTATCAATCACATGAACATGAGTCTGGGGTTAACATTGCAAAACTATCCTTGATGTCAAATATAAACAGACAGTGGAAACTAAGACATCATGGCTAAGAGTGCATGACACAAAATCTATGTCCTGACTTACAACCTTCCAAAAGCAGAATATCAACCATTGAAACAGGAATCTGACAATGAAGACGAGCTTTCTTATGTCACTGAATGATGTGGAAAAGTACATCTTACACCTTGTATTTGCAGTGTCGCCTACCCTGAACAGGAAATGATAAGCAAGTACACTCTAGCCTGTTCAGAGAATTTATGACAACATGGGTGTCAGAATCACACATCCATTGAAGCCTCAAAGGCCAAGATATTGTAAGGACTAAAGAAAGCTGATTTGGGTGCAAAAGTGCAAGTTTTATCTCTTCCAGCTTCAGCTGCTCCATTACCAGTTACTTCATCACTGGATGTTGTAAGAGACTCCTGGACACACAGGCTACCTGAGCTCCAGAGAGAGGTGCTGGCCTGCTGGGGTATGTAGCTAAACCTCTATGGTTTTCAAGAATGTATAACAGTATACCTCCTCTGGATTCATCTTTGAGAAGCTGTAACTTTGATCATTGATGAAGGACCTCCACTGCACCTGTACACATAATCCTTCACCAACCTGCCATACACGGTACAAGCCAAAGCCACCTTTGTTTCCAATGGCAAATCTCAAATTTTGTTGAGACTTATACAACTCGGGTGTCAGCCATTCCTTCAAACAACTTTCTTGTGTGTCGAAAGTCTGGTGACCTGCAACACTCCATTGGTCCATCTTTGTTTCATCTTAGTTCGTACCAGGATCTCATCTATTTCACCTTTATAGATATATGACTACATAGACTTGTTTTGAAGACATGATTCTAGTGAATTCTTGCATACGTTATGACCTGGTATTATTTCTGTGATGCAGCCACTCAATGAGCAAAGTATGCAGAAGTAAAAGGATTTCAATTTGCATCTACCAATATTCAAACTCCACAAAATAAAAGGTCTTTTAGAAGATGTCGGCATTGAGAATGTGCTTTTGCAAAGAAGAGTCCCAGCACAGATAGGCATGAAAAACTGAAATTAGGTTAAACAACGCTTTACAATGAGCAAGCCCAGAACTGGGAGATATTCCCAAAAATGGGGTGGCCCGATTTGAGTACTACCCCATGATCCTAGGCCCCTTATTTTGGGTAGGACCCTGCCCTTGGGCTTTACCCCACACTAAGATTCCTACTCTCCTACCCTTTGCATCCTACTCTCTTATCATGAGTGTCCCCACAAAAGGACCCTCTCATGCTCTCAACGCAAGAGAAGCTTGTGCAACCTTGACATATCTATACTAACAATCCAAAGGTGATTCCAACATTTCATGCTTGTACTCTCCCTCTGCAAATGTGAGTCATGGTGAGGTAGTAGTTCATGCTCTTACCATGGGAGGAGATCAGAGAACTTCCACGAGCTGGCAACACAGTTGGCAAAAAATGTCGAAATCATGATTGTAGTTGGCAGAATATGCCTTTAATCCTCAAGGTTATGCAGGAATCAACACCCCAAGAGATTTACCCCTGGATCAGATCTCAATGGCTGCCTCCTAGTAGCAGTAGTAACAGGGATTTAGTATTTAGAGCACAGAGTGATACTCTCACCCCAGGCTTCTAGCCTTGCAGAGAAGTGAAGTTCTTACAAAGAAACTCAGCTTTGGCTATGAGAATTGCATTTCCTTCTTGCTGGAACTGATACATTACTTGTAAATTATTGATTTTCTGTCTACATTTTCTCCAAATGTTTCAAGGCGAAAATTCAGTGGCAGCAAAGACACAATTTTAGAGTTTAGAATCAATCAGACACTAGAAAAAAACCAGATGAAGCCATGATGAGATGCAGATCCATTTTCCAGGTGCATCTAAGAACTTCTGCCATTTCAAACTCATCCTTGCTTGTCCATGCTTTTGAAATGGTTGTCTCTGGAGAGGAATTCATTGTTTGAGTCCTCTTATTAGTTTCTTCTAGTCAACAACTTGTTTGTTTCTTGTAGTTGAGAACTTCCCTCCAAGGAGAAGTGGCTTCTGTGGGAATTTGGTCTCCTGATCCAGTCTTACATATTTTTATGTTGGATAGTCTGTGAATCATTTCAATGCTGAAGTTCAACTTTCACTGCACCACCTGTCTGAAGATATAGTTCTCTATCTTCTGGATCCTGAGCATTACTCTGCAATGAACATGAAGATTCCTATTTTGGCCAACAGCCATCACATTTCCAGGTCACTTGTTCTTACATGCATGTCACTTTGGAGCTTCCATGTTAGACACCTGTAGTGATGCACAGTTGGGTGTTGGTTGTGTTTTGGAATGATGACTCATAGGTCTCTTGGTTGCTTATACCCACAGGTATGAAATTGTATGAAGTCGTCACTACTGGATTCCCAAGCACAAAAGTTTCAATGGTGTTGGTGTGTGCATCCGTGGAACTTGTCCATGTCACAATTTTGTGCCTCATTTTGCAGTGCTCACAACAGAGCTCCTTTTGCATTTCAATTAGAACAATGAAATGTTTCTAAGTGTGGCACATGTGAACATGGTCCATGACATGAAGAAGAATTGGCCTCAGAGGTTTTTCTTTTCATAGATTCTTGCAGCATGTGCCAAGCAAGAAACAGGTCGTAGAAAACCTCTGGTGGGATTTCTTGACAAATCCTTCAAAAATGGTGAGATCAGACGCTGGAGAAGATAATTCAAAGGATTTTTGTCATTTAGTCCTCTCATTAATATGGGACTTGTCTTTACCTTGTTCTTAGGTGTGAGATTTCATACCCTGATCTGCACCAACCCAGAGGAATGCACAGTCTGCTCATCACTTGGATTTTGATTTTTGGACACA
The DNA here is from genome assembly GCA_963920785.1 of Sphagnum contortum. Taxonomy (NCBI): domain Eukaryota; kingdom Viridiplantae; phylum Streptophyta; class Sphagnopsida; order Sphagnales; family Sphagnaceae; genus Sphagnum; species Sphagnum contortum. The sequence continues at coordinate 626,579 of OY987288.1, forward strand.
GGGTGGTGCACAGAATCCTGATTTTAAACCTAACAGAGACACAGAGGTACTTACTTTCAGCTCAATGGAAATTTGGAATCCTCCTGGGCCAAAGTAAAGCTAGCTCAATTCGGTCCAGAGTTGCTTGTCACCTTGATCACCTGGTCACCTTGAATGCCATAATCCTAAGACATTTCCAGTAAATTTTGTTGTCCCCAACAAATAAGCTTGATGCTTTCAATTGCCAAGAAAGTATCGCTCACAAATTCGTAAGGCAAATTTTGGGTTTGGACATTTGAGCATCATAATCTTGAGGAGAATGAGAGCGAGAAAGATTACCTGAGGTCGCAGATATGAAGAAGGAATCGAAATGGGCCCTAGAGCGACAGGGGCGACAACACCCATTCACAGCTCTTATGCTTTTCTAACCAATCTAAAGCTTTACCTCAAAAATGTTGCACTTGCCGAACAAGGCACAAAAAGAAGTGAACACACCATCCACTCACATTGTCAACCGTCGCAAAAACAGGACAGATCCTGACCCAGCTTGTGACTGATTTAACAAACAAGGGGAAAAGTGTGTTGACAGACCGTGTAAAGGTGAAGAGATTGGTTGAGGCAAAGTAAAGGGGATGGGAACGATAGGATGACAAAGTAAAGTTGGATTGTAATGATCATTGGGGCCATCTTGACATTAGATTCTAGCTATGTTGTCCATCAATGCTTCAGGGTTAATGAAAATGTGAGCAACTCAACTTCAATCTGCACCCACAGCTTTCAGCAGCAAAATGGCAAGTTCATGTTGTTCTACAAAATTCCTTGAGGTTTTCGTTGCAAGGAGGAAAGACCACAAACTGTCAAAAGGGTGAAAAGAATGACAAGCCAGAGGAACGTAATATCAGCCGACCCATTGTAGATTTGAACTGTCATTTAAACCCTGATGAGAGCACTTCCTGCTCTAGGAAATTGGCAGTTTTCAAAACTCTAAAGCGACAACTCGAAAAACCCCTCGACTTCCACATATCTTTGCTAATCCATTCAGGCAATTGCTGCCACGAAACTCGAGTCTCCTATTCTAGCAAGATGGAGAAAAACCCTTCTACCCAGTTACACTCATCCTAAGCACCTTCTCAACATTGCAACCGAGACATCTTGCTCATCCAAAACTCTCCGCCACCCCCCGGCAAGCACTTGAAACCACCAAGGATTCCAACTTCCGAGAACTATTTTACCCCAGTTACTGACAAGAGCTGGAAAATCTCTAGGTTCCGGCGCTTCAGAAAATTTCCCGGCAGTACCACCCATCACGACCATCTTCCTACACTTGCAATCCGGATACCTGAAGAGTGCTCAAGTCTTTCAGACGGCGCTCGTCGACTACCCCACCCGACCCCACGCCACCCAGCAATTCTTTGTAGACAAAGAATAAACTACAAAAGCACATGGAACGACGAAGCGCACGAAATCTCACCATCAACACAACAGGCGGATGAAGTGCAAACCCACGAATCTGTGCGGAAAAGAAAAGCGCGACCAACTTTTACGAGGAATTTGTGGCGAGGCGATGGGGAATTTCAAGGACGGAACAACGTGCGCGGCGCTTGTGGGTTGCCACCACGCAGTCGATATCTCACCATTAGATTCCAAAAATCAACGGCTCATAGAGGAGATGTTCTCTCTGGCCTTCAGATGAAACGAATCCTAGCTACCATTTCTTGCATACGACAGCTGATTCGAGATTCGGGATCTCAACAGCCGATTCTAGATTCGGAATCTAAGGCAGCCGCTATCTCAATTCGCATTCCCCATGTGTTCTCCATTAATTTTTTTCCTGGTCAATCCGGCCCATTGAAAGGGGACTCAGTGTAATATCCAACGGTAGGATCAAATGAGATCGAGATGAGTATTATCATTCTGACCCCAATCTAGGTTCTCATCTCAAATCGGACAGTTCATGTGGCAATGAGGACTAGCCTACATTCATCACATGGTTATGTCTTATCTTGTGACATAATAGCTAAATATGATTCCACAAGACACAAGAAACCAAACTTTGTTTGCAAGTTAATGTACCATGTTTTACGAAATGTATTTTTTTCAAAACAAATCTTCACCACATTATGATGTTTACTAATAAGCATTGTTTGAATCTAGCCACATATTATGAAACTTGACATCAAAGAAGCAGTATATAACACATAATATCCACATTTTGTAATAAATTATTATGTTAATCATTATGCTCAAGTTTGAAGAGTTTGAACACAAATTGTCATGACAAGTCCCAATAGCTGAAAACGCAATTTGAGACATAAATCATGTCTAAATTAAAAGCTTGACACCATGCTAAAAAGCTCTTGACCATTGCTATAAGACAATGATCTCACACATCCCAATTGATTATGTTTCATATAAGAGTCAAAAATCACAAACACAAGTCTTTTGTTTAATATGCACTAGTGTGGCTTGTGCTATTGGGCCAAGTGTGAACCCATTACAAAATAGGGAAACTCAACATGTGAACATTGTTTTGCAATGTAGGTATTCGAACAGCCAAATATGAAAGGAAATCATGCTTGAATTGAACGGTAAGCCTTCAAGTGTTACCACGATCTCAACTGATTTTTCCTTCCAAAACCTGGTTTTCTGGAATTTATTTTAATTTTCAGCAGCAGAAATCACTTTAAAATCAATATCTCCCACATTCTAAATGCAAATCTTACCAAATAAATTTCATTAAATCCTGCTCATCAACATCTTTCCAACAACACCAGAGGCACATTCCAGTTCCTCCAAAATTTTCAGCTACAATTTAATCTAATTTTCAGTGAAAAAATCATTCAATATTCAAGAACTTGTGCACCACAAGTCCAAACATCATGAAGTCAAGCCCATGCACCCCTCCTCATTGAGAGCTTTCCAAAGACATCAAGAACACAATCTGAAGCATCCTGGTTCGGTGGATCTCACAACTACAAAACAAAACAAAACAAACTACCTTCCTTCATGGATCAATGTGAAATGAATTACATTGAATTGAAGGTCATGGTCATTTAGAACGAGTTGCATTAGTTCCACCAATTCCAATTAATGTAGCCAATTGCATCAAGTCCCCCAAGTCAATCTGGTCTCATAGGTCACCTACTCCCTCAAGCCCAATCAAGGTTGTTTTAAGGATTTTGTGATGCAACCATCCAAAAAATAATGTAGCCAAACTTAGCTACATACTATATATGAAAATATGTAAAAATAATTTTATTTTTTTATTATCGCTACCTACTAGAACTTATCATGAAAATTTTGCGATATCATTTTATTTTATTTTTAAATCTGGAAAATTTTGGCCAATTTTATGATGAAAAATGTTTTTCATAAATCGAAATCATTTTTCCAAGTTGAAATTTGTCAAAAGTTTGCTAGTTAACATAGAGAACTCAATTGTTTAAATCTACTCAATATGCTCACATTGAAATCAAGCAAATTCAATATACATAAATTTTGGAACAAGTCATTGACACCTTGATGTTTGATGCATTATACAAGGTAGATGTGTTGAAAACCATATGAGGGTGAAAAACCAATTAGTAGGGTCAATGAATGTTTGACCTAGTCTATTATTTAAATTTGGCATTTATGTGTAAGTTGAATACATGATTTTGGTCATTAGTGCATAATCAATGGATAAAGGGATTTAAACCCATTCATTAATTGAATATTTTCGTACCAAAATTGTGAATAAGAGTTATGGGGATTTATTTTAATAAGTATTGATTTTGAGGAACATTATTTGGTGGATTTTAAAGCATTAACCACCATAAATGGATCAAACTTATGTAATATTATAAATAAATGTAGTAGAAGTGTGAAATAAATTTAAGGTGTTATTGGTGCAAGATTGTAAAAAAATTAATCAAAATTCCTACATTAAGGTGATTTGGTCAAATAAGGGTTGAATAAAAGAATCTAAGTTTAATATGATAGTGGGGGTAGAAATCTTTTGAAAATGAATAGCATTACAAATGCAATTAATATTAATGTTGTTGATGTGAAAATAAATGTCAAAATTATAATTAACAAGTAATGTTAATATTTAATATCATTGATGGACATCTCAAAATAAATAATCATTATTATTTAAACATGAAAAACACAATTATGACTAGTTCATTAACGTTAAAATATAATATTGTTTGTGTCAATCTTAGATGAATGTATCATCTTGATATCCTTTTTGTGGCAATTACATATAAAATTTATAAATAATTATTAATTTATCAAAATTTAAACTAAAAATAACTAATAGACAAAACTACAATACACCTATACAAGATTAAAAATTTTCATAAGTTTATTTAAGCTTGTTTTCAAAACAAAAAAAATTCATTTCTTATAAAGGTGCACATTAACACATCCATTTTATAAATAATTATTGATTTATCAAAATTTAAACTAAAAAAAATTGATAGACAAAACTACAAGACATATAATATACAAGTTAAAATTTTCATAAATTTATTTAAGCTTGGTTTCAAAAAAATTAATCCCATTTTCACAAAGGTGAGAATTGACACATCTACCTTAAGGAGGAAGCTTTAAAGAACTTCGCACTTGAAATCAAAAAGTGGTTTAAGAATTAAGATCTATAAAATGATGTCAGGTGTAGTCACACTAATATAAGTAAAGCAAATATAATCAATGTTTTATATTTCATGTTTTAATGTCAAAATTTGTACTAATGTTACAAGTCATTGAAAATCATTAATTAAGCATTAAAGATAAGCATTGTAATTAAGGCTTTTAAGAGATGTAAGGATTCTTATTTTTGGGGAGACTTTTTTAACATATATTTACATAATAATATATTACATCTTATATTTGTTTTAGTCAAATTATATTTTCAGCTTTCAAACAAAATATTCCTAAAATACTTGGAAAATATTTTAGGATAAACGATCTTCTAAGGAGGTGATCTTGGTTCTTGTTAACATATTTAGACCTTTCTATTTTGTTTTACTCCTTAGCACGTATTCACAACTCGCATTATCATAACTTGTCAACTTGAATTGTTTGAGTGATTATGTATTTAGTTTTAAAAAATGAATTTCAAACAAATGATATGTGAAGTTTAATATAATATTAATTGTTAATGGGTGAAAGTAGGTCAATTTATATGGTCATAGAGTAACCATTAAGGCAAACCCATCCATGGGTGGTACCACTAGAATGTCACATTTGATTTTATTGAACCCATTGAATTTTTAAAAATCATTAAGAACATTTAAATAAATATTTTCATAAAACAATTCTAATGAGTACATTTATTAAGTTCCATAGATTTTGAAATTTCAATAATATCAAGAATATTGTGTATTTTTTTGTTCCTAATCATTGCATTTATAAAAAAAATTAGGAATGAAATGCTAGTTGTTTTCCTTGACATTTTTGGCCATGAACACAAATTTCAATCATGATTTGAGAAACAAATTCAGAATTTTTTCCCTAAATTAGTTTTGAAGTCATTTTATTTTAAATTTTATATTAAGAAATTTATTGAATAAGTATCATTTAATTATGAATTCCAAAGTTAAAGAATGTGATTCTTAAAAGGGCCACCCTTATTAAAAATACAAAATTTTAACCACTTCCACTTTTATTTTCCAAATTAAACTTCAAGCCACATATTAAAGCATGCAATGAATAATCATCAAGGAAAATATCTATCTAGTTTTCAAAACTTTAAAGTAAAAGACCCCAAGAAAATGATTTGGCCACTTTTGGTTTCTTAACCATTCTTTGAAATGGATTCTAATGCTACCACACAAGGATGGATTTGGCCATGAATTATATGTCAAATTGAGCAATCAATACTTGTATAAACTTGTATACAATTTGTTTTTTACAAATATGGTATGCAACTTTTGTCAAATTAAATTGGTGTATACAATTACACAATGTCATTCATAATGTGAAGACAATATTAATGCATGCATGCATCAAAAAATGGAAATCTCCATGTCATAAACGAAATCCAAATGTAATGCCAAATTTGATCCAATATGTCTATGCCATTCCATTGTGAAATGCACCCAAACTCAAACTTTTAATGATATGATCTTGACACAAAAATTCCAATAAATTTTCCAATATTGAAAGTTATTTGCATTTTCAATTTATGATTGGAAATGTAAAATTTCAACATGCATTACAAATGTAATCACAACAACACTAAATATATTATTACTTTCCAATTTTGTGGTATCAAAAGTTTGGCAAAATTTTCTTAAGTTACATTAGAAAAATTGATTGAATTTACACTACAAAAACATGTTTTTCCACATTTTTCCATTTTTTTGTCAAATTTGAAAAAACATTGTATGACACTAATCAATAACATCATTAATGACAACCCAATCCATCATCAAATTGAACCTTTCAATTTTTGCACTCAATTACATAGATTATTGTATCATAATATTGTATCCACCCACATGCAAAATGGTGGATTTTGCATTGATTCAACATGGATCCCCCTTCCCTTCAGCTTCTTAACTAATCTTCAACCATGAATAATCCATGGAAAAAACACAACATTGTAAAATTAATATCATGTTCATGAAAGTTGAAATATTGGACCTAGTAAATGTAATTGAAATTTTCTTTAATGCGTACTATACTTCAAATCCTTTTTCATAGGCTAACACAAACCCTTTCAATAAGAATATCTCATTTAACAAATTCCATTGTATGGTATTGAAGTCTACTCAAACCAAATAACTTGGATATATTTTTGCCCTTCAAAAAGTTAGCAAATCAATTGCAAATTATTACCTTATTATTTTTGGCCACCTTCAATGCAACGTCTTTTCCCATCAAATTTATTCTTTGGCATTAGAATGATGTTCTATTGAAATATCACAATTTTCAAGGTTTTAAATTGCAATCAAGTTGGCAACCATAATGGTTCATCAGCCCTTTGAAGTTTTTTTTTTATCCATTCTTCCCTTTTCAACCTACCTACTTTGCTATATTATTTGGTGTTGAGTTTTCATATTACAACATTTTAATTTACATAAAATATTATATTATAGTAAATTCTTGTCATTGTTCTACTAGACTTCATCAACATTAGATTTGCAAGATTCATCAATGAAATACAAACTTGATTATTTACTTGACAGTAAGCATATTAAAATAAATTAATTGTGATAATATGCATTATTACAACATTAATTTTTGCATGATGATATTTTTTCCACTTTATTTTCTTATTACAGATATTCTAATATAAAAATTTTATTTACGAAATCCTTAAAAGGTCTAAAAATGTTATTACAAGAAAATTTTCCTTCAATAATGTCAATGGGTGGAGATATGATAAATTTGAAAGGGAAAAATGATTAATCACAAGAGGACATCTTATGTTGTGCATCCATTATTTAAAATGATATTAATATGAACCTAACAAAAAAATTGCACATTGGAAAGTGCATTTGTTGATGCTAATATTTTATTAATTTCCATTTATATAACATCAAACTAAGTTATTATGGGAAAAAGAGATTTTGACACGTGAAAATTCTGTGAAATTCTTTTGCCACAATATAATTTTAAAAATTATTCAAGTTCCATATAAATGTATTTCAATATACAATTTCATCATATGGATGCAAAAATACAACCATTTTTAATCAAGTACATTGCATTGACATACCCCATGAAGCAAGCAAAATGATAAATAAATATTTTTTATTTTTACACTTAATTCAAATTTGTGTTTTCAAAATAGTTGTTTCAATTTAAGTTTTAAATGTTTAAATTTCACTAGTAAGGTATAAATGGGTGTAACATTAACAACCATCTATTGGTAAGAATTGTAAAACAAATTCATATTTATAACTATTGAAGTTCTTTCCTTACAACATTTAACATGTTCTTACTAATCTTTAGATCCCTATTAATCAAGTGTTAAACTTAAACAATTCTTTTTCGGAAAGTCAAATTATAAGCAAAAAGATTTTGATATTATATGAAATCTCATGGGTAAAAATATGTTAAGGCCAAGTGAGCTAGGCATACATTAACTATTTGAATCATATTGAACAACCAAAAAGCTTGTCATATATATAATTATTTTGACAAATTGATGGTAAATTTTATTTATGTGGACATTTGATCAAATTTAATTTCAACATAACTTATAATATATTCATATAAAATATAAAGGAAATTGCAACAATGTGTTGAAACCAAATCAAATATATGTCTATGTAATCCTCATCATAAAATACACCCAAGTTCAAACTTTTAACAATGTGATCTTGAAAAAGGTTTTATTCCAAAAAACATTTCAATACTAAACTCGTATTATCCATAGCATTTCATTTTATGATCTAAACACACATTGATAAAAAAATGCACAATTTTAACATCTTGGAAAATGTTATCACAATGACATAGTTACCAACATAATTATGACATCGAAGTTCATTACTTAATCCCAATGTGTAAGCACATAAATCCTCTCAATTTTTGCACCCAAAATTCAAATAAACATATTAAATGATGTTGGAACCACCCATTTAAAATTGTGGATTTCACATAAATTAAGTGTGTGTTCACTCCTTACCCTCATTGGTTTCAAACAAGATAATCCATAGGACAAAGGGTGAATGTATGGTTGAATGGACAAAGAAAAGCCAAAATTAAAAATTCCATATAAATATTTGGGAAACATTTTTAAAATATTTTTTTCAAACCTTAAAATGACAAGGTAGTTGGGTTATTGAATTCAAATGATTCCCAAATCCGGCATAAAATATTTTGTTCATCATGACATGGACTTTGGAAAAAAACCATTGTTTTCATTCACAAAAAATGTCCATAGATAATAACATACAAGTGACATGGTGTGAAACCTTTAAATGTTTTTTTTAATTTATATATTATCTACTTAAATTAGAGTCTTTAACACCCATAATCTTAATGATTTGACTATTTAGAAATGCATATATATATATATATATATATATTTTTTATCAATTCTCACATCCCTAAAGTTCAATTTAAATGTTCATACCTATTAAAATTAGATATATTATAGACCAAAAATCTAACTACATCACATAGATGTTTGAATTAGTAACTTCAAATTACATATGTTCCTAAATTAATAACTCCAGTTATAAAATACAAATTAGCCCCCATTACAATTACACCCACAATATATAAATGTGATTGTGACATCCTTTTTGGTCCAATGTAGTTTGCATTGCCCTAAACAAAATATTGCAAAATTAATATTAATTTTACAATGTTATTAAATAGTTGAACTTAGGGAGGTGTAATAGGAAGAGCCTCTAGTATGCCCCTCTTTAACCCTTCTTCCTTGTGCCTATCACAAATCCACCGAATAAGACGACCTTGGTTACCATATTTTGTTTTATGGTAATGAACCCTATTCAAACAAAATGATTTGGGTATGTTTTGTTTTTTTAGGAAGTCAACAAGCCATTGCTCAGCACCATGTTTTTCTTCTCTCAATGCAACTTCCTTCTCTATCATATTTGTTTTTGGGCCTTGAAGTGGGTCATTTTGAAAGGTTCCGTCAATACCCCAATCGGGTAAGTAATCACTAAGGCTTTGTGTGTCAAGTGCCAATGCTAAACCTTTTCCAACATTAGGTACCATGTCACCAATTCCGGCAACAACATGGGCACCTACTTTTAACAAAAGGGAAAAGATGTTAAGACCAATAACAAGATAAGGGACAATTTGTTGTGCTTTTGTTGACAACATTGTGACTAGACAACCTTGTTGTTCATCCACAACATGAATGCCTTCAACACATTCGCACAAAAGATGAAGATGGAATCTTTCGATACCAGGTAACATCTTCACAATAAGTTTACGTTGAAGCTTTGTACCTGTGGTTGTGAAATAAACATTGCATGGAACTTGTCGTTTTTGTAATTCCAAGGGCAAGTTTATGATGTTGTCCAAATTCATCGCCAACATGTCATGCAGGTTCTTTTCCATGGATCTTGTTCTGTCCATCAATCTTTTTTCCATTGAATGTAGCTCTGGAACCATCTTGTCATGAACTAATTGAGGCATTTCGTCGAGTTTTTCAAGAATACATTGATGAAATGATCCTTTTGATTGTAAATCAACATTCTTGTGAATGGAGGTTTTACGCCCCACTGTAATTCCACTTTGAGAACCTTGTGAATCTTCATAGTCTTCATCCTTGGTGGTTGGAAAAGCATTGAAATGAACTTCAAGTTCCATGAGTTCATTTTGTCGTCTTTGCAAAACCTCTTGAGTATCCTTGTCACCCAAAAGGGACATTGCTGAACCTTCCATGCTTTTTCCAAGGTAATCCCGACTCCCTTTAGGCACTTCTCGCACTTGTGGCCATGGATGTTCATATTCTGGATGAAGGTTTGCTCCCCATAGCTCTTGTTTCAAATCCTCCAACAATAATGCTTGATCCTTTCTGTGTTTGCACAACAACAAGTTTTCCACAGCCTTTGGCCTCAAAACCCCACGCACGAGTGAGACTCCTTGGTTACCTTGAACACTACTACACAATTGTTCAATTTTGCTCAAGACATGATCATTGATGAGCTGAAGGGTTTGTAACGTGCTTTTGCATGATTTCACCAATACGTCAATGAAAAGAGGACTTGTCATTTCATCACCACTTAATTCCACAAAAATTTCCAAACCATTTAGGAAAATCTTAATAAGATTTTTTTCATTTGTGCAAGGTGCCTTGATTCGCAAGTTCATAAAGTGTTTATGTAATGTCACCTACACACAAACATTAAATGTATTAAACTTTTTGTACATGAATTCCAATATACGAACAAAACAAATGTATTTATATATTTTATACCATGGAAGAATTTTTAAAATAATACATTATGTTAGATCTTATCAAATGGCACGTTATATATATATATTTGAAAATAATCATATTTACCTGAACTCGTGGAAAGAATCCTGGGGTCAATGTTGTGAGTTCTTGGTCCTTACATTGTAACCTACGACCAATGTAAATTATTTCAACATCTTGTCGAAATTCAAACTTCCATTCCAAACGTCTTTCTCCTTTTGCAACATCTTCGTGAAACTCCAATGTGGTGGGGACAAATATGCGCCTTTCTCCATGGTCCGTCCCTTGAGGCTCTATTTCATATGCCAAATCCATTTTCACCATAAGATCAACAAGATATTTTGGAATGCTGGTTGTATTGCCCATTGGACTATGAACAATATCCTTCAATGACAAATTGAGAAGATGTTTGATATCTCCAATGCTACCCCAACCATCTTGAAATGTTGGTTTCAAATTCAACTTTTCAACGTGCCCTCGAAGTTTGATCAAGTGACCCATCACCTCGTGGCAAAACCAACTAGGATTCACCACCACAAAATCTTTGTCCTTGAAATAGATCATTTCACCAGCATCGTGCAAAAACATGGCCACTGGTACGTATGGCTTTTCAAATTCTTTTTGAACCACCAAGTGCCGCAACTTGGGTTCTTTCTTGTCAATAATCTCCTTCTCAAAAGTTTCCATTGTAACAATGGGTTGGTTAGGATGATTTTTATTCCACTCACACAAGCCATGTTGCACATTCATGCATGCTTTATAAATATGCACCATCTTCTTCAAAATATCCACGCAAGTGTTGGTCACTTCAATTGTCACATCTTTTGCTTCTTGAGAAAAATGTGCATTGATCCAATAGCATGTAGAAGATAGATTGATAAAAGCAGCAAATTTGGCTTTCAAATTGTGTAGGTAATCTTCCATGAGATCTTTGTGGGTAAAGTTTTTGTCACCATGTGTCATGACAACCATCACTTGTGGTGGAGAAATTGATGACCTCTTTGTGTTGGATGAGATGAATCTCAACCAATAACAAAGTTCATCCTTGATCTTTTCAAGATCTTTTTCTTCTTTAGAACCTTTCTTGAATGGATTACACACCAAAAGGAAAAGACACACATTCCCTTGAATGCTCAAATTTGGGATCATTGTATCATGAAAGGCATGATACTCTTCTTGGCCAGCAAGATCCCATATAGAGATTCTTTGGTCATCATGATCAAGGAGGACCTTGATTTGTATCCCTCGTGTCCTTTTGGCCCATTCATTTGGATCATTGAAACAAAGCCCCAAAGGTTTGTTCAATTCAATCAACTCCACCAATGGAATGATCACTTTTGCTTGGAGTCCCTTTGCAAGGCTCCTAACCATTGACCTCCTTAATGTAGTTTTGCCTGTATGTACATAAACGTCACATGCTTTTAACCCTTAGACTTTAGGGCACAAATTTGAAAACATGATCATATGTAATATAATTACTTTAAATCGTATGGAAATGTTTATTTTCACATTACAAATATTTTGTTATAACAAAGTACAAATTTTGTACTTGTTCACATGGCAAGTCTTGTAAATGGAAAAATAGATTTTGTTGTTACAAATTTGGAAACATGCTTAACATATTTATGTGAAATTAATGTTTAATGAACATGTTTATGGCTAGTTAAACCAAAGTTACATAATTCAGTTCAACATTATGCACAATAAATACATATGGTTTAATGCCTTTTTTTAATCTCAACACATTGTTGATTATATAATATATTCATTTTCATTTGCTGTGAAAAAATTGTTTTATCTTTCCAACATACATATTTGAGGTACAAAACTTTTGCATAATTTCATGCAAAACTAATTGGCAATCTATAAAAATATTTCATTAATTGGATGAATAAGTTTTCCAAACCATTGTCAGATCTAAAAGTACAACAACTAGTGTCAAAATTTATTATTAGTTTTATGAATATAATTAGAGACTTCAAATGTGCATGTGATTTTGTTTGTGTCAGGTCATGACAAATAAATGAAATCTCTTACCTGCATATGCATCACCACATAAGAATATTCTTGCAAACTTTGCTGGAGTTCGAGGCAATCCTTTCACCACTGCCATGTAATCACGTGCATTGCTTGCCAATTGCGCATTCACTTGTGCAACATGTCCATCCCTTTCCAATGGAGTGTCGGAGAAATCAATTTTCTTCAACCAAGGATTGATTCGTAGAAGGTCCATGACCTTGGCCAACACATCATCCCCTTTAACACCCTCGCACATGCTTAGGTTAAGGGTGTGAAGAGTTTCATTTTTCTCCAATGATTTGAGAATGGTGCACACATCCAATGGTTCTAAACTACTGTCAGCAGCAATCGTGAGATGTGTTATCGAGTCGTTTGTGAGCAGCATTTGAGCAACAGCGTTTGCCCCTTCTCGTCCTATCCTTGTGTGAGAAAGGTCAAGTTGTTTAATGGATTTGTTAAGGAGCTGCTTTCCATCATCACAAGTGAGGGGCTGAAGTAACACTTTTAATTTGTCACCACCCATAAAGACAAATAGCCCCAATTTCTCCAAGGTTGAATTCACTCCCAACATCAACCCTAGGGAAGCCACTCCAATCGCATCAATCCGCCGCCCAACAAGGGATAAAGTTTTAATGCTGTGATTGTTTTGCAGCATTTGGCATAACATTTCCACAACTTTTTCACCTCCAACATGAAGCGCAAGATGCTTAATGTTGTGATTGTTTTGCAGCATGCAGCAGAGCATTTCCACACCTTTATCACTCACATTGGATAGTCTTAGAATCTCCAATGCTGGATGGGATACCAGATTTTTGCATAGCACATCCATCTCCTCACCGTACAACGTGCTCCAAACCATCAATTCTTTCAAGCTGTTGCATCTACTGACGACATCTAAAACTTGTAGCCGATGGTTTCTATATGCTTCCCACATGCTGTTGTTTCCATTTTCCTGATCCCCCTTAAACGCATCCAATGGATATTTGAACTTGAACCTTAAGATCTCCAATTGAGGTTCTCGTAAGGTCTTGATCAGTTCATCGAAACTTACATATCCTTTGTCAGGTTCCAACAATTCCACCAGGGGTTGTTGAGGCGGAAAGATGGGCGTCTCAGCTGTAGAACTGGGTGGTTTGAGGAACCCTGAGAGATGACCACTCTCCACTCCTTCTGCTCCCTCCTCCTCCATCGTTCTAGTGTTTAGTTCATCACAAGTCTCGTCGCTCCTGATCTCCATAGCCATCGTTGGTGGGGGAAGTTCTTGTAGTATTTGTTTCCTTGTGTCATTGCTAGATTCTGGTGAGAACCTGACTTGGCTACTGGCCAGCTGAGCTATATCCCCTGGATCTATCTCCACCGAGCCTTCTTTTATGTCCATTCTCCGACAACTGGAAACCTCACAATGATGTAATTGCTCTGCAACAATAGTATGTCAACGTTATTAAGTAAACATTGCTCAATATATCATCTTACGATTTGTTTTCACAAACGAAGATTCTTCTAAGAATCGCCAATATATTCCAGTCAGCAAGATCCATCAAACAATTCTCAACTTCTATCCACTACGAGTCGATTGCATATTGGGTGCGCAATGATAATGACCGAAGCCAACATGGTTCTTATGCTCAAGCTTTTGCATACACCATCATGATAGCACAAATTTCGTGCTCTCCAATCTAGACAATAGGTTATGTAGAACACAAGTTCTCTACTTCGAGAATGTAACACAATAATATACCGAGCTCATAAACATAGCTCAAAATCAGAGGGATGTTGGTGGGAGATCCCATACCTGGAAAATTTTATGAAACTGGAAAGAAGTAGTTCGATGAAGTGTGTCAAACTTCCTAGTGTTCTGTGGGAGCAGCTATGAACCCACTCTTCACGTCTGCGCTTGGCCAGAACAATTAGCAAGTGAATTGACCTTGATAGCTCTTCACGTCTGCACTGCAAATTCGCATGAGTAGGGTGATTCACTCTAGAAAGCTGAGTCAAGTGGAGCAAATGGCAAGATGGTTCGAAAGAAGATCAGCGTCTACACAAGTGAGCAACTTGTTTGACAAGAGAGAGCACAGATTGAAAGAACGGATGTAAGCGGGTTCTTATAGACGCAAGATTCAGTAAGTAGGCGAACCCATCCAATGGACAGAACGGCCAAGTTGTGCATTGGTGGGTGCTGATTCACTCTGGCCGTCTATATATATATATATAAACAAGGATGGAAATCCATCCACCATAAGTACAAGGCGTGTCAAAGCAAATATAAACACAGGAGAGAAAAACCAAAACAATCATAATGAAGTAGAAGACTTAATGCTAACTGGGCATACGCTGCCATAAATCAGCTAGTGATGGAGCTTCACTAGCTGGTATGGTGTGAAAGAGATGAAGACATTGGTTACTGGATGTAACTGATGTCTGGACAGTGAAGCACTTGTTGTGTTGGCTTGTCTTATCTTTTTGGTGTAGGTAAAAACTGGAAAAAAAGAAACAGAAGTCACGATATTTTGAGAGGAAAAAAAGGGTAGGAGTCGCCATCTTTAGACAATGAGTTCTTTAAGGTCGCTAGAACTAGGTAGGATTCTTTAAGAATTTGACTCTATTGTCTGACCTCTAGCCAAATTTCATTCAGTCCTCCTTCGGATGTACGCTGTCCACCAACTTCACAAAGTTGAAAAAACAACCCTTGTGGACAGGTTCAACCAATCTATCACCATTTGCTAAATCTTTCTTGGGATGCTCTCGAGTGAGTCTATGCTGCAACATAATTTATATATTACATAAAGAATTAACCCCAACTGTTGGTGCCGGAAATTTGACATAACTTAATAAGATAAAGATGTAAAATACGTGAGAGCCATGAGATGACATTTGCATTATTTTCAGTTAGTTTTATTATAATTGCACTTTGGATTATAAACAATGAATTTTTTTGTTGGGAAAATTCTTTGCTAAAAAAAGAAGTCCCAAGCAACATGCTCAAGGGAACTCTTTGGAAATTTATTGAAAAATCACCATATTTTGGGAAAGAACAAATTATGAAATCATGAAGATTTTTTGAGCAGATTTTCAGCTTTCTTCTTTTGAAATTGTCATATTTAGTTATTAGATTCCCCAACATGTGATAGGATTACAAGATTTTCTATTTCCCGATTTGCTCAATCCTCTTGCAGATGATCTCCACTTTTGGATCAACGTGAGAAATTTGAAACAAAAAAAACCACTGATTATATATATAAATAATAAATATAAGATAAAAATTTTATTAAAATTACAATTCAACCAAAAATTGCAGGCAAAGGAAACAAGTGAGATACCTTGCTAACAAATTGACCAGGATAGATCTTTGATGTAAATGAAGTATCAAATTATTTGCCTTCTCTTATGGAGTTTTAAGTTTGAGCCCTGTAAACTATTTAAAAACTAACTACTTTTTATGGACAATGCGTTTGCAGGACCATGATTCCTGGAGCAAATGGGCTAAGTTCTAAGGAAACATAATTCCCTAGGACAAATGGGCCTAAGTTCCCAAGGAAGCATGCTTCTCTAGGAAATGGACCCAAGGATATGGGGAAACCATGGTTCTGTGGGAAATGGGCTCAAGTTTTGAAAAAAACCACTCATTCATAGGATGCAATTTTTTTTCAAGTTTTCATTCAATATGCAACTTATCATTCATACAATGCAAACGTTTTTATATCAACTTTTCATCCATTTTTTGCAACATTTTTTTCAATTTTTCATTGTCAAATGTTGCATAATGTAGACAAAAATTACAAAATGGATGAATTATTGTGCAACTTTTTACAGAATTTTCATTGAACAACTTGGTCAAGGGGAATACAAGTCCTCCCTCCTCAGGGAAGTTGTAACTTCTTTGTCTTCTTGTGACAACTAGCTTGAGGAAATTACTCAAAGATTACATCCTCTATTTCATCTGTCCATAAAATTAAATTTTTTTGAAAAAAATAATTATATCCTAGACCTTTGAGGTGAAGGTAGAACTTTTAATCACTGCATCACATTTTTTTCCCTTCAAAGAATTGTGCAAGAAAAATACTCAATGCATTAATCATAGTTCAGGCAGAACAATTAAAAAATTGAATAGTTTTCCTATTGAACACCATCTTGCAACTGCATTGAGCTTGGTGTTGCATTTAATTTCTGACTCCTGTTTAATGCTTGTTGTAACTTTCTTTTCAGGTGTACTGTACATAAAATGGAACTAGAATGTTTCGGCAAATCTTAATGTAAGGATAGCAGACTTGTCCTCACGTTTGCCAAGGATTTCAAACATACAAACATATATCCACACTTCATCCTCCTGCCATTAGCATAGGCCAAAAAGTTACAAAGAACACAAGGAGCCAAAAATAATCTTCCAGCCAATGAGGTGAGGTAGCATGCACTCAAGGGGCCAATGTTATTTTTTATGGAGATGTGAGGCTGTGGATTTTTGTTGTTGTTAATGTGTTCCCATCAAGTTCTCAATGGTTCTCAACATGTTCCTCAAGTTCCTAATGTGTTCCCCAATGTGTTCCCAATTGCTCCTCACCTAATCCCAAGTGCTTTGCCTTAAGTTCTACACTTGCAAAACTCAGTAGGACCAACATCTTAGAATATTGATTAATTGTTTTGTGATGGGCCAATGAAAGTAGCGAGTTTGAACCACTGCACAGTGCACATGGTTATACAATAGGTGTAAAATTGTCAAGTTCAAGCCTTCCAAGAAACCCGTAAGCGGACGGACTCCCACGCAATGTCACTCGTAAAAATAAAGATTGCACTTGCTGAATTGAGTGCTTCTAACAAAATGTAGCAAAAAGAAGTATGTGGGTGCTAGCTTCTTTATAGAAAGATGTAGGTCCTAGCTACATTACAGCTTTATACAAGGCAGATGAATTAAATGGGCGAAGTGCGAGGCAAGTGTGTTGTCATGTCTACTTGGTGCACACGGGTTGCCGACAAAGAAAAGTGACACGATTTGCAGACGTCCCTGAAATTATTCATTTCTGCGACGGACCCTAATTCGAGCCTGTTATTGTGATTGTCCTGAACAATCCATAGGCATTTATTTACTGGAACATGCGAACTATTCCTGTACTTGTTTACATGCTGCTGTGGTGTGTAGTTGTGGCAGAGAGATATGGGTGCTGTACTGCGACTAACTATACAACTACCAAGCGGGCGACTTTTGAGGCCAGTGCCCTAGCTGGCTTCCAAGTTCCCACCAGAGACATTTATTGGGGGTGTGTGTAGTAGAAAGATAATGAGTCCGAGCTGTGTACCTGACTTTCTATTTTATTATCGAGCTTGCTGTTCAGGTCCCCGCGGCAGCTGATCGAAAGAGACTACGACAACAGATACGTGAACCACCACCCACCAGCATACCATCCACTGGATGGCCAATATGACTGAGTGGTAAACGAACCGTATCTGAGCTAATAGAGTTATCTGTAAAGTAAGAAAAACACAGCACCATAACCCTGAGTGTGGTCCTACACACGGTGAGATTTTTTAAAAAGTTGTAAAAAAGTATACTAGCATTCAAGGGGGGATGAAACTCAGAAAACTGTCAATTTTGGTAATAAACTGAGTTTCAGCCTGTCTTTCTTTTCCCCTGAGCACCTTCACTGCTGTTACATGTATTTTCACTGGCCCTAAATGTACAACTACTAGAGCTAATCTCGAATTTTGTGCATTAAATGCTCAGCTTCAGCATTTCGGACTGAGATTTAATAATATGTATTTACTTTGCGGATACAGTAACAATAAAATAATTACTAATAATTATATGTAATAGTATTAGTGTTGGGGCAATAGTATCATAAAAATAGGGAATAAAATAATGAATTTCATGGGCCTTGCCGGAAAATGTTTTGACTGTCGTGTTCACTTAGTGCCCGCGTTTTGCTGACGAAGAAAAGTGAGGCGATTTGGAGATTTCCGTGAACTTATTCATTTTTCCGACGGACGCTAAAAGCCAATTGTTGTGATCGTCCTGAACAATCCATAGGACATTTTATCACTGGCACCTAGCTACTGTTCTTGTACTTGTTGACGTGCTGCTGTGTTGTGTGGTTGTGGCAGAAACCTCCGGGTCCTGTACCAGGCACACAAACCAAGTGGGCGAGTTTTGAGGGAAGTGCAGTAGTACTTGCCACCAGAGAAATGTTTGCGCGTGTTTGTAGTAGAAAGACAATCGGTCCCAGTCATGCTTTAGACTTTCTAGCTATAACAAAAGTCCGTATTCAATTATGGAGCTCCCTGAACAGGTGCCCGGGCCAGTCGATCCAGAGAGGGTACAACAGATGGGCCAAAGCGCACAAGCACCCACCAGTCCAGCCCACCATCCACTGGATGCCCATTATGACTCCATGTGGTACAACAGATGGCCGACATCAACCAGGACCCACCAGATTACCATCCAGTGGATGCCCATGATGACTTTCAGTGCTAAGACAGTTCCTTCTAAATAAAGCAGCATCGACCAGCGCACTACCCACTGGATGCCCATTATGACTCTGCTGTAGATGAACCTCAACACGAGTTAGTATCTGGTTTCATCGTGGTAACCCATTTTGTAAGAAGTAGATCCCCTATTTATTCCTACTAAGTATGATCTAATAGGTAGTCACCTAGGTCTTGTTTTTTTTTTGTTGTTCTCATAGTGAAGACTTCCTTTAGTGGATATAGGTAATGTAGCATGGGGTTATAGATTCAAATATTGTTAATGAATTCATTTTCATAAGAAGGAAGTGCATTTTTGGATGAAGGTAATGCAATATCAACACATTTCAAAATATGATGAGAGTATTTGTTTTGTTGATGTACGCAATGAATAATCACAATTGAGTGTGTGGGAATTACATTCATTTATAGTTCAACATTTGTATTAGATATTGGCAATGTAGGTATTATAGTTTTTGGACTTTCTAGTAACCTTAACCTAAGTGATGGAAGGGCAAGTACTTGTAATACCCACATATTAAAATCTTTGGGTAAAACCAAGTTCCCATTTTGGCATAACCAGTCCTTGGTTTTTATGTTCATAAGTCTCATACAATAAATTAATGTTGAAAATATATGTTGTATTTATGTGAACCCCATTTTAATATGCTAATTTAACATCTAGTTAAAATTGAAAGTAATCCAAAAAATATAGAATACCTTTCAACACATTTGAAAGCCCATAACTAGTGTTTTTCAACACCATGAAATAATGTAAAAACATTGTTTAAACACCGTTGTTTAATATTACCTCAAGAAGTTTCATCCAATCTTGTGTTACCACATCATCTTTTTAGGATTAGTCATAGTGACTCAAGAGGTTGCTGTTGGTTCCTATTAGTTCGTTTTTACCCCTTTACAAAAATAAAAATAAAAATTGGTAATAGAAATTATATGGGAATTACATGGATTTGGTTATTTTGCATTTTAATTCCAATGGCACCCCAATTTTATTATGAAGGTATTGCAAAATCGAGGTCCATTTTCATTCAAGTTGCACAACTATGTGATTGGTCCATTATATGCAATATCTTCATTTTTCATTTTTGACATTGTGATTTAAAAGAAGAAATAAAATAAAATAATGTAATACCCCCATTTGAGGCATAGAATGTTGGTTACATTTTTTTGTGTTTCACATAATACCCAAATGTTGGGCATAAAATATGCATATTTAATGATAAACAAAAATTTGTTTTGAATTTGTTTAAAATTTTAAAAATAAAGAAATTACAAATTGATTATGAAGAAGAAATACAAAAACAATCATTTAGAACAAAAAAAAATAAAGAAAATCGTAGAACAAGAAATAAAAAT
The DNA here is from genome assembly GCA_963920785.1 of Sphagnum contortum. Lineage (NCBI taxonomy): Eukaryota > Viridiplantae > Streptophyta > Sphagnopsida > Sphagnales > Sphagnaceae > Sphagnum > Sphagnum contortum. The sequence goes on from OY987288.1 coordinate 647,301, forward strand.
ACAAGAAATTAGAAAAAAAATCTAAAAAAAGCAAAAAAAATCAAAATGTTTTTTTTTTTTCATTTCAATCACAAATGGCATTGTTGTTATATGTGGGTATTGCATGTTGGTATTAAATCTTCAACTATTATTAGTATTTTCCATAATAGGCAATATCTACATGTTATCCATATAATAGGTGTTAGTTTTAGGAACTCCAAACCATTACAAACATGGTGTTAAAACTTAAAGTTGACACAAATATTTTAATGCTTGGAACCTAAACCTTCAACCTTTATATGTAAATTTAACCTTCTTTTAAAAACCATATGTTTTACATTAATTTTCTTATGATTTAAGTGATTGAATTAAAAAATCATTAAAAAATACAGTTTTTTTTTCTTACCTCCTTAATTATTTGTTCTAACTAAAATCAACATTATTTATTATATCCTTTATTGATTTTTATAAAAAAATGCATTGAAGTTCAGTTTACACCTTGTGGATTCCATTATTATTTTTCACCTCCAAAAAAATTAGAGGTTTAACTATGAAATGAAGAGGTTTCCCAAAATATAGAAGGGTTTCGTTGAAAGGTATAGGTTTAGTTTAAAAGATATAAAAGAATTGTTGGGAGGTAAAAGTTTAGCCAACACCTAGAAATTTGTTGAAAGGTCAAAGTTTACCCCAAAAAAAAAAGGTTTTGCCAAGAGTTAAAAGTTTAGCAAAGAAGAGATATAAGTTTTACCAAGAGAGAAACAAAATAGCTTAGAAGAAATATAAATATTCCCAAGAGTTAAAAGGTTAGCCAATAATAGATATAGGTTTTAAGTTTTGCCACAAGAGAAAAGTTTAGCTAGGAAGACATATAAGATTTGCCAAAAGTTACAAGTTTAACCAAGAATAGAAATAGGTTTTATCAAAAGAGAAAAGTTTAACCAAGGGATATAGGTTTTGCCAAGAAAAAAAAGTTTAACCAAGAAGAGATATAGGTTTTACCAAGAGAAAAAAAATTAGCCAAGAAGATATGTATGTTTTGCCAACATATAAAAGTTTAGCCAAAAATACATATAGTTTTTACCAAGAAATAAAAGATTAACCAAGAAGGGATATAGGTTTTGTTAAGAGAGAAAATTTTAGCTACAAAGACATATAGGTTTCGCCAAGACAGAAAAGTTTAGCTAAGAAAAAATATAGGGTTTTTCCAAAAGAGAAAAGTTTAACTAAGAATAGATATAGATTTTTTCCAACAGAGAAAAGTATAGCCATAAAAGATACAGGTGTTGCCAATAGACAAAAGTTCAACCAAAAAGAAATATAAGTTTTGCCAATAGACAAAAGTTTAACCAAAAAATATATAAGTTTTGCCAAGAGAAAGATGTTTAGTCAAGAAAATATATAAGTTTTGCCAAGAGATAAAAGTTTAGCCAAGAAAAAATGTAACTTTTGCCAATAAAAAATAGTTTATCCAAGGAGAGATATAAGTTTTGCCAAAAGATAGATCTCTAACCAAGAATAGATATAGGTTTAGCCAAGAAAAGATATAAGTTTTGCCAAGAAAAGATAGAAAGGGTACGTAAGGGATTGGTTGTTAGTTGGTTCGGTTTAGGGTTTAGGCTAAGAGGTAAGTTAGTAGAGTAGGTAGGTTAGTAGGGTAACTAAGTGGGACAAGAGTATGGAGGGTAAGGGTTGGGAAAAATTTGGCCCCAAAAAAAAGGTCAAAGGTCAGCAGGCAAAAAAATTTGACTATGGGAAAATGTTGGTTAATGTAGGGTGAAAAGGCGGATGAAAAATATAGCCCATCCTGTGGACAGAACGGCCAACTGGTGCAGTCATGGACGCTGGTTCACTCTGACCCAATTACACTACACAAATTGGAGCAGGTTTTTAAATATTCAGAAACTAGTGTCTAGGGGGTGGCCACTGCATGTAATGGGCGTCCAGTGCTGGTGGAGCCATCACCACTCCTGGACATGGGCTCCACCCGTAACAGATACCCTCACCAGTACTGGAAGGAGAACTCTGTATATTTATAAATATATAAACAAGGATGGAAATCCATTCACAATAAGTACAAGGCATGTCAAAGCAAATATAAACACAACAGAGCAAAACCAAAACAATAAAAACAGTCGTAATGAAGTAGAAGACCTAATACTAACAGGGCATGCTCTGCCACAAATGAGTTAGTGATGGAGCTTCACTGGCTGGTATGTGTGTGAAAGAGATGAAGACACTGGTTACTGCATGTAACTGATGTCTGGACAGTGAAGGATTTGTCTTGTTGGCTTATCTTATCTTTTTGGGGTCGGTAAAAACTGGAAAAAAGAAGGTAGTAGCCGACCTGTCTATTATAACCTAAATATTCTGTCACATATTCCCTGATTTTTGAAAAAAGCATCATCAAAATTTGAAAATAAAATTTTAAAGTTTTTTGGCGCACATCCACTTGTATTTTAGAGGAGAGGGGGGGGGGAGGCGGGAGCGTATCTTCCAACATCTATTTACATCTTGGACAGCAGCTTTTTTATTTTTGGCCAATTTCGCAGTATGAAGAAAATAATCTTCAGTGTGAATTGAGAAAAGGGGTCTTTGAAAAAGAATACACGAAAGGCACCATATTTTGAGAGAAAAAAAAGTTAGAAGTCGCCATATTTAGACAATGAATTCTTTTATGTAAGATTCTTTAAAAAATTGACTTCTTGTCTGACCTCTACCCAAAATTCTCTCAGTCCTCCTTTGGATGTACCCAGTCCTCCAACTTCACAAAGTTGAACCCAAAAACCCTGTTGGACAGTTTCTACAAATCTATCACCATTTGCTCAATCTTTCTTGGGATGCTTACAAGTGAGTCCATGCTGCAACATAATTAATATATAAAAAAGAAAATTAACCCCAACTGTTGGTGCCGGAAATTTGACATAATTTAATAAGAAAAAGATGTAAAATACGTGAGGGGCCATGAGACGACATTTGCATGGGCCAAATGGATATTTTTCATTCATAGGATGCAAATTATTTTCAATTTTTCATTCAATATGCAACTTGTCATCCATACAATGCAAACGTTTTTATATCAACTTTTCATCCATATTTTGCAACATTTTTTTCAATTTTTCATTGTCAAAAGTTGCATAATTTAGATGAAACATTACAAAATAGATGAAGTATTGTGCACTTTTACAGATTTTTCATTGAACAACTTGGTGAAGGGGCTTCCAAGTCCTCCCTTCTCAGGAAAGTTGCAACTCCTTTGTCTTCTTGTGACAACTAACTTGAGGAAATTACTCAAAGATTACATCCTCTATTTCATCTGTCCATAAAATTAAAGTTTTTTGCAAAATTAATTCTATCCTAAGACCTTTGAGGTAAAGGTAGAACTTTTAATCACTGCATCCCATTTTTTTCCCTTGAAAAAATTGTGCAAGAAAAATACTTAATGCATTAATCATAGTTCAGGCACAATAATTAAAAAATTGATTAGTTTTCTTATTGAACACGATCTTGCAACTGCATTGAGCTTGGTGCTGCATTTAATATATGACTCCTGTTTACTGCTTGTTGTAACTTGCTTTTCAGGTGTTGTACATCAAATGGAACTAGAATTTTTTTGGCAAATCTTTATGTAAGGATAGCAGATTTGTGCTCACGTTTGCCAAGGATAGTTACAAAGAACACAAGTAGCAAAAAAAACCTCTTCCAGCCAATGAGGTGAGGTAGCATGCACTCAAGGGGCAATTGCTATTTTTTGGGGAGAGTGAGGGTGTGAATTTTTGTTGTTGTTGTTAATGTGTTCCCATCATGTTCTCAATGGATGCCCAACATGTTCTTCAAGCTGCTAATGTGTTCCCCAATGTGTTCCCAATAGCTCCTCACTTAATCCCAAGTGCTTTTGCCTTAAGTTCTAAACTTGCAAAACTCAATAGGACCTACATTGATTAATTGTTTTATGATGGGCCAATGAAAGTAGTGATTTCTCATATGAACCACTGCACAGTGCACACGGTTATACAATAGTTGTAAAATTGTCAAGTTGAAGCCTTCCATGAAACCTATAAGTCCTTTCTCCGACAAACTCTTATTGTTGTCCTCAGACAGACTCCCCACGCAGCGTCACTGGTAAAAATAAAGATTGCACTTGATGAATTGAGTGCTTGTAAGAAAATGTAGCAGAGAGAAGTATGTCAGTGCTAGCTTGTTTATATAAAGATGTAGGTCCGAGCTGTGTTGCAGCTTTATACAAGGCAGATGAATTAATTGCACGAAGTGCGAGGCAAGTGTGTTCTCATGTTCACTTGGTGCATGGAGTTTGCTGACAAAGAAAAGTGAGACGATTTCCAGACTTCCCTGAAATTATTCATTTCTCCGACGGACACTAAAACGAGCCGGTTGTTGTGATTGTCCTGAACAATCCATAGGCATTTATTCACTGGAACCTACCAGCTATTCCTGTACTTGTTTACAGGCTGCTGTGTTGTGTAGTTGTGGCAGAAATATATGGGTCCTATACTGCGAACATAAACCAAGTGGGCGGCAAGTGCCCTAGCTGGCTTGCAAGTTCCTACCACAGATAATTATTGCGCGTGTATGTAGCAGAAAGATAATGAGTCCTAGCTGTGTACCAGACTTTGTATTTGATTATCGAGCTTACTGCTCAGGTCCCCGAGCCAGCTGATCCACAGAGAGTACAACAAATGGGCGAAAGTGAACCAGCACCCACAAGCGTACCATCCACTGGATGCCCATTAGGAGTCAGTAGTAGTTGAACCCAGTCTGAGTTAATAAAGTTATCTGTAAAGTAAGAAAAACACATCACCATAACCCTGAGTTTGGTCATACACAGGGTGAGATTAAAACGAGTGCCTGGTTCCCAAGCTGGTAGGTGGAGGCAGCCCCTCGAATGGGGTCGGACGTGGATTTTTAAAAGGGCACTTTAGTGGACTGGTTGTTTTATACAAAGGAGCCTTTTAAAAAACACTCAGTCCACTAACTATGCCTTACCCATTTTTTTTCTCTCCAGTTTTCATTTGACTAAAAGGCTGAAGGGAGAAAAAAGTCTTTTAGTTAAACTTTGATTTAACAAAATGTAGTACCCAAATTGTTTTCTATTTTGTCCGGTTCATATGGTTTGTTTTCATTTTGTTTGGTCTGCATGGATTCAAAGTTTTAATAAAATGAAAAATAAATAAAACAACTGTCAACTTTAAGTGTGTGACCACTAGAACCTATATGTACAACTGTGTATACATTTTTCAAAAATATTACAAAATGTTCTGACGTCAAAGCCACCAGTACTTGCGATTTGACAAAAGTTTATCTTGTAGATTATTGTAGCCTTTAGGTCCAGTAGTCTGTAGGGTGGCTAATTGTTTACAAACCTATCAACTAGGTATTTACAAAAGCTATTAAAGATCACATGTCATGATTTTTGAAAGGTTGAAATTTTTTTGCATTAGATCTCATACTGAAACAGTGACTTTGTGCGATGCTATCAAAATCTACATAACAAGTCTATGCTCTGCTCAACATAGATCTTCTTAGAGGGTATGCATGTGATTGTGTACACATAGTGTTGTTGTTTCATTGGTGAACCACGTTTTTTCCTTTCAACCCTATTGGTTTTGTTGTCAATGATGACACGTTGGGGTGGGGGACGTCAACAATGCTGCTGCTTGGCACATCAGTTTTTTTTGTCACTTTTGAAAGTTGTGCGTCATTATTCTACAAATTTTTCAACAATTTTTCCGCTTGGTCAAAAGAAAGGTATGATCATATGGTAGCGTCAGTGATGTTGAACTCGACAAAAAATTGGGCCATTTGCTATGGTGTTAGGGTGCCGGGCACAATTTTGGTGAATCAAGCTTGTGACTGTGTACATCATGAATTCATCTTTGATGTCCGCAATAAGATGTGCAAGGCATCCATGAGTAACTTCACATGTCCTGGAATGGCAAGAATCAAACAAAAATGAATGCTTATATGAAAATGTAATTTTAAAAAATGAATTCACAAATGTGAGAAAAATGAATACTGGGTGCCCAGCATCTTTTTATGTCGTTCCAAGAATTTTGTTTTCTTCACAGTGTAAACTATCCACAAACTGGTTTGCTTCCATGGAAGATGTGAAAGCGAGGGGCACAATATATCCTTTGTAACCACACATGCAGGAGCTGCAACTAGCTGTCAATTGATAGTAAGTTTGTTGGTCTTTCTTTGTTTTTCTGTCAATCGGCACAGGGGTGGATTCGAGAAGCTCCTTCTTCAACTTCTTGAGCAACAAGCCATAATCTGCATTTTTTGATTCAGTGCTTGTACCTTAAGATGTACACCAAAAAAACATTGAAATTTTTTTGGGGTGTGTTGAGTGACGGCAGATTCTGTGAGAGCGATCAACACAACGGCAAATTGTGTGAGAATGATTAACACAACGGTAACACAACAACAAACTGTGTGGATGACAGTAAGAAATGTTTTGAAAGAAATTTGTTTACGTATTCGAACAATTTTTAGATAGCGATGGGGGTCTAGGTTTTTTCACCAGCTTATATGCTTCCCTGAGAATTGACTCGTGTGTTTGTTACGGTTCTCCCTTTGCCATGCTATTAGCATGCATTTTGATGGTGAGGGATTTTCAGTACAACTTAATGAATGTGGAGCAGATTTTCTTAGTGGACATTTTGAAGCCAAGTTCAAAAGGAATGTTTTGAGCAAATCAACAGGTAAGGAATACTGTGAGCTGGTAAAATGTTTTTTGGCAAGAAAAATGATGTTTATATCAATATTGGATTTAAAAGGGATGGTTTATTCTTGATCAAGGTGTATGTATGTTTGTTGAACTGGTGAATGAGCTTTTAGTTTCAAATTTTGTGTCACTGCACAATGCATAGAATTAGGTGAAATAGGCAGCCACAATAATTATTTGGATGGAGTACCTATTCAATGATTGTTATTGTATTATTTGTATAATAAAACTTGAATGTAATATTTGAATGGTTGGTGGGTTCTCATTGTTTTCTTATTCTGAAGTGTTGGCACTAGGGGGACACAATAAAAACATTTGGAATTTCTTTAGTTGAATGCGAAAAAAAATCGTCATGTTTTTGCTTTTATAGTTTAACGCCCATGAATCATATAATTTGTTACATGAATAATAACAAACACACATTTTGCATAATGCTAAGAGTAAAGTTAGTAATTTTGAGTCCTAGACTAGCTCCTTCAAAGTTGAATTTCTTCTTTAGTTATTAGAACCTATAATCTTTAAATTTCTAAGTAATTTGCTTTAAATTTAAACCTTTTTCATGGATCCTCTAAGAAATGTTCTATTTAAATACATAATGCATCACCATTTTATATTCAAATGCATATCATAAATATTCACATTTTGATGTATAATTTGTTGTTTACCATCTTGTTTATTTAGAAGTATTTAATTTCAATCATCAACCTTTGATTTATACACTGTACATTTGTAAAACATACCCGTATATAAATCAAAATTGACTTATAAAAGTTATTTATTTGTATTTTTCTATCATTCTATTATGCATTTTTTTAATTGCATATCCATGTTAAACATTAACATAAAATTTGCAAATTCACATGTGATTTTTCAAAAATATATGTATCATATAATTTAGGAATGTATGAAATATATTCATTTAAAATCTTTAAAAAATTACAATGTTTTGAAAAATATTTTCAAATGCATGTTTAATAATGAAGTTATGAAAAAAAAATTTAGGAGAATCCAATTTTTGTGTAGTTTCAAAATCTTGTAGTTAACTTTAGAAAACCTTTGGAGTGTCTATTTCAACCCATGACCAAATATTGTCATGGAAAATTATATATATTTTTAAAAGTCATTCATTTACATAGTGTGCATTGCACTTATACAAATTCTATATGTTTTCAAACAATCATGTCTGTCTACAAAATACTCCCATTGTTTATGTCATTCCCAATTACAATATATATAAATTTGTTCTAATTTCACGTTTGCATATATGTTTAAGAATATGTTTTTATTGGAAGGAAAGATTGAAGATACTCTCATTTATATGTGTATAATGATTAATATGTTAGATAAGAAATTTGTAAAACCATGTACTCAATAATATTAAAAAAAAGTCCTAGAAGGATCCAAATTTCTAAACCTTAAAAAACCTATAGTTTCCAATTAGTTTCGAAGTTCTTTTAATTAGCCTTATGAAACTTTGCAAACCATTAATTAGAATATTTTGTCAATTGAGGAAATACCTTTGGATAACATATTTAATATATGTTCATTTACAACACATGCCCACATCAATTGGCTTATTTTATAAAAATCTTTTATATTGAATGAAATGATGTAAATTTATAGTTCATGTTTATGTACAAAATATTTAGAATGATGTTTTATGATTTTTTAAAATTTAGATTTGTATATAAACAACTTTTCAAAAAACGATTTTACACATTGTCATTTTTTTTGTAGCAATAATTATCAAAAGAGATACACATTTTATATCTAGAGGTGCTTAGCACCAATATCTTGACCTTTGATTTCATAGGACACAATTTGCAAGTGGAAGTGGGTTGTGAGTGCATTGAAAAAGTTTCAAATTTTCATTGTTTTATTTTCCCTCCTTACTAAATGTAATTTTTGAGCTATTTTTTAGTTTATTTGAATTAATTTGAATAGTTCAATTATTATTATTTTTTATTTTTTGTAAAATACATTTGTTATGTTTTGATGTTTTACTCTAGGAATTATTCATCTATTTTTCACATAAGAGGAAGTTTTATGAGTGAGATATTTCAATTTGTGTTCTTGAGAGATGATTTTGTGGTTTCAAAATGGAATTTTATGTTTTTTGTTGTGTTACACATGAAACATGTGAGAATGAAAATTTTAAAATCTTCTTAACATTATTTTCATTGAATTTCAATTTGAAACAATTATATATTACGTTCATGTTAAATTTTGGGTGTGAATTATCAAAAGTAAGTGATTAGGTATAAGTATTCATATTTGATGTACAATTTGTTGTTTATGATTTTTTTTATTTAAAATTGTTTAATTTCAATCACAACTATCATTATGAGAGCTATTAAAGCACACTAATAGTTTTTTATATGTATAATATTTCATAATACACATTTAATGTTATTACACTTGAATTGAGATATATCAATAAAATATTGAATAAGAAAAATTTTCAAATGTTATATCATGAGCATTCATATAGTATAATAAAACATGTTTAACCATTTAGAATGTAAAACAATGTACTCAATGAATATAATTATAAAAAAAAAATCCTAAAAGAATTAAAATTTTTAATTGTTAAAAAATCTATAATTTCCAATTTTTTAGTTGCCAAGTCCTTTTATTTACCTTTGTGCTTGGAAACTCTTAATTAAGTTATATTGCCCATGGAAGAAACCATCTTTGGATAAACATATTCAATATATGTTTATTTGTACACATTTTCACATTTTGTTAATGTATATTTTTCTTTTTAGTGATAAACAACAAAATAATTAGGAGTTTTATTTATTGAAAATTAAGAATAACAAAACTTAATAAATTGAAAGATTTTTTTTTAAAATCAATAATTACAAATTGAATTATAATTATAATATCACATGTATTATTATTATTACAATTTTCATGCAATTAAAATGGTTTGATTACTAATTTTTAAGTACAACTAATGTACTAATTTGATTGATGTAGTATGATCAACTCTTTTATTGAGTTTTTATTATAATCAATTTTAAATGTTGAACTTTATTAATGAAGACCATAAACATTTCTTTACGATTAAAATATCATTGAATATTAAACCATAAATTTTTAAATAAAATTATGAACATCAAACAAAATCTTTAAAAACATGGTTCCTTGAAGTAAGTAAAATTCATGTAAAACTACCTAATTGAATATTTTCCAAACATTTGTTATCTTCCCAACAATTATAAACAAAATAATTGATTGCCTACTACAATTAAAATATTTGCTTATCAAACATTTAAATCATACATTAGATTGAACTATATGTATTTCATGACATACTATTTAAGTTTTTGAAATGTTTATGTTGATGATTAAGTTTGGTTAAACCACAAATTGCACAACATACCATTTTTTAAACACATTTGAATCGAACCTGATCATAAATATCCATTTTGAATCTCATTTTTCACAAATATAAAAAATGACATGTGATTTTCAACCTACCACATCCCTACAAAACAATTGGAAACCATATCAATATAAAATTTACTCCAAAAATTTACAAAAAATAATATTTCAAATTAAATAACTTAATAAAAATGTCACTATTTAAACTGAACAAATATTTCTCACATCCAATATACACTTGTCTAACAATGGTTCTCTATCTGAAAGCATATGTTATCATTGATGGGATATCATTTAACATATTTATTCAAGGGTACTTTGTTCAAATCAAACAATAAGTGCATGGATACCCTAAAAATCATCTAATTTCAACAAGGAGAAGACAAACATACATCTACATTACCTACAAGATGTAGAATAGCAGATCTTTGACATCTAGGGCATAATGGGGAGACTGTAGAAAAATAATCACTTGTAATTGTTGTCCCAACAACAACGGTTGCAAGGCCATCTATTGCAACATGGCCAGTCAAACCAAACACAATTGTACCCAATGTTCCAATAGCCCCAACACCCATTTTTACATCTACTGCTGCAGAGCCTACAACAAATGCACCAGCTACCATCTTTGCCTGCCTATTCCAACATCCACAGTATAAAGGAAGTGTAATCTAGCATCTCTTAGTATCTTGCAACCTATCTATTTGTGGGACTTGCCTATGGATTAATTATCAGAGCTGAAAATATGTTGAACATTTTCAACTAGTCACGAGATGATCATCATGTGGCATTTGCAGATCATATGTGATCCTTTTCATTGCAAGAACTTAAGAGCTTGGAAGAGATGCACTTACATCAGGGTAAAAAATGTTCATGCCAAAGTCTTTAAATCAAATGTTTCATAGTCAATGGTGGTTGCAAATTTTGCAATTCTTGGAGAAAGTTTCATTGCCAAGAAAATGAGTTTGTGTCCAAAAGGGAATGGTGTTGACTTGATACTTAACAAGCAGAATTAAACATTGATGAACTCAACACTTGAGTTGTAAATTTTTCTTACAACTTGCTACTAAAAGATTAGGCTTATTGATGCAGGTTAGGGCATGGGCTCTTGATGATATGGCAGGACATGTGAAGACATCTCAACGGAGACAAGAGCTGGATGCATAAGACAATCCTCCTGGGACAAATCCCTTGAAGGAGCTGATGCAAGAGATAGGCAAACAGTTCAGACACTGGTCAAAGAGATTGGAGGCACACAGAAATGCAGTGGAGACAAAGCTAGGTGGGATGAAAATCAAGTAGACTTTGAAAGTAGGAAGCCTTGTTGTAATCATAGAAGCACCACCAATGCTCAAAACAGCAGAGCCAATGCTTATGTTGTAGCCCACTACTGGCAGGTTAAAACTTGGAGATGCTAGCCAGTACTTTTTCCCCAATATCTATGAATGTGGTTTCTGTTTCCCTGCAGAGAAAACACTCCTGAGTTTCTATGAGTTTCTATAGTGCAAATTTATTTGCCAAGGCACATTGTACAAAATCCCTAAGCGGCAATTTTGTTCTGATCAAGATTTGTGGATTATTCATAGAAGGCCCAAGGATGTATGAACTGGGCGCTATGTATATGTTTTTTTGTTTGTCAGTCACAAAACAACAATGAAAGAAGAAGAACATTTAAAAGAAAAATAATGAATAAAAAAAACCTAAAATATGAATTTTGTAATCACCAACATCAGCAACTCATGGGTTTTTCAATTTGACACAATTGCAACCCGACCATCACCTTCAATCCCCAATACTACTCTGTTCTTTTCGCTTCGTTGAGAACCACGACCTCACAAAACTTTTCACTGTGTCCTTTTGCTCTGTCAAAACCCACAATCTCATAAAACTCTTCAACACTTTCAATTGTTAAGTGCGTTTACACACCTCGTGACCAAGCAGGAAAATATAAAAGCCTAAATTAACAAGGACCTCAATTGACACTTCATTTTCACACCTCAATAAACAACTGACGTGGTCGATTGTGGAGCCGGCATTCTTGGCCACCGAGACGGGCTGCCTCCACAAAAAAAACCTGAAAAAAAAGTACATTAGCATTCAAGGGGGGATGAAACTCAGAAAACTATCAATTTTGGTAGTAAACTGAGTTCACCCTGTCTTTCTTATTTCCTGAGCACCTCCACTCCTGTTACAAGTATTTTCACTGCTCCTGACTGTACAACTATTATAATTAATCTCGAACTTTGTCCATTAAATGCTGAGTTTCAGCATTTCATACTGAGTTGCAACATTTCATTTTGAGATTTAATAAAATGTCGTTACTTTGCGGATACCATTGAAAGAGGGGATAGGGGGTGACAAGAGGCCCAAAGACAGGGTTACTTTACGGATAACTCTAATATCTGGTTTCACCTTGGAAACCCATTTTGTCAAAAGTAGGTCCTCTATTTACACGTAAAGACGTATGAAAATAGGTGACTACTAGGTAAATACATGGTTTATATAGAGGTAATGGCTCTTTTCTACTACGTAGCTAGTAACAACCCACTTGAGGTGCAACTGAGGTAAACACCATGGTTACCTACAGAACTGCACACCAACAGAAAATTGTTTCCTGACCACTTGTCATCCATGTTTCATGTTGCATGGTGGGTCCTGGTGCACTCAGGCAAAAAACATGCAATAAAGTAAGGGGTTCCAGTCCTTGCAATTCCTTTTTGGGGTCAACCACTGTTTCGTTTTTAATAATTCTTTTTATGCACCATTAGTGGCAATTGTCGACAGGGAGATTTCAAAATTTTGATAATCTTTTCTAGGAATCTTTAGCCATTTATCTGGCTGTACATCATGTATGAAGCAAAAATTATAAACAATATAATTTAATCATCCTTAGATATTTCTGTCTAGGTACTTACTAGAATCCAATATTGCAATCTGGTGACTTTTTTGTTTTTTAAAGAACTTTTGGCCAATGCAATGCTGAAAAATAACTTCATTTCCCAGTGTTTCAGTCTTAACTTTGGGTTTCTCAGAAAAAATATGGCAGTGTGAAACAATACCTCGGGTAAAGCCTGAGGCATTGGGGTTACCAGAGTAAGGGCCCCTGCAAAAGGGCATGAAAAGGTGAAGCCATGGTGTTGCCGTCCTATGTGCTGAGTCACACCAGCGGACAAGATGCAAATGTTGTTTCAATATTGAGCCATGAAAGGCCACATCTTCCCTCGCCCTCTAAACCACTGTTGGGTGGTTCTTGGATTTTGAAAATTTTCAAATTCAAGCAACCCGGGTGCTGGGTTTTTATTAAAACTTCAGACTAAAGTAATTTCAGGTTGTGGGTATTTGAAAAAAATTCAAAGGACCGGCTGGTTTCCTCAAAGAACCAACTAAGAACCAAAGGTTCAGGGTAGATTCTTTGCCTGTTTCTTTGAGTTTTTTAAGAGTGTAGTTTGGTGTTAAAATCAATTGTTTGATTTGCTAAGAATCACTGGTTGGAGTTCCATAGAACCAACCCTTACCCACCATATCATTCTTGGAAAAAGTGAGACCCACCCAACATGGTTGTAAACCTTGCTGGAAAAACACCCTTCTCAAAACTATAACTACTGCAGAAAAACCCACAATGAGCCTCCAGTTTAATACGCTAGGAGCAAAGGTATCATGTCAAACCTGAAACTACCACATGCTACAAATTCACTCATGAATTTAGTTCCTGTGTAGGCTAAAGCCCAAGGCAGTGGGGGAACTACTACTACCACCTAGTACCTACCCACTGGGTATCAAGAGGAAAAATGAAAAACAAAAGTGAAGCTTCTCAAATATGATAAAGCAAGCTAGATTTTTTAAAGTTTATTGTGGGCGGGGGGAAACCCTCATTTTTGGTAACGAGACCCCATCCCAGAGAGAGGGTTCTTTCACCCATATGGAGTGCATTAGGCGAAATATGGGTGGAAGAACCCTGGGTACAATTGAGTAATTGGGGGCGTTGAAAACCAGCACCCATGATTTGAATGTTGAAAAACACAGCGAACTGACTCCCTGTTGGTACTGGTGAAAGCCCTGGTGTCAGGGCAGGACACTCCAGACCTCCACCCTCGATTCCAGGGCATACCTAATGAAGTGACGGCCTTCCCATACACATAAAGACCTTGCTGATTTTTCGTAGTGTATTTTCAGGACGGTTATTTATCTCAATTTTTCACTGTACCCTCCGAAGGCACAGTGCACCCAAAAAAATAATTCAGATTTTAAATGAACACAGTTTGAAGACAAAACCAGCAACAAGGCAAAAGTTTAAGGAATACAAATATACCAAAATTGATATTTCCTATCCTCTTAGTCTAATCTGCTTTTTGGTAGGGGAAGGTTTTCTTTTTGATACCTTATGAATTTTGAATGCCCACCTGAGGCCGGTAGGGTTTGTGGTAGGACTCGGTTGGACCCTCAAAGGTACCAAAAGGAAAATCCTTTCCTATACAGCACATCCCATTTGATAGGCATTCCATTTTACCAAAAGGCTCTCTAATCAGTACAGGAAAGAATATGATGGGGTAATGTGACCTCCAATTAGACTACACAAATTGGAGGAAGTTTTTTCATATTAGATAAACAATATCTCACTGGTAAAAAGAAGTCTTTTGTGATTTTTTTCATGTAATTACACATATCATATGCAACTAGAAAATAGTTGAATGTGACATTTTTCAATCACATACAACATGTTTAGTTGCAAAGGACAAGTTGCGAAAAACAATTTTTTTTCTAATGTTTAGCAGGTTGACATTGCAAGCCACTCCACCACTACTGGAAGCCCATTACAGGTAGTGTCCATCCCTAGACACTGGTTACCAGATGTAATTGATGTCTGGACATGCAAGGACTTGTCTTGTTAACTTGTCTTATCATTTTGGGGTATGGTAAAAGCTGGAAAAAAGAAGGCAGCAAATTACCTGTTATGAGCTGAATATTCTGTCAAATATTCCCTGCTATATGGGAAAAACATCATCAAAATTTGAAAATAACAAATCAAATTTTAAATGTCTATTAAAAATTTTAAACAAAATTGAATGAAACCAATTAATAGTGATGAAAATACATTCAAACCATTCTGATTGGCAAATTGTACTAATATTTACAAAGCTTCCATGAACATATGATAATAATACTTTTGTTCAAGGATATAAAATGCCAAAAGTAAGTATATTCAATAGTTGGAGCATCCCCAGCATTGCTCAGAATGTAATTTTTTTGGGCTTAACATGGCTACTAAGAAGCCTCGCTCAAAAGTGTCAAGGTACTGAATACTGATGTGGGTGCTCTTTCACCCTGGCCAGTTGATGACATATCCGCCCTGCAAACTTTGTGGTTTCATTCATTTCTATACAACACATAGATGGTGTTTATTGTAATTTGACACTTATGTCAAACTTTGTGGCTTCATTCATTTTTACATAGCATGTAGATGGTGTTTATTGTAGTTTGACACATATGTAATATGTGTAATGTTCAAGTGTCAAAAAAGGTTTATTGCCAAATCAGCTAAAACCATACAACTCTGTTGTCATCATCCATGGTTGTGACAGATGAGTATGGGGTACACAGCTCAGGATGCAAAAACTGTGTGTGATGAACTGTAGGGTACAACCCAGGATGAAGAGTGAGGTGTTGGATTTTTGTTGTTCTCAATATGTTCCCATCAAGTTCCTAATGTGTTCCTCAACATGTTCCCAATAGCTCATCACTTTATTCCAGATCTTTCACCCTAAGTTTTACTCTTGCAATCTACATAACCAGTCCAAAGGAGGAGATTACAATATATTTATTTCGAGACTGTCAAAAGATTTTATTTTTTTTTCTGTGATGGGCCAATCAAAGATGCCCATCACAAAAGAAAAATTAAATGAAACTTTCTCGTCCCCTCAACCAATTAATATTAGTAAATAATGCAACCAACAGTATGTTGGATGCATTATGGTGACCTTGGTGACACACCCAACATAATGGGCAATGGCAAGACCAATCCATGACGTTAAGGTCTCTGATAGAACAGTTTCAGCAATTCTTTAAGAAATTCAACAAAGAAATTGGTTAATATTATGAGTGTATGATTGTCACTGGAAGATTCTGTCATATAATGTGATCAAGAAAATGACATAATCTGTCACCCTAGACATTAATGTGTACATAGCATGCTATCTAGTGTTCCGTATACATAATATGGCATGCTATATAATATGGCATGTTATGGATAGCAAAGGTGCTGGACATTCATCTTGTATCTCATAAAAATTTCTGGGAAAATTTTAGACGGTCGAAGGGCTGACAGGTTAAATAAATTGTGAGGGTACATTTTCTACAGCTGGCTGGAGTAAAGACCTTGGCCAGTTGAACATTTTCCAGTCATTCCCCCTCTACAGAAACTATAAATAGTGTGATCATTGTTTGCAGTAGTCGGACCTGACACTTGATACTATAGCTTGTATTATAACTTGTATGCAATGATTTATGAGGAGGACAGGAGGAGCAGTGTTTTTTTTCCAATCTTGTGATGCTGTAGGGGAGGTTCCCATATGAGTGGGTTCTCCTGAGGGAGCGTCCCACAAGGGCGGTAGCCTGAGGGCGTCCCCAACCAATGGAGAACACACGAGTATGGGAACCTCCATGTACGCAAAGATGTCTTCTCTTTATTTCCTTCATTCTTTCCTTCTTGTTTTTTTGAATTTTCCTGATCTGTCCCTTTCCTCCTTGTGTTTTTGAATTTTCCTCATCCCTCCCATCAAAAAATCTTTCCATGTGCATATGGGAATGTAGAAATATAGGGGGATCTCCCCCACTGCATAGCTCCCTAGGGATCTTCTGCTGGGAGAGATCCTCAAAATACAAAGAGAACTAAAAAGAGAGGTTTTAATGTAATCAAGGTGGCCATCATCCATAAGCAGACTTAGTCAAATTTTACTATAAATGAGAATTGAAAATAAAACATGTAAGCACCCTTTCATTTTCTTGGCTACCTGCTCCAACCTAATATAGTATAGGGTAATCCCCTGAGCTGTGTGCATTACCAGAATAGGCAGAGTGTTCTTAGGAAGGGCTGTTAATCTAGGCCAAAAATAGTGGCAGCCCAATTTTATGAATATAATTTCCATGCAACCAATGAGAAGCGCATGGAATGAAGGAACCTCCCTTCTTTTTCCTTGTGGGTGTGGGGGTGGGGGGGGGGGGGGGTATGTTTTCTTCAATTTGTGGTTGGGTTGGAGAGTGGACTATCCAGTGTTCACTTTCCACTTGGACAGTCGAGTATCCATGCAAGTTTTTTTTTTCTTGTGGGGGGTGGGGGGGCGGGGGCGGCCGGGGGCAAAGCAAAGAGTTCCCAAGTTCTCACATGTTTCCCAAAAAGTTCCAAATAACACCTCACCTTTTATCCGATATGCTTTGGCAAACATTGTCCCAGTTTCACCTATATAGCTGGGCCAAAGGTGGTAAACTCTTTACTTCAAAATAGAACCTTCTATTTTGGAGAGCTTCCATAGTTTCATATATTTTGAGTGATGGGCCAGTCAAATTGGCTTATTGCAAGAAAATAAAAATTAACTGGGGAGGCACCTTATCTGATTATAGGAGAGGTGAATAGGAGAGGTGAAATATATACTTGCAAGGCAGAGCTGAGGTGGGCCCAATTCCAGTAATGGCCAAAGCTGTTACACAGCACAAAAATCATGTGCCTTTATTTTAAGAAATTCCAGTGATATGTAGAGGTGGAGGGTGGTCGGTATAATGGGGAAAACACAATGGTGGGTTTTACAACAATGTAATTGCAGGAGATCTCTAGATATATTAGAAAGAACACATGCAGTTTCTAGGAAATATTGAGATTTATTTTTTAATGAAAACAAGAGAACTAAAAATCTCAAAAACTTTCTTTTTGCATTTCACTATTTTCAAATTCATGAGCAAAAGAAAAGTTGATGAAGAGGATATCCAAAAAGATGGTCAATGTTAGCTTTCGATCAAGTGTGCCATGGGCATTTCAATGGGGATTATTTTGTCTATCAGTCCTTTGACAAGGTGGTTTAATTTCAACCTCCCGGCTCAAATAAAAATTAATCAATGAAACCTAACCAGGTATTTGAAGATGTATCCATCTTTACAAGGCTTCAAAATTTGTTGCTAATCACTCCCCTCCTTGCAAACTTGTTATGAATATAACTTGCATGATAACAACTAACATTTGATGAAGATGAACACCTAAGTGATGACCCTTAACTCGAATGTGAAATCCTTGTGACTACAAAAATAACGAGGGAAGAGAAAAATTGTGAAAGCAAGAGGAATTCAAAGAAATTGCATGAATCATGGCCATTACAAAGCTCGGAGGTGATTTGGTCCCAATGGAAGGTGTCAAGCTCATATGCAGATTTGGAAATCGCAAGAGGTGGCAATGGCCAATGGTCACCCAGTGCAAATGCAACAAACCTTAAATCAAAGCTCTACGCTTTTGACAAATCTTTAATCATCTTTCTTCTTTTTTTTCCCTTTATACGATATGCAACATGTAGTTGGATTTCACATTCGAGCAAAAATTCGCACAAAAGAAAACTAGTTGGTGCAGGAAATTTGTCATAATTTAAGATAAAGATGTAAACTATAGGAGGGGCATGACATGATATTTGCATTTTTTTTAGTTTAATTATATTTCACTTCATATTATTTTATTTATTATTTATATATGTATATTACTTAATATAAAATTAAAATTGCAATTAAACCAAAAATTGCATAAGAAGGAAATGAAATGAGATACCTAACACTCCTTTTTATGGACAATATTTATGGTGACAAATCACTCATTTGTCACCAAAAGGTCCAAGTTGCATTTAAGGTGCTGTACATCAAAGCAAATGCATGGTCCTTGTCACATGGTTTAATAAGCATAATAAGTTTCTGTTAATGGTGGCATGGATGTAATTCAAAAAATCATAAAATGAAAGGAAAAGATGAAATGTTCAACAAAATACAAAAGAGAAGGCAAAGATCAATGTTGGGTGGTTCCTAGAAGGAGGGATATATACTTGTTAGATAACAACTTGGGTATAAGCCCAATTACCCACCAGTTTTCAAATTCTCAAAAAATTAACTTTGGCATAATATAATTGTGGTTTTCAAAAATATGAAAATCTCAAAGAAATGTCGATTTGTTGCTAGTTTTTTCCAATGTTGGGCGGATTTCAAATGGGGCCCATTTTTTAATCGGTTTTCAATCTAGTTTTCAATTTGAGAATTGACAAATATCAAATTTAGTAATAATTTCTTTAAAAACCAACATTCCAATTTTCACTCATGTGAAAACCAATATTGAGAACCAGCGTTTGTTTATTTTTAAAATAAAAATAAAATCGATTGGGCTTTCTCATAAAACCCAGATCCGATTATCAAGCTCCCAATGATGTAATATTAGTTTAAGCTATTAAATTTAGATTAGTGATTAGGTTAGTGGTTAATGTGGTTGTGAGACCTCTCAAGAGAAAAATATAAAGAACTTCATAGCTTTTTCGTGCCTCATGGTTTTTTCTTGATTTGAGAATTAGTAGATGATTGTTGATTGAATGTGTTTAGAATGTTGTGTTAGGATTAATTGTTTATCATTTGCTTCATTGTTGTGATTGTCATCACTATTGCTACTTTGTGGTTGTGATCACCATAGTTGCTAATGTTTCATGGTCGTGGTCACCATCATTACTGTTACTTTGTGGTTGCCATCGTTATTGCTACTCCATGGTCACCGTTGCTGCTAATGCTCCGTGGTCATTATTGTTGCTCTATGGTCGTGGTTGCTATCATCGTTACTACTTCATGGTCGTGGTCATCATCATTGTTGTTTTTAAGGTGTTTTTGCCATCATTGTTGTTTGTTTCGTGGTCATGGTCGCCTTCGTTGCTATTTTTTTTCTTGAAACAAGGTATTTCCCCCCTTTCTTGCTTTGTGCAAGTGTGGGGTGTCGAATGTGGAGTATGAATTGGCTTCAACTCCAACTACAGTCACCTAGGTAAGTTTTCTTTTGAATGTTGATTTTTTTTTCTTTTTTTCCTTCTTTGTGTTGTGTTTTAGTTCTAGGATGTTCCTTTGTGCTTTTGGTATTCTTTTGTGTGCTTTTAGTTTTTTTTTTTCTTGGTATGTATTTTTTTTGCTTCTAGAAATCGAATATGTTTATCTTTGGGGTGAAATAAAATTTTCATTCAAACAAAATTAAAAATACTCAAATTTTTTTTATTGTATATTTTGCACACTCATTTCTTTGCTTGTATGTTTTGCATTGAACATAAGGCATAGTCTATGATTGATTGTAAAGGTAGAACACAGATTGTTTGGTTATTTTCCTTCAAAGATGGCAAAATTGTGTTGTGAAACTAAACATGGAGCAATCATCTCAAAATGAAAATAGAATAAATAATGCAGAATGTGAAGGAATCATGGATGTTGTAATGGAAAAAAAAAGAACAACAAATCCATTTGATAACCATGATGGCTTATAAACAGAGGCAAATATAAATTTAAAAAGAGAAAATGAAATAATAAAAGATAATTTCAAAACTATATGTTCAAAGAATTAAATGGAATGGTCATAATATAAATGTAGCACGTTGGCATTTTGTTGTGTAAATGATAACAAAAATGTTGATGTAAAATCTTTCAAATTATGAAATATATTCTTTATTACATTAATCCAATGTTGGTGTCTAGTATGAAAACTCAAGCAAGAAAAGAATTAATTATATCAGACACAACAAATGGAATAATTGTTTTAAAAAAACATGTACTTTCATATCATTCAAAAATTGTGAAAATGTTTGAAAATGAGGTGAATAATCCAATAAGAGAGGAATTCAAAAAACAACATACTAAAAAAATGACCTAATATGTTTGGTGTTGTAATTTTTAACTTCTTTGCTACAAAAGATCCTCTTAAAAAATGATGTGTAACAGAAATAGTCTGTGGAAGATTTAATCTTATTAATTGTCAAAAATTATTTACCTATGCATTTTGTTGAAAGTCCATGGTTGAAGCGTTTTAATTTGCAATTATGCCCAAGAATTATTTTGCCTTTGAAAAAATAATTTTCACAAGAGATTTTGCTAAACTGGTAAAAAACTAAACAATTATATTCTTTGCCATGTTTGGCAAAACATCTTTCTCCAACATCAAGTTTTGATCTTTGGATGTCAAAAGGAGCTTATGACATTTTTGCAATTGTGATTAACTTTTTGGGGAAGGATTGGCAGCCAAAGCATATCACAATTGGATTATTTTAAACCATGGACAATCTAGCCAACCTCTAGCCAAGGATTTGATTGAGTTGTTAAGAAAATATAATTTAAAAGAAAAAAATATTCCCTATGTTAAAGATGAAGGCTCCAACTTAAACACTATGATTACAACTCTAAAGTCCATTGTAAATTGTGATATTCTATTTTTGTAGGAAAGTTTTGAAGGTCTTGTTTTGTCATGCATTTTCTTAAACTTGTTAATATTATGCATCAATAAATGAAAATTTTTGTAAGGGATTGAAGAATGAATCTATCAAAATTGCACAATCTGATTTGTAGAAATGTATAACTTGGCTTAAAAAATTAAAAAAAGGTAAACAAAAGTGGAATAAATCTTTTGTTGACTCAAACCTTCCAAAAAGAAAAGTGGATACTCTAGTGAAGATAAGGTAATACATTATTTCACTTGTAATTTCTGAGGAAGCAATATGTTTCGATCTCTTTTGTAAATGTTATAAATTGAAAAAAAATCTAACATTTTTTTTTATTTTGCAAATTTGTTAGCAAGGTCATTCTTTCCTAAGATGTTTTACAATTCAAGGATGTTATCATGTTTTGTTATAGTATACAAAACTTAGTGAAGATGATTATTCAAGTGCCACCTCCTTTGACTTGGCACATTTGCCTAATTATTATCAATTTTTCCTCCCTAGTTGCGATTACTTGTGCTTTAAATCAATCTAGGGGTCATTGGTTGCTAATTTATGCATTTAATTCTACCATATCCATTAGCTTGAAATTAGAAGCAGAACCTGAAAATGCACCTTCTTTTTAAACCCTTATGGAAAAAAATTCTAGTGTGGCTCTTGAATTGATTTGTTTAGCTTCCAACATTAGAAAAGAGGTTTGTATGGTGTTAGATTCTTTTATTTCCTTTTTGAAAAAATGAGCTTATAATATGCTATTTTTTATGTTGGATCCAAAATTTAAAAACCTTTGTTTGGTATCCTCTTTTATTGGTCGTGGACAAAGAGTAGCCATTGTTGAGGAATATAATGAAAGGTCTTTATATCCTATGCTCTTGAAATGCTATCATTTTTTGCATCTAGTGGCTAGATTTAAAAGTGAATTTGTTGAGCAGACAATGGATGTAGATTACAGTTTGGATATCTTTGAAATGGTAGCAATAACAAGTGATTCATCCAAAATAATTGCTAAAAAAGAACTCCTAATTTTCAAGCATTATCAAATGAAATGTTAAGGAATTATTTGCCCTCTTAGATGGTGGGAGAAACATGAAATTATGTTTCTCACATTTGGATTTCTTATTTAATAAATTTTAAGGATAATAGGATCACAAATTGAAACTGAATTTTTTTTCTCTTTAGCTATTATACTTACTAATTTAAGAAGATATCATTAAAGTCAAAAAATTTAGAAAAATTAATTTTTACAATGAATAGAAATGAGCCCAATAACTGTAAAGTTGATTGTAAATCCCAATGTTCTAATTTGATAGAACTCATAGGGATAGATGCAAATTCCGAAAAAGAGTTGGAACAATTTGAGGGTGGTTTTGAAAGAGATGAAATTGTGAACACATATATATATTTGCATAGTATTTTAAAATTTTAAAATTTATTTTTTCTTCATTTTCTCAATGTTTTTTTAAAAATTTAATTGAAAATTTGATATCTGGATTGTGAGAACCAATTAAGAAGATTGACTGCTACTGTGTTTGGGAGAATTGTTGCCTCTGGAAACAGGTTTTGTTTGGAAAAATTCCTAATACCTGAATCTTTTCTCTTAAACCCCTTTGTATTAAATAATAATACAAATTGAAATGGTTTTCATATAGCACCCACAATAACGGGAATCAACAATTCTCAAAAAAAAAAAAAAGGAGTGAGGACCGCCCAACATTGGTTCTTTCATCTTCATTGCTGGTTCTTAAGGTTTCTGAAATAAGTGAAACCAATTGTTCTTTGATTTTGAAAACTCTTCAAAGAACTCGAACACTTGATTCTTTGATTTTGGAATATTCATAGAAGCACACAACACCGGAAAAGACTTGTGTTGGGCTGGTACATCCATTTTAGTATATGAGATATCATCTAGGTAAAGCTATACAGGCTTCAAAATTTCTCACAAAGGTAAGGATAATATATAGGCTCTACAAAATTATCAACTCAGGGAAGGATAAATGTAAATGAAGAAAATTTATCCTAATGTATTTACCAGTTGAGCAATGTAATTAAAGGGGTAATTGAAAAAACAAACATCATGATGATTAAAATTGTTATTAAATGAACTTTTTATTCCTTAACTTTGTTGTTAAACTAACTTTTTGACAATGTGATAAACCGATGTGATAAACTAATGACGATTGTTAACTTGCATTTGTGATCTAGATTTTCTTCTTCATGGTCAAGTTCTTCCACGAACTTCAAAACTTCCATGCCATAGAGCTTGAACACACCAAAGCTTCTACCGCAAACCTTTTGCATGCATCACAAATCTTGAACATTGTCAAGTTTTCGCCTTAAAACCTTTGTAGAGTTTCAGTAGAACTTTTGCAATAGATCTTCGATTGAACTTCCATAAAATTTTGGTGCCTGCAACACAATGATGAACTCAGATTCAATGGACAAATGAATTTGAGTTCAACATTTGAAGCAAATAGTGGCCAGATGATGCAGGTCAACTTTGGACTTTCAAAATTTTTTTTGCCACAAATAGTTCCAAGATTCCCAGGTTTTATTGCTTATAACCTCAAGCCAAGTATAGTGTCTAGGACATTTTTACCGCTGAGCTTGAAGCAGGATTTGAAGGAGTTATGAGTAGTCAAGCGGATTGGATCTCTACAGTCTGAAATAGTCTTGAAAGACATGGAGGAGCACACATCAACATTCCCTTGCTTCCAAAACATGCATCTCCCATAGATTGTCATCAACTCACATATTAGATCACTTCTGGTGGTTGTCAATCTACATTGGATGCACAGTCAAGAACACCATAACTTTAAATATTGTTGTACAGAAGCTGAGTCTCAAGCAGCCACACCCAGTTTGTCTTGTGTGCAATGAAATCTAGTCATTGGGTAAGTTGCACATGTTCCTCCTCCTGTCTTCCCACTTCCAAAATGTAATTCAACAGTTATGAGCTTAAAACCAAGACTTCCTTGAATGCCACATTACATGGCAACTTGCAGGATTAAATTAAGGCCTATATGCCACATCCTTTCGAGGAAAAGGCAGATCTGGGATAAATAAAATTCCAAATTAAATGTCAACACCAGCTGCTCTCCAATGTATTGCCAAATCTTGGATAACTTTTGCAAGAGGGGGGCACACCTGCATATTACAAGGATGCCACTTTCTGTGCTACTTTTCCAGATCCTACAGAATTGCAACTTTTGGTGTTTCAAGGCACATGGAATAATACAACAAAATTAACATGACAGAATGGTGAGCGGAGAAACCACCATGTCCATGCTACTAATTAAAACCTCTACTGCTTCTGTAGACACCTCCTTTACATGTTAGCATGATACAAGAATACCTAAGATGTTGACATTTAAACAATCTGGACATTTGAGTGGAATGAAATCAACCTCGCAGCTCATTGCACAGGAGCCTAGCATGATAACAACTGAAGTCCCTCCAACTACAAAGTATGATCTACATCAGGCTAAAACAAGCTTGAGAAGATAGATATACACACTTTGTTGGACTGTTAGACTCAACCTTCTGATTAAACACTGGTTTTTGTTGTAGCTTGATCACAGCCTGACCAAGCCACATGGCTTGTAGCTATATTGAAATCCCCCAGCATGTTTCAACATTGTTACCTTCAAGAGCCTCCAAATATTTCAGGATGCATTTCGATAGTAATTGCATGGAGCCTTAAAAAAGTTGATGCTCCTTCCTCTTCTGTTCTTCCTTCACAATCATTCTGAAACCTAAGTTTTGAGCAGCATTTCTGTGACATTAGAGATGAGGATTTGGAAACTTCTTTGTTTTCTCACTTGCAGATCACAAACTTCTCTGAATTCTGAGGGAGCTTATGCATGCAATTTTGCAGGTATTTTCCCAGTGGTTTGCACCAGCTTTCCAGAATAAGACTGACAAGACACAAACACACAGAGACGCTAAAGCACTGTCAGTAGGTAAACAAATAAACAAATACAAATTGGTTTCATCAAGCTTCCATGACTGTCCAGATTCTCAGAAAGCAAAAGTTGCTTGTGGTCTCCAGTCTGAGATAAGTATGCAAGAAACCTACTTGGTGTTTTGCAGCCTTAATTCTGTTTATGGATAGAAGAATCACGTGTGGTACACTTTATAGCATTTTGGGTTTGTACAGGTCTGTGGTCACTGAAGCTTCAAAGCTCTTATAGGTTGTTTCAGAGAGTGTGTGGAAGTTGGCTACAAAATGAATTTGTGGTGGAATGTTCTTTTTTGCAGCAGTATTGGTAACATGCATTCCTGGGAGTTATGAACAATGCAAGCATTAGAAAGAAATCATCTCTTTCATCTCACCAAATTGTGTCGTGCACACTCAAAGAAATTCAACTGGTGAGTCCATCCCCCGAGAGCTTTCAATACCAAGATCTGTCAGCCCCACAGACTATGATCTCCTTCTCTCCTACCCTTCATATCCCTTAGCCTTGATGCCCCCAAAAAGGAGCCTCTCAAGCTCTCATTGATAGAGAAGCTGGTGGAAGGGGATTTCTAGAGTAGGAATCCAAGGCAATGTCCATATTCCAGGGTTATGCTCCCTTTTGAAATATGATCAGTGTTGAAGTAGTGTATGCGAATTAGGGCAGATCAATTGATTTCCAAGAGTCAGCGATATTGGGATAAATGTCAATGGTGCAATTGTAGTTGCAAAACTGCCTTCATTTATTGAGGAGGTGTCATTGAGACTGTCAATGCTTTGACAGGGGTTGCAATTGTCTACTTGGATCCCCAAGATTATGTGGTGGGGTGTCTTGGGCAGTCATTTGATGAAGTGTGCAGGGCTACAGTAGTGATTTCAGAAAATTAGGGCAGGCATTGTTTGGATGGCAATTGGGTGAACATGTATGGAAGGGTCAGAAGCCCGCACCACAAATAAAGATTACTTTGCAGAGCTCACCAATACTGAAGAGTAAGGTAGGTTTCTCATCTGATTGTTTCCTTCCCATGCCTCTTCTGTTTGAGCAGCTCTTATGCATTCAAGTGGTCTGGGCATATGTTGATACAACACAAAATTTATGCCTTCTCTTTAGTATTTGGGTCCATTATGCTCCTCAAATCAACTTGATAATGCAATACCCATTGATTAAGGGTTTTGCCTGTTGCATTACCAACTAAAATGCTCTGAACCAAGATGATTCAACTAACAAAGTACTGATGAAAACATAGTTTAATCAGTGTCAATATGAACTGTGGAGTCTAATATTTGGGATGGTCAGGATAAATGAATGATAGCAAACTCAAGCTTGCATTTCTGACCAAATAGAGGTGGCAATAGATTTTTGGCCATGGTTTATCAGCAAATTCCAGAAAAATTGTGCGAAATCCACCCAGAGTTCATGTTTGATGATCTTGTCATGCTTGATGCTATTGAGGTCAAGATTTCTGAATCACTCTTGCTGCAATTGGAGCGCAAGCATTCCTTGACAATGAGGACTGGAACTAGACAATCTTGGTACAAGCATCTGGTACAAACTGATATCATTTGCATGTGTATCCAATGCAATTCCCCATATTGACAGACAAGTGCTTGAGAAGGTGGAAGATTTATGAATTGCCACTCCATCGACAATCCGAGAAATAGTTACTTTGTATGTGGAACAAATGTGGGTCCACACTTATCTTAAGAAACATCAACTGCTATCGCAAGTTTTTATGTTTCAGTATTGCAAATATAATCCTTTTCTGGTCATGCTGTGGCAGGTTTATGGACCTGTAAGAAATCAACAACTTTGGAACATCATCACTTCCATGCATCCAGAATGCCATTCGTGGGTTTGGGTGCCATTCTCGTTACCTTCTTCTGCATAGGGAGGTGAAAAAAGTACCAACCCCAAAAGCTGTTGAAGTCCACCGGTCTATGTTTTGTAATCAAGTACCAGAATTGGATTTCTTGCCATATCCAAAGTGCTTGCACACCAATCCACATGATAAATGTTCAGGTTCTGAAATGGTTCGATGCACTAAAATGGAACGTGGGGTTTTCTTCAGTTCTCTATATTGTAAAATGGAATAGCAGTTCTAGTTGAACCCAAGCTTGGAGGTAGGTTTGTCATGCATGTAAATGAGGATGTGAGCTTGTAAGATGACAGGAGATGCCAAAACAAAAAATCAAAATGAATATGAGTAATCATATGAATGGGTGTGGAAAGATCATGGCCCAAAGTTAACAATGCATGGTCCATAAAGATTGAACTCCTTTTGTGGATGTTGCCTCTTCAATTAGTGTAGGTAGTAGGTGAAACTCTGAAAATTATCGAGCTGTCCACTAAGGTAACTAAAAAGAAATTTTTTCCCTCTACTAGCTAGGCATCTCAACTTGATACTCTACCCTCACAAATACCAAACCTTGTTATACAGAATGGCAGAATCAGCAACTACAGCCTCTCCATCTTGGTTGCAGTGCCATGTCCATATTGCATGTGTACGATTTTTCTTGTCAAACAGTCCATGCCCAAAGCTTGCTTCCCTGTATGCTGAATAGTTTGGTTGAGGTTCTGTGAACCTGTAAAATGGACATCACAAGATTCATGTTATGTATATGAGTTAGTGCACCCTCATAGATAACAACTGTGCACTGTATCTCAAAATGACATGACAAAAATGGTTGCAATTTGGAGGCTTCACTCCCAGACAATGATGCTTCTGTAAGACAAATGAGAAAAAAAATTGGTATCATTGAAGAAACCTTAAGTTGATGCCAGGCCTTCCCTATTCCCACCATCACCTATCACAATGTAGGTAGGTGCTTGGGGGTTCCGTTGGGGTATACACAATCCATTTGTGATATTGTAGAGAATATTTGAGACAGGATACTGCACCAACCCATGTTCTAAGAATTAGAAAGTTCTGTGGAATAATCAAGGATGGTTAAAGTGTGCTGCTACGAGATCAGCAATTCTGATGAACAAAAATGAGAAATTGACAACGGATAGAGGACTCACAGTGCATTCATATGCATGGACGTGGCCAGCGAAAACAATATCAACCTGATTTGTTACAAACATGTGCTCAAACACTACATGCATGGATTCACCCTGCATGTAGTTTGCAGCATTGGAGTTGTACCATGGGCAGTGCAATAGAACAATGAGCCAAGGTGTGACATTTCTGTTCACTGTTGAGAACTCAGTTTGTAGCCACCCCCATTGTGGAGTAAAGTTCTCTGTCCCCACAGATTAACTCTCACAGAATTATGTACAGTCTCAACTACCAAAGTACCTTGGCAGCTTCAACACTAAATATATAATTAAACCAGAAATGTTGACATTTTCAAAAATTGGTTTCTTGATTTTTTGTGAAGGAAAATATTGAATTTCAGGAATATTTTATTTGTCAAAATCAGAATTCAACGTTAATTAAATATTCCACAGACTTGTGCCATAGTTGCCAAGGTACAATGGTAATATTAGAATGCAATACTGATGAAACCTCAGCAGGTTTTATTCCTCCTCACCATATGCTGAATAAGACGAAAGGACGATGATGTGAGCAGATCCATGCTTGATGGAGTACCAGAGTGGTGATGTGCTGTTTGATGCGAGATACGGAATTGGAAAGCGATGTTTGAATGACTTGAAGGGCTTTATCTCACCCTGCGTGCTCCAAATGCAACTTCTTCAGCCCCTAATTGCGTCTTAAAGAACTTTTCAACATTTCCTAATCCATTTTCATACGCCTCCCCCTAGCAGGATTTCATTTTAATTCACAAGTGAACCTTCCATTCCCCTAATAACCTTGGGGAGAAGGGGGGGGATGCTCCCATTGAATACAGGAGGCGTTTCAGTTTTCTGGGTGTAGTGGGACCTGGGCCCTCTGTACCCACCTCGATTATCATGCTCCCTCTTGATTATTACATAGGGTAATGCCCTGGCAGCATGGCATTACGCCTTGGACCTTCAGCTCCATTCTTGATTCACAGGGTCTAATGTCCTGCTGCCAGGGCATTATCCTACAGAGAAGATTCTAGTTTGGTTAGGAAAGGACCTTCCACTTTTGTAAGGTTTCAATTTTGAATTTTTTTTTCTGTACGGTAATGAACATTTTCCAACTATTTTGGCGCCTAGCCTCAAGGGATGATACCTGGGGCTACCACCCTCAGCTGGGCCCTCAAATCCAGGAAGAGCCTCAAAAGTGTTCATTACCCTATTCTAATTTTTTTGGGTGGGCTTTGTTTGACACAAAATAAGCTTGTTTCCCCAAATTTGTACCACATACCACTTCAGGTGAAAATTCAATGTCGTGATTGTCGCTTGTCCAGATCCAGGGCTGATACGCGGCACTGCCCTCAATCAAGCGCGACTATGTATCCCATCGTACTTGGTAGTCAAATGGGTAGGTATTAGCATACGAAAGATCTCCCACATATAATAAACATTGGCCAGAGCTTTGCAAGTAATGTTGGAGGGTTGTTACCGAGTCATGAGTTTGGCCCAAGTCCCCTGTTCCACAGCTCAATGCAAAAGCAAACCAGCATCACAACTTCGTTTTTATTGACCTTTTGATGCAAATACAACTTGTGAATGAGCCATCTAAAGTGCAGGCAGATAATAGGATCATTTTCCTGGCGGTTCACTGTCATTTCTTTCCAAACACTGCAAAAATATATAATGTGAAACTAGTTTTTAAAAAGAAAATCTATACTTTATTTAAATATAAATAGGGTTCTTAGAATTAATTAACAGAATAAAATGAAAATATTTTTGATGTTAAAAGAATATTTTTCAATATTATATTCCTTCATAACATACCACAAAATGATTTATCTAAGGAGTAAACCATAAAACCCACAAAATATATAATCTATCCTAAGATCCTTGACAGCATACCCATGAGACCAAAAGTGTAACCAACTTTCTGGTGGAGTTAGAATCCAAAATTCACCCACAGTTACCTCTCCAATCTTGTAGTAATACCTGGTATTATACTGCAGCACACATATAAAAACGTACAACATTTTTTCAAAAGTAAACATTCACGAATCACAAGTGCATATATATGATAATTGACACGGTGGAACATGATAAGGAAAATTGAAGAGAATTTCTGATATGTGGGGATGTTGTTAAGATGCTCAGCAATAGAAAAGCAAAAACATATAGGTACCTGTAAGCTGTTCAACGTGACGCGATGGATGAATCCAGAAGTGTAATTATGTAAAGATTTCTAGACTCTATCATTAGATGAATCCTGCCATGCTTCAGATCTTCCAAGCACTGCTACTGCAGTGCACACACTAGAGATAGGGGGGAGAGAGCTTGAGCTCTTCCTTACAAAACACACTCTGGCTGCTATTGCAGCATTTACAGCTGCAGCACTAGCTTTTGTTTGATGCTGCAACTACTGCTGCTGCTGCTACTGTTGCTGTTGCTGGGTTAGGACATCTCTAGCAGCAGCAAGCACAAACACCGAGCAAGTGACAGAACCTCATTGACGACAACAAGTCCCTCACAACAAAAACCGTGGCAAAGAACCGTCGCGCGTGCGTCAATCGGAGTGAACGTAGAACGATCACAAAGCGCGCCAAAATGTAGAACGGTCAGTGAGGCACATCATGAGAGTCAGCTCAAGTTGAGCTTGACATTTCAACACTCCCCCTCAAGCTCAACTCCAACTCCATCACTCCAAGCATGTTGCGGAATCGGCGATGCTTCTCAGCTCCCAAGACCTTGGTGAAGATGTCAGCAACCTGATCCTCTGTGCTGACATAAATAAGATCAATCTCACCTGCCAAGACTTTCTCCCTGATGAAGTGATAATGAACCTCAATGTGTTTCGTCCGCGCATGAAACACTGGGTTCCTGGCCAGCTGAATACTGCTAAGGTTATCACAATATATGACAACCTGTTTGTCCACATGCAGCCCCAAATCTCCAAGTAGCTTATGGAGCCAAGCTACTTCACATGCTGCCATAGCAGCACCCCTGTACTCTGCCTCTGTGCTCAACAAGGCAACTGTAGGTTGCTTCTTGCTACTCCAAGTAACAGCAGCACTCCCAAAAAAGAACATAAAACCGCTAGTAGATCTCCTGTCTGAGATGCTACCAGCCCAATCAGCATCTACGTATCCATGCACCTACAACTCCATGCTAGCTTCATAAAAGAGACCATAATCTACTGTGGCATTCACATAACGTAGTGTGTGCCTCACACCATCCAAATGTGGCTTCCGAGGAACTTGCATAAATTGGCTCTCCAACCCAACTGTGTAGTTCAAGTCTGGTCTGGTGATCGTCATGTAGATAAGACTGCCCACTATCTTCCTGTACATAGTGGCATCCTCTAAAACCTCACCTGCATCTGCACTCAACTTGCCATTCTGATTCTGTGGTACAAAAATGGGCTTACAACCACCCATACCATATTTGGACAGCATGTCCAATGCATACTGTCGCTATGACAACCATATACCCTCAGCCGTCCTGATGACCTCAATGCCTAGGAAGAATTTGAGCTCACCCAAATCCTTCATGTCAAACTTCTGCTTAAGGAGACGTTTTACATGCTCAACTTCCTTCTCATTGTCACCCCCAACAATCAAATCATCCACATAGATAGTGATGACCACAATACCCTCATCACTTTTACGCACATAGAATGAGTGATCTGCATCTGACATACGAAAGCCAATGGTGACAAGGGATTTTGCAATTTTGTCATGCCATGCTTTCGATGCCTGTTTCAGTCCATACAAGGCTTTACGCAGCCTGCACACATAATTTGGGTGACTAATATCCTCATATCCAGGTGGCTGGTCCAAATACACTTCTTCATGCAACTCGCCATGCAAGAAGGCATTCTTTACATCCATTTGATGTAATAGCCAACCTCTTGATGCAGCCACTGCAATGACTGTTCTCACTATTGCCACTTCGCAACAGGAGCAAATGTCTCTTCATAATCAATGCCATGTGTCTGGGCATATCCTTTGGCTACTAATCTAGCCTTATACCTGCTTATGCTTCCATCTGAGTTGTGCTTCACCTTGTACACCCACTTACATCCAATAGCCTTTTTCCCTTCAGGCAAAGGCACCAACTCCCATGTCCTATTTGCATCCAATGCAGCCATC
This sequence comes from Sphagnum contortum, assembly GCA_963920785.1. Classification (NCBI taxonomy): domain Eukaryota; kingdom Viridiplantae; phylum Streptophyta; class Sphagnopsida; order Sphagnales; family Sphagnaceae; genus Sphagnum; species Sphagnum contortum. The sequence continues at coordinate 679,981 of OY987288.1, forward strand.
TCCTCATCTATGGCTTTATCCCAAAGTGCATGTCCAATGGCATCCTCAAAACAGATGGGTTCAGCATCCTGCACAACCTTTGCCATATATGCATAATGGCGAGCTACATAACCATCATATATCAATCTCTGGACTGGTCGTCTTTCCCTGGTAGACCTGCGGGGACCTGGATCTATCTATGGTGTCTTATTTGCTACATTAGCTCTTTTCACACCAGGTGTCTTGATAGCTGGAATCCCAAACTCCTCATCAAGGCTCTGCTCAGAGCCACTAGACTCTCCATCTACATGTGAATATCCTGCAGAAATGTCAGGCATACCAAGGGCCTCACCAACCTTCTCTTTTCTTTTATATGATGCATCACCTATATTTGTAGGATTGCTATTATGACGCAGCCTACCGCTCCATGGTCTATTAGTAGACCCACTAGAAGGGGACTTTCGTGGTCCACTCAATGTTTGTGATTGCTGACCTGCATTCTTTACAACCACATGCTCATTTGCATCAGCCCCAATAGTGTCTTTCACATCAACATACCAGCTGCTCATTTCATCAAACACAACATCCCTACTCACCCTCATTTTACGTGTGACAGGGTTATAACATCTGTACCCTTTTTGCTCAAGTGAGTATCTAATGAAAACACATTTTTCAGCCTTCGGATCCAACTTAGTCCGTAGCTCATCTGGTACATGTACATATGCAATGCACCCAAATACCTTCAAGTGTGACAAATCTGGTTTTCTGCCACTGTACTTCTCCTCTGGAGTCATACCATGCATTGTTGCTGTGGGGGTCCTGTTCATGATGTAGACTACAGTCGCAACTGCTTCAGCCCAATAATGATGTGGCATGCTCTTGTCAGCCATTAATGCACGAGCAACCTCTGCAATGTGCCTATTCTTTCTCTCAGCAATTCCATTTTGCTACGGAGTATACTTGCATGTGAATTGCCTCTGAATTCCATGCATTTTTAGATATGTAGTAAACTCATTGGAGAAATATTTTCCCCCTCCATCTGACCTTAGGCACTTAACTTGCAACCCTGTTTGCTTTTCAGCCAACATTCTGAAATTCTGAAAGTGAGTGAACACTTCACTTTTTTTCTTCATGAAGTACACCCACACTCTTTTTGTGTGGTCATCAATGAATGACACATAGTAGCGACATCCTCCCATTGATGTTGTCTTGGTTGGCCCCCATACATCTGAGTGCACTACATCAAGTGCTCTCTTATTTACATTCTTGTCATGCGGAAACACATTCTTTGTTTGTTTCCCAAATTGACATGCTTCACATACCTTATGCATTCCATCCACCTTAAACTTTGGCAGACCTATGACAATTTCTGAACTCTGTATAAACTTCAATCGTTGTTCATTTACATGACCAATACGCTTATGCCATACGTCCATATCAGCCACAACTCCTGCACCTTGTGCAAACATAGCAGCTTCCATTTCAGGCATGCTTACATCCAAAGTAAACATTCTACCCACTCTTTTGCCCTTAGCAACTAATCGACACTTGTCCTTGAAATCTTCAACATAGCAGCCATCAAGGTTGAACCGAACTTGCAAACCCTGCTCAATCATTTGCCCAACAGAAACCAAGTTCTTTGTGATATTGGGCACATGAAGTACATCAGACAAGTACTTTATCTTGCCATCTTGCATAGCTAATGGCACATTCCCGATATGAGCAATGGGATGGGCTGTGTCATCTCCCGTCTCTACATAACCTGATTTTTCCAGATTTTTGACATCCCTAAACCACTCACCATGATGGGTCATGTGGTTAGAGGCTCCCGAATCCACATACCATACATTATCAACATTTGTGGATACATTTGCAGCCACTGTATTTAACATGTGCTGCACAACAAATAGATGTTCATACATATCTTCAACCTGCTTGCTTGAGGATGCATAATTATTCTGTTGTAGTCTTCCATTCCTCATGTCACTTTCCTTCTTCTTACATTCTCTGGCCCAATGGCCTGGTTTGCCACAATAATGACAATCTCTAGAATCTGATCCAAATCGTTGTCTGTTCCAATTGCCACGCCCTCTTTGGCCCCCCCCGCCTTGAGATTGGCCTCTTCCACCTCCTCTGTATGACTGTCGTTGTTGTGAGTCATTTGACTGTTGCTGTCCAAAAATCTGATTTCCAAAACGGCCACCTCCTTGTTCTCGACCACGACCTCTTCCTTTGCCTCTACTTATATTTGAGTAGAAGGCCTGCTGCTCTACATTGTTCTTGTTTTGTGTAGAACAATCTTCATTTAAAGTTTTCTCTTCTACAATCAGCATTGAAACAAGATCTCGAAAGTTTGGAACATTCTCCCTAACAATTATGGATGTCTTGAAAGGTTTGTATTCCTTTCCAAGTCCATTTAAACAGACGCTGACCAAATCATCATCATCCACAGATACATTAATGGATGCAAGGGATTCAACAATACCTTTGATCTTCAATGAATACTCATTGATAGACATGTTCTTCTCCACAATGTGCAGCTCTTGCTTTAGTTGCAGCTTCCTTGCCTTTGTATTTGTCTGGAACATCTGCACCAGGTTTTGCCATGCTTCTGCTGGAGTATGAGCATCCTGTATGTGCCCAATCATAGTGTCTGTCACACTGACAGACAACCAGTACATGACCTTGCGTGCACCTTGATTCCAGTCCTTGAATGCCTTTATCTGTACTGCAGTGGCATTTTCCTTAGGCAGCTCTGGAGGGTCTTCATTCTCACCTTCCACATAGTCCCAAAATCCTTTTCCCATAAGGAAATTTGTCATCCTGAACTTCCAAGCATGGAAGTTGTTCTTGTCAAGCTTCTCACTAACAATTTGATTGATGCCGTCTGACATCTTGTCCGAATAGCACACGAACGCCTCTTGCTGCCTTACCGCCTCCTTTGCTTTTTGTGCTTGCTGCTCCTTTGCTGACTTCAAAGTCGAATCGGCTGTATCTTGTGCAGTTGCAGCTGTGTTAGAAGCTTTGTCCTTTGTTGAATTCCAAATGCATGTGGCACTGTCCTTAGCAGCATTTGGAGTCCCGGTTGCTTTCTCTTGTGCTGCTCCAACTGCATCAGAAGATCTATCCTTTGCAGCACCCCAACCGGAAGCTGCAGAATCTGTAACTTCACGCGCTTTCTTCTGGGCAGAACTTGCTGTCTCAGAAGCAGTCTCCTTTGTACTCTCCCATGTGTCTCCTATCGTCTGGGCAGCTCCACATCCCTGTGCCCCGCCACTGCACTGGTCGTCCCCCCCAACAGCCCCACTTTGCCTGTACCAGGCTCTGATACCATGTAAAGATTTCTAGACTCTATCATTAGATGAATCCTGCCATGCTTCAGAACTTCCAAGCACTGCTGCTGCAGTGCACACACTAGAGATAGGGGGGAGAGAGCTTGAGCTCTTCCTTACAAAACACACTCTGGCTGCTGCTGCAGCATTTACAGCTGCAGCACTAGCTTCTGTTTGATGCTGCTACTACTGCTGCTGCTGCTGCTGCTGCTGGGTCAGGACATCTCCAGCAGCAGCAAGCACAGACACCGAGCAAGTGACAGAACCTCATTGACGACAACAAGTCCCTCACAACAAAAGCCGTGGCAAAGAACCGTCGCACGCGCGTCAGTCGGAGTGAACGTAGAACGATCACAAAGCGCGCCAAAAAGTAGAACGGTCACAAAGCGCGCCAAAATGTAGAACGGTCACTGAGGCACATCATGAGAGTCAGCTCAAGTTGAGCTTGACATCTCAACAAATTATAGAACTTGTATCGGGTGGTTTGGCCCTCCTTCACCCGAGAATAGTCGCCCCGTTTGATGCCATACCACACCTTTGGTGCAGATTATTGGACTGTGACCCATGACCCAATCACAGCCTTTCCAACAAGATCTCCTTGAGTGATATGCACCTGTTGGAAAATTTACCATAATTTAATCATACACGAGGTAGCCACGATCGGGTAGAGCTGAAATGTAAACTCTGCAATAGATTTTGGTCATGGAATTCGACCGAATTCGCATGGATCCTGCAACTAGCTAATGGAATAGAATTTAGGACCGTCAAACATGTAGCAATGTGGTTCACCTGAACTGTGAAAGACGCCAGTTGATGCTTTAACTGGACACCAGATGCTTGCCACGCCGCTACATCCACATGCTACTAATTGTATAACACGTGACCAATGAAGAACGAGTGTCTTAGTAACTAGTCTATCCAGACCTGCTGGGGAGGATTCTCGCCAGTGGGCGCAGTCACCAACGGATCGGTGTAAGGAAGGTCTATACTCGCAGACGACTTCCGCATGTACTGGCTCGTCCTTCCACTCCCCTCGTCCATCAATGCCAAGCTGCTGCTGTTGCTGCTCACAATCACGACGAGCAGCAACACTAATAAGCGCACAGTTAAGCCAACATTGTTATAGCTGCACCTCGCCATCTTCCGCGTCCCCGCAACAACACACACGTAACATTCGGACCAACCCATGAGCAACTTAAAAGCGGCGTCTGGTGTGTGTTCAAAAAACCAGATCCTTCATATGCAAATACAATCCTTTGAAACTGTTATCAAATTCACAAAAGCCTTTGACAAGGAATCGAAGGCAGTCGAGATCAGCTTCTGGAAATAGGGAGGCACTAGAAGAAGCAGAAAACCAGTACCATGGTACCAATGGTAGAATATACTAGAATATTCTAGTATGAGAGACGCGGTTGCTGCAGTTGCAAAACCGGATGAAATTTAGCTGCTGGCTACAAAATAACGTGTAACCTCAGATGCAGAATGAAAACTTATTGGAAATTGTAATACATATTCTATGATGGATTACTTGCAATCACTTGTGAACGTTGCAGCAGGCCCTTGTGAGGAGGAGTAGCCCCTGCGCATGCGGAGAGTTATGCTCATCAGCAGCGGGCGATCCTCGACTGTGTTTTGTTTGAAGGATGTTGTGAGGTAGCCAAGTTAGTGACGATCAACCAGAAATTAATTAGAACAAATTTGGCTACATACTACATATGAAAGTAGGGGAAAAAAACTGAATGCTTCCATATTCTTGGCTCCTAACTGGAAACTTATACTAAAAAATTGGTGATTTGGAAATTGTCTTTTCCGAGATTCGGTCAATTTTGGCCATTTTTTCCACTAAACACAGGTCGAATTCATATTTGTCAGGTAGAAATTTGGCGAAAATTCGGCACTAAAAAAAGATGCTGAGATTCTGATTCCTAGATGCCGAGAAACGTGCTGGCAGACGGCTTAACTCGACGTTGCCAACCTTCTCGATATATAGCCATGGTATAGATACCTATTTTCCTCACGTGGGTAAAATCCTAAAAATAATTCTAAATTATTAGAATAACACAGCAGCGACAGTCGACAAGCGTTTTGAACACGGCTGCAGCTTGCATCATCATGTCCTCAAGGATTTAACTTTTTATTTTTGGGGGAATCGTTTCGAAAATAATCAAGCGAACAACTGTTTTTAATGCGGCCTGGTTTCTAATGCTAACAAAAGTACTGCCTGAAATTGTTTTTCCCGCTTACCCTTCGCCCGCATTCAGATGCGGGTGAAACAAAAAAAACCAGGTATATATAACCTGTTTTATAGTAATATGGCAAGCTTCTAAACATGTCATTTGTAAAGTATCTCATTTTGTATCATAAACAGTTTAGCTCTTTGCGCTAAATATTGTGGTTGTGAAGTTGTAAATCTTTCTGGAATCATCCCCTCTATTAGATAATCATAAACACTATGTAACCACTATGGCTATAAGGTGAACATGTGAATATCAATGGTTTGGTCAGGTATACCAACCAATTTTGCTTGATTGAGTAATCTACTCAATGCATCTATCATCAAATGAGATCTACCAAGCTTATAAACAATTTTGAAGTCGTACTCCAAAAATAACAATAACCATCTAACTATTTTGCCAAAAACTTGTGGTTTATTAATTAGGTACACCAAGGTCATGTGCTCAACATAAAATACTAATCAGTTACCCACTAAGTAATGTCTAAATTTGTGTAAGGCATAGACCATACCTAAGGTTTCTCTCTTAGTAGTAGTATAGTTTCTTTCAATTGAGTTTAACAATATGGAAACAATATAATCGGTTGGTTAAACTTACCAGTTGGGTTCTATGCTAGTATGGCTCCTACTGTTAACTGAAGTGCATTCGTATGAACATGAAAATTGGGTTCTATGCTAGTATGGCTCCTACTGTTAACTGAAGTGCATTCATATGAACATGAAAGTTGGGTTCTATGCTAGTATGGCTCCTACTGTTAACTGAAGTGCATTCGTATGAACATGAAACTCAGGCTCCCAATTTGGACTAGTCAAAATAGGGGCTTGTATATATGGGTTCTTAATATCCTCCCAAACATTTTGGCATTTTTCAATCCTCTCAAAGACTTCAAACTTTTTGAATAGCTTAGTGATAAGTGACATGATTGAAATAAAGTTTTTTGATGAAACACCTATAAAACTAAACCATCCCATTGAAAAATTGAATCTCTTGTGGGGTAGTAGGTATTGGCATGTTTAATAAGGCTTCAACCTTCTTAGGATCCATTTGCCTTCTTTAGACACTACGAATCCTAAAATGGTTCTTGAAAACACCATGAATGCACACTTGTCCAAGGTTAGATTAATACCAACCTTTCTACACTTAAGAAATCACTTCTTCACCTTTTTAAGGTGGTTGACTAGTCATTGAAAATAGTAGTCATCAAAAAAAATCTTCATGAATAAATTAATGTATTCATGAAAAACTTTAGTTACTACCTTCTACTAAGTGGGTGATCCAATTTTTACACCAAATGGCATCACAACCCACACAAAAGCCCCCTAGTCTATTACAAAGGCGATTTTGTGTTGGTCCTCCAATGCAATTGATATCTAATGTTATCTTTAAAATCTATCAAAAAAGGTACAAACTTTATGTCCAACATTTATGTTGATAACCTCATTCATAAGAAACAAATGGTGTGGATCCTTTTTGGTTACTACATTGAATTTCTTAAAATCAACACACATTTTCAACTTCCCATTCTTCTTAGGAACAACCACTATTGGAAACAACTAGGTTGCTTCCTCAATCAGTTTGATAAATTTAACAACAAGCAACTTGTGTATATCTTGCTTAACAATGGCAACATAATTAGGATTCAACCAGTACCTTGCATGATGAAGTGGTACTGTGGTGTCTAGTTTGATACAATGTTGTGTAATCTTTGGTGGTATGCCTTTCAAGTCTTTGTATGTCCAAGAAAATGCATCTTTGACTTCCTTCAAAAGATTAATCAATTGATATGTGAAAATTTGTTCAAGTGCAAAATTCACTTTCATTTGTTGCACATTCTCCTTGCTACCCAAAATGACTTTAATCAATTGTTCTTCTTCACTAACAATCCAACCTGCTTGATTAAATCTTGTATTTACTCTTAGGTAGGTGTCTTGTCTACAATCATCTCCCCAACCTCTAGGTGGAAAAAGGTTTTTGGTAAGTGTTGTTTCATACTATCAAATGGTATAACTAATTTCACAACTAATACATCTATTGGTATAACATGTTTTAAAATTAATTTTGCCATGATAATATTTGGTATGAAAACGAGTTTAGGAATAGGTTTAGTATGAATACATATTGTTATGGTCCCTATTGAAAATAGGTTTAACTATGTGGCAAACATCACATCATTTTTTTCATCAAATATTTTTAAATGGAAATCATAATAGACAAAAATTTCTAGTCTTTTGGTTTGAGTACCAAGTTTCTTAGTAACATGTATGGTTTTTACTATACTAGTTCCTTGTATGGTTACAATATTGGTTCCCCAATTGTGAGATTCTTTTGCATCTTTCAACCATGGGCATCCAAGTAACATCAAGTAACTAAAATCTAATACATTACCATTGACATTACTATTATAACATTGATGTAACCATATAGGAAATTCCATGAACAAATATCTTCAAATCCCTAATAAGACTAAGTGGCTTGACTATAATTTGACATGCCATGCATAAATTATAAAACACTCAATTAGGTTTTAACAAACCTAATTGTATCTTTAGATTTTCAATAATGATGTTTATTCCAAATTTTCCATCAATTAGCACATCATCAATAAAATTCTTACTAACCTGGATTTGAATCATAACCATTTTATGATCAATAGCTATTGTTGCATAAGCAAATTCAAGATGGATTGGTTGAATAGGCTTCACTAATTTGAAATTGTACCATTTGATGTTTAGCACAATCTTCAAAAATTGTCCCAAGCTAATGACATACTTAGTCTCCAAAACTTGAATACTAATGTCTTTCAAAATCTCCTCCAAAGCTTTTTCTGGTGTTATGGTTTGCGATGTTAACTAAATAGGTTACCTACTTGTAATCAATTGACTTACTCGTTTTGGTAAACTAACCCAATTTGAATGAAGTGGTTCATTTAAATCAATGGATGTTTGCAACATTGAATCACTTCCCTGTAATTCTTTGATAGTATGAACAAAAGAATCATACAATTGTTCTTGTGCTTACTAATTGGCTATTTTTTTGCCTTCACCAATTTTCATTTTCTAAGGACCTATTACTATGGTGTTTAGCTATGTGTCAAAATAACTACAACTACATTAACTGGGACATTATCAAGTTTAAGATTTTTTGTTACTATAATAGTAGTAGTGTTTGGTTTAGTCCAAAACATATTTTGAATTTTTTCCTTTCTAATTGGGAGCACGATGTTTAAAGCTAGAACATATAATACAAGGATATTTTCAAAGGCACTCTGGCTAGCTTAACATATTATGTAGTCACCTCAACTATTAGTTCAGCAACCTTAGTGGGTACAATAGGGATTATCAGTTCTCCTCTCTTTTTATCATGACAGGTTTCTTTTGCATGACATGCTTTACCACAATTTGAACAAGTTAAGTATTGCCTAGAAATTGTATAGGTGACAATAGGTTGTGCAATTGCTTTGGACTTTGGTTGAGTTATCAAAGCATTATAATTTACTATAACTGGTTCATTTTCCTAACAAATTACTATAGCTTCCTTGTGTTTAATCATGGTATTTCTTGTCATACCTATTGTTACCAATTTAAAGTATGGTTGTAAACTTGTTCTAAATATAGTAGTAAGGAAAACTTTAGTATTTTTCAATTGTAAACAATTAGTGAATTTAAGCAGACATTCATAGTAAATTTCTACCCATTTGCCAACTTGTTGAAGATTCTTCAACTACATATAAACTTCTTTGTCATTCTTCACAATCCGAAAACACTTATAGAAAGTTTTGTTCTAACTCATCAAATGTGTAGTTAGGATTATCGTGTACAAAATTCTCACCCCATTTTAAGATGTCTCGTAAAGTAAAACCAAATGGATTGATGATATCTACCTCCATAATCTCCCCATTGGCTTTAATTGCCTTCTTGAAAATTTTAATGTGAACACCATGATTTGTATCCTTCACATATGTGGGATATTAAAGCTTTTAGTATGGTAACTTATTGGTTGGTTTAAATTGAACAAGAATCGATTAATACCATGGTGGCATAAGTATCCTTGGATTAGTTGTTTACCATCCATAATATCCAATAGGTGGATTTGATGGCGATCCTCCATGTGGGTCTTGATCAAGTGAACCTCCTCCTGTTAATCCTCCATTAGGTGAACCTCCATGTAGTTTTCCACCAAGCTATGGATATGAATTGACCCTTTTGGGCTATTGAATAAGTAGTATTAGAAAACATGGCACTTTTTGACTGGCAAATCTAATAAAAAAGTACCCAATTTGGACAAGCATAAAAAAGACCATTATGTCATTTTGAACAAGTTGATTTCAACATGTTTGTTGTGACTAGATTGGTTTTTTTTATTGGCAATTTGACTAGTAATTTTGATTTGTCGAATTTCCATTTAGATTAAAATAAAATTATGGTAGGTAGGTTGGTAAATAGGTAGGTCATAAAAAAGCAGGTATGTGGGTCATAAAAAACTAGGTAGGTAGGTAGGTTGTAAAAAAACAAGTAGGTAGGTGGTAACTTCCCTACCCTACCCTACCCTATCTTATTTGACTTACCTTAACCTAACTTAGTATATCCTACTTAGCCTACCTTGCCTACCTTAACCCTCTAAGCATGTACATAGGTTATAATGATAAGAATTGAACCCTTGACCTCCCCAATAATAAACCAAGTCCTTAACCAATGGACCACACCATTAAAAGGTGTTCAACTTGTGTCATTTTAAAAATTTCACATGTTTATTATGACACTTCATTACAAGATTATGACATATGAAGGTAATTAGGTTGTAGGAGATAGGTTGGTGGGTGGGTAGTTAGTAGGTAGGTATTACATCTAGGTAGGTGGGTGGGTTGGTAAATAAGTACCACATCTAGGTTAGTGGGTTGGTAGGTAGGTAGTACATTTAAGTAAATGGGTGGGTAGGTAAATAGGTAGGTTGTAAAATTATAAATGGGAGGCAAGAAGTAGGAATGTAATAGGCATATGTGTCCCATTTGATTAAAGAACATTTGTCATTTTGATTAATGATGTCAATTTCTTATGTGCAATTTGATTAGATGTCCCATTTGACTAAAACCCATTGGCCATTTTGATTAAGGTTGTCTAACTTGATTAGATGTATTAATCAAATAAGTCACTCTAGTCAAGTTGACTGGTAAAAGAATACATGTTTTGGGCCTCTAATCAAAATGGACATGCTCATTAGTAAAAAAATTCCAATTAATCAACTTGAACCATTTGAAAAACCATGTTTTGTAGTAGTGAGGAACACCATTACCATAGATTAATAGCCCCATGGTAATAAATATATTGACAAGTAAAGCATCAATTGTCGCTTATGGAGTAAGCACACTTCTTGTGACAAGAACCAATTGTTCTAATCCAAAAGTTGGAATTTTGACAAGATACTAGTTTTGTGCCATTTGTTCAACATGTGGTATTTGTTCTAATTGGGTAACATCAATAGCATACCTTTTCCTCCTTCCAAAAATTAATGGATCAAATCCTTTAATTCTTGAATAATACATTGAATACATGTTAGTATCCATAGGTATAAAGGATGGAACTATATTATACCACATTGAGTATGGTATTGTTTTAAGTTGCCTTGCTATCAATGGTGTAATAGGTCGTGGCCAACTTAAATGTTGACTAACCAATATTGAATTGGTAACCAAACTCAATTGTATCTAAGTTTGTTGTACATGTACACCAACATGGGTTGTTGGTGTGATCAGTATCGGCTATAAGGAAGTCTTGAGTTTTTTTTTCTTCTTTCAATGACCTTTTAAAATTATCATCCACAAAAAAACAATTTATGAACTTGTGTCCAACATATTGATAATATGCACAAGTTAATATAGCTTCAACAATAGGTTGGGTGGTTATAACCAATATACTTTGTTAAACTAGTGGTGATTCAATGGTTGATAGGTACACTTAGCCAAACAATTTGATGAAATGGTCGTGTTTGTTGAACAACAATAGGGGCTGCTATTGCTTTCACTAGTTTTGCATGTTGTTGAAAACTTGATCAGTGTGAAGGTCTTCGCTCCAAGTTGCGTAGTTGTTCCAACAAATTTAAAGATTGATTACATTCAAGTTTTGAATTGGCTATGGTTGGATTCAAAATAGGAATCGATTCAAATGTATAGTACGTAACAATTGGTATTGATAAAAAAGGTGCAGTTGTTATGGGAATATAGTAACTAGGTGTCGTAGATTGCCATCTATGTTTTGTAGAAGTTACTTCATTAGCATGTCAAATAGGTTTGGTATTTTGTTCACTCATTTGTGCATTTGACCTCCCTTGTTGGGATGATTATTGGGCTGTCAAAAATCAACCAGTTCAAGGTACTTGTTGTTCCCTTCTTTCTTCCTACTTTGCAAGTATCTGGTGAGAAGGTATTTATGTTGTAATAAGTTGTTGAGGTTCATTGCTAGGAGCTTCAATCGATTATACTCATTTAGCTTGAAATAATGTTTGTTCTTGTGGCTGAACCATCTCACAAACAAATTACTACATTGTTTTTAATTATAATTGCATTCTATGGTTTTTCATGACTACTGTTGACATCTTCTAAAAATCATTATTTTAAATTTTCTTTTGGCCAACAACTTGTTAAAGAAAATACCAAAATTCAACATGTAAATCCAAAGAAATTTTCAATTATTGCTTATAAAGAAAAACAAAAAGTATGGACACGAAGAAAATCTTAGAAAACTCCTAAAATTTACTATAAATCCAAACCTAAAATATTAAAACAAACCAATTATTAAAACTAGAAAACATAAACCTTTTTTTTGCTTGCAATTTTCATTCCATTGCATGGTCACCAAGTAACAAAGGGTGTTTTACGCCCTTCTTAGTTTATCTTTCCTCTTTCAAATTTATGACTATAGTTTATTGAATTTCATCACCAAGTTGTTCAAATTTATACATTAGAAAACCACCAAAAGTTCTTTTGTTTCTTGGTTTTTTATTAGAAAAATCAATTTCAAGCATTGCATTCTCCTAATAAAAAGGGAGAATGTTCAAGAAATCTCAAGCAATCTTGACTTAAAAATCCAAAACTTCTTCAAGAGTTACACAAAAATTAATGGGAAGGAATTTAAATCTTCTTTATGTACAAATTCTCTTAGTTATGCCAACTCATAGTGATGATGTAATTTAAATAATCACTAGCCAGTACGATTCAAAACTTAAAATAACAAGTTACTAATCAGAAGTTCAAATTTTCTTGATTTGTTAACTAGTTGGTTACTATAATAGTCTGATTACTAGTTCTTGTAATAAACTAGTTATCCTTTGAACTTGTTAATAAGAAAATTAAAGTATTTTCAATCAAAATGTTTTACTAATTACTAGTTAAATAAACCGGTTATTATATACACAAAAAATAGGGTTAACAACCATTTTCATTACAAGATGCATGAACGTCCAACCTTGCAATCCTTATTTAGACTAAACATGTCCATTTTCTGATTCTTCTAATTGTGGGTTGGTAATAGGGATGGCACATGCCACATGTTGACCACGTTTCTTTGGATAGTCTTGAACTACTTGGCTTGGATCTCCACAATAAAAACAAAAATTATTGGTGTGTCGATGTTGTTTTTTTTGTTCCATGAAACATTATTAGAAAATGACCATTTTGCAATTGGTCCTTACGACTAAATTTTAGTTGCAAGCGACATTTGCAACTAAAATCTTAATAGTCGCATTGGATAAGTTGCAAATGACATTAGTTGCAAACAACAATGAATTTTGGATGAAAGAAAAAGTCAACAAAATATGCCTTCATCCTTTGACTTGTCATATATGTATTGTCGCTTACAACTAGGATGCGACTTTTTTGGTGAACAAGGGAACATATTATGTGTTGCCACGTGTCCCAACTCTTAATAATTAAAAATATATTTTTATTATTTGAAATAATCCAAGACGTTGAATTTTTATATTTGGATGGTTTAGATTGTGACATGTGGTGCAATAGAAGCTTGCCATGTGACATATTAATTGAATTTGTCCAAACTCAATTTAAATCAATATTTAGGTACATAGGTTGAACTAGGTACCTACCTACCTATATACCTACCTACCCGTCTAGGCTAAACACTTATTTAGATAAAACCTATTTACCTACCTAGGCCAAATATCTACTTAGGTAGGTAGGTAGGCAGGAAAGTAGGTAAGTAAATTAGGGAAGTATGTAATTAGGTGTAAACACATGAATATTTTTATTTTATTTTGGGTTAAGTCGTTGTCAATGGCTCATCCCATATGTCCATGTTTTTAAATATGAAATTATAAAGACAAAACAACTTGTTTATATATTTTTCAAGATGAGAATGAAAACCAAAACATATGGGATAAACTTTTTAGTTGCAAGTCATTTACTACTAAATTCCATATGTTTTGGTTTTCATTTTCATCTTGAAAAGTATATAATTAAATAGGTAAGTGATAACTAACTAGCTAACTAACTAGCTAACTAATTAGCTAATTAATTAACTAGTAAAATTACTAATTTTTAATGAATAAAATAAAAGAAAAATAAAATAAGTTAGTTAATTAATTAATTAACAACTAAGTTAGAAATTAACTAATTCATTTTATAAATTATCCAACCAACTAATTATTTATAGTAATAATCATCAATATATAATGACTATTGAATTAATTATATTATTAGTTATTATTAAATATTACTTAATTAATTAATTAGATAAAAATTATTAATATATAATTTTCATTATATATGAATTATAATGATCTATCAACCAATTTCATTAACCAGTAATTGGCTAACATTGAAATAATTACATAATTATTATTTCATAACCAAATAAGTTAATATAATAACTCAAAATATTCAGTAAATAATAATTAATGATTATAAAAATTGAGCAGTAATTTTCTTAATCTAATAATATAATTGAAACCTAATGTAGGCAAATTATTTTGTTACAATTATTCCCATTATTATTTTCATTTCTACAATTCATAATAAATATAAATGTAAATATTTAATAGTAACACTAACATTAATTCAATTATTATTGTAACTAGTTGGTAACCAATCTTTACTATTTTATTTTTATTATTCATATTATTACGTCACTCATTATATCTATTTATGAATTATTACAATAAATATTTTATATTTTTAACAAGAATACTTTTCCTTCGAAAATAATTTCTGCATTTGTATATTAATTTTATTAGACTTCCAATTTAACTACTATAGTAATTATAAAAAAATGGTAAAACTGAAATTAAAATTTTTATATCAGTAATTGATTATAATAATTGAATAATTAATAATTAATAAATTTTAATTATTATTTTGAAATATAAAAACTTAAAACTATATATTAATATTTTGGTAATTATTATAATATAGTGATACTTCATAATTGATTACTTATAATAATAATAATAATAATAACGTAATTTGTAGGTAGCCTAGGTTAACTGTTTTTTATTATATACTATTATGTCATTTGTTAGATCTATTATGATTTATTTTTATTTTTTAATGGATAAAAAATCAAATTTGAATAAGTACATTAATCATTTGAAAATAATTTAGTAAAATATAATAGTATATTAGATTTTTAGTAATTATTTTTCCTATCATGTTACTATCATCATCATTATGATCACTATGTAATAAAATATTACTGTTTTTAAAAAATAAACGGAAGATAATATTGAAAATTAGTTTTTTAATACATGTAATTAATATGAACATATAATATTAATAATATCATTTGTAATAATTTGAAAAAGTATAATGAAATGGTTTGGATAAAGTTGTAATATGGGCATAATATATTTAGTAAATATTTTAAATAAAATTTTAATATACTCAAAATATACACCAATTAGTGTAACCATTATATTGAGGTTATTTATGTTAATAATATTACTTGTATACACATGGAATATGGTTGTTCATATACATTCAAAATATACATTTATAAATATTAGTACACCCAATTATATTCCTTAGAATTCACAAAATACACCTTTAAATATTCATAGGGTTGTGACTAAATTAGTGACATTTGCAACTAATGGGATATAAATTGTTTTGCTTGGATGAACACCAAAATAGTTACAAACTAATTGCAATGTAGTCACAAATATGACCAAAACAATAAATAGTTGCAAAAATGTCCAAATGTAGTTGCAAATAACTAATAGCCGCATGTAGTCGTAAATAGAGTGGTTACATTTTGGCTAGTTTCTATTAGTCAAAGGCTTAAATCACATCTTATCAATTTGCATGGGGTCATTTTTTGGTGTAGGTGACATTAGTTACAAAAACATGGGTGGTGCAACTTAATGTTGAGTTGGTGGCAACTCCCAATGTTTCTTTTCCCGATTCAAAAAGTCAATTATTACACCAAATAGTTTGTGCAATGGCTTGACTCAACGTTGTAGGGTCCAACATTGTGAGAATAAAGTCTTTCACATCACTATGCAATCCAAATTGGAATTGGCTTATTAATGTCGTTTCATCCCATGAAATGTCACAAGCCAACTACCTGAATTTTGACGCATACATTGAAGTTGATTGTGATCCTTGACAAAAGGATCATAACAAAGTACATTCCTTGTCCAAGTTTTTGAATGTGGCATTGAACTTTTCAAAGAATGTATCAAAATCATTGAATAGGGGTGATTAGTGTTCCAACAAAGGTGTGAACCAAGCAACGGTTGTGCTTGACAATAAGGTGTGAACCAAGCAAGGGTTGTACCTAACAATAAGGTGTTAATGAGTCCAACTTGGGTTAAGGTAGTTGGATACTGATGTGGATGAAGTTGGATGATTAAGCATATTTGGTTGACAAAGCTTCATAACTCTGATTGTACACCATCAAATTTATCTAGTAAACTGATTTGTGGCTCTTTTAATTAGGATTGACTTTTGGACATGCATCCCAAAGAGGCCAAACTTTGATTGGTTTACAAGCGAACAACAATGGAACGTTTGATTTTCCTATTTTAAATTCCTAAGGACAACAATAACTTCTTCCTTTAATGAAGACATGATTTCTAAACAAAAGGATTTCAAGAAAAAAAATAATGAAAATAGACTTAATGGGAATTTGTTCAAATTGTCACTAACATGAAAACAAACATGACAACAAGATCTTCACAAGGATAGAACAAGAGCATGCCTATTTCTAAATCCGAATTATGAAACAAATAATACAACAACAAGAATAACACATTTGCAAGAAAATTCATGAAAATTTATTGCAAAAAAATGAAAAATACAAGATGAAATTGTGGTTAGAAGATGTTTTCAAAATTGGTGTTAAACAAACTAAAGGAAATGAAAGTCTTATCTCCTATTTAGACTTCTTGGGGGAGCTAGTTCAATTGACCCTTGACTTAGTTCAAGTGCCAATGGACTAGAAGTCAATTAAGAATGAACTAAAAGTTAATTAATATTGAACTAGAAGTTAACTAAAAATTAACTAGTACTGAAATAAAAATTAATTAAAAGTTAATTGGGGTTAACTGACAATGAACTATGAATTAATTACCAGTGAACTAAAAGCTAATTAATAATGTTTTAAAAATAACCCAAAATCAATTGATAGTGAACTAGAACTAAACTTTGAGTGAATTTAGAATTAACTACAAGTGAACTAAGACTTAAATAAATATGCATCACTAGTGAACTAGATGATGATGCTGACGTTGATGCTAGATAAGATGCTCAACAAGGTGTTGGACAAGGTGCTCAAAATGTCGTTTGTGACACAAATTCCCACTTACAAAATGCTGGCAACCCCATCCCAGAATCTTCCCAAATTGACGCTCTAAACCCTAAACAATAGAACTTTGATAAGAATATAGTTTACAGCCCATAAATTTCCAGCCCATTAATATCCGTTTAAAAAAATCCCAAAAAAATCCTTCAACTTGAAATCATCACTCCAGTAACAATGCCATGGTTCTTTGATTTCTTATGCTCCTAAATTTGTCATCATCTTCCTCTTATATCTCCCTCAATAAATTTATATATCTAGCTCCCATTCCCTCTTATTCACCAAACCAATGAATGTTCATAAGGTGAAATCATCAGGAACTACAAGGCTAGATAACTGAGTAAGCACAATGCTTATGTTACCGTAGTTACTTACACACCAAAATCCATGCATTCCCGTTCCCAAAAAATTCTCATACTCGAACCCCCTTCCACACTCCACCAGAAAGCAAACTAATCTCTTCATGTTTGCGCATTGTCTTTAGAGAACACAATGTCCTAATTTATACACCACCAACCAGCAACCCAACATCACTCCCATGCACTGTCTCCACCAAAAACTTCATAACCTACAAAACAACAAAGACCACCAAAAGCAACTACAAATCCACTAGTTTTCACCAGCACTGGCCCATCTCTCGCAAAGGACCAGTTTCCCATAAACCACAAGATTCCACTAAACCCTAATCCCAAAATAGCCTCCATAACTATCATCAGCAAAGGGTTTCGTGTGACGGTTTTTTAGCGGAAAGTTTATCTCTTTTGCTTTGTGTTTTTTGTCTTTATCCTGAAAGCATGTTCACACGTACACTAACCTCATTACTCCATTTCCACGTCATAGAGGTGTGTCAGAAAGAAAGAAAAGAAGGGGGTAGGGGGTTCACCCTACTATTAGCACCTTGATAGAACGTTTGTGAGAAGAAAAAAATTAGGCTTCAATCTAATTTTTCAAGCTAGATATTTTAGCATTCTTTAAAACTCAGTCACTAGATAACCCAAAACATTAAAATTTTGTGGGCAGCTTTTGAAGCTCATTTGGGCAATCCATAGAACAAATTTGGACTTGGCAATGTCTCCTTGGTGATGGGGAGTTGACAGCTTGGTAACGTTGACTTATCAATGTGGACTAGACAATTGGGCATTGTTGATTTTGCAATTTGGCAAAATGGACTTGGTAACATGTATGACACATTACACATGTTTTTCCAAAACCAATGCTGAAGACCAAAAACCTAAAACCATGAACCCTGAACCATTGAAGTCAACATGGTGATTAGCAAGATATTACTATCACCCTTGGCCATAACCTCAAATCCAGGAAGACTTTGATGGGGTGTGTCACCCTTTACATAATGCCTATAGCCATTACAATCTATGTGATGAGTAGTAGTCATTTTATTTCTCGCTAAATATCATTAGATTGTTAACTTTTTTCTTTCTAAAATGGTGAAAAATTGTATTTTTTTTGGGCAAACACTAAAGGGGGGCAATGAGTTAAATGTCACATTAGGTTCGATGCAATCACAAGACAAAAATGGAAAAAAATTTGAATTTTTTTTACTTTACTTGAACTACAGTACTATCAATGCATGAAGTATCTTTCTTAATTCTTCTTTTCAAGTAAAAATATTGTGGTGCAGTGTTCAGGAATTCCCTTTTCACCCAAGAGATCTAGAGGGTTTGATTCTTTTCTCATTTTCTTCCATTGATGGATGGAAAAAATTCTAACTCCCCCAGCAACTGCATAACTTATCTCCTTAATTCTTTTTCCCCCTTTCTAGCTACTTCGACAGTTTTCACGATCTGTGTTTTGCTTTTGTAAGTATTTTTATGAAAATTGGTTTTTTTGTTTTTAAATTTTATTTATTTTAAAATATAATTATAAAAACACATGCATGTGTTCATTGGGGAAATGACCATTTGCCCCAAGAAACAACCAATATCCTAGGGAAATAATACCCTTCCTCGAGGAAAATGCCCATTTCCCTTGAGGAGCAGCAAGTTCCCAGGGGAAATGCACATGTTTCCTGGGGAGCAACAAGTTCCCCGGGAAAGATGAATGCGTTCCTTGGGAAACACGTGCAATTCCCCCCAGAACTTGTCACTCCCTGGGAAACAAGTGCAATTCCCTCGGGAACTTGTTATTCCCTAAGAAACAAGTGCATTTTCCTCAGGGAACTTTTTGTTCCTTGGGAAACACGTGCAATCCCCTGGGAACTTATTGTTTCCTGTGAAAAATGTGCATTTTCCCGAGGGAACTTGTTGTTTCTTGGCAAAACAAAGAAGTAAAAAAGAAGAAGAAAGAAAATAAACAATTTTCATAAAATACTTACAAGAGCAAAACATGGATTGTGAGAACCCTCATAGTAGTTAGAAAGAGGAAAAAGAATTTAACTTGAAAAAATGAGGAGATAAGATATGAAATTACCTGGGGAGTTAGAATTTTTTTTCCCATCCATCCATGGAAGAAAATAAAAAAGGAATTGAATGCTAGATCTCCTGGGTGAAGAGGGAATTCGTAGCCACTGCACCACAACATTTTTACTTGAAAAAAATGTAAGAAAGATATTTAATCCATTGAGAATAGTTTGAGCATAATCCAAAAAAAAATGTTTTTTTTTGCCATGCTGGGCATTGTCATGTGATTGCATTGAACTTGATGCTGCATATAATTTGTTACACCTGTTTAGTGCTTGGATTTTTTTGGTTTTGCAGTAGCCAGATTTTCAATAAAATTTTCATAAGATTCCTGAGTAAATAGCCATATTTCTGTATTGGGTTCTAGCATGTAGCTAAAATTGTGACAAATGCTTGAACATTTTTACTTTCATATCCTGTTTATAGCCAAATTCTTGCTAATTGTCTTATGGATGATTGCCTAACATATGTAACAAAAATGAAAAAATAATGACTGATAAGGAGGGATGTTACACTTTCAAGCAAGCCGTCTCATTTCTCAATAGCGCTATGTTCAACATCCCTGCTCATGGAAAAATTAATAATCCCACTACATTTTTCAGTTCATGGACTCCAGTAACTGAGAAATTCATATGGAGGTTTTTTTTCCTACCATGCAACTTGCATGCCTAAACCATCCATGTATATCCTTTGATTGTTTGAGTTGAAGCGCTATCAAGAAATGAGAGGGCTTGCTTGAAAAGTTCAGTCAACTACTTTTAATGGTGTGATGGTTTCATTTCAATGCTTAAAATGAAATTCCTATAATTTGTTTTACTTTAATTTCCAAGGCAAATCTAACCTACAGTCAAGCTTTTTCTTCCTCTTCCCAAAGTATACCACTGGAAAGCATTTACAATAACAAATTGATCGTGGAGATAGATAGTCTACATTGCCCATTACCATGTACAACATTGTAGTAGGAAATATTATTGTTATGAATCATTCTTTTTGTTGGGGGTTGTCTCATATACATAGCAGTTTATGGCATATGCAAAGAAATTTTTATTCCATCATGGCATCCCAATTTGCTGTGGACCAAGGCCGCATATTGAAAACTTCATGTTTCCACATGAATTTTTGTGACCAATCACATGTTTAGTGACATCAGTAGGGCGATCTAATAGTATTTTAGATTAAAAATGTAGAGGAATATCAAGTCTTTTCTTAGTGAGACCTCTAAGTGGCCATATTAAGCCCCAAAAATGTAGGATTTAGACTCAGAGGCCCTGCTTGAGTTCCAGCATGGGATATATGTAAACCACTAATTAAAAAAATTCCCCCTCCAAATGCATTGTGAATGGGAATTCATCCTCTCAACAGTAGAGCTAGCATTAATCACATGTATGGTGTGGTATGGTATATTAAGCTTTAATTGGCCCTCATAGCTCTAGGCAAAAAAAAGACTTTCTAGAGTCTAGAGAGGTTTTGAAGCATGTGCCGTTGGTCCATAAGCCACTAGTTAATAAGAAAACCATATACATTGTGGATGGGAATTTATCTCCTCAACATTAGATCTAGCATTAATTGCATGTATGGTACAATTAAGGAAACATTCTTATTGCCACTCCATGGCAAGAAAAAAATTGCCCCCCTCTAAGCTCTGTGGGTGTTTTGTGTATGTGGTATTGCTGCATCAGTGGCCGGTTATTAATTTTAAAATCACCATCCCCCAAACACATTTCATTCCAAATATTGTGGGTAGGAATCCATCCTCTAGACAATAAATCAAGCATTAATTATATGCATGGCACAGGAAAACCATAGTTCTAATTGCCCTTCAATCATGAAAAAGAAATTACCCCTCAAGTTTGGTTTTGCTTTGTAGTCTTTCCAGTTCTACATGAATTTCTGATCATCTGAGAGTGGTCTTGATTTTGTACTGTAAATGTAGGCACTTCATTCTTCAATTCAATCCCTGTGCAATCCCATTATATCTTCACACCCCTTTCCTTGCCCTGCTGTTCAATATTCTTGCAGACACATCAATTGCCAGTAGCAGCATTGCCATAGATGCTTGATAGCAGCAGCACATAACCTGCAGCATTTTCAGGCTCCAATTCAAGTTTTTCATTTATTAACTTGTTCTCCCATCTCCACATTACCATGGGTTCTGCTAGCACCAAGCAAGGCTGTCCATACAACAATGTATGGTTTACAGGGCATTGCCTTGATCATATTCTCTGCTTCCTCTAGATGGCTAGCACAGCCAACACACAGGTGTAATGTTCCAATTTTGCTGAAATTGTATAGTCTGTGACCATTGAAGCATAACAGTGCATGCCTTCGTCCAGCAAACTTGCATGGCTATAAGCTCACAGAAGACAAACAAAAGTGACATTATCTGGCTGTACACCCTCTTCACAGATTTTATCAAAATGTTTAAGAGCTTCCTTACTGTGCCCATGCATGGCACATCCTCCAATTATGGCATTCCAAGAAACCACATTTCGAGATGGCATCTTGTGAACACATTCCAAGCATCTCAATGCTCCCACATTTTGCATACTTGTCACCCAAGTTAATCCCCACAAAAACATCTGACTCCAAACCATGTTGAATGATCTGGTGATGAACACACCTGCTGTCTTCAAGCACAGTCATGCTGGCACATCATGCATTCAGCACACCCACAAAATTAACAGATTTGGCTGCACAGTTTCCTGTTGCATTTGTCAAAATAGTTCCAGCACCTTTTGCCCTTTCCTGCATTTCACATGTCCCAATACCATGACCACAACTTGAAATGGCATCTTATTGAACAATCTCCAAGCATCCTCAATGCTCCCACATTTTACATACATGTCAACCAAGCCAGTCCCCACAAATACATCTGATGCTAAACTGCTCTGAAAGATCTGGCGATGCACACCTGCTGCCTTCAAACACTACCATGCTGGCACATGCATTCAGCACCACCACAAAAGTAATAGAGTTTGGTCATACACATTCCTGTTGCGTTTGTTGAAATAGTTCCAAAGCCTTCTGCTGTTGCCCATTTCACATGTACCAATACCATGACATTCCAAGTGACCATATCTGAAGATGACATCTTATTGAACATTCTCCAAGTATCCTCAATGCTCCCACATTTTGCATACATGTGAAGGTCAAACCAATCCCTACAAATACATCTGAATCCAGTCAACTTTCATTTATCTGTTCATGAACACACCTGACCTCTTCAAGGGTAACCATGCCTGACACATGCATTCAGCACCCCCACAAAATGAGCAGAGTCTGGTTGCACACCCTCCTGCTGCATTTATAGAAATAGTTCCAGTGCCTTCTGCCCCTGCCCACAGTTTCACATGTCCTAATATGATGGCATTCCAAGTGACCACATGTTGAGATGGCATCTTGTTGAACACTCTCCATGCATCATCAATGCTCCCACATTTTGCATATGTGTGCAGGGACATCAGACTTGCAACCACTTTGAATGAGCTGTTCATGAACAAGACTGCCATCTTCAAGTGTTCATAAACCAGCACATGCCTAAACCCCTAACTGTCAGGGCAGGCCATTTTGGTCTGCTTTTCAGTGTTAAAATGGACTGTCGTAACATTTGGGGGTTAGTCACCTTCACAAACTGAATGTGTTATGAATCCCTCCTTCTAGTAGCATATGTTGGAAAAGCTGCATTGCCTTCTCAGGTTCCCCATCCTCCACATATGTTGTAAGCTTCTGATTCTATGCCAAAATGTTCCAGTGCACTGTGCTTGCTGCCATTGCAGCCATCTTTGCTGCCACACATAGTGGGTTTCATTGGTCCTCAAGCCATAGTGCTCCCATACCTTCTTATGTTTGAAATCTGGGGTACCTTTCATTTGTCTACAACCAGGAATCCAGATCAAGCTGATCAGCCATGTACACATCAAAGTCGTAAATAGTATCATAAGAACACAGAAAGCTGCAGTGACCTTCTCCAGCCTATCAAACTACTATCCCACCAGTGCAAAGGACCTGACAAGGATTTCGACCAAATTTAGAACAAGGCAGGATGAAAGCAACAACAAGAAGAACTATGGCTCCTTTGACAAGTGGACTCTGACAGAATGATGTTCAGGGCCCTTCTGTGATCTGTGATCCCACTATTTGCAAATGATCCAAAAAGAACTGCCACAGTTTCTCTCTCTGATCTCCAGGGGGTGCAGAAAAAAAAGGTTTGAAAGCATGTAGTTTGATCAAATAGAAGTTGTGGTGAGGTACTGTGTCGACTTGCATAGAATATGTTTGATCAGTCCACTTGCTTCTGAAGATGTCAGGTCAACATTTATAAGGTCAGCAAACAGAACACACATACTGTGAGAAGAAGAAAGCAGTACACAAACAGAAAGAGGGTTCAGGGTTTTGAACACAAGAAGCATTGTAAACAAGTCTGTGTGAACCATGGTAAGCATTATAAAAAAAGAGGAGGAGCATTGTTTACTAGTGATTCTTGGGGAAATGGAAGTGAAATTTCCAATTTCGACAAAAACATCTTTCAACTGGGATCTTGCAGACTGCATTGTTCATAAAGCTTGAATAGCTTATGGGAAAGTCATACCTTGGAAGGCATATGCAGCAAGTGGCATCTGCACTGAACATTGAGATTGTGGAGCGCTCACACCAGTAAAACAGACTTAGTCAGTGAATACAGCTTGATCATCATCATTTTGGTGCCATGTCCGATGGGCATGGCTGGCACGCAAAATTTCAATCTTCCATTTGACTGCTGATCAAGAAAACTGCAGCAATACCCAGTCTAGGTTTAGACTTGTGCAGGAGTGTGTGAAGTACGAACCTGCTACAACCAAAGTTGTAGAATGTAAATGCTGGCACCAGAACCTGCAACATTAAGCCAGTAAATGTTCGTTGGTTGTAACATCTCCTCAACGTCACCCATCTGCTTATATCCAGGAAACATGATTTATTAAAAAACAATTCTTGGCGATTTTCCTCAAAATTTCGACTGAAATATGTGGCTTCTACCTGTAAAAGGGAAATGCTGCTGAAAAAAACTGGAATTGGCCTAAAACACCCCACGACAAGGTCTCAAGCCGGGGCATTTGTTTATGACATTACCGCGTATTGTTGTTTTCTCTCTCCAGCTCGCTGAAACCGCTTGCTTTTACGCGTCTCCTTCACGCGTATGCGCTTCTTTCTCAAGCTCTTTTTATAGGTCACGGCATTCTCCGTCCCTTCCGAGCTTCTCTTAAGGACATTGTCTTGTTGAAATACTCCCGAATCCCTCCCTTGCTACCTAGAATCGTCTCTTTCTCTTTCTACTTCTCATGTCCACAGTCGCTATCATCTCTTGATTTCACAATGTTTGGAGAATTTTGAAGAACATAACGTTTGTTGAATATGAGAGGCACAAGAGGAGGTTCCTTTAGCCCCTGCCAACGTAGACAGGAGTAAAACTTTTGTCCGAATTTTACCTGGCAGGGTAAAATTATAAATATACACCATATTTCTCTTATATTCTACACTCAGGGTTTTTATCCTCAAATTTGTGAAGTATGTGGGTTGGCCATCTTCACAAGAAGACTTAGCCAAATTTGGCGAAAGGTAAAGAGGGAAGTAGAAAAAGTTGGAATTCTCTTCTTTAAACCAGGGGCTTGTTGGAGCCAGTTCTCAAAATATGGCGATTTCATAATTTTTTCCACTCAAGATGTGGTGTCTTGGGCCCACTTTTTCCAAGAAAAATCCATTGTACCTTTAGCACCTGCTTTTTTCTCTTTCGGCAAGTTGCGAAAATTCGCCACAAAAAAAATTTGGACGCCATAAATTGACAAAAAAATTAAAAAGGCCAAATTTCATTCTAAAAATATTCTAACAAGTACGCGTGCATAAATATTAAAACATATTTTAATAAAAATATTTAAAAGTTTAAATTAATACATACTTTTGAGCTGAAGATACCTTTTAAAAAAAAAAATACCACACAAACGTAAGATACGTAAGCACAAGATGGAAGATATAAAAGACAAAAAATTCATTTTACAAACAGCTTTTATATGCACTCATGAATAAAGATTAAAACATATTAAAAATTGTCGAAAATTGTTATTTTGGTACATGCTTTTTTTAAAGAAATATTGGTAAAACTCCAATGTCGCCAAGCTCAGGATCGGGGTGTTTTCTTTGCGAAATTATTATGAAGTGCGTGGGTTGGCGATCTTTCACAAGAGGAATTAATCAAACTTGGCGAGAGGTAAAAGAGGAAGAAGTTCGGATTCCCCCTAGGGGCTTGTTGCAACCTATTGGCTAAATATGGCGATTTCACACCTTTTTTCCTCATGATGTGGCAATTTGGGCCCATTTTTCTGCTCACGATTCTAAACTTTGGAGACTTTGCAGTACCGAGCTTACAAAGTGGGTAAAGTTTTTATTATGGTAATTTTTAATTTAACAACCAATTTTTACCTTTATTTCAGTACGCATTTTTACTGGGACGTAGCTGCAGCGGCCGTTGCCACCTAGGCGGTCAGCAGCAGCAGCCATGGAGCTCAACAGCCATGCCCCGGGGCTTGAGCGGTGGGCAGCTGCTGAAGCCCCCCATTTGCCTCTCAAAGTGGTGCATGTGTTCGGGGTTTCTGCCTACTCTAGATGGCCAGGGCTGCCAAGAAGGTAGACCATGGCGGTGTAATGTCCAATTTTGCGGAAATCATATAAATTGTGATCAATGAAGTCATAACCGTGCATGCCTTCGTCCACCAAACCTGCATGGCTACAAGCTGACAGAAGACAAACAAAAGTGATATCATTTGGCTGTACACCTACTTTGCACATCCATTCAAAATGTTTAAGAGCTTCCTTACCATGGCTGTGCATGGAACATCCTCCAAGTATGGCATTCCAAGAGACCACATTTCGAGATGGCATCTTGTTGAACGCTCTCCAAGCAGCCTCCATGCTCCCAGATTTGGTATACATGTCAACCAAGCTACTCCCCACAAGGACATCGAACTCCAATCCTCTTTGAATAATCTGCTGATTAACATACCGGCCTTCTTCCAGTGCAACTACACTAGCACATGCATTCATGCATACAAAAGTAATAATGTCTGGCTTGACACATTCCTGTTGCATTTGTTGAAATAGTTCCAGTGACAGAGTTCTCTCTCAGTCAGACAATTCTAGTTTGAACTTTGAACGTTTGAACTTCATCCTGAGGGCACAGATTCTGTTGCAATTTCTCTAAAACCTCCAAAACCCCAGCAACCCAAGAGTGAAGAAAGTATTAGAACAGAATGGCTTTGATGATGAACAATGGCATGGATATCAATGTTGTCTTGTCTACCACTGTCTTCATGTTCTCTCCCAAAGGTAACACATCATCTGCATTGTACCAATTTTATTTGCACATAGCTACTCTCTGAACTGTTCCTTACAACACACATTCATTATTCAGCCAAATTTCTTCCCTACTGTGTCACCAAAGGAATTTTTGGCTATTGAAATTGTGTGTAACTAGGTCTGTAATCAGTTTTAAATAAATAGTAATTTACCACAACCCTTTTGGTTAATATGAGGTGAACCCTAACTAGAATCTTTGGTGATGTGAGAATTTTGGAGACTGTCAGCAGCAAAGTGATCTCAGAAAATGTCAAACTGTTTTCTGATGCTGTAAGTTTGAAGCTTGGTTTGCATCATGTAGTTTTGTCAACTAAATTAGAATGGTAAGGATGATGGTTACGGCCATTTCTGGGGCTGCATATTTCCCACCAACAGTTTGCAATTAGAAAGATCAGCACCTTTGCATAGGGAGAATTTCAACACTGCACTTGTGTAAGCTTTTTGAGACTGAATGCTTGTCATGTGGACAGTCATAGTTTATTCAGGATTGGTTGAGAGAAGTTTGTTATTTTTTCCTGTATGGTCTGATAAAAGTGTTCTCTGTTTACAAGCAGGTCCTATGGTTCCTGAAACCTAGAGAGAGAAACTTTGGCGGAACTTCATTGCAGATCCTCCAAACTGGTGGGATGGCAGGCCAGAATATGTAAATGAACATTTGACTGTAGTCATAGTTCCTTCTTGATTGAGGAATTGAGACATATTTACTGAGTTGTTATGATATCCTGATATGCCTGAGCTATGAGGAAAACAACTTCATGTGGATTAATTGGGTTTACGGGATTCCTGCAACAGTGGAGTGTTCTGCCATGCCTGCATAATTGATCTTCTTGGACATGCCAGTCATTTGTTGGAGGCAGAGGATCTCAACAGTACAATGACCTGCATGCCAGATGCATCTGTGTGGAAGGCATTGCTTGGTGCTCGCAGAATTCATGGTGATTTGGTGATTTGGTGATGGGGCAAATCAAGTTCTTGAAGTGGACTCCAGAAATTTGGCAGGCTATGTGCTGCTATCAAACATCTACCAGATGCACCTGTGTGGAAGGCGTTGCATGGTACTTGCAGAATTTATGGTGCTTTGGTGATGGAAAACACATTGCAAATCAAGTTCTTGAAGTGGACCTCATAGATTTGGCAGGCTATGTGCTGCTATCAAACACCTACCGTGCTGCTGGCAAGTGGGATCTCACTGCAAATGTTCAACAGCAGAGGTCAGAAAGGGGTGTAAAGATTTAATAAGGTGCATACATGTGCAGTAAATGACCAGGACCCTGCTGAGATAAGTGAAATCTAAGCAGAACTCAAAAGACTGTCCATGCAGATGCACGATGCGGGGTATCATGTGCCACAGATATGAAATTCGTTTTGCATGATGTGGAGGAATAAGAAAATTGTTTCATCTGTGTCACCATAGTGAGAAACTGGCCATTGCATTGTGAGAGCCTGCAATGTGTATCCCATCAGTATTGGGACTGCTAACTGGGGCTGTGATGTGTAAGTGGGTCGCTCTCACATCAACACAATTTATGAATGTGAGATGAAATTTTTGGCTATCTCTAATCCTCAGGTTACTAACCCAAATGTTCTGTGATTTTGAAACATGATTGCCTGCAACCTGCCCAAAAAGTTAATGAAGGCTTGAGTTCTTGCCTCTGAGAGTCATGCATAAGTAATTGAATGCTGCCCAAATTTTGTGATAGATAAGTAGAAAGGATTCAAAACTTGCAGGCCACCTAGTTTGAAGGGCTGAGCTTGGATTGGAAAACTGTAATTGGGAATATCCTGAAAGTTTGTCGAAGGCCTGAAACACTACAACTTCAGTGAAAGGCTTGCTGGAACCATACTACCAAACAGGGAGCTACTTAAGCTTAAACCATGTGATTTGATTTCCAATGGAACATTCCTCCTCAATTGGAAGTCGTAAACTTCGAATTTTCATACCTGAAGGATCTCTACTACTTCTTTGAAATCTGAACTAGGGTGTAAGATGGCACTGTGGGCTTACATTTGGTGCTTCAGATACTTGCGTACAATTGTGTACACCAGCAAATCCCCAAAGCACATTAAGCATCGGCATTGCTAGGTTTTTGGCAAGATGCTTTGCCAATTTGGATCTGGAATGGAGGTCCGTATCTTAACATAGATTTTGAAATAGATCACAGAGCTCAGAGCAATTTTCTTTGACCCATGCAACATGGACCAGAGTGTAAATCTATCATGAAGCAAAGCTTTGCTTTCAAGCTGTACGTCTATTTTTCGTTTGGACCTACTGCAACATATTGCAAGCACCATCACAAAGCCCCTTGAGCACTTGTGCAAAATTATGCCGACAAAATAATGGAGGGCAGTCTTACTTTCATGGTAGGCCTGCAAACTTTGGCCAACCATCATTCTCCATGGCCATTGATCTAACCTCGACCAATTTTGGAGGTTCTCAAATTCGAGCCATATCTTAGCTTTGTGCCGTGAGTCTGGCTCATCCAAGGGCAACATAGTCCCATCTACCTGTTCACATGGCAAAAGGTGTTCATTGAAATGAAATGAAAGAATTGCAGACCTCCATTGAGACCATGGACAGGAGACAACATTGCCCCACATTAAGACCATGGACAAGAGACAACATTGCCCCACATTAAGCCATTAATTGGGTGGGGTTTTTGTAGCATGGAGAAAAACATTGCTCCTTCTAGAAGCACAATTTGTACAAAGCTTGGCTTGAGACTAATTAATCTTCTGTAAATGAGTACCTCATATCAGTAATTGAGACTATACTAGTTTATCTTGTATATTTTTTTATGACATGTATAAATATATTGCATGGCTGCATCAACACACCTTACCTTTAGGATAAGGTTGGAAGCACAGGGACCAGAAAATTTATGAGGCTTCACAAAAAGCTTGGTTCCCGATGGTATGTAAACAATTGCTGGCGAGTTTTTCATACCTTGGTCCATGCTTGATGCAAAGCCTGAATACATTGATTTTTCGTCATATTTGAATCAGAAACTTAAGACACAAGCTCATTTGCATGCATACATATCAAGGAGGCAGGATTGAGCAGGGTGTAGTTTGATGCCTCTCATGTTGTTGGACATTAGACAGGTTGCTGCATGCAGAAAAGGATTACCTCCGTGTTGTCAGTTTTTCCATCTCCTTTTGCCCCTTCAGCCATAAAGTTAAACAGTACCCTATCACCTATCAGATGGGCACTGGGTGGACTCAAATCTTTTCCAGGAGCAGGATTCAAACCAAATCCCTAATCCCATCTGGCTTTCGATGTAGCATTGGCAGGAAATTGCAACTACTGTGAGCCTTGGCAGCATATGGTACTGTGCTGCTCAAAATGAAGACTGTGAAGTAAAATCTTACACTTAGCCATTCACTACAACTGCTGGTACTGACTTTCCAATGGAAGAAGGCAGTTTGCATTATGCTCTTGAAGATTTGTAACTGCATGTCAACAGTTTGGCAAGGAGGAGCACCCATGTGCATGTGGCAGAATTCCAGACCTTTTTGGGCGCAAATTGAACAACAAGAAGCCCCAGAGAGAGAACTGTGCAGTTTGGTGTTTCAAATCTTGACTTATTTCACATGAAATTCTCCGATTAGATTGCTACAGTTCTCAAATCTCCTGCACATTGGTCGTTCAAGAGTGCATCCATCATCTGCTGGAAGTAATTTCCTTGGTCCTTGCGATGCTTTTCTGACTTGACCGCTGAAAACATAAACTCCAGGAGTTAAGCTACAAACAACGAGTTTTCAGAGTGCTGCGACGATGGATTCTAACGAGTGGAGATAATTAGTATGCCATGAGAAATATATGGAGATATATATTTCTCCATCGAATATATGAAACAACAGAAGACCTCTGAAGCACAATCAAGTGCAATTGCGATGATTGCTAGGAGGAGGTGAATCTCTAGACGTTCTACCGAAATTGGGGGCAAATGCAGATTATCTCAGAATCATCTTTTTGCAGTGAGAGAGAGTAGGGGATAGCAAGAGGTAGAAAATTAGATTGTTGGGTTGTTTGCTCTGCAACCCCATGAGTATTTGCAGAAGTTGCTGAAGATGAGCGCACTCCAGCACGTCTCTCTCCCGCCTATTCGCCTTCAGTCTCTTACGTCGTGGCTAGGGCGTTTCTTAGAACGTAACGAATTAAATAATACATGCCAAGAATGCCAATGATGCATCTTCTTCTTCTTTTGGTTGTGTTTTTGAAACTCTTGGTCTACTCGCCAAGAATGTTCTGTTTCTGTGAGGTGATATGTGAAGACCACTGATATCTCTGGAATTGATTCCTCTTTATGCTCTCGACCCAGCCAGACAAATTAGATGATATTTGAGAAGCTTTGGCTCCAATCTTAATGCTCCTATTCCATCTGAACCTAATTGTCATTGTCATATGACCTTGTTTGATTTGATTAGAATGGGGCTGGGATTACAGGCATTGTCTGCTGTTGGAAAATTGGTTTGATTTCTGCAATCCCATTTGTTAATGTCTCAAGTTCTGGGGATTATCAACTGTTAACGACTTTTTGTTGTTGTTGTGGTTGTTTCCCTTATGCTCCAAGTGGTCTCTTCTTTAAAAGACTATCAATGTGCTCTTCAGTTATGCTTTAGAGTTCTCCAATTAATTCCATTGACGATGCTCCACTTATTGTGTCATCATTGACTAGAGAGTTGAGATTAGGTATGTCCTGCACTGCATATGCACAGGCACTTATCTTATTAGGTTCACAAAATATTTATGTGGGTTCTTCATATGTGATGGTGGATGTATCTTATGTATTAATATTTGTAGGTACAGGTATGTGAATGACTGGCTTATATGATTTTCTCTGGAAAATAATTATCAACCATGGCTGTTGATCTTGTTTGTGAATTTGGTCTGTTGCTTGTAGGTTTTGCATGAACACAATTTAGGTGTCCATCTTGTTCTTGTAACCCACTTTTTTCTTACCAAGAAGTTGCTTTGTAGATAGCAGATCACTGACTATGGTCTGGCTAAAGATTTTGACTTTGCAGGGTTGTGGTGAAGCCCTTGAACTAAGTCTCACCCTAAGCCCTCATGTTCAGACATGCCAGATGGGCGGATAGAAGTTTCAGCTCTCTGCCATCCATACATGTGAGCAGGGACTGGTTTTTCTGTCTCCCCACCCAGTGTGGCTCAACATTCAGGTAGAACTTAGTGCCAACTGGGCACTGGTGCCTTTTAGTATGTGCATCGAAGGCAGACCTTCCTAATTTGTTGGATTTGTGGTGTTGGTAGCAGACATGCATGAACTTATTCACAAGACTTGAAACCTGAGAATATACTCCTGGTATCATCTGAGTATATCAAAGTCCCCAATTACAAGGTCATCTCATACAATGCTGTTACATGCTATTGCTTGCTGTTGGTCATTCCAGAGGGGAGCCAAGTACTCGAGTTTTCTCATGTTGAGAACTACTCATGCTAATGTTCTTCCATATAAGGGAGTCATGGAAGAATTTAATTTTTTACCTAACGCCTATTTGCTAGCCTGATCATTACTAAAATCCTATAGAAGATACGTGTATAGTAATAAGTATGTGTGTTGATTATGATATTTGTTTTTGCTAATTATAACCAAGCAGTTTGGTCATGGACACTGCACATGTTAACCATTCCAATGTCTGCAGAGACAGAAACTTGTGGCTTGTAATTTTCCCCACCAGGTTTGTGACTTATGATTTGGTTTGAGAACTTCATTGTAGCTTCTTATCAAAGCATCTCCATCTCCTCTCTTATTCAAAGCCATATAGCTGCAGCAGTTTACAAAAGGAGTTGAGATAAGGAACAAAAGGGAAACTGACGATCTGAACCTATTCTTCATGTGCAATATAACAAGAATACAACAAGATTGAGCTTCTGAAAGACCACCACAAAAATGTGCTTTGGCTGTAGATAAATACTGAAAGGCAGAGAACAACCTGCCTTAAAGAAACACCTAATTCACATTAGTTCACAAAATTTCAGGCTACAATTCAAAATATCACCATTTTGTGGACACAAGGGGCATGCTAAATTTTTAGCGGATTAAGGTAGCTGAATAGCAGGGTCGTCCATCTCAAAATGAAGAATTAATTAATTTGGGAATATTCCATTTTGATTTTAGGATATTCCCAAAGATTCATCGTTTTCCTTCTCAAATTTCATTTTCAAAGCCTCATATTTTTCCAGTTTTTTCTTTTGATTTTTACAATTAATTTTGGGCAAACCTGCTATGAAACTACAGTACAGACCCAAGTGAACATGTATTCCTTGCCTGAATGCATGGCCCAATAAAAGCCCTTGCATACTTGGAATATGTAAGTGCCATCATAACAACAACGTAAAGCACAAATCAACAGCATTCACACCTCATATGTTATCTAACAACATCCTATATCGATCCTACGCATGATTGATGGAATTATAGTGGTAAGTAGTAGTGTTGATCAGTTTAGGCTATTAGGTATCGGTTCTTAGTTAATTTGATCTTCAATTACCCTGACTGGAGACGTAGAAAATTACTAGATCTAAAAACTGACCTCCAGTTCTTGGTTTGATCTTCAAGTACCCTGAGTGGAGATGTAGAAAATTACAAGATCTAGAACCTATCCTGAATCATGCAATAGGCTCTAATTGGAAATGAAATGGCGCCTTGAACCAAGCTATGGTACCTTTTCTAATAAGTCCACTTTACCTAGGCAGCCACGTAGGATTTTCTCAAAAAGCAAAGGAAAATGGATTGTTACATTTACTGCACCTAACAACTTTTAATTTGTAAACTTGTGATACCAAATATAGTAGGTATTTGGTATTGTGTGTAATCTAGGTTGAATCAGACTGGTTTTACAAATGACTAGTGTCAAATTTTCTTGGAGAACACCCAAGCTGAAGGTTCATGAATTTGAAGAACAGGTTGTAGGAAGTACACTTGAGGTTTCTATCAAAAAAGAAATTTTATTTTAAAAAATGAAAGGTTGAAACCAAAGCACAAGGTCTTTTCACAGTCAAGAATCAGACACCAGTGGTACACAGAGGTAGGTTCAGTTACCTTTTGAATACATTTATTCTAGTATAAACACAAAGGTCAGCAAAATGAGGTTATCCGTTAACATCCTGTGGCCTTTCCACTCATATGGTCCTTTGGCTTGTAGATGAAAACAGATGATAAAAGTTGCATCAGAGATAATTAATACCACTCATGTGATGAGGATAAATGATGCCTTGGATCTTGCGAGAAGTTTCCAATGTTGATAAAGTGCTTTGAAAAAAAATTCCTTTGTGTTTCAATTGTGCTTCCTCTGATAAACCTACCTAGGCATAGTGCAATTATCTAAGTTGGCAGAGTGGGATATATTCCCAAAATGCTTTATGCAGGTTAAGAACCCTTTGGGCATGACAGGTTCTCACCATTTTGCACTTGGGCTCTGCCCTTGTTCAGGCCAGTGCCTTACCCTAGACATTAATACTATCTCCCATATCTCAATTAGTATGAATGGGTGTTGTAGTGTAACTAACATTATTTCTTGTTAGCTAACATGTTACCACTGAAACCTCATACCAGTTGGTGTTAGCAATGATAGTTAAAACATCCTTAGTTAACACATCCTGATGATCAGATGTGCAAGGACCCCAATGTGTTCAAAATGAAGCCATTTGGTGAAGAGACTTTCATTTTGGATCATCATTGCAAAGTCACATCTTAATATGTTCATCATCAATACACTTGAATCCAGGCTATCCAAGCATGGCAGCCCAAAATGACAATCCTTGTATTGTCATGCTGTCACAGATACGCTGTGAACTGACTGCACAGAATCTTAGTGCAGTGGCCTTTTGTTCACTTCCCCAAGTATGCCTACAGTCTGACAGTAGCCCCCACAAAAAGACATGTTCCAACTCTAGACCACTTCAAAGATCTGTTGGCCAGGTCCAAGAGCTTTGCTACCAGCCCCATGCCCAGCATACACCAAATCAAGTCCGAGAGATGGTGTTGTTGGAGGCGATCTAGCTGCATACTCTCTCAATAGGTACTCCAATCTTTGGAATTCAGCATACATGTTAGCATGTGTTTACTGGCCATGCAGGTGGTGGACTTGCAGTTACTTTCCTAAATCTATGAGTACTCTGGTCTGGTCTAAACATCATTGAGGTCTGATGATGTCCACTTGGTCTTGCAACTGTTTTGTATGATCTGTTCACAGGCATGCCTGCTCCTCTCTTCAAGTTGCTCTATTTCTGGCAAGTGCTTTCAAGAGACTGCACATTATGCAACCATATTTTCTTCAACACTCTGCAAGTGTCCTCTCCACAACAAGAGTTTGCATTCATATCAATGAGCTGGCTAACTGCACCTGGGTACAACAGATTTGCAACTGCTTTGCTTGATCTGTTCAGGAACATATCAGGCCCTTTTCAAATAGCGAGCGACTGAGCACCAGTGAATGATGCCTCAATCCATGCCTTGTATTTGGTGTTTATGGGAAAATAACCATTGTTTAGCTTTTGTGCCCAACCTTGCTATTTTCCAAAGGCCTGCTCCTGTTCCATGAAGGACTGTGCAATTCCCTGGTTTTGTAACAGCCACTGCTCCTCATACCTATGTTTGGTGTTTCAATGGGTTGCCATGGCCACGGGGCAGGCCAATTTGCATAAAATCCAGTGTTTTTTTGTGGCAAATTTCCACAACTAGGCTAGCAATGAAAGGAGGTGCGAAAGGTACAAAGGGCTTTTTTGGAAAAAATGGGCCCACATCACCACATCATGAAGAACAAAAGTCTGAAATCAACATGTTTAGACCATTGGCTCCAATAAGTCACAAGTTTAAAGGGGGAATCCCAACTTTTTCTACTTCCCTCTTTCTGCTTGCCATATTTGGCAACATCCTCTTGTGGAAGATCGCCAACCTACTTCACAAATTTGAATAAACAAAAAAAACCCTGATCTAGACTCTAGTATTAAATTGCAAACCAGTGGGGGAGGGGGCAAGCCATGGTAAGACTAACAGCAACTTAATCACCATGGCTAACTATGAACAGTGGCATGTCTTGCCATACACACTCCAATACAGTCCAAGCAAAAACCTGTTCTTCCAAAAAACCCAAGGATCTTCCCCACATCACTCTTGAATGTTGCATCTCCTGTAGCACCAAAGGGGCCATAGGTTCTAATATTGGTTTTGAATGTGAGGGAAGCAATAACAGTGATAGTGTTTTCTGGTCCTACAGTAGTGTCAGACGACAGATTGAGCGTCTGACCAATGAGTGCAGGTGTTACACCATACGATCCCTGAATTTGCTCCAGATATTCTGAAGGGTAGTCAAACACAACCTAACACACAAAAGTAGAATTAGAGCGCATGCTACTGCAATTATTACACCTGTAGCAACTCAAAATTCAGGAATGGAAATTTGCCAATAATGAAACATTATCCGAACTTGCTAAGGCCTGATCTGCATGTTTCAAATTGAACCTACAGGTTTCAGAACTTTGAACCCTACTTGAAACAGCTTGATTATATTAATTTATCTTATGTTATAGAATTCAGTTTTAACATTGGTACATATTTTTATATTTCATCCAGTTCCCCCACTCACCATCATTTTATATGCATTGATCTGGTATGCAAATGTTGTTGAGCCATGAAATGAAGGATAATATATGTCTAACAATCTGGTGGTATGAGTGATCACAATTGTACTAATTGGTCTTTCATAGCACTCCACTATTGTCATTGAATTGTACAATTTGAGAAATTTACCCTGGTCTCCCGTGCTTGTGGGTCAACGGATGAACCATGACGAGATTGAGTTGATGATTGTCCAGGAATTTTATATTCGACAGTAACACACCAGACAGCTTTATAAATGAGACTGAATCTGATCTGGAGCCCTGTAATGCCTCCTGTTGGAGGGTCAAAGAAGATGTTCCCTCCTGTTCCTCCCCAAGGTCCTTGAATCTGTTGGACGAGTTTTTTAAAATTTCAACCCCACAAATTTGATCCCAAAACATTAATTGATGTAAAGAATACGACCTCAAGTAATGTGTTTGTGAACCAATTCTGGTTAAAGAAACTATATTTATTCAAATAGGTCTTTGAACCAAAAATGCATAAATGAAAGTTTCGTGTGTGACTTCACCTGAACCAGTTCCATAGAAGAAACCCCGAGAAGGGGAGGCTGAACCAGTTCCATAGAGGATGGGTGAGGATCCACCTTTTGCAGCTGGACTTCATCACCTACAAAGAGAAAGACAAAGTCAAACTAAATGGCCCCACTGGGGCACAATGAATTACTGGTTGTGAATGACTTGATGAGTAAGGGACTAGATTATTCAGGGCTAAATTAGCATGCCAGGAATTGTGGGTCAGGTTTTTGGGTAGAACGAAAGATTAGTTATGTCAAGGAAAAACCATATTATTTGGCTTCTTTCTATGGTTTATGTCCTTCCATCTTGTAGAAAAGCTTTAGATGCTCATCATTTGGCACCCATAAGTTCCTCTTCAGCTGTCTACACAAGTTCTTGCATAAGATTTCTGAGTTGACACGAACCTCCTTTGATTGTGAATCATCACAGATCTATTCTAGTTGGTGCTTCAAGTTCTCATAGTTTATCAGCTATCTTAACATGGCTTGGTACATTCTAGGCATTCTGAAGGACCTATCTCTATAGACAAGATGATTTCGTTAGATCCTCCAACTCTGTCTTTTTTCCATGCTTGCTTCTAATATTTGCTTTGCAAGTTCCCCTTTTCAATTCAAATTGCATCTTGATCCTGCAGTTATATTGGCAATTTTAGGGCATTGTGTTTCTTTTCAAAGTTACAAGTTTCAACATGTGAAGAGCCCCAAGACAGAATACCTGAGTTCAGTTTTGAAACCCTAATCAATAGAAAGGGAGTGTAATTACCTCTGAGTAGAAGTCCTTTGATGTATCTCAGTTCTCTGCAGACTTCCCTGAAATTTGGCCTCTCCCTAGGTTCAGACTTCCAACAGCTTTGTATCAAGATAGCCAACCTCCCTGGACAGCTCTCAGGAAGCTGTGGCCGCAGACCATGCTTGGTTATCTGAGTCGGCAGGCTAGGCGTTGTCACGTCTACATAAGGCTCTTCGCTGGTCAGTAACTCGAAGCAGACAATGCCGAAACTGTACACATCTGCTTTGGATGGGTTGAAGGGAGGATGCTCAGCTGCAGACTCATGGTCGATGTCAGCATACTGTGTGATCTTGAACACCTCGGGAGCCATCCATTTCTTAGTGCCAACATCTTGTGTCTGGGTTGTGAATCTGCGTTCAAAATTACTGATCAAGGTCTTAATCTTCGCCACCCCGAAATCGGCGATTTTTAGATTCAGATAGCCCTCTTCGTACTTCAGTTCAGGGGCATCTGCAAGAGGTTTCACTAAAATGTTTAAGGACTTGAGATCACGATGTACCAAGCCTCTTGGGCCTTTCCCATGCAAGTATTTCAAGGCTTCTGCTACTTGCAGCATGAGATTCACTGCTGCAGGGATGGACAGTCTTGGAACCCTATGAAGGAATTTGTAAAGATCCTCAGTCATCAGATCCATGACAAGGGAGAATTTATCAGCTTCCTTATCTTCGGACCAACACATCGTCCTCACCACATTCGGATGACAGAAACGAGCCAGAATATCAGACTCCCTCGTGAAACTCTCGTGCTGAACCCTATGGAAAACCTTCTTCGCATAATTCTCTG
The DNA here is from genome assembly GCA_963920785.1 of Sphagnum contortum. Taxonomy (NCBI): domain Eukaryota; kingdom Viridiplantae; phylum Streptophyta; class Sphagnopsida; order Sphagnales; family Sphagnaceae; genus Sphagnum; species Sphagnum contortum. The sequence continues at coordinate 718,861 of OY987288.1, forward strand.
TTAACCATTTCGTCTCATAAACTTTTCCGAAGGCACCTCCCCCTAACTTTTTCCCCTTCTTTAGATCTCGAGGATCCACTTTCCACAATGAGGGAACTGCCGCAGCCAAATTTTCTACAGTACTCACAGGATCATCTGTTAATGAATTAGCTGCCCACTTATCCAGCTTCTCCAACAACTGTGCAGCAATACATTCGTCATTCTGCAACCTCAGACACACCTCCCTGCTACTGTCACAAACATGGCCTTGCCTGAGGTGCTCCAAGTCCGACCTCAAACTATCTCGGTCTTGGTTTGAAGACCTCTCCAGTTTGAAGAGATCAAATGCACTCAGCTTGCCGTTGCATCCTTCTGGCTCGAAAATCACAGTCTGTCTACCACTAGAAGTACTTGTGTTCCGAGGAACATAGATGCTACACAGTATCGAAGTGCACCATTCTATTTCATATAGGACTTTCGCGAAGTCCTCCAAGTTGTTGCCAGCACGCTGTCTGATGGCTACTAACAACCACTTCTCACCACAACTGTCCTTGATCAGCGACAAGGCATCTGTGACAACTCGATACACTTCTTTGAGCGCTTCCTCGTATCTTTGTTCCAAGCTGCCTGCAGCAGCCGAATCACCACCGGCGAACATCACCTCCAGGGCGTTCAAAATGTCTTGAGTCTGGGCTGCCAGTTTCTCCGCAACAAATTTACACTGGAGTTTATTGAGCTTCAATCGCTGCTGCTCTTGCTGCTGATTTGAATCTCCTGACGTAAGCTCCTTAACTGAGTCTATCGCCGCTCTGGCCAACTGCAAGAACTTCGTCGCCATTTCACTGCCACCCCAGCTTCGCACAGCAACAACACTACAATCACTGAATTAAAAAACCAGCAACAAGAATTTAGTCAAGAATCTTGGAAAACTCAGACCTTACAGAGTCACACTACAATCACTGAATAAAATGATCGGCAGAAATTGCTATGGATGGTAGAGGGTGTATAACATAGCGAAATGCTGTATGTATTATATGGGGACTAGATATATCCATGATATGCTCGGCATTATCAGCTTTTCTTTTTAAAAATGATGGGGCACTGCTCAGACTGTCGGAAAACAATAACAGCACTACTTTTGTACTGAGTGCATTAAAGATCTTTGGCCGATTTAACATTTTCCGTGAACCAGCACCCAAGTTGGCCTGTTTGCTTATGAGCCTTCCTTTCTCAAACGGCATTGTGGCAAGTTGCATAGATCGAGAGATTTCCAGTTAGGGAAGAAACGCCTATGACCAAACGCTGGCTTATGATCAGACACATTCTCTTTCTCATTTTTTTCCATTTTGAGTGATTTCAAACATTACAGGAGCGCCCCTCAAGTTCTGCAAATTATCTGTCAAATCATGTTTTAGGAGCTCTAGTTTTTAGTGACATGCTTTTTCCATATACTATACTCATTTAAATGTTTTTTAATTTTATGACAATTACAGTAGAGGGAAAACAAATTAGAGGGAAAACTGTTTTTTTTTCTTTAAAGTTTCCTGGTTTTTAGTTCATAATTTTTCAAAAGTGCAAATTCTTTTTAGAAATAATTAAAGATTGTTGAGTGTGCTTACTATGGTAACAATATAAGTGGCCCCAATAAAGAATAGAATATACATAAAAACACCTATCACCAAACATTTAAGTTAAAGTTACTTGTTATTTCAGGGGAAGAGCTTTTTTGCTTATGGTGTCTAAACAAAGAAATGAAGCCTTATTCTTAACACATCCAAAGTGTCAAAATTCATCAAGAATGGATAAAAAATGAGAAAGTTATGACCTTGAATTGAGCAGGTCTCAAGTTCATGTGGTGTTGTTTCCTTGTCATTAATTGTAGAATCACATTGGGAACCATATGATGTTGTTTCCTTATGATTTTGTTTCTTTTGATTATTTGGAGAACCTTGTGGTGCATAAGTTTTAGAAAGTTTCTTGATTAGTTTCCTTTTGGTTAATATTTAAGGAAATGTTTGTGACCTTGAAAAACACCTTCATTTGTATAAAGTTATGGTATGAATACAAAATTTGTGAGAATGGAAGTTTTGGATTTTGAAAAGCTTTTGGTTTTGAATAGTTTTGATGTTGTTTGTGTGTAATTCATGGTAAGAGAATGGTAAAACTTACATAGCTAATAGAAGAATGGAAGGATAATTTTACAATCAAGAACATAAATTTCATAACTATGTAATAATCATACATAGTTTCAGTCTTAAACATGTTCGTGTTGCACAGGCCCAAGTGAGCCAACACCCACCAGAGCACCATGTTCCACTGGATGCCCATTATGACTGAGTTATAGATGAACCTCAATTGAGTTAATGTCTAGTTTCGCCTTGGTAATCCATTTTGGAAGAAGTAGGTCGTCTATTTATAGGTAGATATGTATGAAAATAGGTGATTACTAGGTAAATAAATAGTTTATATAGAGACCATGACTCTTTTTACTCCCTACCTACTGACAACCCACTTGAGGTGCAACTGAGGTAACCACCATGGTTAATTAGAGAACTGAATCCCAACAGAAAATTGTTTCTCAACTAATTGTCATCCATGGCGCTTGCAGGATGCGGGTTCACTCAGGCCAAAAAGAGGCGCAGTGCCGGTCCAGTCCTTGTAATATTTTTTTAAGGTCAACCAGTGTTTGTTTTTAGGAATTACAATAGTCTCTCACTTAAATACGCACCCGTTTAAGTACGCATCCCAGTTAAGTACGCATTTTGTGGCAAAAAATTTAGGGTTCAAGATTTATTAGTTAAACACTAGTCTGTAGACCCATTTTGTCAGAAGAAAGGATTGTGTGCAACCTCCTAATTGAATAAATAATAAGTACCCCCAATTTATAATGGGGGTATTAGTCAAGGTTGAAAATGGTGCCAAAAAGTTTTGGGAATAGAAGTTTCATGCAGCCAATGGGAAGGCTTAGCCAACACTCAAGGTGTCTTGTTTTTTTCTTTTAAGTTTTTGGGGGGAGGGCGGGAGGGAAAGAGGAAGATTTTTTTCATTTTCCCTTTGTTCCAACAGGTTCCCAATGTGTTCCCTATGGGTTTTCTTTTAAGTTTTGGGGGTAAGGGGTGGGGGGGGGGGGGGAGAGGAAGATTTTTTTCATTTTTCCTTTGTTCCAATAGGTTTCCAATGTGTTCCCCATGGGTTTTCTTTTAAGTTTTGGGGGGGAAGGGGGGGGAAGAAGAAGATTTTTTTCATTTTTCCTTTGTTCCAACAGGTTCCCAATGTGTTCCCCATGGGTTTTCTTGTAAATTTTGGCGGGGAAGGGGAGGGGAAGAAGAAGATTTTTTTCATTTTTTCTTTGTTCCAACACGTTCCCAATGTGTTCCCCATGGGTTTTCTTTTAAGTTTTGGGGGGGGAGGGGGGGAAGAAGAAGATTTTTTTCATTTTTTCTTTGTTCAACAGGTCCCCAATGTGTTCCCCATGGGTGTTCCCAATCGCACCTTGCTTTAATCTCATATGTTTTGCTCAAAGTCCTCCCCTTCTCACATATATTGGTGGGCCAAAGGGGGAGGCACTCCATCTGTCCATAGAATCTTCAATTTTTGTGAACCTTCATAGTTTCAATTTGTTTTTGCCGAGGCCAATCAAATTCAATAAAAAAAAGTTGGACTTGTGAGAGGTTAAGGTCAGGCCAAAAAGGGTGATAAACTTTTTTGGGAGGAAAAATTTCATGCAGGCAATGGGAAGGCCCAAGCACACACTGAATGTGCCTTGCATTTTTTCCTTTAAAGTTTGGGGGGCGGGGGATTTGGAGGAGGATATTTTTCAGTTTTCCCCGGTTCCCATTATGTTGACCATCCCACCATCCGCTCACTTTGACTGGGGCCTCAATGGAAGGGGGGGGGGGAGCTCCAGCCAATCCTGAATTACCGCATCAAGCACGTGGACACCATTTTTTTATATAAATAGATGTCATGAATCTAAAGTACGCACCTACCAACTAAGTACGCACAAACCGCACAGGTTCAAGTTGCGTACTTAAGCGAGAGACTACTGTACTCCATCATGCAGGAAGTTTCATTGCCTCAAATTAGATTCGTCGGAGCATGAGATGCGCGGCCTCCTGTGAGTTGCCCTGATTACATGGTCAACAGCATGGTAAGATTTGTTTCGGAACCATGTTGCATGAGCTAAGTGTATTGTTTCACATTGGCCTATTTTTTCAATGGCAAAATTTGTCAAAAAGGCAAAGTTTGAAATTTTGGGAAATGGAAAAAATCATGGAAAAAGGAAAAAGGGGGAAAAAGGAATTAAATATGAGGCAGGGTTTTACTTATTGTAAAGGTTTTGAAAATGGGAATGCCTGACCATATTTTTCTCTCTTCTTTCCATGACGCCTGCAGGGTATCAAGGGGAAAAAAGGAAATTTAATATGATGCAGGGTTTTACTTAGTGTAAAGGTTTAGAAAAAGGGCATGCCTGAACTTATTTTTCTCTTTGAAAAAAATGCCTGTGAAAAAAAATATGACGCAGGGCTTTACTTTCCTATAAGCGCCTGTAAGCTTGACCTACGACTTTCTGCATGCAGCCCCTTGTTAATGCAACTACAGAGTCCTACTTAAATCCTTTTCACTTTTCCAGCCACGTGAAAGAGGTTTTGATTGAAATGCGAACCATGTACCCCAGGCCTCATTAATTTGTAGATATCTACAAACTATACAAACTAGCTTAGTTTGTAGACACCGCCACTATTGGTTTGTAGACGGTCAATTTTAAGTCGTGGTAGCCTCACAATCTGCTGCCAGCAATTGCTCCATCCACCAGAATTCTCTCTGTTTTCTGTAAGAATCGTGAAACTAGACCACATACATATTCACAGCTGATTCATGATGATACAAAAGAAAACCTCTGCTTCCCCACATGATGATTGTGATACGTCCCTCTTGCATGCTCCAAAGCTGAAAAACAAAAATACAAAACTTCCTCTCCAGCATGTCATTCTCTATGCTCTAAGAGGATTCTTGGGCTTAAATTCCAAGAAATAAGAAAAAAATTCCCCACCAAGTTCAAGATCCTCACAATAGTTCAGAAGTCGTAAGGCATGAGTCACTACATTGGTATCTGGAAACTGAGAATAATACTGACTGCAGATGAGGAACAACCCTGAGGAGAAGAAGCATAATTCCCTAAGCCCTTGTGGGAGGAAGAGAAGCTCTTGCAGTTCCAGTTCTCTTAGTTCATTGCGTTGAGGTCTTGATAGAACGAGGATTGACCACCAAGCTGTGACTGCTCTCCAACCCTGCAGCGCCTCATGAGGTCATCCGTGCCTGCTGGCGCACTCCGCGCGCTGTGGCGGTTCTTTATGAGACAAAAAATTAATTTGTAGATTCGCCGACGGGTCATTTGTAGATATCGTCCTCTATTTTTAGCAAATCTACAAACTAATGAGGCCTGATGTACCCTGAATCCCCACTTAGTTGATCAGTAGGGGGTGAAAGAAGATTTTGGAGATGGCTCTGGAGTCCCTAGACATAGTGTTGAATTGTGACCCCTCCCGCCCCTCCCTCCCTAGTTGTTTTGGGTCAAAAATGGATTGTTTGAGTTGCTAAGAATTGCTGATCAGAGTTCCATATACCCAACCCTTGCCATATCTTTCGAGGAAAAGGTGGTACCCACCCAACATGACTCTGTAAAGCTTGCTCAATAAACACCCTCCTCAAACCCACACTTCAACCCACAATAAGCCTCAGGTTGAATGGGATGCCCAGTAGAGGTTCTGCCATTTGCAGGCTACTGTAGCCATCCCCTAGTGTAATAGGATTCCTAGATTTTTTATTTCTATATTTGTCTCATGACTAAATCCTCTTGTGGCAGATCACCACTTTTGGAGCAAAGTAAAAAATCCTGAAAAAAAATTCAATATATATGTATACACACATAAACAAAGCATTAAAGTTACAATTTAATCCAAAACTGCAATAGAAGGAAAAAATAAAGTAAAGAGATACCTTATGAACACATTAACAAGGATAAATCTTTGAGATAAATGAAGTTATAAAATAATTGGCATTTTTTCACCCACTTATGGGGTTTTAAGTTCTAGACTTCAAACTAATTGTTAACTATGTTTTATGGGCAATGTTTTTGAAGATCACCTATTTGTCACAGTAAAGTCCAAGCTTGCAAAGCACTACTCATGAATGATGAGTTAAATGTAGTACTGCTTTCAAAGAAAATTCCATGCATGCCCATAGGTTTGCATAGTGAAATTTTTTAATTTTTAAAAAATTGGTCTCGTAATTATGATAATTGTGTTAAATATCATTGGGCTAGTTATAAGAAGCAATGTGACACATTGAATGACCACTTCCACTTTCATCCATGAAGGTTATGTTTGCATGGGCAATTGAACTCAAGTCCTCATGGAACCATAAGACGAACCCAAGTTTCTAGGGAAAATTTCTGTGGTTCCATGGGAAATGGGGCCAAGTTCTCAAGGAACCATGGTTCCCAACTCAAATCGCCCTAAGTAGTGGATACTTTTCATCCATAGTATGAAAACTTTTTATCAAATTTTCAGTCAATATGCAACTTATCATCCATAGTATGCAAATGTTTTAATATCAACTTTTCATCCATATTCAATAAAAATTTCAACATTTCATTGTGAGATGGATGAAAATTTACACAATGGATGAAGAGATGAAAAACTTCATGTGACAACTTTTGCACACTTTCCTGAAGCAACCTGGTCAAGGGGCTTCCAAGTCCTCCCTCCTCAAGGAAGTTTCAACTCCTTTTTTTTCCTGTGACAACGAGCTTCAGGAAATTGCTTGATGATTACATCTTTTTTTCATCCATCCATAAAAATAAATTAAAAATAGGATTAAAAAAACCTAAACCTTTGGGCTGAAGATAGAACTTTTAAACTATGCATCACATTTTTTCTATTGAAAAAATTTGGCAAGAAAATACTTAAATGATTAATCATAATTTGGCTGCAATAAAAAAAAATCTAAATAAATGTAATTTTCCTATTGTGCACTATCTTGCACATGCATTGAGCTCAGTGTCACATTTAATTTGTGACTCCTATTTAGTGCTTGTTGTAAGTACCACATATAGTAAAACTTTTATCAAAGATAATGAATTGAATGTTTATTGAAGCTTATGCTGCATCACTAATGCCATACAATTATGTTGTTATCATCCACAGTTGTGACAAATGACTCAACTAGTACATAGTTTAATGGTGTATTCACACTTGATGTTAAATCAGTGTTAAATAAGAATCTAGGTGGCATCCTAGGTGGCACCCATTGTTAAATGGGCCATAGCTTCATGTTAAGTGAATATTAGCTTAACATAAAATTTTCATGGTAATTATGTTTAAGTCCCTAATGACTAGCATGGTGTTGAGGGATTCAACCTTTGAGTCCTTAACACCAAGAGTGAATGCACCTTCAGGTTGCTAAAACTCTTATAGACTTCTAGTTACTTTTTGGCAAATCTTGTGTGTAAGGATCATAGATTTGTCCTCATGTTTGCCAAGGATTTCAAACATACAAGCACAATCCCATAGTTCCTGCTCATGCCATTAGCCTGGGCCAAAAATGGCAGTGAACACAAGTACGCAAAAACAAACTTCTTGCAGCCCATGCCCAACCAAGGTGCCCATGCTATTTTTTTTTGGGAGATTGCGGTTGTTGGATTTTTGTTGTTCTCAATGTGTTCCCATGAAATTCTCACCATGCTCCCATCAAGTTTTCAATGCGTTTTCAATATGTTCCTCAAGTTTTTTTGTGGGTTCCACAATCTGTTCCCAATAGCTCCTCACTTAAACCCAAATCCTTTGCCCTAAGTTCTACTCTTGCAGCTCAAATGAGGGATTACAACATATTCATTTTGAGAATGTTGAAAGATTGATTTTATTTTTGTATGATGGGCAAATGAAAGCAATGATTATTTTTTAGTGAAAATTTGCCATTTTGCTGTTAAAAAAAAGTCCCAACATGGTTAAAGGAACTTTTTGGAAATTAAAAGCTAGGACACTTTGAAAGAAAAAGTTATGAAATAGTCAAATTTTTGGAGGATTTGGGGAGATTTCTACCATCTTTGCAATTTCCATTTTTAACTGGTTGAAACTCCTTAGCTCTTCTCTAGAAATTTATATATATATATATTTTTTTTATTTTTTTTTATTTAGTTTATTTTTTTTTTTTTAAATTTTGTGCACAAAGAGACTTTCAATAGTGTTAGACACCATCTTAGTTAATCAGGGTAGCAATTAGCACTATTAGTCATCGCAATAGTTAATTTGAACTCATTGTATAAAACAATGAATTGGTTTTAAGTTAAGCACCACCCATGATCATCAAGATGCACACTCTTGATCTTTGGTATATGATAAGTTACCCACCTATAAATCATTTACATTGAATCTTACATGGTATTAAAATGGGAGTTCCTTACAATTGTTACTTTTTTTTGTTCTCTCATAGTGAATTGTGTGTAATTGAACAAGTTTATGTTTTGTGTAATGGATATTTGTGTTTGTTGCCGGTACATTGTCTTAAACTAATTTTTTGTGTTGTGTTTTGAATGGAAAATTTGTTGTTAATTTTTATCTTGTTTTTTTATTTAAGTGATTTGAAGCAATTTTTTCTTTATGAAGAGGAAACAACCTTTCACCATGACTTGAGCAAATAAACTTGTAGGATCCACCAATTATATTGTGTGGAAGGTCAAAATAAAAGACATTTTTGTTTAATTACAACCATGGTTGCATTTCAATATGTATTGAGTTCAACAATTGCAATTCCATCCATAACAACACCCCCTTCCAAGATGAAAAGGACTATGCATTTGTACTATGATTTTTTCAAAAATAAAATTATATCATATATTACTTATCAAGATGATCTTTTGGAAAATTTTACAAAATATTCTCAAGACCAAGAACAATGCTTGAACATTGTATTTGTTGAGCAAGGTCCAAACTTTCAATTGCTAAATTTGTGCTCAACGTGAAACAAGTGATCACACTTTTAAATATGGCTACAAATATTGTGATAGAAAATACTACAATGCACATCATGTTGAACACATTTCTTGCTAGCTATAAGAGTTTCGTGTAATCAATCGTCAAACAAGAGAATTTACCCACTTTTGATTAATTAATGGGAAAGTTTTTGCATGAGGAACAACATAGAGAAGCAAAGTTTGAAAAAACCATGTATGAAACACTCCACATGAATAGTGGGAGATCTTGAAGCATTTATGGAAGACAAAATCATATGATCCACAAACTAAGGCTTTTACCAACAACATTCAAGGTAACCATCCACAAAACCTAAATAAATGTTTTGACAATTTCAAACAAGAAACATTTTGTCACAATTATGGGGAATGAAACTACTAGTAAAGGGAATGTACATGCCCACAAGGACATGCAACACAGAAATTGAAAGTTTAACAATGTGCAAATTGCATGGAAGAAACTCAAACATTGTAAGAGAATTAATTTGAAGTTGAAAATGAACTAAAGGAAAGTGCACTTGATGTTTTTGACATGGCATTCATGAAGGTGTCTAAAGAGAACAAATGTTTTTTATCTAACATTATTGGTGGTTGACATTGGAAAGGAATCCACTTGGTACTTGGATTTAAAAACTTTAATGCACATGACAAGAAACCCTCACATATTTAACGTGGTGAAAAAAGATTCTAACTTTACAATTATCAAGTTAACAATAGGCCACTCTAATGCAATCAAAGCAAATGGAAATGAGTTATTTCCACATGTTTTTAGGCCACATCAAATTGAGGATGTCCTTTATGTAGTAGGAGTAATTAAGAATATAATTTTGAATAGAGCAATAACTAACAAGGGATGTTAGGTGATGTTTCAACCATCAAAGTGTTGGGTGACAAATTTGAGGAAGTTGGTTGCAACTAAGGTACTAAAGGGTGTAAACAAATTATATAAATTATAGAGAACAAAACAACACAATACCAACATACTAACTACATTTGCGACTTTTACTCAAATAGTGTTGTGACACGAGAGGTGGGCATTTAATTTATGAAGTTTTAAATTTTTTTTCAAGAGGAAAAGTGGCTAGGATGCCAATCTTGACAATTACAAATAACGTTTGTAATAGTTGTACCAAAGGAAAATATGTGAAGCATGAAGTGCCAAAACAAAACAACACATGTAATTGAAAAGAATGCCTTCATTCAATTAGATTTATGTGGACAATTGTCACATGCATCACTAAGAGGTTCATGGTATGGAATTTCATTTAATGATAACATGAGTACAAAACTTGGGTCCATTTTTTAAGGTAGAAAAGTTAATCCTTTCAAAAGTTCAAATCTTTCAAGCAATCAATGGAAGTTACAACTAGCATGAATATCAAATCCTTTAAGATAAACAAAAGTAGAAGTTAATGTTTAGAAAATCCAAAAACTTTTATGGGCAAGACGGAATTTCAGAAAAAATCATTATAATGAATTCTCCTCATCAAAATGGTGTAGTTTAGCAAAACAATTGAACTATCATGGTAAGTTAGATGTCTTGTTCTTGAAAGCTACATTCCTATGTATTTGTGGCCAAAAAGAATTAACACTACAACCTACTTCATTAACGTTAGTCCTAGTGGGCAAATGCACACTACACTAAACCAAAATGAGTGAATAAAAATCCATTTTTACAATCCAAATCTAGTCATTTTTCAAAAAAAACATTTAAATGATAAAAGGTTCACATATAAATTCATCATATGGATGTGAAAATAAAACCATTTTTAATCAAGTATATTGCATTGATATACCCATCAAGCAAGCAAAATGAAAAATAAATATTTTTAATTTTTTCACTTAATTTGAATTTGTATTTTCAAAATAGTTGTTCCAATTTAAGCTTTCAATGTATAAATTTCACTAGTAAGATAAATCGGTGTAATGAATTGAAACATTAACAACCATCTATTGGTAGGAACTATAAAACACATTCATATTTATAATTATGAAATTCTTTCCTTACAATATTTAACATGTTGTTACTAATCTTTAGATCCCTATTAACCAAGTTTTAAGCTTAAACAATTCTTTTTCAAAAAGTCAAATTATAAGCAAGAAGCTTTTGATATTATATGAAATCTCATGGGTAAAAATATGTTAACGCCAATTGAGTTAAGCATACATCAACTTTTTGAATCATATTGAACAACCAAAAAGCTTATCATATGTATAATTATTTTAACAAATTGATGGTAAATTTAAATGGACATTTGATCAAATTGAATTTCAACATAACTTTATAATATATTAATATAAAATATAAAGGAAATTTCAACAATGTCTTGAAACCAAATAAAATATATGTTCATGTAATCCTCATCTTAAAATACACCCAAGTTCAAACTTTTAACAATGTGACTTTGAAAAAGATTTTATTCCATAAAACATTTAAATAATAAACTCATTTTATCGATTGCATTTCATTTTATGATTTATAGACACATTGATAAAAAATGTACAATTCTAACATCTTGGAAAATGTTATCATGATGGCATAATTAACAACATAACTATGCCATCAAAGTTCATTATTTAATTCCAATGTGTAAGCACATAAATCCTTTCAATTCTTGCACCCAAAATTCAAATACGTATATTAGGTGACGCTGTATTTAGCCATTTAAAATTGTGGATTTCACATAAATTAGATGTGTCTTCATTCCTTACCCTTTATTGGTTTCAAACAAGATAATCCATAGAACAAAGGGTGAATGTATGGTTGAGTGGACAAAAAAAAAAGCAAAATTAAAAATTCTATATAATTATTTGGGAAACATTTTTTTTATATTTTTCAAAGCTTAAAATGACAAGGTAGTTGGGCAACTATAATTTATTGAGTTCAAATGACTCCCAAATCTACCATAAAATATTTTGTTCATCATGACATGGACTTTGGAAATAATCCATTGTTTTCATTCACAAGAAATGTCCATAGATAATAACATATAAATGACATGGTGTGAAACCTTTAAATGTTTTTTAAAATTTATGTATTATCTAATTAAATTGGAGTCCTTAACACCCATAATCTTAACAATTTCACTATTTGAAATCCATATATATTTATTTTATCAATTATCACATCAATAAAGTTCTATTTAAATTTTCATACTTATTAAAATTACATATGTTCCTAAATTAATAACTCCAATTATAAAACAAAAATTTGCCCCCATTACAATTACACCCACAATATATAAATGTCATTGTGACACCCATATTGGTCCAATGTAGTTTGCATTGCCCTAAACAAAACATTGCAAAATTAATATTAATTTTACAATGTAATTAAATAGTTGAACCTAAGGAAATTAAATAGGAAGAGCTTCTAATATGCCCTTCTTTAACCCTTCTTTCTTGTGTCTATCACAAATCCACCGAATCAAAGGACCTTGGTTTCCACATTTTATTCCATGGTAATGAACCCTACTCAAACCAAATGACTTAGATATGTTTTGTTTTTCTAGGAAGTCAACAAGCCATTGCTCAGCACCATGTTTTTGGTCTCTCAATGCAACTTCCTTCTCTATCATATTTGCTTTTGGGCCTTGAAGTGGGTCATTTTGAGAGCTTCCATCAATACCCCAATTGGGTAGGTAATCACTAAGGCTTTGTGTGTCAAGTGCTAGTGCTAAACCTTTTCCAACATTAGGTACCATGTCACCAATTCTGGCAACAATATGGGCACCTACTTTCAACAAAAGGGAAAAGATGTTAAGACCGATAACAAGATAAGGGACAATTTGTTGTGCTCTTGCTAACAACATTGTGATTTCACAACCATGTTGTTCATCCACAACATGAATGCCTTCAACATGTTCGCACAAAAGATGAAGATTGAATGTTTTAATCCCAGGTAACATCTTTACAAGAAGTTTACGTTGAAGCTTTGCACCTGTGGTTGTGAAATAAACATTACATGGAACTTGTCGTTTTTGTAATTCCAAAGGCAAGTTTATGATGTTGTCCAAGTTCATTGCCAACATGTCATGTAGGTTCTTTTCCATGGATCTTGTTCTATGCATCAATCTCTCCTCCATTGAATGTAATGCTGGAACCATCTTGTCATGAAGTAATTGAGGCATTTCATTAAGTTTTTCAAGAATACGTTGATGAAATGATCCTTTTGACTATAAGTCAACATTCTTGTGAATGGAGTTCTTACATCCCATTGTAATTCCACTTTGAGAACCTTGTGGATCTTCATAATCTTCATCCTTGGTGGTTGGAAAAGCATTGAAATGAACTTCAAGTTCCATGAGTTCATTTTGTCGTCTTTGCAAAACCTCTTGGGTATCCTTTTCACCCAAAAGGGACATTGCCGAACCTTCCATGCTTTCTCCAAGGTAATCATCACTCCCTTCAGACACTTTTCGCACTTGTGGCTATGGATTTTCATATTTCGGGTCAAGGTTTGCTCCCCATAGCTCTTGTTTCAAGTCCTCCAACAATAATGCTTGATCCTTTCTGTGTTTGCACAATAGAAGGTTTTCCACAGCCTTCGGCCTCAAAACCCCACGCACGAGTGAAACCCCTTGGCAACCTTGAACACTACTACACACTTGTTGAATTTTGGTCAAAACATGATCATTGATGAGTTGAAGGGTTTCCGATGGGGTTTTGCATGATTTCACCAATATGTCAATGAAAAGCGGACTTGCCATTTGATCACCACTTAATTCCACAAAGATTTCCAAACCATTTAGGAAAATCTTAATAAGATTTTTTTCATTTGTGCAAGGTGGATGGAATGGCAAATTCATAAAATGTTTGTGTAATGTCACCTGCACATAAACATTAAATGTATCAAACTTTTAGTACATGGATATACGAAATAAGAACAAAACAAATGTATTTACATTATGAAAAAATCATGTCTATTGCAACTACGTTATTTAATTTTAATCTAGTTTAATTAGACACTTTTTAGTTGTAATTTCATTATATCAAACATTTTTTTATTGCAATAGATGCAATTTCCTCATAATGTATATGTTTCATACCATGGGAAAAAATCTTCGTAACACATTACATTGTTGGATCATCATCAAATGTCACATTATATATATATATGAAAAGAATTATATTTACCTGAACTCGTGGAAAGAATCCTGGGGTCAACGTTGTGAGTTCTTGGTCGCTACATTGCAACCTACGACCAATGTAAATATTTCAGAATCTTGTGGAAATTTGAATGTCCATTGCAAACGTCTTTCTCCTTTTGCAACATCTTCATGAAACTCGAATATGGTGGGGACAAATATGAGCCTTTGTCCATGGTCTGTCCCTTGAGGCTCTATTTCATATGCTAAATGAACAATATCCTTCAATGACAAATTGAGAAGATGTTCAATTTCTTGAATCCCACCCCAACCATCTTCAAAAGTTGTTTTCAAATTGAACTTTTCAACATGCCCTTGAAGTTTGATCAAATGGCCCATCACCTCATGGCAAAACCAACTCGGATTCACCACCACAAAATCTTCTTCCTTGAAATAGATCATTTCACCAGCATCATGCAAAAACATGGCCATTGCTACGTGTGGTTGCGGCTTTTCAAATTCTTGTTCAACCACCAATTGTCGCAAGTATGGTTCTTTCTTGTCAATAATCTCCTTCTCAAAAGTTTCCTTTGTAACAATGGGTTGGTTTGGATGATGTTTATTCCACTCAGACAAGCCATGTTGCACATTCATGCATGTTCTATAAACTTTCACCATCTTCTTCAAAATATCCCTGCAAGTGTTGGTCACTTTAGTTGTCACATCCCTTGCTTCTTGAGAAGAATGTGCATTGATCAAATAGCATGTAGAAGATAAATTGATAAAAGCAGCAAATTTGGCTTTCAAATTGCGTAGATGATCTTCCATGAGACTTCTGTGCGTAAATTTTTTGTCGCCATGTGTCATGACAACCATCACTTGTGGTGGAGAAATTGATGACCTCATTGTGTTGGATGAAATGAATCTCAACCAATAACAAATTTCATCCTTGATCTTTTCAAGATCCTTTTGTTCTTTAGAACCGTTTTTGAACGGATTACACACCAAAAGGAAAAAAGACACATTCCCTTCAATGTTCAAATTTGGGATCATTGTATCATGAAAGGCATGATATTCCTCTTGGCCAACAAGATCCCATATAGAGATTTTTTGGTCATCATGATCAAGGAGGACCTTGATTTGTATCCCTCGTGTCCTTTTGGCCCATTCATTTGGATCATTGAAACAAAGCCCCAAAGGTTTGTTCAATTCAATGAACTCCACCAATGGAGTGATCACTTTTACTTGGAGTCCCTTTGCAAGGCTCCTAACCATTGACCTCCTTAATGTAGTTTTGCTTGCATGTACATGATCGTCACATGCTTTTAACCCTTACACTTTAGTGGACAAATTTGAAAACATGATCATATGTAATATAATTACCTTAAATCATATGGAAATTTTTATGTTCACATTACAAATATTTTGTAATAACAAAGTACAAATTTTGTACTTGTTCATACGGAATGTTGTAAATGGAAAAATAGATTTTGTGGTTATAAATTTGGCAACATGCTTAACGTATTTATGTGAAATAAATGTATTAATGAACATATTTATGACTAGTTCAACCAAAGTTCCATAATTTAATTCAACATTATGCACAATAAATACAAACGTTTTAATGCAAAATTTTCAAATTTAAACACATTGTTTATTACATTAATTTTCATTTTGTGTCAAAATTTTGTTTTATCTTTCCAACATACATATTTGATGTACAATTTTTTTTCATAATTTCATGTAAAAATAATTGGCAATCTATAAAAATATTTCATAAATTGGATGAATAAGTTTTTCCGAAAATGTGTGTGCCTTTGTTTGTGTCAGGTCATAACAAATAGATAAAATCTCTTACCTGCGTATGCATCACCACATAAGAATACTCTTGCAAACTTTGCTTGAGTTCGAGGCATCGCTTTCACCACTGCCATATAATCACCTGCATTGCTTGCCAATTTTGCGTTCACTTGTGCAACATGTCCAGCCCCTTCCAATGGAGTGCCAGTGAAATCAATTTCTTTCAACCAAGGATTGATTCGTAGAAGGTCCATGACCTTGGCCAAGACATCATCCCCTCTAACACCCTTACAGTCCGCTAGGTGAAGGGTGTGAAGAGTTTCATTTTTCTCCAATGACTCCAGAATGGTGCACACATCCAATGGTTCTAAACTATTGTCAATAGCAATCGTGATATGTGTTATCGAGTCATTCGTGAGCAACATTTGAGCAACATTTTTTGCTCCTTCTCGTCCCATCCTTGTGTTAAGAAGGCGAAGTTGTTTAATTGATTTGTTAAGGAGCTGCTTCCCATCATCACAAGTGAGGGGCTGAAGTAACACTTTTAATGTGTCACCATCCGCACCATATTTGGGCCATAGCGTCAAATTCTCCAAGGTTGAATTCACTCCCAACATCAACCCTACGGAAGCCGCTTCAATCGCATCGATTGGACGAAGATCTAAAGTTTTAATGCTGTGATTGTTTTGCAGCATGCCGCAGAGCATTTCCACCCCTTTATCATTCCCCATTTCTAGGGATAGATCCTCCAATGCTGGATGGGATACCAGATTTTTGCATAACACATCCATCTCCTCACCGTCCAACGTGCTCCAAACCGTCAATTCTTTCAAGCTGTTGCATCGACTGACGAGATCTAAAACTTGTAGGCGATGGTTTCTATATGCTTCCCACATGCTGTTGTTTCCATTTTCCTGATCCTCATCAAACTCATCATCTCGTTCGAACAGGAAGTTTAACTCCGCCAATTCAGATTCTTGTAAGGTCCTGATAAGTTCGTCAAAACTTACATGTCCTTTGTTAGGTTCAATCAATCGCACCAGGGGTTGTTGGGGCAGAAAGATGGGCCTCTCAGGTGTAGAACTGGGTGAGTTGAAGGACCCTGAGAGCTGACCACCCTCCACTCCTTCTGCTCCCTCCTTCTCCATCGTTCTAGTGTTTAGTTCATCACAAGTCTCGTCGCTCCTGATCTCCATAGCCATCGTCGGTGGGGGGAGTTCTTGTAGTATTTGTTTCCTTGTGTCATTGCTAGATTCTGATGAGAACCTGACTTGGCTACTGGCCAGCTGATCTATATCCCCTGGATCTATCTCCACCAAGCCTTCTTTTATGTCCATTCTCCGACACTGGAAACCTCACAATGATGTAATCGCTCTGCAACAATAGTATGTCAACGTTATTAAGTAAACATTGCTCAATATGTCATCTTACGATTTGTTTTCACAAACGAAGATTCTTCTAAGAATCGCCAATATATTCCAGTCAGCAAGATGCATTAAACAATTCTCAACTTCTATCCCCTACGAGTCGATTGCATATTGAGTGCCGAATGATAATGACCGAAGCCAATATGGTTCTCATGCTCAAGCGTTGGCATAAACCATCATGATAGCACAAAGATCGTGCTCTCCAATCTAGACAATAGGTTGTGTAGGACACAAGTTGTCTACTTCGAGAATGTAACACAATAATACACCGAGCTCATAATCATAGCTCAAAATCCGAGGGATGTTGGTGGGAGATCCCATACCTGGAAAATTTTATGAAACTGGAAAGAAGTAGTTCGATGAAGTGTGTCAAACTTCCTAATGTTCTGTGGGAGCAGCTATGAACCCACTCTTCACGTCTGCGCTTGGCCAGAACAAGTAGCAAGTGAACCGACCTTGATAGCTCTTCACGTCTGCACTGCAAATTCGCATGAGTGGGGTGATTCACTCTAGAAAGCTGAGTCAAGTGGAGTAAATGGCAAGATGGTTGGAAAGAAGATCAGCGTCTACACAAGTGAGCAACTTGTTTGACAAGAGAGAGCACAGATTGAAAGAACGGATGCAAGCGGGTTCTTATAGACGCAAGATTCAGTAAGTAGGCGAACCTGTGTGAGGCAGCTAAGCACACAGTTAGACAATAGTTAATTGCAGATTTGAAGCCTGCCGTGAAACCCAGGATCCTAATTTCTCCATCGACAAACGCGTATCTTAATCCTCCCCCCGTAAAATCACTGGCAAAAATTAAGATTGCACTTGCTAAATTGAGTGGTTGTAAGAAAATGTAGCCGAAAGATGTATGTGGGTCCTAGCTGCTTCATAGAAAGATGTAGGTCCTAGCTGCGTCGCTGCTTTATACAAGGCCGATGAATCAATCGGGCTAACTGGGAGCAAGTGCGTTCAAGTGTTTACTTGGTGCACGCGGTTTGCCGACGAAGAAAAGTGAGACAATTTGGAGACTTCCGTGAACTTATTCATTTCTCCGACGGACACTAAAACTAGCCAATTGTTGTGATCGTCCTGAAGAATCCATAGGATATTTATTCACTAGTTTACGTACTTACCTACTGTTTTTGCTTGGTTACGTGCTGCTGTTTTGTGTGGTAGTGGCAGAAAGATGCGGGTCCTGCAGCGGGCACATAAACCAAGTGGGCGCGTTTTGAGGCAAGTGCAGTAGCTGGCTTGCTTGGCACCAGAGAAATGTTTGCGCGTGTTTGTAGAAGCAAGATAATTGTTCCCAGTTATGCACCACACTTTCCAGGTACAACAAAAGTCCCCGTATTCAATTATCGAGCTTGCTGAAGAGGTTCCTGACGGGGCCAGTTCATTCAGAGAGGGTACTACAACCGATGGGCCCAACTGAGCCAGCCACCCACCAGTGCACCCTCTTCCACTGGATGCGCATTCTGACTCGGTTATAGATGAACCTCAACTGAGTTAATGTCCGGTTTCACCTCGGTAACCCATTGTATAAGGAGCAGGTCCTGTATTTATAGGTAAATATGTATGAAAATAGGTGATTAGTAGGTAAGTAGATGGTTTATATAGAGACCATGACTCTTTTTACTCCCTACCTACTAACAACCGACTTGAGGTGCAACTGAGGTAACCACCATGGTTACTTAGAGAACGGAAACCCAACGGAAAATTGTTTCTCAACCAATTGTCATCCATGGTACTTGCGGGATGCGGGTTCACTCACGCCAAAAAGAGGGGCATTGCCGGTCCAGTCCTTGCAATACCTTTTTGGGGTCAACCAATGTTTGTTTTTAGGAATTATTTATATGCAGCTTTAGTGGCAATTGTCCACAGGAAGAATTTACACGAATTGGTGATCATCCTTAGGAATCTTTAGCCTTTTATCTGGTTGTAAACCATAAATGAAGCACAAATATAAAAATCATAGGGTTTTAACCATCCTTGCATATTTCTGGCTATGTACTTACTAGAACCAAATATGGCAATCTGCTGACTTTTCCCTTTTTTTAAAAACAACTTTTGGGCATTCCATTCCCCAAAAATAAGTTGATTTCACAGTTTTTCAAACTTTGCCTTTTTGACAAATATTGCCGTTGAAAAAATAGGCCATTGTGAAACAATATGCTTAGGTCATGCAAAATGGTCCCAAAACGAATCTTACCATGCTGTTGACCACGTAATCCGGGCAACTCACAGAAAGCCACACATCTGGTGCTCCGAAGAATCTAATTTGAGGCAATGAAACTTCCTGCATGATGGAGTGGAAATCCTGGTGCCCCTTGGGTAAACCCCGAGGTATTGGGCTTCACCAGAGCAAGGGCCCACGGAAATGGCCCTGAAAGGAGGAAACTTTGCGTGCTGAGTGACACCAGCCAACAACAAGCAAACTTTGTTTCAGTATTGAGCAATGAAAGACGGCATCTTGTCTGCCCTCTAAACCATGTGTTGGGTGGTTCTTGGATTTTGTTATAACCTCTTGGTCTGAGTTTTTGAAATTTTTTACATTCAAAGCATTTGGTCGAGGGGCCTGCCTTATTAGCCCTTATTTTGGTAATGAGCTCAACCTAGGGCTTTACCCTACACTTAAACGCACAATAAGCCTCAAGTTTGAGGCTCAAGGACCAAAAGGTATCACATGAAACATGAAAAGACCACATGCTAGAAATTCATGAATTTAGTTCCCATGCCACTGTACATACTACAACTACCTAGTACATACCCACTGGGGGTATCAAGATGAAAAATGAAAAAAAAGGAGTGCAGGGGGGTTTCAAAAATTGGAGCATCCCATCTGACACACATACCAGTTTTCAAAAGGCCTTCCAATCAGTAGAGGAAAGAATTCGCTGGCGTAAGGTACCCTCCAATTGCACTACACAAAGTAGGTGTATGATACACAATAAACCCCCTTTTATAATCACGCCCTTGGTGACCACTTTTTTTGCGACACTAACAAATTGTGATTTAAATGTGTAGAATCATATTCCATATAAACACTTTCAAGGTTGTGACTATAGATAGAGAAATAAAACCTTACAAAACAACCCTTTCATGCTAAAATAAAAGTGCCAATTGTTAAAGTTTCTTACATGGGTTATTCTAAGTTCTACTATGCATTATTAGAATTGAGAAAGGCTGTGATTTTTGCTGGTTTTAATGTAACAATTTACATTAAGTTTGTACTCCTTAACTATTAGCTTGTTTATGTTGTTAACTATTAAAATTTTCTACTTTCTTGGCAAGTTCACATTTTTTTTTAATGTTTGTTTGCATTACAAAGTTATTTAATTTAATTTTCTCTTCATTAGTTGTTGTTAGTTTGCACAATTTGAATACAAAGTAACACTAATATTATGAGAAGGAACTACAATTTACAAAACCTTAATATTTGTTCTAAATTTCTCTCATTATAATCACATTACAAAAAAAAAGCTTTGTAAATATTTTGTGATATTAACAAGTGTGATAATGACTATACAAAATGATGTTTTTTACTAAAACGAATGATAACCAAGAAATGTGTGACACAAACCAAAATGTGACTAAAATGGTGTGATCATAAGGAGGGTTTACTGTAATTGGGTTTTTTAAATGGAAAACCCCACTCACTTTGGAGGGACATAACTTCTACAAATCTAAACAAAATTGGATGATTCAAAGGCTGAATGTCAAACGAGAGGTTACAAATTATATTCAAACTCTACCACCAACTTAGTGATACCCAGATGCTATTGTCGTAGGCCTGTTTACCCTATTTGTAGGAAAAAGATATGAGTCCCAGGTATTGGCTCTTTTAACTACCTACCTACTAACAACCCAATTGAAGTGTAACGAAGGTTACCACCGTGGTTAGCTATAGAACTGAAACCCAATAGAAAATTGTTTCTGTCTTTTCCCTTTTATGTGGTTCTAAACCCATATATATGAAGCACAAATATATAAATAATATATTTTTAATCATCCTTACATATTTCTGGCTATGTAGGTACGTACGAGAACCAAATATGGCAAATCTGGTGACTTTTTTTTTTTCTTCAAGAACTTTTGGCGATCGCAACACCCAAAAATTAACTTTGTTTCCCAGTTTTTTTTATTCTTAACTTTGCCTTTCGAGAAATAGGCCCATGTGAAACAATACACAATAGCTCATGCAACATGGTCCCTAAACTTCTTCCCACATGATGATGGAGTATGTGGAGGGGAAAGCCCAGTGGCCCTTGGGTAAACCCCGAGGTATTGGGCTTTACCAGAGCAAGGGCCCACGCAAATGGCCCCTGAAACGACAAAACCCTGCATGCCGAGTGACACTAGCCAACAACAACATGCAAACTTTGTTGGTCTTGCCTTGGTACCAAGGTTTAGGGTTTAGGGTTTATCGTGTTCAGATTCATTATAGAATGCAGTGGCTTAAGGATTTTGGCCCCTTGTTGCGGACAGCAACTCACACAAAAACTGGAAATAACACTAGAAGCTTAGGAACTAGAACTAATAACACAACAACTCACACCAAAACTGGGAATAGCATTTGAAGCTTCAAAACTAGAATCAATAACACTCAAAGAAAGAAAGAAAGCTGGAAGTAGTATTGATATTGGAAGAGCAAATACAACTAGTGTTGACGAGAGTGAGGGACAAAGTCTCAAGGTCCTCTATTTATACTGCTAAAATATTATTGGAAACTCCAATGCTAAGATATTATTGGAAACTCCAATGCTAGATACTATTGGAAACTCCAATGCTAAGATATTGTTGTAAACTCCAATGCTAAGATATTATTGGAAACTCTAATGTTGGAAAGTTGGTTTCACACTGTCACGTCCGTGACATCACCCCCCCCTTCAAGCAACGAGTTCCTACGAGTTGTTCTATTTATCTTATCAAAAACTAAAACTAAAAATCTATTACAAGAAGTCCATGTGATATTTACATGGTGTGGTGTTGATCTAGACATGTTGGATTCAAATATCTTTGGCACTTGGTTTTGTTGGGTACTGACGATGAAATTTGTTGATCATTTTGGGAGCATTAGTAAGATTAGCAGCAGGTTCCCAAGTTCGCTTGCTTATGTCATAACCCTGCCAATGTACAAGATATTCTAATTTCCTTCGATTGATGCGGGAGTCGATGATCCTAGAAACTTCAAATTCTTCTTCTCCGTTAATCTCGATTGGTGGCGGAGGTGCTGGCAACCGTCCTAGAATAGAAGATTCTTTATATGGTTCAAGCAAGGAAACATGAAACACTGGATGAATTTTCATAGATGATGGCAGGTCCAACCTGTATGCTACCTCGTTGACCTGCTTAATCACGCGAAAAGGTCCAAGACGACGATAGTCAAGTTTGTCGTTCGGTCGGCGAGTCTTCAAATTGCGACGTAAAAGCCAAACTTTATCTCCAACCGAGATGTTTGGATTCTGCTTTCGGGATTTGTCTGCATTTCTCTTCTGCCGCTCTTGAACTTCTACAAGCCTTGCCTTCATGTCTTTATGGATTTCCAGAAGTCTGGTGACCAAATCTTGTGCAGCCGGATTTTCTGCCAAACTCAAGTTCAAAGAGTCAAATCGTGGATGATATCCATAGTTTGCGAAGAATGGAGTTTGATGGATGGACTCTTGAAATGTATTGTTGTAGGCAAACTCTGCGACTGGAAGTAGATCCACCCAATTGTCTTGATGGTAGTTGATGAAGCACCTTAAATACTGCTCCAATACTTGATTCACTCGTTCGGTTTGTCCATCCGTTTGAGGATGATATGCTGATGATAGATTAGTCTTCACTTGTAAGATCTTGAAGAGGGATTGCCAGAACTTGGACGTGAACTGTGTACCACGATCGGATATGATATCGTTGGGAAGTCCATGATATTTGTACACATTCTCCAAGAAAAGTCGTGCCGTTTCTTTACCTGTGATAGTTTTGTTACAAGGCACAAAGTGTGCCATCTTTGTCAACCGGTCCACCACAACAAAAACTGAATCAGAAGATTTGGACTTTGGAAAGTCCACAATGAAATCCATGGATATGGATGTCCATGGGGTTTCTGGAATCGGCAGCGGTTGGAGTAACCCGTATGGCTGATGACGAGGGATCTTAGATCTAGAGCAGGTGTCACACGTCGTGACATAGTCCTTCACAGTTTTCCACATTTGGGGCCACCAAAAGTCTCTGGATATCAGCTCCATAGTCTTGTTGTAACCAAAGTGTCCAGCCGATGGAGAGTCATGTCGAGACTGAAGCACTTGGAGTTGGCATGGACCTTTAGGGACATAAAGTAATCCCTGGTAATATAACAGCCCGTCGTGGAACTGGAATCTTGGATCAACATTATGCGATCTGGAACCCTGTGAACTGGAAGTAGGGTGATCCAGGGATTCTGGATTTGAGCCTGGACTTGGAAATTCTCTAGGATTGAAGATGCCAGCATTGTTCTTCAATTTCAAAGCCAAAGGATCAAAGTTTAAACTTACTCGGATATCTTGGAGAAAAGATGCATCCACTGAAGTTGTGGTGCGTATGATCTTCAACTGAAGTTGTTCGGGTTTAATAAGGGTAGTCTTTTGTTGGTCGTAAGCTGCATCTCCTTCCCTTGGTGCAAGATACGCTCGTCGAGAAAGAGCATCGGACTGAATTTGCTTGGAACCGGGACGGTATGTGATGACAAAGTTGAAGCGCGAAAGTGATATACTCCAACGAGCTTGTCGTCGATTCAGTACCTTGGCAGACATGAAATATTCAAGGTTCTTATGATCGGTGTGGACCGTGACTGGATGTTGAGCTCCTTCAAGAAAATGACGCCACTCTTGGAACGAGTTGACAATGGCTAAAAGCTCCTTGTCGTGAATCTCATAATTGATCTCGGCAGCAGTAAATTTTCGTGAGTGAAATGCGATAGGGTGAAGGCGTCCGTCTTTGTCGGGTTGTGAAAGGACCGCTCCAAGAGCAAAGTCAGAAGCATCCGTTTCTAGAAAAAACGGCTTCTGGAAGTCAAGATGCGTCAGAATAGGCGTCGTTGTAAACGCCTTCTTCAGAGTTTCAAATGCTTGGTTTGCTTCCGCATTCCACTCGAGCTTGTCTTTGCAAGTTAATCGGGTCAATGGAGCGGCAATCTTGGAATAGTTTCGGATGAAGATTCGATAAAAGTTCGCAAAACCGAGGAAGCATTGTACTTCTCGAATGGTAGCCGATTTCTTCCACTCGATAACTGTCCGAATTTTCTGCGGGTCCATGGATAAACCCTCTCCAGAAATGATGTAGCCCAAGAATTCGACTTGGGGTTGGTGGAAAACGCATTTCTCCAGCTTGGCGTACAGTCCAGCAGTGCGTAGTTTCTCCAAAACTAGCCGGACATGGTTGATGTGCTCTTCTTCATTCTTGGAGAAAACCAATATGTCGTCGAGATAACATACAACAAAATCATCTAAAAATTCTCGGAATACGTCGTTCATCAAGTGTTGAAAGACGGCAGGTGCGTTGGTAAGACCAAAAGGCATGACATTGTATTCAAAGTGTCCGTACCTAGTTCGGAACGCCGTCTTCCATTCGTCACCTTCCTTGATATGTACTAGGTTGTACACTCCACGAAGATCAAGCTTGGTGTAGATCTTTGCTTGACCGAGTTGGTCAAGAAGTCCTGAAATAAGCGGCAATGGATACCGGTTCTTGATTGTGACCTTGTTTAGTCCACGATAATCCACGCACATCCGAAAGGAGCCGTCTTTTTTCTTGACAAACAGGATAGGAGCTCCAGCAGGTGATTTAGAATGTTGAATGAAGTTCTTCGCGAGATTTTCATCAAGGTAATCTCGTAATGCAGCAAGCTCGTTTTGGGAGAGACTATAGATTGGACCAAAGGGAGGTTGTGCATCTTTTTGGAGCTCGATGCCACAATCATAAGATCGATGTTGAGGAAGTGTATCAGCGTTCTTCTTCTCAAACACGTCCCGATACTCCTCATATTTTGCTGGTAACTTGATTGGTTCTTGAACAGGTTGAGATGTCGAAATTGCATAAATTGCAAACATATTCCCATTCTTGGCAGCCCTCATGAAGGCTCGGGCACCGACCATCAATGGAACTTCTACCGCGGACCCTTGGACTTGGTAAGGACACGGATTTGGAACATTCCTAGGGTGTCTAGACGAAATATGAGAAACTATGGTTCGATATGTTAGTTTTTGCTTTTTCCAATCTATATCCGGGTTAATCATCTCTAACCAAGAGAGACCTAAGACAAGAGGATTAGAGGGAGAACTAATGATATTGAATACAATAGTACTTCGGTGTCCTTCTAGGATAATGTCTAAGGGTTTAGTTTCGTGAGTGACATCTCCTGAAATCAAAGGTCTACCGTCGATAACCTCTACTGCCACAGGGGATTTCTTGAGGACTATAGGAAGATTATGACGTTTCACAAAATTTTTATCAATAAAACAAGCAGAGGCTCCGGAATCTAACAAGGCTTTAACTTTTATGCTATGTGGATGAAAATCTATTTTAAGCGGGATATTAAAACAACGAGAAGGTTCAGAGGATAAGATAGGACCTAATGATGTGGTAATACTGGTCAGTCGCACGGTCCTTAATGTGGCTGGCTGTTGTCGTTTTTCGATTCGATTTCCTCATGTTTTGGCTCAGAAGTGCTCAAGGTGTATCGAAATTTGTGCGCCTTTGGCCCCTGAGGTTTCAAAGGGCAGTTGTTTAAGCTGTGGTCCTTGCCTCCACAATAAAAACACAAGTGCTCCCTGCGACGTCGTTCTTTCTCTTCTTCGGTTAGCTTCCTAACCTTCGAAGTGTCAATTTGCATGGGCTCTGGGGTCAAAGTGCTTGAAGATGTTTGGCGGGTTAGAGCTGTGTAATCCGCTCGATATGATCCAAAGAGCAGTCATCGTTCCTGTCGCTGCTCGAACAGCCGGTTGTCGTAGTCGATTGCTTGAGTAATGGCTTCCGACAAAGTAGTTGGTTTGGGCAAGTTTAGCAACAAGGTTTTGATATCATCGCGGAGTCCCCATCGAAACATGGTGATGAGAGCTGTGTCGTTCCAATCGAGGTCACATGCAAGTTGTTGAAATTCTGCAACGTATGCTGAAGCTGGGCGTGATCGTTGTTGTAGTGTTCGAAGTTTTGTTGTTGCTATAAGGGCTCGATCTCTCTCTCCAAACGTTCTGCTAAATTCCTCCAAGAATTGATCAAGGTCTGCCAGAAGTGGAGAATCCTTCTCTAATAGTGACAAAAACCAAGATAATGCAGTTCCGGTGAGCAGTGATCCAATGAGCCCAACTTGTGTTTCTTCTGTTGCGTATCTGTGTGGTTGGAGACGAAAGACAAGTCGAACTTGATTGACAAAATCTCGAAGTTTTGTACGATCTCCGTCAAACTTCTCTGGCAAGCTTACTCGAGGTTCTTTTGGCGCTTGTGGAACTGGAACATGGACTGGAGCGTGAGCAACTTGGAGCTGTTCCATGGCATTTCGTAGGTTGGCATTTTCTTGTCGTAGCTGTTGCAGCATGGCAACCACATCGTGCATTTGGATGTTGGAAGCATCACCCATCTTGGTAGTGTACTCTCGTCAAACTGTTGCGGACAGCAACTCACACAAAAACTGGAAATAACACTAGAAGCTTAGGAACTAGAACTAATAACACAACAACTCACACCAAAACTGGGAATAGCATTTGAAGCTTCAAAACTAGAATCAATAACACTCAAAGAAAGAAAGAAAGCTGGAAGTAGTATTGATATTGGAAGAGCAAATACAACTAGTGTTGACGAGAGTGAGGGACAAAGTCTCAAGGTCCTCTATTTATACTGCTAAAATATTATTGGAAACTCCAATGCTAAGATATTATTGGAAACTCCAATGCTAGATACTATTGGAAACTCCAATGCTAAGATATTATTGGAAACTCCAATGCTAGATACTATTGGAAACTCCAATGCTAAGATATTATTGGAAACTCCAATGCTAGATACTATTGGAAACTCCAATGCTAAGATATTGTTGTAAACTCCAATGCTAAGATATTATTGGAAACTCTAATGTTGGAAAGTTGGTTTCACACTGTCACGTCCGTGACACCCCTGGGCAATAGGTCTATTTTTATATGTGTATTTTTGAAAGATGATATTTTGGCTTGTGTTGAAACTTGAGATTAGGTATAGAGTTCTAATATCTTGAAGGATTTTGGTTTCTTTTAGAGGATTTTCGGAAGATTTTATTTTGGCACGGTAAAATATTTGCGTTTTCATAATTGTTCTTTTTGCCTGAAGATACATTTTAATGTAAATGGCAAGGCCACAGTGTGACACACCCCTTTGCTCAATAGGTAACGAATTTTAGGGGAAAAAATGGAGGGATTGCCTGGTTTGCTCAAAGATTGAACAAAGAATGAAAGGTTCAGAGTAGGTTCTTTCAGCATTTCTTTTAATTTTTTTAAAACCCTAGTTGTTTTGGGTCAAAAATGGATTGTTTGAGTTGCTAAGAATTGCTGATCAGAGTTCCATATACCCAACCCTTCGTTGCCAGATCTTTCGAGGAAAAGGTGGTACCCACCCAACATGACTCTGTAAAGCTTGCTGAATAAACACACTTCTCAAACCCACACTTCAACCCACAATAAGCCTCCAGTTTAATGGGATGCCCAGTAGAGGTTCTGCCATTTGCAGGCTACTGTAGCCATCCCCTAGTGTAATAGGATTCCTAGATTTTTTATTTCTATATTTGTCTCATGACTAACTCCTCTTGTGGCAGATCACCACTTTTGGAGCAAAATAAAAAATCCTGAAAAAAATTTCTATATATCTTCTTATCTTCTTATATAATAGACTTGGTTTTGTCCGCTGAGGGTCGTCCTTTCCGTCCATTCGTCCTGTCATCCGTCCCGTCATCCAAGTTTCTCATCCCTGGATGAAGAAGATGATGGAACTGGAGGACGATGACGACTCATGGCGGCGGGCGCAGTTTATGCACATATCATGTGATCATGTTAGCGCACTTTGTTTCAGCACTGCGAAATTGTTTTTGTGTGGTCTGTAGGAATTTAGCAGAGCGAAGCTGCCTATCACGTCTATGAGGCTCAACAACAGCAACGTCCCCCAGCAGTTCTGCAACGTGCAAGGACGATTGAGCTTGATGATGAATCCTCCTCCCATGGGGAAGAATCAGCAACGCCGAATCCTGTCGAAGATTGCACCACCGCCACCCCAAAGAGTTCATGAGTGGGGTTATTGGAAATCCTCTCAAGGATGTTCTAAGAACAACTGATGCTTCTGCTGGATCGTCGTTGGATGCTTGGGACCCACTTCACAAGCGACAGATGCAAAAGTGTTGTTTTATGTAAACAAAACAACCAGGCTGTCGGCGAAGAGATGATCTCTTCTTTGTCGACGATATTTTGAGGTTCTTCTTACGGTCGGTGATAAGAAGAAGAAGAAGGAGAGGTGGGGGAAGTAGAGCGGAGCGTGCAGGCAAGCGGGAGGACGTCGGAAGAGTGGGGGCATCATCAACTGCGCTTCGAGTTATTTCTCAGTTTTTCTTGCATTCTTTTACGGTTAGCTGATGGAGTAGGGTTTCTGGATTTTGGAGTGTACGCGTTGTTGATTCTCTTGAGAAAGAAAGAAAGAAGGTGAAGCTTGCGACAATGTCCTCAACCTACGAGAAAGTGAGAGGTGGGAAGCTGAGTCTCAAAGGCGGGCCAGGTCTGGAAAAAACGATAGGCAAGAAGAAGAAGAAGAAGAACCACAAGAAGAAGGCGCAGCTGGGGACTGAAGAAGAAGAAGCCACTGATCCTGTTGCAGAGGTGGAAGTAGTAGGAGAAGAATCAGGAAGGAAAAGTGGAAAATCGGTGCATGACATCAACACAGGTACAGGCCACGCTCGGGATGGCAAGAAGAGCAAGAAATACGAGGAGCTTTTCCTAGTGGAGACCAAGAGATTTGGTTATGTGATTCCGGAAGTGCTGTCAAGAGAAGCAGCTCTTGATGAACGGGTCAAGAAGAAGGCTGATAGGTACTGCAAGTAGAAAAAGGAAGCTGTAGTTTCTTCAGAATGAAAGCTTTGTTTTGCAGCTTGCTTATGGTGCCCTGGGGAAGAAGAAGAAGAAAAGCCAAAGCACGAAGAAAATCTGCCACAGCAGATTGGTATGTCTGTCTTCTTATGGCCAGGTTGAAAATGGCTATTGATTGGAGAGGAAGCTCCTTCCTTTTCTCTAACATGTCTGTGAATGTTGTTAGATGTTTTGCACTGGTGCTGCTGCCACCACTATGGTTGCATGTATCACCATCATGTTTGAGATGGTTGGATTCTTCTATAGCTTCCTCTTGTAAGAAAGTGTCAATCACTCTGAAGGTGCTTGGAATCCTGTGGAAGAGGTTGAGATCAAAACTGGAAGCATAGAAATCTGGTGCAGATCTGTAACACCACCATGTTTTGAGATGTTGAAATTCTTCTCTGGCTTTCCTCTTGCAAGAGTGTCAATCACTTGAAGGTGCCCAGAATCCTGTGGAAGAGCGCAAGATCAAAACTAGAGCCATGAAACTCTGGTGCAGATCAGTTCACCATCATGTTTGGGATGTTGAGAGTCTTCTGTAGCTTCCTATTGGAGGAGAGTCAATCACTAAAGGTACTCAGAATCCTATGGAAGAGCTCGAGAGCAAACCAAAACATGAAACTCTGTTTCCATGGGGGACTTTTCAACGGATTTTCCTCACAAAAAATAAATTAAATAAAAATAAAATTCGCTGCTTTGCGCCTTTGTGTGTGTCTCTCTTGGTTTAAAGAAACCGGGGGACTTCACAGTATCTGAAGGTCAGGGGCACCCACTAGTATATATATATATATATACACACACATAAACAAAGCATTAAAGTTACAATTTAATCCAAAATTGCAATAGAAGGAAAAAATAAAGTAAAGAGATACCTTATGAACAAATTAACAAAGATCTTTGAGATAAATGAAGTTATAAAATAATTGGCATTTTTTCACCCACTTATGGGGTTTTAAGTTCTAGACTTCAAACTAATTGTTAACTATGTTTTATGGGCAATGTTTTTGAAGATCACCTATTTGTCACAGTAAAGTCCAAGCTTGCAAAGCACTACTCATGAATGATGAGTTAAATGTAGTACTGCTTTCAAAGAAAATTCCATGCATGCCCATAGGTTTGCATAGTGAAATTTTTTAATTTTTAAAAAATTGGTCTCGTAATTATGATAATTGTGTTAAATATCGTTGGGCGAGTTATAAGAAGCAATGTGACACATTGAATGACCACTTCCACTTTCATCCATGAAGGTTATGTTTGCATGGGCAATCGAACTCAGGTCCTCATGGAACCATAAGATGAACCCCAAGTTTCTAGGGAAAATTTCCATGGTTCCATGGGAAATGGGGCCAAGTTCTCGAGAAACCATGGTTCCCAACTCAAATTGCCCTAAGTAGTGGATACTTTTCATCCATAATATGGAAACTTTTTATCAAATTTTCAGTCAATATGCAACTTATCATCCATAATATGCAAATGTTTTTATTTCAACTTTTCATCCATATTATGCAATAAAAAAATTCAACTTTTTTTTGTGAAATGGATGAAAAGTTACACAGTGGATGAAAAGATGAAAAACTTCATGCCACAACTTTTCCACACTTTCCTGAAGCAACTTGGTCAAGGGGGTTCCAAGTCCTCCCTCCTCAGGGAAGTTGCAACTCATTTGTTTTCCTGTTACAACAAGCTTCAGAAAATTGCTTGATGATTACATTAATTTTTTCATCCATCCATAAAGATAAATTAAAAATAGGATAAAAAAAACCTAAACCTTTGGGCTGAAGATAGAACTTTTAAACTATGCATCACATTTTTTTCCCTTGAAAAAATTTGGCAAGAAAATACTTAAATGATTAATCATAATTTGGCTACAATAAAAAAAATCTAAATAATGTAATTTTCCTATTGGGCACTATCTTGCACATGCATTGAGCTCACTGTCACATTTCATTTGTGACTCCTATTTAGTGCTTGTTGTAAGTACCACATATGGTAACACTTTTATTCAAGATAATGAATTGAATGTTTATTGAAGCTTATGCCGCATCGCTAATGCTATACAATTCTGTTGTTATCATCCACAGTTGTGACAAATGAGTCAAGGAGTACATAGCTTAATGGTGTATTCACGCTTGATGTTAAATCAGTGTTAAATAAGAATCTAGGTGGCATCCTAGGTGGCACCCATTGTTAAATGGGCCATAGCTTAATGTTAAATGAATGTTAGCTTAACAGAAAAAATTCATGGTAACTAGGTTTTAAGGCCGAAATGACTAGCATGGTGTTAAAGGACTCAACCTTTGAGTCCCTAACACCAAGTGTGAATGCACCTTCAGGTTGCTAAAACTCTTATAGACTTATAGTTATTTTTTGGCAAATCTTGTATGTAAGGATAATAGAGTTCTCCTCATGTTTGCCAAGGATTTCAAACATACAAACATAATCCCATAGTTCCTGCTCCTGCCATTAGCCTGGGCCAAAAATGGCAGAGAACACAAGTATGCAAAAAGACTTCTTTCAGCCAATGCCCAAGGTGCCCATGCTATTTTTTGGGAAATTGGTGTTGTTGGATTTTTGTTGTTCTCAATGTGTTCCAATCAAATTCTCACCATGCTCCCATCAAGTTTTCAATGTGTTTTCAACATGTTCCTCAAGGTTTTTTATGTGTTCCCATGAAATTCTCACTATGTTCCCATCAAGTTTTCAATGTGTTTTCAACATGTTCCTCAAGGTTTTTTATGTGTTCCCATGAAATTCTCACTATGTTCCCATCAAGTTTTCAATGTGTTTCAACATGTTCCTCAAGTTTTTTTGTGTTCCCATGAAATTCTCACCATGCTCCCATCAAGTTTTCAATGTGTTTTCAACATGTTCCTCATGTTTTTTTATGTGTTCCCCAATCTGTTCCCAATAGCTCCTCACTTTATCCCAAATCCTTTTGCCTTAAGTTCTACTCTTGCAATCTAGATAACCAGCTCAAAAAGGGATTACAACATATTCATTTTGAGAATGTTGAAAGATTGATTTTATTTTTTTGTTATGGGCCAATCAAAGCAATGATTTTTTTCTGGTGAAAATTTGCCATTTTGCTATTAAAAGAAAGTCCCAACATGGTCAAGGGAAAATTTTGAAAATTTTCTCAAATAGCTAGGACACTTTGAAAGAAAAATTTATGAAATAGTCAATTTTTCGGAGGATTTGGGGAGATTTCTACCATCTTTGAAATTACCATGTTTAACTGGTTGAAACTCCCTAGCTCTTTTCTAGCAAATTTTTAAATAATAGTTTTGTGCACAAAGAGACTTTCAATATTGTTAGACACCATCTTAGTCAATCACGGTAGTAGTTAGCACTATTAGTCATCGTAATAATTAATTCAAACTCATTGTATAAAACAATGAAATGATTTTAAGTTAAGCACCGCCCATGATTGTCAAGATGCACATTCTTGGTCTTTGGTACATAATAAGTTATCTACCTATAAATCATTTACATTGACATGGTATTAGAATGCAAGTTCCTTGCAATTGCTACCTTGTTGTTCTTTAATAATGAATTGTGTGTAATTGAGAAAGTTTATGTTTTGTTTAATAGATGTTTGTGTTTGTTGGAGGAAGGTACATTGTCTTAAATTAATTTTTTTATGTTGTTTTTTGAGTGGAATATTTGTTGTTAGTTTTCATCTTGTTTTTTTATTTATGTGATTTGAAGCAAATTTTTTTTATCATGAGGAAACAACCTTTCACCGTGACTCAGGCAAATAAACTTGTATAATCAACCAATTACATTGTGTGGAAGGTCAAAATGAAAGACATTTTTGTCTAATTACAACCATGGTTGCATTTCAATATGTATTGATTTCAACAATTGCAATTGCATTTTAAACACATAGCAACACCCCCTTGCAAAGACCAAAAGGACTATGCATTTGGAATATTAGTTTTATTTGTCAAAAATAAAACAATATCATAAATTGCTGATCAAGATGGTCTTTTGGAGAATTTTACAAAATATTTTCAAGATCAAGAACAATGATCAAACATTGTATTTGTTGAACAAATTCCAAACTTTTAGTTGGTAAATTTGTGCTTGACATGAAAAAAGTGATCACACTTTTAAATATGGCTAAAAATATTGTGATAGAGGATACTACAATGCACATCATGTTGAACACATTTCTTGCTAGCTATGAGATTTTTCTGTGATCAATCATTAGACAACCCAATCAACCACTTTTGACTAATTTATGGGAAAGTTTTTGCATGAGGAACAACATCAAGAAACAAAGTTTGAAAAAACCAAGTATGAAGCACTCCAAGTGAATAGTGGGAAATTTTGAAGCATTTATGGAAAACAAAATCATATGATCCATAAGCTAAGGCTTCTACCAACAACATTGAAGGTAACCATCCACAAAACCTTGATAAGTGTTTTGGCAATTCCAAACAAGAATTTTTTTGTCACAATTATGGGGAGTCAAACCAATAGTAGAGGGAATGTCCATGCTCACAAGGACATGCAACATGGAAATTGAAAGATTAACAATTTGCAAATTGCATGGAAGAAATTCAAACATTGTAAGAGAATTAATTTGAAGCTAAAATGAAGTAGAGGAAAGTGCACATGTTTTTGATATGGCGTTCATGAGGTGTCTAAAGAGAACAAAAACTTTTGATCTAACATTATTGGTGGTTGACATTGGAAAGGAATCTACTTGGTACTTGGATTTAAGAACATTAATGCACATGACAAGAAACCCTCACATATTTAACATGGTGAAAAAAGATTCTAACTTTACAATTATCAAGTTAACAATAAGCCATTCTAATGCAATCAAAGCAAATGGAGATGAGTTCTTTCCACATGTTGATAGGCCACACCAATTGAGGATGTCCTTTATGTACTAGGAGTGATTAACAATATAATTTTCATTAGAGTAATAAATAACAAGAGATGTTATGTGGTGTTTGAACCATAAAAGTGTTGGGTGACAAATTTGCAAAATTTGAAGAAGTTGGTTGCAACTAGGATACTAAATAGTGTAAACAAACTATACAAGTTATAGACAACAAAACAACACAATACCAACATATTAACTACATTTGCAACTTTTACTCAAATAGTGTTGTGACACAAGAGGTTTGGGCATTTAATTTATGAAGTCTTAAATTTTTTCAAGAGGAAAAGTGGATAGGATGCCAATCTTGACAATTACAAATGACATTTGTAGTAGTTGTACAAAAGGAAAACATGCGAAACATGAAGTGACAAAACAAAACAACCGACGTAATTGAAAAAAATGCCTTCATTCAATTATATTTATGTGGACAATTGCCACATGTATCACTATGAGGTTCATGGTATGGAATTTCATTTAGTGATGACATGAGTACAAAACTTGGGTCCATTTTCTAAAGTAGAAAAGTTAACCTATTCAAAAGTTCAAATCTTTCAAACAATCAATGGAAGTTGCAACTAGCATGAATATCAAAGCTTTTACAATAAACAAAAATAGAAACTTAATGTTTAGAAAATCCAAAAACTTTTATGGGCAAGAAAGAATTTCACGAAAATTAAGTATAATTAATTCTCTTCATCAAAATGGTGTAGTTTAGCAAAAAAATTGAACTATAATGGTAAGAGTTAGATGTCTTGTTTTTGAAAGTTACAATCCAATGTATTTGTGGCCAAAAACAATGAACACTACAACCTACCTCATTAACATTAGTCCTAGTGGGCAATGCACACTACATTAAACCAAAATGGGTGAATGAAAATCCATTTTTAAAATCCAAATTAAGTGTTTTTTCAAAAAAAACATTCAAATGATGTTGAAGTTCACAATTTTTTCCATCCAAATTCATACCACCATAATTTAAACGTTTTAAAAACCCTCTAAAAAACGGGGCTTGAAAAAATCAATTTAGATATCAAAATGGATTTTAAAATTTTGAAATTTTCGTTTTCAATTTTAAAAAATTTTAGAGACTTTTCTTGTTTGATTTTTTCATCTTAAACATTATGGTACTTGAATGTGTGGTGGTAAAAAATCATAGGCTTAATTTCCAACTCCATTGGATAAAGTAAATTCATAATGATAATTTTTTTGGGGGGTAGTTTAGATTGTGACATTGAATGTACCATCCTTTATAAATACCACCTTGGATTACGCATTTATCCTTTTGGTAAAAAAAAATTTGGGTTTGAAAAATTAAAATGCATGTTTCAATTTTTCATTTCACTTTTGTCAAGTTTCTCAAATAGATTTGAATTCAATGCAACAACATGCATTGTGATTTCCAAAAAAGTCCATTGTAATGTGCTTTTATTCTAGTAAAACTAATAATGGTCAAACTCCAAAAGAGTTGTACATAAGAAATGTCCAAATGTAAGTCACCTTTGAATATATGGTTGTTTAGCCTATGATCATATGCTAAAAACACAATGAAACAAATTGAAATTTAAAAAGATAAAATGTTTATTCACAAGGTATGATTTTGCATCAAAACCATTTTAATGTTTTCACCCTAATGACAAGAAGATGTTTGATGAAGTTGTACTTGGATTGCGTGAAATCAAAGATGCATGAAACTTATATCTTATCCTAAAGTTAAAAGGTTGTCATTGCTTTCTATAGAGCCAAAGACTCTTCCTATTTCTGAATTTTTAAACAAACAACGACATGATGTTGTTTTTAATGAAAAAAATTCCATTTTGAAGGCATCATCAAGTTCCTAAGTACCCTACAATGATTAGTAAAGGATTGACTTATAGTAAAAAGATCTTCAAGAAGCAATTGAAGGCCCCCAAATATTAAGGCACTTGACTACATTTATGTTGCTAAGTTGAAACCAACTTCTTACACATAATTTGCAACAGATGAAACATGGAAAGGAGGTAATGCATGAAGAAATCAATTTCATTCATATAATAAAACATGAAGGTTAATGGACTAACTTACTATAAAAGACCCCATTTCAAACAAATAGGTTTAAAAGATTAAGTTCATAAGTGATGGTTGATTAGAAAAATCAAAGGCATGGTTGGTGGCACATGATTTCCAACAGTAACTTGGGATCAACTACGAAGAGACAATTGCACCTATTGCAAAATGGGTGACAATTTATACAATTGTGTCACTTAGCTCAACACAATTGGTCAATCAAATACCTATATGTCAAAGTTGCATTTTTAATTTGAGAATTACAAAAAGAAATGTTCATGACTCAACCACAAGGGTTTGTGCCACAAGATTAATAACACAAGGTTTGCTTGTTGTTCGAAACAATATATGGATTGAAGTAGGCTAGGAGGTTTTGGTACATTTGAATTGATGATTTTCTTCATAATTAAGGACTCACAAGGAATCAACCAAACCACAATTTATATTATTCCAGGTGGAATAACCAATATGTGGGTTTGATATTGTAAGTGGACAACGTGCTTATTATAGGTGATGACATAAAAAAACTACACGAGTTGGAGGATGAATTCACACAAGTTTCTAAAATGACTAGTTCAAGCATCACATCACTCTGCATCAGGCTTGAAATCATTTACCTTCCAAAAGTTATCATCCTCCATCAATGACATTATGCATCAATCCTGTTCAAATGGTTCAAAATGTTCGGAGATATTAAGGTCTTCTACATTCCCATGACTAGCCAACAACTTGGCATATTTATTTAGCCGATAAGCAAGTTACATTTTGATACATTAAAGAAAGAAATAGGAATGGTTGATATGTCAACCATAATTAGATTAGACAATATTTAATGTTTCTAAAATAACTAGAGGCAAGATTGAGGAGGCCAGATAAAACACTGAATCAAAGATGTCCATCACAATAGAAAAGGAATTGAACTTTGTGGTCCCCTCAACTAATTAATATCAGTCAATAATGCAAGCAACAAGATGCACAATTTTGTTTCAACATTGAGCAATGAAAAACCACATCTTTCCAATCTCTCTCACCTTCCTTATTCAACACCCTCCTCAAAACTACTACTCCTAGTTTTCTGCACAACTACACACAAAAAGTCTCCAATTTTGAAGTCTAAAGAGGACACCCAAGGTACCATTTCAAATGTGATGCATCACTGTCCATTTCTCAATCGTTTCTTTTGTCTTGCCAAATCTGAAATTCTTTAGACTTCATGGAGAAAATCATGTTTACAAAATACATTCTTTTACTCAGACTTTCCAAACTTTTCTTTTTCCCATTTTTCTCAGTTGGGAGCATTTCAGAACTCTTGCAGCATCTTCCTTGGATTTGCAGTGGAGAAGTGCTTTTTCCTAAATGAATTGTGGAGAGGCAGGTATTAACCATGTTCATTGCTGCATGCAGAAGTTTCTCACAGATTGAATTTTCATGGACAAAAAAAAAAGAAAGATTATTATACTCGGCCTTGGAGAGCTAAGCTCTTTGGGAATTTTCCACCAGAGAATTACAGAGGGATACTTCCAGAGCTTCTCTGTCTAGAATGGGATTGTTGGGGTCTCTCCCACTGACTATCAAGGCTAACATGGATCAGATCTTTTGAACTTACATGAGATGCCTCCCCAATTTGACAATCTTGTGCAAAGTTTGATCAACCTTGGGCTCCTGCTGCCTCTGAGCGAAGAAGAAGCTCTCCCAAAGTGCATGCAAACTGCTTACAGAATTGCATTAACTGTTGCTGGGAAGCTCCAGTTCCCAGGAACAACGCTAATTGAATAATCTCATTTGCAAATTAGTGTGGTGTTTTGATTGCTTGGAGTGAAACCCATTCTCGGAAGCTTGTGAATTATTGCTGGAACTTCTCTTCTGTCTTCAGGTTGGAGTATTCTAGGTTACGAATTATCAGAGTCGGGTTTAGGGTTTCAAGTTTGCATCAATCTCCAAATCCTCAGTCTCCCAGATTACTACAAAAGAAATCCATCGATCACAACTTTCCGTAGTGAAATTTTTCGCTTCAGAAGTCGAATTGTTTCCTGCCTTTTTATTGTTCCCAGTACTGAAACCGATCCATCGCAGTGAAAAGCTCGAAAGATCGATCGCAGCGACAAGCTCAAAAAAAAGATCGATTACAGCGAAAAGCTCAAAAGAACTTCGAAGTCATTTCAATTCATTCGCGCCCGATGCTGTCGTTGCTTCATGGGTATCTGATAACTCGCCAAAACAGCAAACTGTTGACTGCACTTTCCACACGAAAAAGAATCCAAAACGCACAAGAAGCAGGAAAAAACGAAACCCATCAAGCACCAGAATTCGTAGTTCACCAGACCGACAGAGGAGGAGCAATCTCTTTTCTTGTGTATGTTGCAATGGCCGATTTTTTCTTTTCGGCTTTGACGCCGTCTCGAACTTTCAAATACTGTGCTGGTCGTGCAACAACAGGAACGAGAAAGTACAACCTAAACCCTAAACCCTAAACCTCATGCTAAGAACCGCTCTGTTGCCGAACAACTTTCCACGAATCCAGCGTTTTGGGTGTTCCAGAGTCTCTCAATACTAGTTAGCGTCTTCCGAAATCGTGTTCTACAAGTTGACGAATTCTTTAGAAAATCTAAAAATACCTTTTGGGCCATTTTTCCTTCTTTTCTTTTCTGCGAAAAAGAGACGAATCGCGGAGCACGATGGGAAGGAAAGAGGGAGCGAGAGAGAGGATCATTCAGTTCGCCTTCCGGAAGATACACGAGAACCTGTATCTCGTTGGCTCGTGTTTCCACTTCTCACATCCCCAAGGACATGCGTCTCCTCTCTGTCCCTACACGTCGCTTGTGCTTACGCAATTCTACATAGAGAAACCGAAAACACATTTTGCAAACTAAATGCTGCCTGGTGGGCGTGACGTCTCTCCACACTGCTCCAGGGCTGTGCAGCTGCTCTACTACTTTCTTTCAGGTGGGTATATCTCTTCTTCTTGAGTTTTTGCGAGTTTGTTTTCTATCTCTCTTGTTCCGCTAATGTGTTTTGTCATACTCTGTTTGTCTGTCTGTCTGTTCTTCCGAGTTCAAGAGCAAATGTACAATGGGTGTTGTCATTGAATGTATGATTCTTTCTTTCTCTTCTGCCCATTGTAAGCTCCCATGCCTTTGGTTAAAAAGCATCACAAGGGATGCATTTGGAATGGTGGTTTTTTCTTCTTGTAGTCTAGCCACGTCCCCACCAATCAAATTGAGGGATGGAGGAGGATCACAACCACATCGAACACGTGCATGTCTCCGCTGATCGACTACCTTCACAATAACAGGATGGATCAATGACTGAGCCTCTTCTTCAACGCAATCGCAGCAGCAGCAGTCCCTGATCATAGCGGAGGATCTGTTGGCATCAAAAGCCCAGAACAACAATGGGGTGATAGGAAAGCGCTTGGTGCGGGTACACAGTGCACCTCAAATTAGCTTTCTCAAATCTGCACCCAAGAAATTGCAGCACGAACGAGGACCAAGCTCATCTCCTTTCAGAAGCCTCCCACCCTTACCCCAATTTTATGATGAAGACAGTGGGGGTAGAATGATTCCAAAGGCGTTCATCTATCTTGTGCTGTACCTAACCCTTGCATATTCATGAGTTTCACCTTGCTCCCGGATGAGCTAGAAGGCACCACAACAACCATCATCGTTGAAACATTGTACTTTGCCATTGTGACAATGACCACAGTTGGGTATGGTGATCTGGTACCGAAGAACACAACAGCCAAGCTCTTCACAGTCTGCTATGTCTTCTTAGGGTTTGGTTTTGTTGGAGTTCTGGTGAGTGGTGCTGCCAATTACCTTGTTGAGAAGCAAGAGAAGATCCTGGTCCAGAAATTGTACTTGAAGCATAAGCAGCACAAGGAAGGTAGCTCTGTCACACCAGTATTGACTGAAGATGACGATGTGGCTGAAGCTCATTGGAAGCTGGTATTTTCAGGCTGCTTGGTCATCTTTCTCTTGGGGATTGGTATCCTGGTGTTGTGGTATTCTGAGGGCTTGAGCTTCATCAATGCTTTCTATTGCGCTTGTGTTACATTGACCACTCTCGGATATGGTGATGTAAGCTTTCGTACGGTTGGAGGACGATTGTTTGCTGTGTTTTGGATACTGTTGGGTACAGTTTGTGTTGCTCAATTGTTCTTGTACTTGGCAGAATTTCGGACCAAAGAACGACAACATAAACTTGCTCATTGGGCATTAACCCGGCCAACTACTTTCTTGGATTTGGAAGCTGCAGACCTTGATGGAGATGGCATTGTGAAGTAAGCACACACCACCACCACCACCCTCTTTTCATTTCACTTCTTGTTCATTTTTTTCTCTTTTTGTCTTGGGTTGTTACAACAACCACATTCAATCTACAGAAGGGAGAAACAATCAAGCAATCAAGCGTGCCTCTAACCCAATCTTTCCAATTAAGATACCTGCATGACAAAATCCCTTTTTTTCCAATTTTCCAGTGTGGCAGAGTTCATACTCTACAAGCTGAAGGAGCTTGGCAAGGTCGATGAGGCAGACATTGTGGACATTGCAAAAGAGTTTTGTTCTCTTGATTATGATCAAAATGGAGCTTTGAAAATCTCAAATTTCCATGTCTCTCAGGCCACAGATCCACCTGCTTAACTGAACAGCAGCTCCCCTCAATATTTCACCCTTGGCACCTCTACCTTGAAGTATCAGCCAAGCTTAAAATGTGATTCAGTGGAGTGATACATTGTATTCCTCCATCTGTTTGTCTGTTCTGGTTGTCATCAGTTATGTTTGTCTTGATGGAGGTAGTAACATGTATAGTGATAGAAGTTGCCCATGTGGGATGCAACATGTAAGATATCCCATCTGCAAAACTCCCATGGAGGTTGTTTGTTTGTGCTGAAATTTATTCATCATTAACAAATCGTGTATAATAATATCATCGTTCACATGTGGACTTGTGTAATGATCTAGACTAGAACACGGTCCAGCTTTGTGGCACCACTTTCTCGGTGAGGTGGATTCTTCATTCTTGCAAGAATAAATCTCTGATCGGCAATGATAACCAAATAAGGAGAAATGAATTGCATAAATGGCATAGGTTCCTTTTTTGCCATAAAACCTAGAACAAAAAGGTTGCAGTATGAATACAATAGCAACAGTCTCTTCTTGCATGTCCAGTGACCATCAAGCTCCTGACAGCAGGTACAGGTACTGTTACCAGTAAATGCCAAGAACTTTGTAGCAATGCTAAGAGCTCTCCAGTTAGCTCTGATCGTGCTCCACAAAAATTTGAGTTGAGTATTCTCTTACAGTTACCTGGAGCATCAGAGCTCCCCATAAGAATGGAAGAACAGAATGTGAGGGAGTAAAGGCAAGTTCTATGCTGAAATGGGACACCCATCAAGTCAAATGGAAACTGGTCTTAGGTGCAATAACACAATTCAAAGAGTCCTGGAGAATAATTGCAATTTGTGATCTCCAGCACTTGAAGTGAAGAGATTAATGTACGGAGAAAACAAAAGCACTTCACATTGTTACCAAATCCTCCAATATTCATTTTCCTCAATGTACAATTCCTGCATCTGCTTCCCTCACACTCCTTTTCAATCACCAAGAGACCTGGAGGGAGTCATTTTGTAAAATGCAATCAGCTCCTCATCTACTGAGGGAATCACTGCCTCAAATTGATTTTTTCTTGATCATTCCATTTTTCTTTCCACTTGGGAGTGCACAGTTTAGAAACTGTGCTTCATAAAATTGTACTGCTAGTCGTGGCAGCCAAAAGAATGAAGGAAGAAGAGCAGGAACTTCCAAATTTGTATTCTGGAGCCCACATAAGAACTTACAACAGTATGATGAGGATGCCTAAAAGGGCTGCATGTTGGCACAACTGAGATTGGGACCTGTGGAAACATTGAGCTGTTTACAAAACTCTTTGAAATAAATGATGTGATAGTGTGGGTGCGGAGAAGCTTTCCCACACTCAAGTCCTCCATTGATGATGTCAATTGTGACCCCAAATCCTGGTTTTCTACCAGCTTCTCTATCTGCTTTACTGGGTTTCCATTTGCCAATTAGCACCTCATGGATTGAAGGGATGGTACCCGATGGGGTTGACCAAAACCACAATGATGACTTGAATGCAAGCACCGGGTCTTGTGAAACAAGGTATGGCTTTGCCAGGATGTTCGCACCCACTTTGGCACTCGCTGCGCCATAAGACTGTAGTTCCTGCACCGCCAAAGAAATATGCAGTTCCAAACTTAGCCGGAATGATGATGATGATGAGGAGGAGGAGGAGGAGGAGAAGGAGTCAATTTGCAAAACAAATCAACCACATCTGACATTGTGGCAGATGTTTTGTTTAGCACAAAATATTCTTCTTGTTGCTGAAGCTTGCTTTCAATCTCTCCACACAAGCACTCTACAAAGACAAAGAGAACTTAGTGCAGATTGATGAGATTCATTGTCACCTTCAATTTCTTGACTTCAGAAACATGAGGATTTATGTTGAGGCACTAGGGTTTTTGGTTTGAGGTCCGATGCAATAAACTTTGTGAAAGAGGAAAGGAGAGGAGTATGCAACAATTTCTTTCTCACCATGAAAGCTGAAGTGGGCCACGACCAAAGTATTTCTGGCCCGGAGCACAGGGGTACTGAATGCTGGTGTTATCACAGTAGTTGAAGGATTGATTGATCTCCTCTACATAAAACAGGCCTGGAAAAAAAAAACCAAAGACACAATTCTAACAACAACAATCATCATGTAGGGTCACATTTTCAAATGCAATTCCAAGCCAAGATCAGGCACAGTGATGAAGAATCTGCAAGTAGACAAAGAACCCTTGTAGAATCTGCAAGAAGATGAAGAACCCTTGATGATTCAGTATTGGGGGACTTTTGACAGATTTCCAGTGCAAATTCAGCATATCCAAGTGAAGGATGTGTGTGCTTTTTGAGGAGAAAAATATGAGTATTGATTTCTGTTCAGAATGATGGACAAGATAGCATATCTCAATAATCATCCTCTGCAAAAATACTCCCAAGAAACCATGGTGAATTAGGGTTTTGTGAAATCTGATAAGTACCTGATGTTTCTACCCAAGAATTTATGGTGAATTATGGTTTGAGAAATCTAATGAGTACCTACCTGATGTTTCTAGCTGCACATGAGCACTGAAAGCAGCGATCTCTCTGAGCCTGTCTTGTGACTCCCTTGCGTCCCAAAGGTTGGGAAAGATCTGGCAGCAACAAGGAAAGACTCGCAGGTGTAGAAGCTCTTATTGCGGTTAGGGTACAGTTCATCATAAAGCTCATGGATCACCAGGGCTCCCACCCCGTGACAGGGAGTAGTGGGTGAGAGGTGTGCTACCGCTGGACGAGACGACGAAGATGGCGATGCAGTCTTGGACCCATCGCTCTCGCACCACCCTCCTCCAGTACCGGATTCTACCAGCAGCAACAAGAGAGCAGCAATCGCCACTAGGATTGAACCGAAGAAAGGCTGCAGCAGCAAACCCATTATCACAAAATGTGATGGAACCGAGACACAGCTTGCGAGAATCTCGTCTCACATTTGCAGAATTGTGAATCAACTGTCCGACCCACAATCCTCAAACCCCTAAAAAAAGGAAACAGAAATGCATCAGCCACTACCACTACCATCACCACGATCACGATCACAAGTCGAACTGCATTCGAGTGGATGCGACCTTGAAGTCCTGCAGCGCACCTGGAAAGAGGAGAACGGAAGTAAGACGGAGGCAGCATTGAGACAAATTGGCAAAGGGGAAAAACCAAAAAACTTTTTGTGAACTATAGCAAGCAGCAGTAGCAGCACGTAGCTCATCAACGGCATCTACAATGTGCTGATCGGCTGCCACATGACTGAAATCTTCACCAGACTTCCGTGTCAGGACGATCGACAGAACCCACCAGGCAAAACAACAAGCAAAAAGCCCATAACGAAAACAAACGTGCAGAAGAGCGCCATGGTTGGCGTTGGTTGGCGCTGGGCGCCATACATAGACCCCTACAACCATGCTAGCCCTAGCTACAATTTTATTGAGAGCTTAATCCCTAAACCTAGCTTTAATTAGTGATATCTTAGCTTTAATTGATCATCAAACCTTGGTTTAATTAGTGACATCTTAATCCCTAAACCTAGCTTCAATTAGTGATAGACATGACCTCACACTAAATCCATTAAGGTTCAATGAACCCAAATGTTGAGTTTATGGATTATATTCCACTCTAATTTATTTATTTAGATTTCTAAAAATGGTGCAAATTTTCCCTTTTTAAATCACAAATTTCTCATGTTGTTAAATTTTTTAAATTGAATTTTTTTCAAGCAAAGTTGCTAAATTTTTCCTTTATAATAATTATTATAATAATGGTGGGTACGTACAGGATTGAGGCCCTTCTATATTTTCTTACAAAATATAGAAAAAAGTGTCAACATGTGAAAACGATTGTAGCTTGTTTTGGGGCTTCTTTGCCCAGCTC
Organism: Sphagnum contortum; assembly: GCA_963920785.1. Classification (NCBI taxonomy): domain Eukaryota; kingdom Viridiplantae; phylum Streptophyta; class Sphagnopsida; order Sphagnales; family Sphagnaceae; genus Sphagnum; species Sphagnum contortum. Next base: position 763,703 of record OY987288.1, read on the forward strand.
ACTATGGGAAGCATCCAAGGGCAACTATTTCTCGGGCACCAGGATTAAAAAAAACAATTTGGGCTACACACCAGGATGTTTTTCATCCAAAAAAGTGGATCTCTATGTAAACCCGCTCCTATTAAAACCTTTTTATACAATATGTATTTTTGGCTAATGTATTGGCCGAGCCAGAATTTCCATACGAGGCATTATGGCCTTTTACCCAACATAATGGTTTTCGTGATTTGCACAATGGTTCCATCAAGCACACCCAAGAAGACCTGTCCATTAAGAATTTTCTTTTATGTAGAATAAGTGGCGATTGTCCATAGGAAGATGTTGAAAAAATGGCAATCATCCTTACAAAGATTTTAGCCAAAAATGGCTATAAACCTTCTATGTGGAGTACAAATCTTCAATTAACTTTCTATAATCATGGCTATACACTAAAAACCAAATACAGAAATCTTCAAATCTGATGATTTTAATTTTTTTCCTTACATGGTGATGGAAACCCTCCAAAATCACTTCATTTTCAATATATGTGTGTGTGTGTGTATTATTTCACTTTTGGGCAAAAAAATTTCCAACAAAGAAAATGCTACATGTAAAGGGGGACTAAAAAAGAGACCCCCCCCAAAAAAAAAAAAAGGCCATATGAAAACCATTATGTCTTTTGAAATGCAAATGAACCTTGCCTTTGAAGGCAAATTTGACATTTCAGTAGTTGTACAAATCAATGTGTTATGCATGTTTATATCGAATGTAAACTTGTTTGTATTGTAACATTTTTTCTCCATTTAAAAGCCTTCTCATGGCTTACCTTAAACTTAATTATAAGAGAGGGTGTGATGAACCTCATTCACTTGGAGTGGATCACAATTGCTTTGCTACATTTTAAATAGACCATGTCAATTGTTTGAAGTTTTTCTTTTCCAAAATTGTTGACCTAGCTTATGGTTGAGTTACTATTGGATGAATCTAACTTGTTTTTGGCAATTCCTTGGAGCGAATAAATAGGTTACTTATATATGCTTTTCTTGTGTTAATATTCAATCAATATTGCTTTTATAGTTTTTGCAAATATATGTCAATATATTATTTCAACCCAATAATATTTGCTTTTCAACTCAAATGATCTTTTGTTTTAGAGATCAATCTATATTTCACATCTTTTTCTATCATAGGAAGAACTGTAGAGTCATTATATGAATGGAATTGGTTCAAATTTGAAGAAAAAGTAATCATTGAAAATTTTGCTCAAACTTTTTCAAGAATTGAATATTAAAACACATAATTTTTTTCCATAAACTTCCACAAGTATTATGCCCAATGGTTTTTAGTTGTTAGACAAACACAAAAATCTTGCAATGGTGGATTGGTTTGAAATGAGAAATTCTTGAGTTTCCACCAATTTTTTGTATTTTTTCCTTCTATTGTAATTTCCTTAAATTTTGACTTTTCAAGTAGAAAACTTCTAAATTTTTAACATTTCCAAAAAATAACTTAATTAACAACTAACTTGAAAAGGTACTATAATATTTCAAAATCTTTTATAGTTTCCTTCACCAAAAATAACTTCTTTGAAAAGAATACGTTTTTGCAAATCTCTACTTTTCTACAAATAATATGATTAATGTCAAAGCTTTGATAGTGTTATGGCATGTAAGTTTGTTTGTATGATACATTTCATGGAAATAGATTCATTCACATGTAGGATTCATTTGCATCATCATTTGTAATTTCATCTACATTTGTGATTTCACTTTTATTTTTTTTACACTAAAAAACAATTTAAGATGGCATTGTCTAAAAAAAATCACCCCAAAAGTCAAGTTACTATATTGTCTCTTACTACATGTATTGCACTAGCTAAGCTTGTAATGACTGTAGCTTCTTAAAGTTGTAAGGGGGTTCCATATGAGTGCGTTCTCTTAAGGGAGGTCGCACAAGATGGTAGCCTTTGATGTTGCCGACCGCTGCAGATCACATGAGTATGAGAACCTCCACGAATGTAAAAATCTCTTGTTTTTCTTTCCTCCATTCTTTCCATCTTGTTTTTTTTTTAATTTTCCTGATCTGTCCCTTTGTTCCTTTTGTTTTTGAATTTTCCTGATCCATCACATGAAAAAATCTTTCCATGGGAAAGTAGAAATATAGGGGATCTCCCCCAACTGCATAGCTCCCTACGGATCTTCTGCTGGCGGAGATCCCTCAAAATACAAAGAGAAATAAAAAGAGAGGATTTTACAAAATGCTAGAGCAACTCAGCTTTGGCTATGAGAATTGCATTCCTTCTTGTTGGATCTGATACATTACTTGTAAATGATTGATTCTCTTTGTAGATTTTTTCCAAATGTTTCAAAGCGAGAATTCAGTGGAAGCAAAGACACAATTTTAGAGTTTAGAATCAAGTAGACACCAGAAAAAAACCAGATGAAGCCATGATGAGATGCAGATCCATTTTCCAGGTGCATCTCAGAACTTCTGCTCTTTCAAACTCATCCTTGCTCGTCCATTCTTTTGAAATGGCTGTCTCTGGAGAGGAATTCATTGTTTTCCTCTTATTAGTTTCTTCTAGTCAACAACTTGTTTGTTTCTTGCAGTTGAGAACTTCCCTCCAAGGAGAAGTGGCTTCTGTGGGAATTTGGTCTCCTGATCCAGTATTACATATTGTTATGTTGGATAGTGTGTGAATCATTTCATTGCTGAAGTTCAACTTTCATTGCACCACCTGTCTGAAGATATACTTCTTTATCTTCTGGATCCTGAGCATTACTCTGCAATGAACATGAAGATTCATATTTTGGCCAACAGCCATCACATTTCCAGGTCACTTGTTCTTACATGCATGTGACTTTGGAGCTTCTATGTTAGAGACCTGTAGTGATGCACAGTTGGGTGTTGGTTGTGTTTTGGAATGATGACTTATAGGTCTCTTGGCTGCTTCTACCAGCAGCTATGAAATTGTATCAAATTCTCACTACTGGAATCCCAAGCACAAAAGTTTCAATGTCGTTGGTGCGTGCATCCGTGGAACTTGTCCATGTCACAATTTTGTGCCTCATTTTGCAGTGCTCACAACAGAGCTGGTTTTGCATTTCAATTAGAACAATGAAATGTTTCTAAGTGTGGCGCATGTGAACATGGTCCATGACATGAAGAAGAATTGGCCTCAGAGGTTTTGCTTTTCACAGATTCTTGCGGCTTGTGCCAAGCAAGAAACAGGTTGTAGAAAACCTCCGGTAGGATTTCTTGGCAAATCCTTCAAAATGGTGAGATCAGACGCTGGAGAAGATAATTCAAAGGATTTTAAACCTAAGAGAGACACAGAGGTAATTACATTGAGCTCAACGGAAATTTGGAATCCTCCTGGGCCAAAGTAAAGCTAGCTCAATTAGGCCCAGAGTTGTTTGTCACCTTGATCGCCTGGTCACCTTGAATGCCATAATCCTGAGACATTTCCTGTAAATTTTGACGTGTCCAACAAATAAGCTCGATGGTTTGGATTGCCAAGAAAGTATCGCTCACAAATTTGTAGGGCAAATTTTTGGGTTTTGGACATTTGAGCATCAGAATCTTGAGGAGAAGGAGAGCGAGAAAGAGTGCCTAGGTCGCAGATATGAAGAAGCAATGGAATGGGCCCTAGAGCGACAGGGGCGACGACACCCATTCACAGCTCTTATGCTTTAATAACCTATCTTAAGCTTTACCTCAAAAATGTTGCACTTTCCGAACAAGGCACAAAAACATTTCACTCACATTGTGAGCGAACACACCATTCACTCACATTGTCAACCGTCACAAAAGCAGGACAGATCCTGACCCAGCTTGCAACTCAAGTTCAATCTGCACCCACAGCTTTCAGCAGCAAAATGGCAAGTTCATGTTGCTCTAGCAAACTCCTTGAGGTTTTCGGTGCTAGGAAGAAAGACCACAAACTGTCAAACGGGTGAAAAGAATAAGGAATTGCAGCGACGAGCCAGAGGAACATAGTATCAGCCGACCAATTGTAGATTTGAACTGTCATTTAAACCCTGATGAGACCACTTCCTACTCTAGGAAATTGGCACTTTCCAAAACTCTAAAGCGAAGATTCCAAAAACGCCTCGACTTCCACACATCTTTGCCAATCCATTCAGTCACTTGCTGCCACGAAACTCAAATCTCCTATTCTAGCAAGATGGAGAAAAACCCTTCTACCCAGTTACACTCATCCTAAGCACCTTCTCAACATTGCAACCGAGACATCTTGCTCATCCAAAATTCTCCGCAACCCCCCTGTAAGCACTTGAAAGCACCAAGGATTCCAACTTCCGAGAACGAATTCACCCCAGTTACTGACAAGGGCTGGAAATTCCCTAGATTCCGGCGCTTCAGAAAATCTCCCGGCAGTACCACCCATCACGACCATCTTCCTATACTTGCAATGCGGATACCTGGAGAGTGCTCAAGTCTTTCAGACGGCGCTCTTCGACTAACCCACCGCACCCCACGCAGCACTTCTTTGTAAAAACCAAGAATAACATACAAAAGCACATGGATCGACGAAGCACACGAAATCTCACCATCAACACAAAAGGCGGATACAGAGCAAACCCACGAATTCGTACAGAAAAGGAAAAGCGCGACCGAGGAATTTGTGGCGAGGCGACGAGGAATTTCAAGGCTGGAACAACCTTCGCGGCGGTGAGAGGATGTGCAATCACGCTGACTGCTTGTGGGTTGCCACCACGCGGTCGATATCTCACCATCAGATTCCATTAATCAACGGCTCATACAGGAGATCTTCTCCCTGGCCTTCAGATGAAACGAATCCTAGCTACCAGTTCTTGCATACGGCACCTGATTCGAGATTCGGGATCTAAACAGCCGATTCTAGATTCGGAATCTAAGGCAGCCGTGTTCTCATTGCGCATTCCCCATGTGTTCTCCATTAACTATTTTCCTGGTCAATCCGGCCCATTGAAAGGGGACTCAGCATAATATCCAACGGTAGGATCAAATGAGATCGAGATGAGAAAGGTGAGCATTATCATTCTGAACCCCAATCTAGGTTCTCATCTCAAATCGGACGGTTCATGTGGCAATGAGGACTAGCCTACATTCATCCCATCTAGGTTCTTATCTTGTGGCATAATAGCTAAATATGATTCCACAAGACACAAGAAACCAAACTTTGTTTGCAAGTTAATGTACCATGTTTTACAAAATATATATTTTTAAAACAAATCTTCACCACATTATGATGTTTACTAATAAGCATTGTTTGAATCTAGCCACATATTATGAAACTTGACATCAAAGAAGCAGTTTATAGCACATCATATCCACATTTTGTAATAAATTTTTATGTTAATCATTATGCTCAAGTTTGAAGAGTTTGAACACAAATTGTCATGACAAGTCCCAATACCTGAAAATGCAATTTGAGACATAAATCATGTCTAAATTAAAAGCTTGACACCATGCTAAAAAGCTCTTGACCATTGCTATAAGACAATGATCTCACACATCCCAATTGATTATGTTTCATATAAGAGTCAAAAATCACAAACACACGTCTTTTCTTTAATATGCACTAGTGTGGCTTGTGCTATTGGGCCAAGTGTGAACCCATTACAAAATAGGGAAACTCAACATGTGAACATTGTTTTGCAATGTTGGTATTCAAACAGCCAAATATGAAAGGAAATCATGCTTGAATTGAATGGTAAGCCTTCAAGTGTTACCAAGATCTCAACTGATTTTTCCTTCCAAAACCTGGTTTTTTGGAATTTGTTTCAATTTTCAGCAGCAGAAATCACTTAAAAATCAATATCTCCCACATTCTAAATCCAAATCTTACCAAATAAATTTCATTAAATCCTACTCATCAACATCTTTCCAACAACATGAAAGGCACATTCCAGTTCCTCCGAAATTTTCAGCTACAATTTAATCTAATTTTCAGTGAAGAAATCATTCAATATTCAAGAACTTTTGCACCACAAGTCCAAACATCATGAAATCAAGCCCATGCACCCCTCCTCATTGAGGGCTTTCCAAAGACATCGAGAAGACAATGTGAAGCACCCGGTTCGGTGGATCTCATATCTACAAAACAAAACAAAAACAAACTACCTTCCTTCATGGATCGATGTGAAATGAATTACATTGCATTGAAGGTCATGGTCATTTAGAACGAGTTGCATTAGTTCCACCAATTCCAATTAATGTAGCCAATTGCATCAAGTACCCCAGATCAATCTGGTCTCATAGGTTGCCTACTTCTCAAGCCCAATCAAGGTTGCTTTAAGGATTTTGTGATGCAACCATCCAAAAAGTAATGTAGCCAAACTTAGCTACATACTATATATGAAAATATGCAAAAAGAATTTTATTTTTTGTTATCGCTACCTGCTAGAACTATCATGAAAATTTGGCGATATTATTTTTTCAATTTTTTAAATCTGGAAAATTTTGGCCAATTTTATGATGAAATCTAGTCAATATGCTCACATCGAAATCAAGCAAATTCAATATACATAAATTCTGGAACAAGTCATTGACACCTTGATGTTTGATGTATTATACAAGGTTGATGTGTCGAAAACCATATGAGGGTGAAAAACCAATTAGTAGGGTAAATGAATGTTTGACCTAGTCTATTATTTAAATTTGGCATTTATGTGTAATTTGAATACATGCTTTTGGTCATTAGTGCATAATCAATGGATAAACAGATTTAAACCCATTCTAATTCAACATTTTCGTACCAACATTGTGCATAAGAGTAATGGGGATATATTTTAATAAGGACTCATTTTGATGAACATTATTTGGTGGATTTTAAAGCATTAACCACCATAAATGGATCAAACTTATGTCATATTATAATTAAATGTATTAGAAGTGTGAAAACAATTTAAGGTGTTATTGGTGCGAGACTATAAAAAAAATTAATCAAAGTCCCTACATTAAGGTGATTTGGTCAAATAAGGGTTGAATAAAAGAATTTAAGTTTAATATGATATTGGGGGTACAAATCTTTTGGAAATTAATAGCACTACAAACGAAATTAAGATTAATTAATGTTGTTGATGTGATAATAAATGTCAAAATTATAATTAACAAGTAATGCTAATATTTCATATAATTGATGGACATCTCAAATTAAATTGTCATTATTATTTAAAATTGAAAAACACACTTATGACTAGTTCATTAATGTTAAAATATAAATTTTTTGTGTCAATCTTAGATGAATCTATCATCGTGATATCCCCTTTTGTGGCAATTACATATAAAATTAATAAATAATTATTAATTTATCAAAACCTAAACTAAAAATAACTAATAAACAAAACTACAAGACATCTATACAAGATAAAGAATTTCATAGATTTATTTAAGCTTCTTTTCAAAACAAATATATTCATTCTTATAAAGATGGGCATTAACACATCTATTTTATAAGAAAATATTGATTTATCAAAGTTTAAACTAAAAGTAATTGATAGAAAAATCTACAAGACATATAATATACAAGATAAAATTTTCATAAATTTATTTAAGCTTGGTTTCAAAACAATTAAATTCATTTTGACAAAGGTGAAAATTGTCACATATACCTTCAAGAGGAAACACTAAAGAACTTTGCAATTCAAATCAAAAAGTGGTTCAAGAATTAAGATCTACAAAACTATGTTAGGTGTAATCATATTAATATGAAAAAAACAATATAATCAATGTTTTATTTTTCATGTTTTAATGTCAAAATTTGTACTAATGTCACAAGTCATTGAAAATCATTCATTAAGCATTGTAACTAAGGCTTTTAAAAGATGCAAGGAATCTTGTTTTTGCAAAAACTTTTTAAGCATATATTTACATACTATTATATTACATCATATATTGTTTTCAGTCAAATTAATTTTTCAGCTTTCAAACAAAGTATTCCTAAAATATTTTGAGAATATTTTAGCAAAAATGATCACCTAAGGAGGTGACCTTGCTTCTAGTTAACATATTTAGACTGTTCTACTTTGCTTTACTCCGTAACACGTATTCACAACTTGAATTATCATAACTTCTCAACTTGAATTGTTTGAATGATTATATACTTAGTTTTAAAACATGAATTTCAAACAAATGATATGTGAAGTTTAATATAATATTAATTGCTAACGGGTAAAAGTAGGTCAATTGATATAGTCATAAAACCAACATTAAGGCAAACCCATCCTTGGGTGGTACCACTACGAATGTGACACTTGATTTTATTGAACCCATTGAATTTTTAACAATTATTAGGAACATTTAAATAAATAGTTTCATAACAAATTCTAATGAGTATATTTATTAGGTTCCATAGATTTTGAAATTTTAGTAATATCAAGAATATTGTGTATTTTGATGTTTTTAATCATTGCATTTATAAAACGTTTTAAGAATGAAATGCTAGTTGTTTTCCTTGACATTTTTGGTCATGAAAACCAATTTGAAACATGATTTGACAATTTTTTTGGAATTTTTTCCTAAGTTTATTTTGAAGTCATTTTATTTTTAATTTCATATTAGGCAATTAAATAAGTAAGTATAATTTAATTATGAATTCCAAAGTTAGAGAATGTGATTCTTAAAAGGGCCATCATTATCAAAAATACAAACTTTTAACAACCTGCACTTTTATTTTCGGAAATAAACTTCAAGCCACATATTAAGGCACGCAATGAATAATCATCAAGGAAAATATCTATCTAGTTCTAAAACTTTTTAAGGAAAGGGCCCCAAGAAAATGATTCGGCCATTATTTATATGTCAAATGGAACAATCGAAAAACTTGTATATAACGTTTTTTTTGCAAATATGGTATGCAAGTTTGATCAAATTAAATTGGTGTATACAATTGCACAATGTCATTCATAATGTAGAGATAATATAATGCATGCATGCATCGAAAAATGGAAATCTCCATGTCATAAATGAAATCAAAATGTAATACCAAGTTTGATCCAATATGTCTATGTTATTCCATTGTGAAATGCACCCAAACTCAAATTTTTAATGATATGATCTTAACACAAGAATTTATGATATTAGTATGAACATGACAAGAAAATTGAACATTGGAAAATGCATTTGTTGATGCTAATATTTTATTAATTTCCATTTATATAGCATCAAACTAAGTTGTTGTGGCAAAAGGAAATTTCGACATATGAAAATTTTGTGAAATTCTTTTTCCAAAATATAAATTTTAAAAATTATTCAAGTTCCATATAAATGGATTTCAATATACAATTTCATCATATGAATGCAAAAATACAACCATTTTTAATCAAGTACCTTGCATTGATATACCCCATCAAGCAAGCAAAATGATAAATAAATATTTTCTACTCTTATACTTAATTTGAATTTGTGTTTCAAATACTTGTTCCAATTTAGGTTTTAAATGTATAAATTTCACTAGTTAGGTACAAATAGGTGTAATTAATTGTAACATTAACAACCATCAATTGGTAGGAACTATAAAACAAATTCATATTTATAACTATGAAGTTCTTTCCTTACAACATTTAACATGTTTTTACTAATCTTTAGATCCCTATTAACCAACTCTTAAGCTTCAACAATTCTTTTTCGGAAAGTCAAATTGTAAGCAAGAAGTTTTTGATATTATATGTAATCTCATGGGTAAAAATATGTTAAGGCCAATTGAGCTAGGCATACATTAACAATTTGACTCATATTGAACAACCAAAAAACTAATCATATGTATAGTTATTTTGACAAATTGATGGTAGATTTTATTTATGTGGACATTTGATCAAATTCAATTTCAACATAACTTTATAATATATTAATATAATTTTTAAAAACAATTCAACAATGTGTTGAAACCAATTCAAATATATGTCTATGTAATCCTCATCATAAAATACACCCAAGTTCAAATGAGAAAGGTTTTATTCCATAAAAAGTTTCAATAATAAATTCATATTATCGATTGCATTTCATTTTATGATCTAAACACACATTGATAAAAAAATGTACAGTTTTAACATCTTGGAAAATGTTATCACAATGGCATAATTAAGAATATAATTATGACATCAAAGTTCATTACTTAATCCCAATGTGTAAACACATAAATCCTCTCAATTCTTGCACCCAAAATTCAAATACATATATTTGATGATGTTGGATCTAGCCATTTAAAATTGTGGATTTCACATAAATTAGGTTTGTGTTCACTCCTTGCCCTTCATTGGTTTCAAACAAGATAATCCATAATACAAAGGGTGAATGTTGGGTTCGGTGAAAAAAAAAACCAAAATTAAAATTTCCATATAACTATTTGGGAAACATTTTCTTTATATCTTTTTGAAACCTTAAAATGATAAGGTAGTTCGGCAACTATAATTTATCAAATTCAAATGATTCCCATATCTAACATAAAAGATTTTGTTCATCATGACATGGACTTTGGAATCAAACCATTGTTTTCATTCACAAAACATGTCCATAGATAATAACATACACATGATGTGAAACCTTTAAATGTTTTTTTAATTTATATGTTATCTAATTAAATTGGAGTCCTTAACACCCATAATCTGAATGATTTGTTTATTTTGAAGTCCATATAAATTTATTTTATTAATTATCACATCCCTAAAGTTCAATTTAAATGTTCATACCTATTCAAATTACATGTAAAAACCAAAAATCTAACTAAATCACATAGATGTTTTTAGTAACTTCAAATCACATATGTTCTTAAATTAATAATTCCAATTATAAAATAAAAATTTGCCCCCATTAAAATTACACCCCCCATATATAAATGTCATTGTGACATCCATATTGGTCCAATGTAGTTTGCACTGCCTTAAACAAAACATTGCAAAATTAATATTAATTTTACAATGTTGTTAAATAGTTGAACCTAAGGAAATTAAATAGGAAGAGGTTCTAATATGCCCTTCTTTAATCCTTCTTCCTTGTGTCTATCACAAATCCACCGAATTAAATGACCTTGGTTACCATATTTTGGTATATGGTAATGAACCCTACTCAAATGAAATGACTTGGATATGTTTTGTTTTTTTAGGAAATCAACAAGCCATTGCTCAGCACCATGTTTTTCCTCTCTCAATGTAACTTCCTTTCCTATCATATTTGTTTTTCGACTTTGAAATGGGTCATTTTGAGAGTTTCTATCAATATGACAACTAGGTAAATAATCACTAAGGATTTGTGTGTCAAGTGCTAATGCTAAACCTTTTCCAACATTAGGTACCATGTCACCAATTCCGGCAACAATATGGGCACCTGCTTTCAACAAAAGGGAAAAGATGTTAAGACCGATAACAAGATAAGGGACAATTTGTTGTGCTTTTGTTGACAACATTGTGACTTCATAACCTTTTTGTTCATCCACAACATGAATGCCTTCAACACATTCGCACAAAAGATGAAGATTGAATCTTTCAATCCCAGGTAACATCTTCACAATAAGTTTACGTTGAAGCTTTGCACCTGTGGTTGTGAAATAAACATTGCATGGAACTTGTCGTTTTTGTAATTCCAAGGGCAAGTTTATGATGTTGTCTAAGTTCATCGCCAACATGTCACGCAAGTTCTTTTCCATGGAACTTGTTCTGTCCATCAATATTTTCACCAAAGATTGTAGTTCTGGAACAATCTTGTCATGAATGGCTTGAGGCAATTCGTCGAATTTTTTAATAACAAGTTGACGAAATGATCTTGTTGACAGTAATTCAACATTCTTGTGAATGGATTTTTTACATCCCATTGTAACTCCACTTTGAGAACCTTGTGGATCTTCCTGATTTTCATCCTTGGTGGTTGGAGTTGCATTGAAACGAACTTCAAGTTCCATGAGTTCATTTTGTCGTCTTTGCCAAATGTCATTGATATCCGTTTCGCCCAAAAGGGGCATTGCCGAACCTTCCATGCTTTCTCCAAGGTAATCACGATCACCTTCAAGCACTTCTTGCACTTGTGGCCATGGATGTTCATATTTCAGATCAAGGTTTCCTCCCCATAGCTCTTGTTTCAAATCCTCCAACAATACTGCTTGATCCTTTCTGTGTTTGCACAATAACAAGTTTTCCACAGCCTTTGGCCTCAAAACCCCATGCACAAGTGAGACCCCTTGGCAACCTTGAACACTACTACACAATTGTTCAATTTTGCTCAAAACATGATCATTGATGAGCTGAAGGGTTTGGAATGTGCTTTTGCATGATTTCACCAATACGTCAATGAAAAGAGGACTTGCCATTTGATCACCACTTAATTCCACAAAGATTTCCAAACCATTTAGGAAAATCTTGATAAGATTCTTTTCATTTGAGCAACGTGCCTTGATTGGCAAGTTTGTAAAATGCTTGTATAATGTCACCTACACATAAACATTAAATGTATCAAACTTTTAGTACATGAAATCCTAGATAAGAACAAATCAAATGTATTTACATTATGAGAAAATCATGTTTATTGCAACTAAGCTATCTAATTGTAATCTAGTTCTATTGAACACTTTTTAGTTATAATTTCGTTATATCAGACATTTTTTAATTGTCACAGACATAATTTTCTCATTATGTTATGATTTTATGCCATGGAAAAAAATCTTCATAATACATTACATTGTTAGATCATCATCAAATGGCACATTATATATATACATATATACATGAAAAGAATTGTATTTACCTGAACTTGTGGAAAGAATCCTGGGGTCAATGTCGTGAGTTCTTGGTCCTTACATTGCAACCTACGACCAATGTAAATTATTTCAGCATCTTTTGGAAATTTGACTTTCCATTCCAAACATCTTTGTCCTTCTGCAACATCTTCATGAAACTCCAATGTGGTGGGCACAAATATGACATTTTGTCCATGGTTTGTCACTTGAGGTTCTCTTTCATATGCCAAATCCATTTTCACCATAAGACGAACCAGATATTTTGGAATGTTGGTTGTATTTGCCCACTCGACTATGAACAATATCCTTCAAAGACAAATCGAGAAGATGTTCGATTTCTCCAATCCGACCCCAACCATCTTGAAAGGTTGCCGTCAAATTGACCTTTTCAACATGCCCTCGAAGTTTGATCAAGTGGCCCATCACCTCATGGCAAAACCAACTTGGATTGACCACCACAAAATCTTCGTCTTGGAAATAAATCATTTCACCAACATTGTGCAAAAACATGGCCACTGCTACATGTGGCTTTTCAAATTCTTGTTGAACCACCAATTGCCGCAAGAATGGTTCTTTCTTGTCGATAATTTCCTTCTCAAAAGTTTCCATTGTAACAATGGGTTGGTTCGGATGATGTTTATTCCACTCACACAAGCTATATTGCACATTCATGCATGCTCTATAAACATTCACCGTCTTCTTCAAAATATCCCCACAAGTGTTGGTCACTTTAGTTGTCACATCTCTTGCTTCTTGAGAAGAATGTGCATTGATCCAATAGGGTTTAGAACACAGATTGATAAAAACAGCAAATTTGTCTTTCAAATTGTGAAGGTGCTCTTCCACAAGACTTTTGTGAATGAAGTTTTTGTCATGATGTGTCATGACAACCATCACTTGTGGTGGAGAAATTGATGATCTTGTTGTGTTAGATGAGATAAATCTCAACCAATAACAAAGTTCATCCTTAATCTTTTGAAGATCCTTTTGTTCTTTAGAACCTTTTTTGAATGGATTACACACCAAAAGGAAAAGACACACATTCCCTTGAATGTTCAAATTTGGGATCATTGTATCGTGAAAGGCATGATACTCCTCCTGGCCAGCAAGATCCCATATAGAGATTTTTTGGTCATCATGATCAAGGAGGACCTTGATTTGTATCCCTCGTGTCCTTTTGGCCCATTCGTTTGGATCATTGAAACAAAGCCCCAAAGGTTTGTTCAATTCAATGAACTCCACCACTGGAGTGATCACTTTTGCTTGGAGTCCCTTTGCAAGGCTCCTAACCATTGACCTCCTTAATGTAGTTTTGCCTGTATGTACATAAACCTCACATGCTTTTAGCCCTTACACTTTAATGCACAAATTTGAAACCATGATCATATGTAATACAGTTACCTTAAATAATATGGAAATTTTTATGTTCACATTACAAATATTTTGTAATAACAAAGTACAAATTTTGTACTTGTTCATATGGCAAATGTTGTAAATGGAAAAATAGATTTTGTGGTTATAAATTTGGCAACATGCTTAACGTATTTATGTGAAATAAATGTATTAATGAACATACTTATTGCTAGTTCAACCAAAGTTGCATAATTTAATTCAACATTATGCACAATAAATACAAATGTTTTAATGCAGTTTTTAAAAATTTAAACACATTGTTGATTATATTAAGTTTCATTTTGTGTCAAAAAATTGTTTTATCTTTCCAACATAAATACTTGATGTACAACTGTTTTTCATAATTTCATGCAAAAATAATTGGCAATCTATAAAAATATTTCATAAATTGGATGATTAAGTTTTTCCAAAAAATTTGTCAAATCTAAAAGTATAACAACAGTGTGAGAATTTATTATTAGTTTTATGAACATAATTAGAGACTTCAAATGTGTGTGCCATTGTTTGTGTCAGGTCATAACAAATAGATAAAATCTCTTACCTGCATATGCATCACCACATAAGAATACTCTTGCAAACTTTGCTTGAGTTCGAGGCATCGCTCCCAGCACTGCCATATAATCACCTGCATTGCTCGCCAATTTTGCGTTCACTTGTGCATCATGTCCATCCCGTTCCAATGGAGTACCTGTTAGATCAATTTTCTTCAACCAAGGATTGGTTCGTAGAAGGTCCATGACCTTGGCCAAGACATCATCCCCTCTAACACCCTCACAGTATCTTAGGCCAAGGGTGTGAAGAGTTTTATTTTTCTCCAATGACTCGAGAATGGTGCACACATCCGATGGTTCTAAAATATTGTCCCCAAGAATCCTGAAATGTGTTATCGAGTCATTTGTGAGCAGCATTTGAGCAACAGCGTTTGCCCCTTCCTGTCCCATCCTTGTATATTCAAGGCAAAGTTGTTTAATGGATTTGTTAAGGAGCTGGTTCCCATCATCACAAGTGAAGGGCTGAAGTAACACTTTTAATGCGTCATCATCCGCATCCCAATTGAACCATAGCGTCGAATTCTCCAAGGTTGAATTCACTCCCAACATCAACGCAACGGAAGCCACTCCAATCGCAGAAAATCTTGCATTAAGGCATAAAGTTTTAATGCTGTGATTGTTTTGCAGCATTTGGCATAACATTTCCACACCTTTATCACCCCCAACTTTATGAACCACAAGATCCTTAATGTTGTGATTGTTTTGCAGCATGCCGCAGAGCAGTTCCACACCTTTATCACTCCCAATCTCTACGCCTAGAATCTCCAATGCTGGATGGGATACCAGATTTTGGCATAACACATCCATCTCCTCACCGTCCAACGTGCTCAGAACCCGCAATTCTTTCAAGCTGTTGCATCGACTGACGACATCTAAAACTTGTAGGCGATGGTTTCTATATGCTTCCCACGTGCTGTTGTTTCCATTTTCCTGATCCTCCTCAAACCCACCCAATGGTTCGAAGCTGAACCCTAAGGTCTCCAATTGAGGTTCTTGTAAGGTCTTGGTAAGTTCGTCGAAACTTATGTCTACTCTGTGAGGTGCCCACAAGTACACCAGGGGTTGTTGAGGCGGAATGATGGGCGTCGCAGCTGTAGAACTGGGTGGTTTGAGGAACCCTGGGAGATGACCACTCTCCATTCCTCCTGCTCCCTCCTCCTCCTCCATCGTTCTAGGGCTTAGTTCATCACAAGTCTCGTCGCTCCTTATCTCCATAGCCATCGTCGGTGGCGGAAGTTCTTGTAGTATTTATTTCCTTGTGTCATTGCTAGATTCTGATGAGAACCTGACTAGGCTAGTGGCCAGCTGATCTATATCCCCTGGATCTATCTCCACCAAACCTTCTTTTATGTCCATTCTCCGACACTGGAAACCTCACTTTGATGTAATCGCTCTGCAATAATAGTATGTCAACGTTATTAAGTAAACATTGCTCAATATATCATCTCACGATTTGTTTTCACAAACGAAGATTCTTCTAAGCATCGCCAATATATTCCAGTCAGCAAGATCCATCAAACAATTCTCAACTTCTATCCACTACGAGTCGATTGCATATTGAGTGCCCAATGATAATGACCGAAGCCAGAGCTTTGGCATAAACCATCATGATAGCACAAATTTCGTGCTCTCCAATGTAGACAATAGGTTGTGTAGAACACAAGTTCTCTACTTCGAGAATGTAACACAACAATATACCGAGCTCATAATCATAGCTCAAAATCAGCGGGATGTTGGTGGGAGATCCCATACCTGCAAAAGTTTATGAAACTTGAAACAAGTTGGAGTTCGACAAAGTGTGTCAAACTTCCTAATGTCCTGTGGAAGCAGCTATCAACCCACTCTTCACGTCTGCGCTTGGCCAGAACAATTAGCAAGTGAACCGACCTTGATAGCTCTTCACGTCTGCTCTGCAAATTCGCATGAGTAGGGTGAGTCAATCTAGAAAGCTGAGTCAAGTGGAGCAAATGGCAAGATGGTTCGAAAGAAGATCAGCGTCTACAAAAGTGAGCAACTTGTTTGACAAGAGAGAGCACAGATTGAAAGAACGGATGCAAGCGGGTTTTTATAGACGCAAGATTCAGTAAGTAGGCGAATCTGTGCGAGGCAGCTAAGCACACAGTTAGACAATAGTTAATTGCAGATTTGGAGCCTTCCGTGAAACCCAGGATCCTAATTTCTCCATTGACAAATGCGTATCTTAATCCTCCCCGCATAAAATCACTGGCCAAAATTAAGATTGCATTTGCTGGATTGAGTGGCTGGAAGAAAATGTAGCCGAAACTTGTATGTGGGTCATGCAGGTCCTAGCTGCGTTGCTGCTTTATACAAGCCCGATGAACCAATCGGGCGAAGTGCGAGAAAGTGCGTTTACGTGTTTACTTGGTGCACGCGGTTTGCCGACGAAGAAAAGTGAGACAATTTGGAGACTTCCGTGAACTTATTCATTTCTCCGACGGACACTAAAACTAGCCAATTGTTGTGATCGTCCTGAAGAATCCATAGGATATTTATTCACTAGTTTAGGTACTTACCTAATGTTGTTGCTAGGTTACTTGCTGCTGTGTTGTGTAGTTGTGGCAGAAAGATGCGGGTCCTGCAGCGGGCACACAAACCAAGTGGGCGCGTTTTGAGGCAAGTGCACTAGCTGGCTTGCTTGGCACCAGAGAAATGTTTGCGCGTGTTTGTAGCAGAAAGATAATGGGTCCCAGTTATGCACCACACTTTCTAGCTACAACAAAACTCCCCGTGTTCAATTATCGAGCTTCCTGAAGAGGTTCCTGACAGGGCCAGTTGATCCAGAGAGGGTACTACCAGAGATGGGGCCCTAGTGAGCCAGCACCCACCAGGGCACCATGTTCCATTGGATGCCCATTATGACTCAGTTTTAGATGAACCTCAGCTTAGTTAATGTCTGGTTTCACCTTGGGAACCCATTTTCGTAGAAGTAGATCCTATGTAGCAAAATAGGTGATTAGGAGGTAAGTAGATGGTTTTTATACAGAGACAATGACTCTTTTTGCTGCCTACCTACAAACAACCCACTTGAGGTGCAAGTGAGGTAACCACTATGGTTAATTACAGAACTGAATCCCAACAGAAAATTGTTTCTCAACCAATTGTCATCCATGGTGCCTGCGGGATGCGGGTTCACTCAGGCCCAAAAGAGGGGCACTGCCGGTCCAGTCTTTGCAATACCTTTTTAGGGTCAACCATTGTTTGTTTTCAGGAATTATTCCTATGCAGCTTTAGTGGCAATTGTCCACAGGAAGATTTTTAAAAAATTGGTGATCTTCCTTAGGAATCTTTAGCCTTTTATGTGGTTGTAAACCATATAGGAAGCACAAATATGTAAATCATATACTTTTAATCATCCTTACATATTGCTGGCTTGGTACTTACTAGCACCAAATATGGCAATCTGCTGACTTTTCCTTCTCTTTTTAAAATGAACTTCTGGCCATTCCAATGCCCAAAAATAACTTCATTTCCCAGTTTTTCAAACTTTGCCTTTGACAAATTTTGCCATTGAAAAAATAGGCCAATGTGAAACAATACGCTTAGCTCATGCAACATTCTCCCCAAACGAATCTTACCATGCTGTTGACCAGGTAATCCGGGCAACTCGCAGGAGGCCACACATCTGGTGCTCCGACGAATCTAATTTGAGGCAATGAAACTTCCTGCATGATGGAGTATGTGGAGTGGAGAGCCCGGTGCCCCTTGGGTAAACCCCGAGGTATTGGGCTTTTACCAGAGCAAGGGCCCACGCAAAAGGCCCTGAAAGGAGGAAACCTTGCGTGCTGATTGACACCAGCCAACAACACGCAAACTTTGTTTCAATATTCAGCAATGAAAGACCACATCTTGTCTGCCCTATAAACCATGTGTTGGGTGATTCTTGCATTTTGTTATAACCTCTTGGTCTGAGTTTTTGAAAATTTTCACATTCAAAGTGCTTGGTCGAGGGGCTTGCCTCGTTAGCCCTTATTTTGGTAATGACCTCAACCTAGGGGCTTTACCCTACACTTAAACACACAATAAGCCTCAAGTTTGAGGCTCAAGGACCAAAGGTACCACCACATCAAATATGAAAATACCACATGCTAGAAATTCATGAATTTAGTTCCCATGCCTCTGTACATACTACAACTACCCAATACATACCCACTGGGGGTACGAAGATGAAAAATGGAAAAAAATGGAGTGCAGGGGGGTTTCAAAAATTGGGGAATCACATCTGACAGACATACCCATTTTGAAAAGACCTACCAATCAGTGGAAGAAAGAATATGCTGGCGTAAGGTACCCTCCAATTGCACTACACAAAGTAGGGGTATGATACACAATAAACCCCTCTTCTATAATCACACCCTGGTGACCACTTTTTTTGTGACACTTAACAAATTGTGATTTAAACCTGTATAATCATATTCCATATAAACACTTACAAGCTTGTGACTACAGATAGAGAAAAAGAAAACCTTACAAATGAACCCTTTCATGCTAAAATAAAGGTGTCAATTGTGAAAATCTCTTACATGGGTTATTGTAAGTTCTACTATGCATTATTAGAATTGAGGAAGGTTGTGATTTTCGCTTGTTTTAAGGTAACAATTTGCTTCAAGTTTGAACTCCTTAACTATAAGCTTGTGAATCTTGTTAACTATTAAAATTTTCTGCTTTCTTGGCAAGTTCAAATTTTCTTTTTTGCTCATTTGCATTAAAAAGTTGTTTATTTTTCTTTTCTCTTCAATTGGATTCATTGATGTTAGTTTGCACAATTTGAATACAAAATAACACTAACACTACTAGAAGGAACTACAATTCACAAAAACCTTAATATTTGTTCTAAATTTTTCTCACTATAATCACTTTTTTTTATAAAAAAAATTATAAATATTTTGTGCTACTAACGAGTGTGAGAGTGACTATACAAAATGATGTTTTTTACTAAAATGGATGATTACCAAGAAATGTGTGACACAAACAAAAATGTGACTAAAATGGGTGTGACCATAAGGAGGGTTTACTCTAATTGAGTTTTCAGAAAGGGAGACCTCACTTACTTTGGAGGGGCATAACTTCAACAAATCTAAATGAAATTGGATGATTGAAAAGGCTGAATGCCCAAAGAGAGATTACAAATTATATTCAAACTCTCCCACCAACTCACTTAATGTCCAGTCATAGGCATGTCTACGTAATTTGTAGGAAAAGATATGAGTCCAAGTTGTGTAGCACATTCTGGAGCTTCCTCAACAACTACCCCAAGCTTATCCCCAGAGAGTACAACACAGATAGGCCAAAGTGAACAAGCACTCACCAGCACACCATCCATGGATGCCCATTACGATTCAGTTGTAGATGAACCTCAACTGAGTTCACATCTGGTTTCATCATGGTAACCCATTTTTGTATCAAATAGTTATTCTATATTTATAAGTTAATAAATAGGATTTTAATAGGTGACTACCTAAGTAAGTAGATGGTTTATAGAGAGGTAATGGCTCTTTTAACTACCTACCTACTAACAACCCAATCGAGGTGTAACTCAGGTAACCACCATGGTTGGCTCGAGAACTGGAACCCAACAGAAAATTGTTTATGGACCACTTGTCATCCATGGTGCATGGTGGGTGCTGGTTCACTCAGGCCAAAGGACGCCCACTGGGGGTCCAGTCCTTGCAATTCCTTTTTGGGGTCAACCAGTGTTGTTTTTTTGGGGATTCTTTTTATGCAAGTTTAGTGGCAATTCTTTCCACAGGAAGATTTGAAAAAAAAAATTGGTGATCTTCCCTAGGATTTTTTTTGCTTTTTATCTGGCCGTATACCATATATATGAAGCACAAATATATAAATGATATTTTTTTAATCATCCTTACATTATTTTGGCTAGGTAGGTACTTACGGGAATCAAATATGGTAGATCTGGTGACTTTTTCTTTTTCTTCAAGAATTTTTTGCCATTGCAACACCCGAAATTCAGTTCATTTCCTAGATTCTTTTTATTCTTAACTTTGCCTCTTGAGAAATAGGCCGGTGTAAAAAAATATACTTAGCTCGTACAACATGGTCCCCAAACGAATCTTATCATGTTGTTGAGCATTTAATCCGTGCAACTCACAAGAGGCCACACATCTCTTTGCTCCGACGAATCTAATTTGAGGCAATGAAACTTCGTGCATGATGGAGTATGCGGAGGGGAAAGCTCAGTGCCCCTTGGGTAAACCCCGAGGTATTGGGCTTCACCAGAGCAAGGGCCCACGCAAAAGTCCCTGAAAGGATGAAACCTTGCATGCTGAGTGACACCAACCAACAACATGCAAACTTTGTTGGCGTTGCCTACCAAGGCAATGATATCATGTTCAGATTCATTATAGAGTACAGTAGCGTAAAGGATTTTGGCCCCTAGGTAATAGCTCTATTTTTATGTGAGGATTTTTGAACGACGATGTTTTGGCTTGTGTTGAAACTTGAGAATAGGTATAGAATTCTAATATCTTGAAGGATTTTGGTTTCTTTTAGCG
Source organism: Sphagnum contortum (assembly GCA_963920785.1). Lineage (NCBI taxonomy): Eukaryota > Viridiplantae > Streptophyta > Sphagnopsida > Sphagnales > Sphagnaceae > Sphagnum > Sphagnum contortum. The sequence continues at coordinate 784,903 of OY987288.1, forward strand.
GAATTCCCAATTATTTTATTTTTGCATGGTTAAATAGTTGTGTTTCCATAATTGTTCTTTTTGACGATACATTTTAATGTAAATGGCAAGGCCACAGTGTGACACACACCTTTGTTTCACAGGTTTCGAGTTTTAGAAAAAAAATCAAAGGATTGCCTGGTTTGCTCAAAGAATGAACAAAGAAGTAGCCACCCCCTAGTGTAATAGGATTCCAAGATTTTTTGTTTCTCTATTTTTCTCATGACTAAATCCTCTTGTGGCTGATCACCACTTTTGGAGCAAAATAAAAATTCCAAAAAAATAATTCAATATGTATATACATATATACACACATAAACAAAGCATTAAAATTACAATTAATCCAAAGTTGCAATAGAACGAAAAAAAAACAAAAAAAATAAAACCTTATGAACAAATTAACAAGGATAGATAGATCTTTGAGATAAATGAGGTTATAAAATAATTGGCCTTTTCTTACCCACTTATGGGGTTTTAAGTTCTAAACTTCAAACTAATTGTTAACTACGTTTTATGGGGAATGTTTTTGAAGATCACCTATTTGTCACCATAAGGTCCAAGCTTGCAAAGCACTACACATGAATGATGAGTTAAATGTAGTACTGCTTTCAACCACTTCCAAAGAAAATTTCATGCATGCCCATAGGTTTACATAGTGAAATTTTAATTTTTTTTAAAAGTAGTCTCGTAATTATGATAATTGTGTTAAATATGGTTGGGCAAGTTATAAGAAGTAGTGTGACACATTGAATGACCACTTCCATCCATGAAGGTTATGTTTGCATGGACAATTGAACTCAAGTCCTCATGGAACCATGGTTCTCTAGAAGATGAACCCCAAGTTTGTAGGGAAATTTTCCATGGTTCCATGGGAAATGGGGCCAAGTTCTCAAGGAACCATGGTTCCCAACTCAAATTGCCGTAAGTAGTGGATACTTTTTATCCATAGTATGGAAACTTTTTATCAAATTTTCAGTCAGTATGCAACTTCTCATCCATAGTATGCAAATGTTTTTATATCAACTTTTCATCCATAATATACAATAAAAAAATTTAACTTTTTATTGTGAAATGGATGAAAAGTTACACAATGGTTGAAGAGATGAAAAACTTCATGCAACAACTTTTGCACACTTTCTTGAAGCAACTTGGTCGAGGGGCTTGCAAGTCCTCCCTCCTCGTGGAAGTTGCAACTCCCTTTGTTTTCCTGTGACAACAAGCTTCAGGAAATTGCTTGATGATTACATCTTTTTTTCATCCATCCATAAAAATAAATGAAAAATAGGGGAAAGAAACCCTAAAACCTTTGGGCGAAAGATAGAACTTTAACCCCATGGATCACAATTTTTTCCCTTGACAAAATTGGGCAAGAAAATACTTAAATCATTAACATAATTTGGGTACAATAAAGAAATTAAAAATAAATCTAATTTTCCTATTGTGCACTATCTTGCACCTGCATTGAGCTCAGTGTCACATTTAATTTGTGACTCCTATTTAGTGCTTGTTGTAAGTACCACATATGGTAATAGTTTTATTCAAGATAATGATTTGAATTAAAATGCCAAAGGTAAGTAAATTCAATAGTTAGACCATCCCCAACGGTGCTCAGTATGTAATTTTTTTGGGCTTAATGTGACCACTAAAAGGCCTCACTCAAAAAGATGAGAACCAAGTATGGACATGGGAGCTAGTTCACCTGGCTGGTTCAAGACACATTTGTGTGGTAAACTTTGTGGTTTCCTTCACTAATGTGAGGATACAATTCTGTTGTTATCATCCACGGTTGTGATAAATGAGTCAAGGAGTACACACCTTAATGGTGCATTCACACTTGATGTTAAATCAATGTTAAATGAGAATCTAGGTGGCATCCTATGTGGCACCCATTGTTAAATAGGCCATAGCTTAATGTTAAGTGAATGTTAGCTTAACATAAAAATTTCATGGTAACTAGGTTTAAGTCCGAAATGACTAGCATGGTGTTAAGGGACTCAACATTTGAGTCCCTAACACCAAGTGTGAATGCACCTTCAAGTTGCTAAAACTCTTATAAACTTATACCTATTTTTTGGCAAATCTTGCATGTAAGGAGAGTAGACTTGTCCTCATATTTGCCAAGGATTTCAAACATACGAGCATAATCCCATAGTTCTTGCTCCTGCCATTAGCCTGGGCCAAAAATTGGCGGAGAACACAAGTATGCAAAAAAAACTTCTTGCAGGCAATGCCCAAGGTGCCCATGCTATTTATTGGGAGATTGGGATTGTTGGATTTTTGTTGTTCTCAATGTGTTCCTATGAAATTTTCACCATACTCCCATCAAGTTTTCAATGTGTTTTCAACATGTTCCTCAAGTTTTTTTATGTGTTTTCCAATCTGTTCCCAATAGCTCCTCACTTACTCCCAAATCCTTTGCCCTAAGTTTTACTCTTGCAATCTACATAACCAATCCAAAGGAGGAGATTACAACATATTTATGTTGAGACTGTTGAAAGCTTGATTAATTTTTTTTGTGATGAGCCAATGAAAGTAGTCATTCTTCCGTGAACCACTGCACAAGGCACATCACTATACAATAGTTAACGAAACAGCCCTGAATGTTTTGTCGCACAGTTGATTACTTACAACTGAATGTCTGCTATGAAATTGAGGTGTTCAATTTTTGGAAAAAAAGAGGCAAAAATATTACTTCATACGTTCACTAGAGGGTGTAAAACTGAAGGGGCATGTATAATTCTCACCCAACTCATGGTCTTATAATGTTTATTCACTAGTGGGTGCCCGTGACGGTCAGACACAATCCGCCCGTGCCTGCCTTTTTTTTTTCCTTCACTCCAAACCCATCCCCTCCTGTCCCCTCTCCAGGGGGTTCTTTTAGCCCTAAATTTGACGCTATCCACCAATCACAGCGTGTCTATTTGGGGCTCCCATATATTTTATATTATTTCCAAGAATTCAAGCAACAAAGTAACTCAATTGTATTGGGTAATTATCCTTATTCCTCCCATATATACTCAAACTATAGTTAAATGGGTTGCAAAAGAAGGTGAAAGAACCACAACCCAAACCCCCACTCTACCCTTCACCCCAAACCCATCCCCCAAAAAACCTAAAAATTTGAACCCTAATACCCTCTTCTTCTTTTTTTCATATATTGATACCTACTCAGAAAACCTAATTTTAGAAGCCATGCAAGTATAGACAGAGGAGCCGCGACTCTCTTCTTCTGTTGCTGCCATGTTTTTTGGCTCTCAGGACTTGGGTTTCAGGACCTCGATCTCAGGACCTGGATTTCAAGACCCAGACAGACGCACGCAACGCATCCTACGGTCGTCTCATTTTTTTCCCGTCATTTTTCTCTGCGTCCACCGTCACTTTTCTTTTTCCCGTCACGTAGTCTGTGCGTCCAGTGGTCACAGACAAACTGCGTCCAGTGGTCACAGACGCACGCACAGACGCAACAAGACACTTTATATATAAGACTAGTGGGTACCCGTGACCTTCAGACACTCTCAAGTCCCCCCCTTTCTTTAAATCGTATTTATTTTCTTTAAACCGGGAGCATGCCTCTCCGGGCAAGATGGGTACCCGTGACCTTTGGGCACTGTGAAGTCGACTTATTTCTTTTAAGCTAGGGGGGGATGGAAGATTTTTTTTTCAGTTTTCCCTGTTTCCTATTGTATTCCCACGGTGTTCCCTTCAAGTTCTTAATGGGTTCCCAAAATGTTCCCCATGTTCCCAATGTGTTCCCCATGGGTATTCCCAATCGCACCTTGCTTTAATCCCATATGTTTTGCCCAAAGTCCTCCCCTTCTCACATATATCGGTGGGCGAAAGGGGGAGGCATTCCATCTATCCATAGAATCTTCAATTTTTGCGAGCCTTCATAGTTTCAATTATTTTATGCCGGGGCCAATCAAATTCAATAAAAAAAAGTTGGACTTGTGAGGGATAAAGGTCAGGCCAAAAATGGTGATGAACGTTTTTGGGAGGAGAAATTTCATGCAGCCCATGGGAAGGCCCAAGCACACACTGAATGTGCCTTGCATTTTTTCCTTTTAAATTTGGGGGTCGGGGGATTTAGAGGAGGATATTTTTCAGTTTTCCCTGGTTCCCTCTATGTTGACCATCCCACCATCCGCTCACCTTGGCTGGGGCCCTCAATGGATGTGGGGAGGGGGGGGCTCCAGCCCATCAAGAATAACTGCATCAAGACACTGACACCAATTTCTTTATAGGAGTAGACTCTTCCATCATCTTCTTCTTCCGAGATGAAGAACTTGGATGGAGGGACGGATGTGGGGAGGGGGGGCTCCAGCCAATCAGGAATAACTGCATCAAGACACGGGATGAGGAACTTGGATGGACGGACGACGGGACGGATGGATGGAAAGGAGGACCAACACCAACACCACCGGACAGACGGACACCACGGATATTATTATGTTGGAGACTAGTGGGTGCCCGTGGCCGAAGGCCACTGTGAAGCCCCTGTGTGAAATCCAGGTCCCAAAATTAAGATCCCACATCCTGAAAATCACGTCCTAAAAGTTTTCAGGTTTCGGTCTTGGAAACCGCGAGTGTGAAAATCCAGGCCCCAAAGTTGAGATCCCAAGCCTTGAAAACCATGTCCTGAAAACCATATCCTAAAATTTCCCAGGCCCCAAAGTTGAGATCCCAAGTCCCGAAAACCATGTCCTGAAAACCATAATAAGTCCTGGGCAGTTTAGGGCGGAATAAAAAAAAAAAAACCCTCCCTGGCCCCCCCCACCCCTGCTAGCTCCAAACGAAAAAAAAAAAAAAAAAACACCTCCCTGGCCCCTCCCCACCCCTGCTGAGTTATACCCATTACCCTTTTCGGAATCCGACTGTCCGGGCCGGTTCCACCGGTCCATTAAAACGCGGAACCATCGTCGGACGGACAGACGGACGCACGGACGCACACACATGTTGTAATTATATATATAACACGGGGTCTAGCCAATCAGGAATAACTGCATCAAGACACTGACACCAATTTCTTTATAGGAGTAGACTCTTCCATCATCTTCTTCTTCCGGGATGAAGAACTTGGATGGATGGACGGATGACGGGATGGACGACGGGACGGATGGATGGAAAGGAAGACCGGCGGCGTCGTCCGCCACAACAGGACAAAACCAAGGATATTATATACTAGTGGGTACCCGTGACCTTCGGACACTGGGAAGTCCCCCGGTTTCTTTAAACCAAGGGAGACACACAAAAGCGCAAAGCAACTAATTTTATTTTTATTTTATTTATTTTTTGTGACGAAAATCCTTTGAAAAGTCCCCCATGAAAACATACATGGTGAAGCGAGCATTTTGAAAAATTTCCAAAAAAAAAAACTAAATCACCACATTTCCAGGAGGGAAATAAAAAGAGTTTTGAAATTGCCACATTTTGAGAAATAGGTTTTACTTTTTTATTATAAGTTTTATTTTTTCTCATTTTTTATTTTTTATTTGATTTCTTCATTTTTGTAAATTTTTTTCTTTTAAAATTATTTTAATGTATTAGCACTCAATACAAAGAGATTCTGGCCATCACCTATTCAAAAGTTCAATCCTTTGAAATAAGTGAAATCCACAATCAACGTCCTCATACATAACTATTTCTTGTCAAGACACTGAACAGTCCACTCTCTCCACACCAAATACAGCGTGAAAAAAAAAAAACCTCCCGTCCAACCTCCCAGCCCTAAACCCAAAACTTTAAAGGAAAAAAACCAAGGCACCCTGAGAACATGATTGCACTTCCCAATTGGCTGGATGATTATTTATTTATTTATTTATTTTTCCCCTGAGTTGCTGATGTGTTCTTACCATTTCTCCAAGTTGTTCCCCAAGTTCCCAATGTGTTCCCCATGGGTATTCCCAATCGCACCTGATTTCAAACCCATATGTTTTGTCCAAAGTCCTCCCCTTCTCACATTTATCGGTGGGTCGAAGGGGGAGGCACTCCATCTATCCATAGAATCTTCAATTTTTGTGAGCCTTCATAGTGTCAATTATTTTATGCCGGGGCCAATCAAATTCAATAAAAAAAAGTTGGACTTGTGAGGGATAAAGGTCAGGCCAAAAATGGGGATAAACGTTTTTGGGAGGAGAAATTTCATGCAGCCAATGGGAAGGCCCAAGCACACACTGAATGTGCCTTGCATTTTTTCCTTTTAAATTTGGGGGTCGGGGGATTTAGAGGAGGATATTTTTCAGTTTTCCCTGGTTCCCACTATGTTGACCATCCCACCATCCGCTCACTTTGGCTGGGGCCCTCAATGGATGTGGGGGAGGGGGGCTCCAGCCAATCAGGAATAACTGCATCAAGACACCGACACCAATTTCTTTATAGTAGTAGACTCTTCCATCATCTTCTTTTTCCGGGATGAGGAACTTGGATGGACGGATGACGAGACGGATGGATGGAAAGGAGGACCAACACCACTGGACAGACGGACACCACGGATATTATTATGTTGGAGATAGAGATGGGAGGTTTTGTGAACACAATCAACAATAATAATGATTATAAATCATGAACATGTTGGGGGGGGGGGGGGAGTTTGTTATTGTTTGGTATTGGGGTTTTTAAGGTTCAATTATTAAAATGCATTATACATTTGCAAAGTTTTTGTGCAGTATTGGCAGGTTGGGTGTTCATTAAAACAGGGAAAGGTAGGAAGGAGACGTTTTTTTCCTCTTGGGGTGTTTTGAAATAATTTTATATAAGGTATGGAACATTGTCTCAAACTTTTGTTAAAATTTGGGCCATTGGCTGTCCCACTAGAAAGGAGCCAACTAATCACAAATATGAAGAAAAACTTAATAATGTTCCACAGCCTAATTGTGAGCTCATCAATTACCATTACCGTTAAGGAGCCCTAACTTAGGATACTAAAAATTTGAAACATTAATGAAACACCTAAAGTTGACACTTTGTTCATTCCCCCATGATTGCATGCACATTTTTCCTCCATATAATTGCAACTCATTCACAAACATTTGGGCAAACCTTAATACAACTCATAATTTTTCTTCATTTTATATCATTTTTCTCAACATGTCATCTCTAAAAGAAGAAGTGTTTGAAAGCATTTCAATGTTTTTAAAAAAAATTAAGCTTCAGTTCAAAAGTTTAAAAAAATAAAATAGATGACAATAGACCAATGTAAGAAAGAGCCGTGGAAAGATTGCAACTAAATCTGACGAAAGATGTAAAGCAAAAGAGGCAACCATTAAAAAATTGAAATTAGATCTAACTAAAGATGCTTTTTTTTGAATGTTATAAATTGAAAAACAATTTAAAATTTATTTTGATTTTGCCAATTTGTTAGCAAGGTCACTCTTGATTTTGCAATCACCCTTCAAAGCTCTTATAGGTTGTTTCAGAGAGTGTATGGAAGTTGGCTACAAGATAAATTTGCGGTGGAATGTTTTTTTTGCAGCAGTATTGGTAACATGCATTCCTGGGAGTTATGAATAAAGCAAGCATTAGAAATAAATCATCTCTTTCATCTCACTAAATTGTGTTGTGCACACTCAAAGAAATTCAACTGGTGAGTCCATCCCCCAAGAGCTTTCAATACTAAGATCTGTCAGCCCCACAGACTATGATCTCCTTCTCTCCTACCCTCCATATCCCTCTCTTAGCCTTCTCTTAGCCTTGATGCCCCCAAAAAGGAGGCTTGGTGGAAGGGGATTTCTAGAGTAGGAATCCAAGGCAATGTCCACATGCACATTGCATGGTTATGCTCCCTTTTGAAATATGATCAGTGTTGAAGTAGTGTATGGGAATTAGGGCAGATCAATTGATTTCCAAGAGTTGGCAATATTGGGGATAAATGTGAATGGTGCAATTGCAGTTGCAAAACTGCCTTCATTTATTGAGGAGGTGTCATTGAGACTGTCAATGCTTGGACAATGGTTGAAATTGTCTACTTGGATCCCCAAGATTATGTGGTGGGGTGTCTTGGGCAGTTATTTGATGAAGTGTGCAGGGCTACAGTAGTGATGTCAGAAAATTAGTGCAGGCATTGTTTGGATGGCAATTGGGTGAACAAGTATGGAAGGGTCAGAAGCCCATACCACAAATAAAGATTACTTTGCAAAGCTCGCCAATACTGAAGAGTAAGGTAGGTTTGTCATCTGATTGTTTCCTTCCCATGCCTCTTCTGTTTGAGCAGCTCTTATGCATTCAAGTGGTCTGGGCATATGTTGATACGACACAAAATTTATGCCTTCTCTTCAGTATTTGGGTCCATTATGCTCCTCAAATCAACTTGATAATGCGATACCCATTGATTAAGGGTTTTGCCTGTTGCATTGCCAACTAAAATGCTCTGAACCAGGACGATTCAACTAACAAAGTACTGATGAAAACATAGTTTAATCAGTGTCAATATGAACCGTGGAGTCTAATATTTGGGATGGTCAGGATAGATGAATGATAGCAAACTCAAGCTTGTAATTCTGACCAAATAGAGGTGGCAGTAGATTTTTGGCCATGGTTTATCAGCAAATTCAAGAAAGATTGTGCAAAATCCACCCAGAGTTCATGTTTGATGATCCTCATCATGCTTGATGCTATTGAGGTCAAGATTTCTGAATGACTCTTGCTGCAGTTGGAGCACAAGCATTCCTTGACAATGAGGACTGGAACTAGACAATCCTGGTACAAGCATCTGGTACAAACTGATATGATTTGCATGTGGATCCAATTCAATTCCCCATTGACAGACAAGTGCTTGAGAAGGTGGAAGATTTATGAATTTCCAGTGCATAGGTCTAGTCTTAGAAATAGTTACTTTGTATGTGGAACAAATGCGGGTGCATACTTATCTTAAGAAACATCAACTGATATGACAAGTATTTCTGTTTTTTAGTATTGCAAATATAATTGTCAGATCCTTTTCTGGTCATGTTGTGGCAGGTTTATGGACTTTTAAGCAATCAACAGCTATGGAAGATCATCACTTCCATGCATCCAGAACGCCATTCATGGGTTTGGGTGCCATTTTTTTCACCTTCTTCTGCATAGGGAGGTGAAAAAGGAACCAACCCCAAAAGCTGTTTAAGTCCACTGGTCTATGTTTTGGAATCAAGTTGCAAATTTGGGTTCCTTGCCAGATCCAAAGTGCTTGCACACCAATCCACATGATAAATGTTCAGGTTTTGAAATGCTTCGATGCACTAAAATGAAACAACATGGGGTTTCAGTCCTCTATATTGTAGAATGGAATGGCAGTTCTAGTTGAACCCAAGCTTGGAGGTAGGATTGTCATGCGTGTAAGATGACAGGAGATGCCAAAACAAAAAATCAAAATTAATATGAGTAATCATATGAATGGGTGTGGAAAGATCATGGCCCAAGGTTAACAATGCATGGTCCATAAAGATTAAACACCTCTTGTGGATGTTGCCTCTTCAATTAGTGGAGGTAGTAGGTGAAACTCTGAAAATTATCGGGCTGTCCACTAAGGTAACTAAAAAGTAAAACTTTCCCTCTACTAGCTAGGCATCTCAACTTGATACTCGACCCTCACAAATACCAAACCTTGTTATACAGAATGGCAGAATCAGCAACTACAGCCTCTCCATCTTGGTTGCGCTGCCATGTCCATATTGCATGTGTATGATTTTTTATGTCAAACAGTCCATGGCCAAAGTTTGCTTCCCTGTATGCTGAATAGTTTGGTTGAGGTTCTGTGAACCTGTAAAAAGGACATCACAAGATTGATGTTATGTAGATGAGTTAGTGCACCCTCATAGATAACAACTGTGCACTGTATCTCAAAATGACATGACAAAAATGGTTGCAATTTGGAGGCTTCATTCCCAGACAATGATGCTTCTGTAAGACAAATGAGAAAAAAAATTGCCATCATTGAAGAAACCTTAGGTTGATGCCAGGCCTTCCCTATTCCCACCATCACCTATCACAATGTAGGTAGGTGCTTGGGGGTTCAGTTGGGGTATCCACAATCCATTTGTGATATTTGTAGAGAATATTTGAGACAGGATACTGCACCGACCCATGTTCTAAGAATTAGAAAGTTTTGTGCAATAATCAAGGATGGTTTAAGTGGGCTGGTACAAGATATGCAAATACAATCCTTTGAAACTATTATCATATTCACAAAAGCCAAATTAACAAGGAATAGAAGGCAGTCGAGATCAGCTTCTGGAAAAAGGGAGGCACTAGAAGAAGCAGAAAACCAGTACCATTTTAATATGAGAGACGCGGTTGCTGCAGTTGCAGAACCTGATGGAATTTAGCTGCTGGCTACAAAATAACGTGCAACCTCAGATGCAGAATGAAAACTTGTTGGAAAGTAGCCAATTTAGTGACGATCAACCAGAAAATAATTAGATCAAATTTGGCTACACATTTCATATGAAAGTACGGCAAAAAACTGAATGCTTCCATATTCTTGGCTCCTGCTGGAATTTATACTAAAAAATTGGTGATCTGGAATTTTCTTTTTCGAAATCGATCAATTTTGGCCATCTTTTCCACTAAACACAGGTCTAAATCATATTTTTCAGGTCGAAATTTGGCGAGAAATCGGAACTAAAAGAAAAACGCTGAGATTCTGATTCCTCGATGCGGAAAAACGTGCTGGCAGACGGGTTAACTCGACGTTGCCAACTGGGAATCTAGCCATGGCATAGGTACCTATTTTCCTCACGTGAGTAAAATCCCAAAAATAATTCTAAATCATTAGAAAAAACACACCCGCGCCAGTCGACAAGCGTTTTGAACACCGCTGCAGCCTGCATCATCATGTCCTAAAGGACTAACTTTTTATTTGTGGGGGACTGGTTTGGAAAATGTTCAACTGACCAATGGTTTTAGTGCGGCCTGGTTCTTAATGCTGCAAAAAGTACTGCCTGAAATTCTTTATCCTGCTTACCGTTCGCTGCATTCAGATGCGGGTGAAACAAAAAAACCGGGTATAGAACCTGTTTTATACTAACATGGCATGCTTCTAGGCTAAACATGCCATGATCAAATGTGAAAAAATAAAATGAAAGGAAATATTCTGTCACATGTTCTATTGTAGCCTGTGCTGTTGGCCCAAATGTTGGTTACCCAACAAATGTTTCCTTCCAAAACCGTTATTGTATTTTAATTGAGTTTCAAATGACAAAAAAATATTCATAATCCAACATCTCTTGTGGCCCTCAGCAACATGTTGGATGGGATATAGCAGTTTGTCCAGCACAGCAGCCTCACTGCCAAGAGTCCAGATGGTAGCATAAACTGCAACCACTTGGCTGGGTGGTAGTGAGGCCTATTTCCTGCTGCCCTACACTGAGACATAGTGTTGAATCTCATGTCTAAAAGTTTCCAAATCACTAAATCTTACTCATCAAGGGTTTTGTAACAATATTAAGAGCACACCCAAATTTCACTTTAAGTTTTGGTTTTGATTTAAATGAAGTTTCATTCAAGACGTTGTTGAATATTCAATAGCCTTTTCACTGTAGGGCAAAACAGTAAGGTCAGGGGCTTTCCAACAATACCAAGTGTGCTGCAAGATGTGGCGTGGTTTGGGAGATCTCAATGTGACAAACAAACAAAACCTTCTTTCATAGATTCATGTATAACTGTAACAGCTTATTATCCAACTATTTTTTCCTTCCAAGGCCATTTTTCATAAGTTATTAAAACTTATAATGACAAAAAAATTTCAAAAATCAATATCTCCCAAACCTTCAGTCTTAAAATTTCCAAATCACTTTTATTAAATCCTAGTCATGCTTTCCACCTATACCCAAAGTGTGCCCAAATTCCTCTGTAATTTTTAGTTTTGATTTAAATGATTTTTGGTGAAAAAATTGTTCAATATTCAATAACGTCTCCAGGTTGTAACAATTTGAAACCACCATGGTGCACCCCTACTCATCACGGGCCTTGCAATAGTACCACAAGTGCAACAAGAGATGCCATGGTTCAAGAGATCTCAATGTGACAAATAAAACATACCAAACTAACTAACTACTTCCTTCATAGATGGATTCACCATTTTTTGGAAAAAAAAGAATTCACCAAATTTTGAAATAAATAAATCAATTTTTTTTTGCCACATCTGGACTTGGATTTTTGTTCAGGGGCAGCTTTTTTACCAGATTCTTTCTGTTAGATCACTCCTGGTATGCTCACCAACACACAACCGTAGAATTTGTTTTAAAGAAAACACTGGCCATGATTATGGGGCATTCAAGTTCCTGCCCATTATGTTGTGTAATGTGCCAGGTGAGTGTGTTAGACACACCCAACATAATGGGCAAGGGGTGAGAAGATTCCATGACATTAAGGTCTGAGGTGGCAGTTTCCAACAATTCTTAAAGAAATTCAACAGAGAAATTTGTTACTATTATGAGTGTATGATTGTCATCGGAAGATTCTGTCATATAATGTGATCCAGAAAATGACATTATCTGTCACCCCAGACCTTTAATGTGTATATAGTGTGCTATGTAGTATGTGATATACATAATATGGCATGTTATGGATACCAAAGGTGTCCCCACGATCCTCCTTGTATCTCATTAAATTTTCTGAGAAATTTTTAGACACTCCAAGTGCAGTCAAGTTTTTAAAAATTGTGAGGGTACATTCTTTACAACACATTTTCTACAGCTGGTAGTAAAGACATTGGCCAGTTGAACATTTTCCAGTCATTCCCCCTCTACAGAACTTATAAATATTATGATAATTGCTGGCAATAGTTGGACCTGACACGTGATATTATAATGCTTGTATTATTACTTGTATGCAATGATGTTACAAGGAGGACAGGAGGAGCAGTGTTTTACTTCCTATCTTGTGCTGTAACAAAGTGGTCATCATCTATTAGAAGATATTAGGATAGAACTGCCCATATCACTGCCGTATCACGGATTACTTCTTTAGATCTTCATCATCTATGCTTCATTTTGAGTGATTTAAAATGTTACATGAGCCCCACCTGAAGCTATAGAAATCATCTTTGAAGTGCAAATGAAAAGGAGTAATGAAAAAAATAGAAAAAAGAAAAGTAAGCTTTTCAACTCACAAAATGTTTTTTTTTCCCCCCTTTTTTGGACCCCTCCTACTTTCAAAGCTTCTAACTTTGTCATTCCTTGTTTATTTTAAATGATTGAAAGTGCTAGAGGAGTGCCAACTTCAGTTCTACAAATCATCTTCGAACTCTAATTGTAACAAAGCAACATACAATGAATTTTTAGGGTGATGGAAAATGGGCTTTCTAGTGTTTAGTGGATTTTTTTGGAGTTCCTGATCCCCTTTACTTTGCGGGGCTGTAACTTTCTCAATTCTAATTCGTTTTGTTGATTTTTAGTACAACGGATGGGCAATGCACCAACAGGAGGGTTCGAGTTTTGTTAGGACACTAGAAACAACCAAGCCCTGCTCTTGGATCTGGCCTGCCCTGAGCACTTAAGTGATCGCTCATAGGCTGTTCACACTATAGTCAAATTTTACTATAAATGAGATGTGAAAATAAAACATTTAAGCACCCTTTCAGATTCTTGGTTACCTGCTCCGACCACATATATTGTAGGGTAATACCCTAAACTTTGGGAATTACCAGAATAATGGCTCCTGTGAGGGGAGTTGAGGAGGGCCCAATTCCAGGAATGCCTGTAGCCAAGGCTGTACACAGCATTTAAAAAATATCTGGTACAATGGGTAAAAAACAATGGTGGGTTTTATAAAACTGTAATTGCACACAAAAACTTTTTGTGCTAAGGAAGGCAATCTCTAGGTATACTACACAAAAAACCATGCAGTCATTACGAAATCTGGAGACTTGTATTTTAGTGAAAAGAAGACGACTAAAAGTCTCAATCACTTCTCTCTTGCATTTCAATATTTTAAAATTCAGGAGAAAAAGAAAACTTGATGAGGAGGATACTCAAAAGGATAGTCAGTCTTAGCCTTTGATGAAGTGTCCCATGTGCATTTCAATGGGGGAGTATTTTGTTTATCAGTCTTTTGACAGGTTGGTTCAATTTCAACCTCTCTTTTGAGAAGCTAAAATTTTGAAAAATGATACAGACCAATTAATAAAATCATTTTCAACACAAAATAACAGGATTCAATTTGGAACTTTTATTAAATAAAAAACCAAATCACATATTGCAAAGGGCAATGTGTTGTCACAATTTTCAACACAATTGTCTCCTCTTTTCATTAGTTGATTATATTCCACACTTACCCACAATGTCAAACAGATGAGCAATATTGAAAAACTAATGACAATTTAAAGTTGTAGGGGAGGTTCTCATATGAGTGGGTTCTCCAGAGGGAGGATTGCACGAGGGCGGTAGCCCTTGGTGTTGCCGACCGATGCAGAACACACGAGTATGAGAACCTCCACAAATGTAAAAATCTCTTCTTTTTCTTTCCTCCATTCTTTCCATCTTTTTTTTTTAATTTTCCTCATCTGTCCCATCAAAAAATCTTTCCATGGGAAAGTAGAAATATAGGGTGATCTCCCCCACCACATAGCTCCCTAGGGATCTTCTGCTGGCGGAGATCCCTAGGGATCTTCTGCTGGCGGAGATCCCTCAAAATACAAAAAGAGAAATAAAAAGGCAGGATTTTACAAAATGGGAGAATTCAACTGAATAGAAAATAAACATAGAAAGTTATCATCTATAATGTAGAAAAAGTCAATCCAACGATGCCTCTATTCTTGCATATTCTTCCACTGGTGCAAAAGAGGTAACAAATCAAAATCCACAGGATCAATGTCACACATTGATATATATACCAAAGCCTTGTACCCAGAGTGGGTATCATGCAGAGGAAGATGTAGAAAGAGGTGGTGATCATTCCTTGGAAGATTTAGCCAAATCTGGCTAAAATATATTTATATAAAATACGAATCTTTAGTCATCCTTCCATATATCAGCTACACACTGAAATCCAAGTATAGACATCTATGATTTTAGCTTTCTTTTCCCCTAACTTCTAGTGATTGAAAACGTCCAAAATATCTTAAATGTTGAATTTTGAATTTGTAGTTTCACATTTTGGCGAAAATTCACCAATAGAGAAAATGCTGGGCTGTATCATATGGAACAGTCTTTTTTATTTTTGAGAGAACTTGCCAAAAGACAACCCCACTTCACTTTTCTGGCAAAAAATTTCTTTTTTTCTCTTCTAATTTCTTTTTTGGCACAGGTCTATCTACTGGCTACTGTTTTAGCATTCCTGTACAAAAGTGTGGCCAATTAAGGCGAAATTTGCCTGGGGATGTTGCAACTGTTCCTAACCTTAAATTTGTTTTACAAGAAACTCACAACCAGACTGGCAGATTATATCTGTGAATGCTACTCCCCATGGATATTACCAAATAGAATCTTCATTTAATTTGCTTCAGCTAGCTATGCCATGCTGACACAGGCTGTTTTCCATTTCATCAATGTTGGCTAATAAACAAACTGAAGATTCAGGCAATAGTGTCCACAGACAGTATTCTGATATTTCAAATTTAAAGTGAGAAGGAAATTCCAAAAAAGCTGGGAAATAGCAGGGTGGAAAATAACCCATAAATGCCACGATAGCTAGCCAAAGCAGATTTCATATTAGAGAGTGGTATTCATGGGTTGATCCTATATGCTGCTTTCTGGTGTAAAGCAGCACAGGTAGGCATGGAAGATGTTGGAATCAGTTTTCCGCCCAATGAAGTATGTCATGGGGTAAATTCTGCCACCAGAATGTGGCACAGCTGCACTGAATCTGTCACACACGAAGTGTTTGAGTGGCTGCAAGATATCATGTTGCTAGTTGCTACCATATTAAGGATCAACTAGTGGGTGCCGGTGACCTTCGGACAATGTGAAGTCCCCCGGATTCTTTGAAAAGGGCGGAGGGAAAAAAAAAAAAAAAAAACCCTGGTATTAACCCTGGGCAGCCCGCCGGAAAAGGGCGGAAAAAAAAAAAAAAAAAAAAAAAAAAAAACTCTGGTATTAACCCTGGGCAGCCCGCCGGAAAAGGGCGGGGAAAAAAAAAACCCTGGTATTAACCTTGGGCAGGTCCAGCGCCTACGCAGCGAACCCGCCGGAAAAGGGCGGAAAAAAAAACAAAAAAAAAACAAAAAAACCCTGGTATTAACCCTGGGCAGCCCGCCGGAAAAGGGCGGGGAAAAACAAAAAAAAAACCCTGGTATTAACCCTGGGCAGACCGCCGGACTTCGATTTCAGGACCTAAACCTCGATTTCAGAACCTGATCCTGTCCGTCCGTCGAGGTCCTGTCCATTCGTCGAGGTCCTGAAACCAAGATCGGCACCTGGACGGACAGACAGACGGACGGACGGACGGACACCATGTTGTAATTATATAAGAGATACTTTAACATCATGCCTCTTATTTGAAAATGGACCACCGCTCAACTGTGTGGTCAGAGCAGCTTCGTCCCGCTGCAAAGTGGTCATCAGTGATTGTTCTTATGAGGGCGATTTTGCAGCAGTGTTTGTTTTGATTCCGTACCTACACTGGTCCCTTCACCTTCTTGAGTGAGGCCTCTTAGTGTAAGTAAACCGCAACAGTGGGGGCATTCTCAAAATACAGCGCCTAGGAGGAGGCAATAGCTGAGTCCAGGCCCACATTTTGGGAATGTCCCCAAGCCATGGGCTTTATCCATTCTAAAGTATAATGAAAAGCTTATATGAACCTGGAAATCATCATGATCATAAACATACAAAGATCACAAGGAATGGGAGGGTGAGGGTTCTTACACCTACACATTAAGTGGGTCATAAAGCAAAATTACACCCTCATCTGCTTGCCCATTGCTTAATACCTAGGGCTACATCCACTCCCTCACACCAATCAATGCTCATCCGCACAAGCTCACTTTAGTGGAACCAATCTTACAGGAAATTGGAGAATGGGCTTGGGACGGAACAGAAAAGCAAATTTAATCTTGATATGTGCCAAATTCCTTGAGAATTGAATTCCCAGTGGATTACTAGTAACTAGTATGAATTCACAACTTGAAGGGTATTTTACATCCTCGTCCATTGACAATTGAAGTTTTGGAATATTAAACGTCGAATCGCTGAACCTCTTTTTTAAAATAAATAAATATTCGGCAAAGAAGTGCCAAACAGGAGGTGTAGATATGGTACACTCTACACTTATTGCCTCTGCCTCACAATCTGGATTTCGACCAGTGGTTCTTTATTTTGGCTAAAGGCTATTTCCATTAGGTGTTTGGCCTAGAGCCAATTACTGGACATAAGGGAAATCCTTTACGTCCATAACCTCCTCAACAGGCGGATGTGCATCAATTTTCATCCAGGTACATAATGGATATGGACTAGTTAAGAAACCAGAGCACACTGGTTACCAGGCACAGGTTACCATGAACAGTGGGGCCGTATGAGCCAGTGTTGGGCGGTTCTTTCAAATTGGAAGGACTTGTCAGTTCCTGTTCTTTGGAAAACAACTCAAAATCAAAAAGTCGGTCATGGTTATTTCAAAAATCTCATAGAACCATCAATTTTCATGAACTTTCTTTCTTTCTTTCTTTCTTTTGAAACAACATGAACAACACAGCAAAGAACTCCCATTTGATAGGCTCTTTGACTTTTTGAATTTTTTTCAAACCCATGGTTATATTACCAATGCCTGTTTTTCAAATCTTTGATACCTGAGGGGTATGCATAGATGTAACCAGGTTGATAATCAATGGGTATCTGTCTCCACTTCTAAGAACCACCCAACATTGGTAAAAGTGTTGTGAATAATCAAGGCACATGAGCATACATTGAGACTATTCATGGTAACCAAAGCCTTTGAGCTTTTGCTGGACATAACAAACCATAGGGGAACATCCAGCTTAGGGGTTATGGGATGCAAAAGAGTGTGAATTGTGAGGTTCAACCAACCAGCAACCAGGAATGTGCAATATGGAATTAGGGAGGTTAAGAGATGTCAGGATGATAACCCCAGGGGTGATGGTTCACTGGTATAGCACATCTGGGACCCTGGGACCAGGGTTTTTTTTTCTGGCGAATCGGTGCCAGATTTCGCCCTTCTCTGGGGGAGGTGCAACCAGCGTAACAGGAGATTTTAGCTCCAATTCGCCACCCACTACTCTTGGTTGAAATTTAGGGAGCCGATTTGCATCCAGTCAGAAAGCTCTTTTCACCAGGTTTCTACTGTTTGGGGTAATTGTTGTACTAGTGTTTTACTGTTTTGATAGTTTCTTGGAAACTCGTCGCCAATAATAAGTACCCCCAAAGCTTATAATGGGGGTATTATTAGCCCAGGTGGAAAATGGTGACAAACATTTTTGGGAATAGAAGTTTCATGCAGCCAATGAGAAGGCTTAGCATGCACTCAAAGTGCCTTGATTTATTTTTTTAACGTTTTGGGTGGGGCGAGAGGATTTTTTTCCTCTTTTTTGGTTCCCAACATGTCCCCAATGGGTTCTCTAGGTTCTTAATACGTTCCATAGGTTACCAAAGTGTTCCCCAAGAGTGTTCCCAATAGCACCTCACTTTAATCCCATATGTTTTGCCCAAAGTCTTCCCCTTCTCACCTGTATAGGTGGGTCAAAGGGGACGGCACTCCATCTTTCTATAAAATCTTCTATTTTGGGGGAGCCTATGTAGTTTCAACTTTTTTTTTTTGTGATGGACCAATCAAAATAACTCATTGCCAAAAAAAAAGTTGGACTTGTGAAGCACTCCCAACTAATTAAAATGAATCACAAGAAGCGAAAATCTTCTGTGAGACGTCGCCACCCATGCTAAATCTCTTATGGGATCATCTGCGTCACAAGCCAAGAATGTTGTGGAACCCTGCCTGGGACCTGAAAAAGGTCCTGGGTTCAAATTGAAGGTTGTGCATGTGAAATCCTTGCCGACCCTCTACCAATGAGCTTGAGTTGGAGTTCGGGTCTGCTGTTGTGGTTTTAGGAAAAAACGATATCACCAAGATGGGGATAACTCGTACAATGGCACGTAGGAAAAGACACTTGCAGCCAGTCCGCCCCTAAAGCTGGTTATCTGCATAAGAAAGAAGAGTAGCAGTTCTGCAGCTGGGAAGCTTGCCTCGAAATTGGCAACCCAGCGCGTCAAGACAAGAAACAGACAAATGAAGCTTTGAATTTGAGGGCTTTCAGTTTACTCTTCAGTACCACCACTACTTTTGCAACTACGGCTTGAGCTTTGCCTCAAAATTGGCATCCAAGCGCATCAAGACAAGAAACAGTGAAATGCAGCTTTGAAGTTGAGGGCTTACTGTTTGCTTTTCCATACCACCACTATACTTTTGCAAGCACGGCTTGAAGCTTGCCTCGAAATCGGCAGCCAAGCGCGTCAATAGTTGGTCGATGCAACTACGAGTTGGTTTCTAGCTCTCAGCACCAGGGGTTTTCTTTTCCACAAAACAAGAGGATGCCAGAATGGTTGTCGTCTCTGCACGCTGGAACCCCCTTTGCCGTAGGCTCCTTCTATACTATGGAAAACGCCCATTAGGGGCCGTTTTTCAATTTTCGGATGTAGCTGAAGTGGCGATATCCATAAGATGATTTAGCCAGATCTGGCTACAGACTAAATATGAAAGTCGAAAAAAAACAGGATCCTTCTACAGTCTTGGCTACCTACAGGAATTTATCACAAAAATCTGGCGATCTGGAAACTTCTTTTTTTCCGAAATCCAGCGAATTTGGACCATTTTTTTCGTGGAAAATCCTTTGCATAGGTCGAGAGCATATTTTTCAGGTCGAAATTTGGCTAAATTTCGCCCAGAAAAAAACACTGATTCCACCTTAGGAATGCAGGCAGAGCTGCTGTTCAGTTTGGTGGTGAAGAGTCGGCTTGTTCCAAAGCGTGATTGATAATTTCGTCATTGCTTCACGTTGTGATTGCATTCCCCATAGTCAATTTGCATCAATACAAACACTAAAGGTGGATTCACACTTGATGGTAAGTCATCCATAACTCAATGTTACAAGTTACCATCAAGCGTGAATCCACCTAACATCATAAAAAGTGAAACTAGCATAAGCAACTTGTCCCACCTCAGAAAAACGAGCAAAGGGCTTGAATAGGCCACCAAAACTGGTTATGAATGAGTTCATTGTTAGGCTACTTTTACTTTCATGTTTTCCGTCATTGCATTTAGATGAAAGTTTTTCTCTCTCAAAGGAGCACATTTGTCTCAGCGGTTTTTTCTTGGCAAAATTTCATAAGGATTTTGACGTTTGATAAAAAAATATTTTGTCACAAATTTGTTATCTTCTTTGCGCAGAAATTTGCCAAATTTTTAAGAAAAAATGTTTCTGGGGTAGAATTTCACCACATTTCAACAGGCTTTTTGGGCAAATTTTAACCCGTTTATTACTGTTTCAACAGTTTTGACAATTTTTTTGCCAATTGAAGTTAAATCTTATTTGGGATGAGACCTAACACTGCTATATTAGACAACTAAGAAAAAATGTCTGTGTCCTTGGTGGCAATGATGTTTTTGGGGTAATTTTTTCAAAATTTTCAATTGGAAAAGTCTGATTTCAACCTATTCAAAGCATTGTTATGTCGTTTCCAATTTAGCTAAATTTGGGAAAAAAGAAAATATGATCCACCAGATTTGTATAATATGTTAAGCATGTAGCAAAAATGTAGAAGGATGTTTTTTCTATAAAAATTATATATAGTTTAGAATCAAATTCTTATGGATGATCATCACAACTACAACACAACATTGAGAGTAAAAGAAAAAGAAATGTTTGGTGCCCACAATTATTTCATATTTTGTAATTGTTTGGAATTTAGAATCATTGGTGATGGTTTGACTTCAAATTTAGAAAGAACAATAATAAATATTTTTTGCAAATTAAATGAAAATTATCATAGTTGAAATTATTCTTCAATGCCATAAGCATAACCAACAAATTCAACTATTTAACCTATTAATCAAATTCTGAACAAAAATTGGGGAAAATATATAGAAAAACATATTTAAACCAACAACGATTCATTTAATATCAAATAGTACTAATATAGCATCTTCCCGATTGGGAATTGAACCCCGACCACAAAGGTCTTGCCCATTACAATTGAAGGATCATGTACCCTTATAAGCATTGAAACCATAGCCCAACTTTCAAACATCCAACCCCTATGCTCAAATCAATTTCAAGTTAGCAACTTTAAGCTAACTTGAAGCCATAGTGCATATGAAATTTCTCCATACCAAAAGCCATGAGTAAAAACATCAAAACTGGAATTTTCCACCATGTTTTATGGTGATTAGGGTTTTCTTTGCTTTTAATTTTGTGGTTTCAAAAGTTTGGCAATTTTTCCAATTTTGAAAGCATTTTTTTTCAAGTTCTCACTAAACAAACAAATATTTCCTATTTAAAATTCTTCTATCACCAAATGGTGCAAATTTGCTAAAAGAACATTTCACTAATGGTGATTTGTTTAATAGATCGTGATGATCTCCTTCCACAACACCATTGCATCAAAATATAAAAGATTACATAAAGTGAAAAAATTATCACTATACGTCCTAAATACACAAATCAAGTTGTCCAATTTGATCTATCTCAACTAACAAAAGGTTAAAATTTGGTTGAAGACATTGAAAGCTCATATGGAATGTCACTTTTGATTGGTGAAAACAACTAGAATTAAAATTGTCATTAGTTTATCAAATATAGAAATGCAAATTTCTAATCAAAATTAATAATTATGTAAAATCAAATGGGACATGACACATGTAAATAACAATTTTATTTAGCATTATTGGAAGTGGTTTTTTGTAATATACTCATAGAGTTTTAATCATGAATGTTATTATCTAATCCTTAAGTTTGGAAATTGATGGGCAAATGGGGTGCAATTTTTTATTGTTAAAAGGTTGGAATTTTTTTTAAATGTTGCAATTTTCATACTGATATGTGGTAAAGCTTTTGGAGTTCATTAGTGAAGCTTAATATGAATTACATCAATTGAACTACCCACGAAAAGCTAGATTTACCATCATCTCCCTTCTTGTTGGTTGGTGATAGTTTCATTTTTGATTTCATTATGAATATGGTTACATTTGCTTCTTTTGATTGCATATACTAATCTGCCCAACTTTTATCTCAAAATTGTTTGGTTTCATTGCTAGTATTATTTGTTTTAAGTTCCCATAATTAATTAATGTTTTTTCATTGTCTACTCTTGATTGATAAATAAAATGTTTACTCATGAATCATTCAAGAACATACAAGGTAATCAAATATCTAATTTGATACATGTCAGGGATAACAACTTACAACTTGCCCTAATATATGTTATTACACGTATATTAAAATTTTATAATCATGTTGTTTTGCACTACTAGTGATGATCAATTGACATAAGGTTGAAATATTTATTTATTTTCACTTGTTCATTGGATCTTACATAAGAAATTTTCACAATCATATAAAATTTCCATGAAAATTATTTTGATTTTTGTTGATTCAAGAACATGAAATTTAATCTTCCCTTATTCAAGGCATTATTTTTTTTGGTGTATTGATTACACCATGAAACTATATCAATCTCACTATATTTAGTCTCATATTCATTTCTTAATTATTCAAATATAATATTTAAAAAAGATTAATATTTCATTCAATGTGATGTGACCTTTTGAATTCAAATATGTGTTAGTGTCACTTGGGAGGACAAAATCATTCAATTTCCACATGTGAGAAGTTGAAAATGGATGATGTGAAAAGGAAAATATAAATAAGTTTTGGTGTGCTTTTATAAGGTAGTTTCCACATGGAATTGTCTAATGGAACACCATACAAGATATTATTGAAAAACCCACATATATATTAGCTTTGATATGTTGTCATTGGAATTAAAATGTGTTATATTATTTCATGTATTTTGTCATTCATTCATGAATTTTTTTCATGAACATGTATCATTTTTTCATCCATAACTTGTAATTAATAAGGTGTTAGTAAGGTGTTCAAGAAGACTTTTTAAACGGTGGGCCATATAGAAACCTCCATGGAAGCTTTTTTGGACTAGATGCACAAATGGGTACAAATAATATATTATTCCCCATCACCCCTCCTAATAACCTTTACTTTATTCAACACCAAGTTTTGAAGTACAACCTTGTATTTGAGCTTGTTTTTTTGTTTGATGTTTGTAATATTCCATGTTTTAAATAATTTATGTTTGTGTGAGTGTTTTTTTTCATATTTCATGGTCTTGTTTTAAATTATTATGTTTTGTGGTTGGATTTAAATTTAGACATGCTAATTTTATTATACCTTAATGTTAGTTTTCATGCATTTTGAAAATTCCTTAGCAGTGGTTTTTGTTCTTGTGAAAATATCTTTATTTTTCAATTTGACTTGAATGGGACCATCATGTTGCAAATTGATTGTCATTCCATTTATAATTGATTAACATCTCCTCTTGTCAAAATATTTTGAAATCAAATTGTATTAATGTCACATGAATATTTGCAAGATTGGATTATCATATATATGTACATTCCATATCACATTGCATTATGATATGTATCAAATGACAACATAGTTAAATAACCTTTTAATTCATCATGTGAAAAGGTCATATAAAACATGACAGGTGGCATCAACTTGAAATTTAAAATATATAAATATTGAACATTTTAAAGTTTTCATTGAATCAAAAAAAAAAACTTGTAAAAATCAAAATTGAACCTAAGTGCTTCAATAAGTGTCAAATGACAATGAATTCACATATTGCATGTGTAATGATGTCTTCACCAAGAGTATTTATTTTATAATATGTTTACTATTGTGAAATTTGGCCAAGTTCAAAGTTATACTCTCCTTTATACAAACATTTTTTTAATAATCAATTACAATACATGAAAAAATGTCAAATGTGCTTGCAAAAAACATTAATATGAAAAATTCATGTAATAATGTTGGATAGTATGTGATTTTGATCTTGACAAATTTTCGAATTGAAATGGTAAGGATTAAACGATTTGCAATATATATAAATATTGTCAAAGTTCATTTAATTAAATTTCAGAAACAAATTAAACCATGCCATGGGAACATACTTTCCTTTAAAAAAATTGACAAATTCAATTTTCCTTGGTCCCAAAAGAAGCACCTTGAAAGATCTTACAACATCAAGTTTACTCTTACTTCAATTGAAACATGATTTGAAGAAATAATAATATGCTGGATTTGGGAACACAATTAAATTTCAAAAAACTTATCCTTTCAAACGGTGTAGACTTTTGTAAATGATCGAAATTCAATGAGTATATTTTTTAAGGACTTTGAAAGCAAGTGTTCATTTGAACATATTAATTAAAAATTTTGTTGTAAGAAAAAGCCATTGCCCAAATTTGTTGCATGATTTGAATATTCAAAAGGTTCAACACCTAATCAAATGACAAAGACATTAATCAAGTTGGGCATATTGAAATCAACTTTTGAAATGATTATTTATTCAATTGGAAAATGTCAAAAACGATTTTTTGGGAGCAGTTTTAAAGTTAAATAAACCCTTATTTCTTATGATGGAAATTGCAACAACAAGAAAATAAATTGATTTTTCACATGTGACAATTTTATTGACAAGAAAATTTGTAAAATATTGTAGCTTCAATGTATTTTAGCCTTAGGTAGTAGGGTGTCTTTCTTTTAATCTTATTAATTAGACTTGGACAAATGTAAGGTCATACTTTGTTAAATGAAAGTATCATATTCACTTATACATAGACATTCCTTTGTTGCAAATAAAATAATCTCATAGTTCAAATCGATCACATGCAACAGTTATTTTTCTTCTTACTCAAAACATGCCATTTTTCCATCAATGTTTATTGATTTTACTATGTATAATAATGTGGCCTATGTCGTTGGCCCAAGTGTGAATCCATTACAAAATAAGTTGAATTCAATATCTTATATATTAATTCAGTTAGTCTTTGTGTTTGTGATGAAGGTTTTGGGAGGTGGGGGAAGGGAGAGGCCGGTGAAGTAGCGGGTTGCAGGGGGGGGGGGGTGCACAAGTGGGGAAGGACCGGGCGGGGGGGAGCTTGACAGGTGCATTATGCATCGGGTTCACACTAGTATGAACATAATTTTTCAAGGCATATATCCAATTTTTGAATAGTCAAATATGAAAGGAAATCATATGGTAGACTAGCAAATGTGAACACATTACTCAACTGATTTTTCCCTCCAAAACTTGTTTTTTGTAATTTATTTGATTTTTTAGTGAAAAAAATCCACTTAAAAACTCAATATCCCCCACATCATAACTCCAAAATTAAAAAAAATACATTCCATCAAATCTGGTTCATCAAGATCTTTCCAACAGTACCAAAGGCACATCCTAATTCCTCCAAAAATTTCAATTATGATTTAATTTGATTTTCAATGAAAAATCATGCAATATTCAATAACTTTTACACTATAAGTTCAAACTATACGAAACAAAACCTATGAACTTTCCAAAAGATACCAAGAGCGTGGTCTAAAGCACCCCAGTTTGGGAGCTCTCAATGTGAGGAACAAAACCAAAATAAACAAACAATTTTCGTTCATAAATAGAATACTGTGGCTTGTGCAGTTGGCCCAAAGTGTAAATGGAGCCTGATATACAATTTTAAAAAAAAAATATTATGGATTTTTCCTGAATTTTCAATGTGGCATGTGTCATTGGTCCAAATGTGAAGCTATTACAAAATGTTGTGAATTCAACATATGAACATTGTTTTGCAAGGTATATATGTCCATTTTTCGAAAAGTCAAATATGAAAAGAATTCATAGTTGAATTGAATGGTAGACCTGCAAGTGTGAAGATGTTACTCAATTGATTCTTCCTTCCAAAGCATGTTTTAATTTGTAATTTATTTGAATTTTCAATGATAAAAACCACTCAAAATTCATTATATATGTCCCACATCTTATGTCCACAAATTACGAAATAAATTTCATTAAATCCTAGTCTTTGAAATCTTTTCAACAATACCAAGGCACACTGCAATTATTCTGAAATATTTAAAACCACGATTTAATTTAGGGTTTAGGGTTTTAGGGTGACCAATGAAGAACGAGTGTGTAAGTAACTAGTCTATCCAGACCTGCTGGGGAGCATTCTCGCCACGGGGCGCATTCACCAACGGATCGGTGTAAGGAAGGTCTATACTCGCAGACGACTTCCGCATGTACTGGCTCGTCCTTCCACTCCCCTCCTTCATCTATGCCAAGCTGCTGCTGCTGCTCACCGTCACGACGAGCAGCAACACTAATAAGCGCACAGTTAAGCCAACATCATTATAGCTGCGCCTCGCCAACTTCCGCGTCCCCGCAACAACAACACACACGTAACATTCGGACCAATCCATGAGCAACTTAAAAGCGGCGTCCTGTGTGAATTCCAAAACCAGATCGTTCATATGCAAATATAATCCTTTGAAACTGTTATCAATTTCACAAAAGCCTTTGACAAGGAATCGAAGGCAGTCGAGACCAGCTTCTGGAAATAGGGAGGCACTAGAAAAAGCAGAAAACCAGTACCATTTTACTATGGGAGACGCGGTTGTGCAGTTGCAAAACCGGATGGAATTTAGCTGCTGGCTACAGAATAAAGTGCAACCTCAGATGCAGAATGAAAACTTGTTGGAAAGGATAATACATATTCTGTGACGGATGACTTGCAATCACTTGTGAACTTTGCAGCAGGCCCTTTTGAGGAGGAGCAGCCCCCTGCGCATCCGGAGAGTTAGGTCATCAGGAGCGGGCGATCCTCGACTGCGTTTTGTTTTAAGGATTTTGTGAAGTAGCCAATTTAGTGATGATCAACCGGAAAATAATTAGATCAAATTTGGCGACACATTTCATATGAAAGTAGGGTAAAAAACTCAATGCTTCCATATTCTTGGCTGCTACTGGAACTTATACTAAAAAATTGGTGATTTGGAAATTTTCTTTTCCGAGATTCGATCAATTTTGGTCATTTTTTCCACTAAACACAGGCCAAAATTATATTTGTCAGGTCCAAATTTGGCGAAAATTCGGGTTTAGAAAAAAACGCTGAGCTTCTCATTCCTTGATGCCGAAAAAGGTGCTGGCAGATGGGTTAACTCGACGTTGCCAACCTTCTGGGCATCTCGCCATGGTATAGGTACCTCTTTTCCTCACGTGAGTAAAATCCCAAAAATGATTCTAAATTATTAGAAAAACACAGCAGCGCCAGTCGACAAGCGTTTTGAACACGGCTGCAGCCTGCATCATCATGTCCGAAAGGATTTTAGCTTTTTATTTTTGGGGGACTCATTTAGAAAACGATCAAGCGACCAACGGTTTTTAATGCAGCCTGGTTTCTATTGCTAACAAAAGTACTGCCTGAAATTGTTTTTCCTGCTTACCCTTAGCCTGCATTCAGATGCGGGTGAAACAAAAAAAACCAGGCATATATAACCTGTTTTATAGTAACATGGCATGCTTCTAAACATGCCATGATCCAATGTGAAAAATAAAAATGAAAGGAACTGTTCTGTCACATATTCTAGTGTAGTCTGTGCTGTTGGCCCAAATGTGAACCGGTTACCCAGCAAATTTTTCCTTTCAAAACCGTTTTTGTAATTTAATTGAGTTTCCAATGACAAAACATATTCAAAGTCCAATATCTCTTGTGGCCGTCAGCATTATGTTGGAGGGGATACAGCAGTTTGTCTAGCAAGACAGGTAGCACAAACTGCAACCACGTGGCTGGGTGGTAGTGAGGCTGATTTCCCGCTGCCCTATCCAGTGAACTGCTGTATCCTGAGTCATAGTGTTGCGCCCCATGTCTACAAGTTTCCAAATCCCTTCATTAAGTCCTACTCATCAAGGGTTCTCCAACAATATCAAGAGCACACTCAAATCTCCCTTTAAGTTTAAGTTTTGATTTAAATGAATTTTCAGTGAAAAGGTTGTTGTATATTCAATGCCCTTTTCATTGTAGGTCAAAACATTAAGCTCAAGGGCTTTCCAATGATACCAAGTGTGCTGCAAGATGTGGCATGATTTGGGAGATCCAATGTGACAAACAAACAAGACTTTCTTTCATAGATTCCTGTATACATGTAACTTGTGCCATTGGCCCAAGTGTGAGCTCATTACCCAACTAATTTTTCGTTCCAAAATCATTTTTTATAATTTATTCAAATTTCTAATTACAAAAAAAATTCAGAAATCAGTATCTCCCACACCTTCAGTCTAAAATTTCCAAGTCACTTTCATTAAATCAGAGTTGGGCTTTGCAAGAGTACCCAAAGTGTGACAAGAGATGCCATGGTTTCGGAGATCTCAATGTGACAAACAAAACCTACCAAACTAACTAACTACTTCCTTCATAGATAGATTCACTATTTTTTGGAGAAAATTCATCAAATTTTGAAATAAATAAATCAAAAATCTTTTGCCAGATCTGGACTTGGATTTTAGTTCAGGGGCATCTTTTTTACCAGATTTTTTTCTGTTAAATCACTCCTCATATGCTCACCAACCACACAACCTTAGAAATTTGAGAAAAAAACACTGGCCGTGATCTATTATGGAACGGTTAAGCTCCTGCCCATTATGTTGGGTAAGGTGCCAGGTGAGCTTATTAAGGTGACCTTGGTAACACACCCGACATAATGAGCAAGGGGTGAGATGATTCCATGACATTAAGGTCTGAGGTGGCAGTTTCAACAATTCTTAAAGAAATTCAACAGACAAATTGGTTACTATTATGAGTGTATGATTGTCACAACAAGATTCTGTCATATAATGTGATGAAGAAAACGACATAATCTGTCACCCCAGACCTCAATGTGTATATAGCGTGCTATATAGTATGCCATATACATAATATGGCATGTTATGGAGACCAAAGGTGTCCAGATATCCTTTTTGTATCTCATTAAAGTTTCTGAGAAATTTTTAGACACTCCAAGTGCAGACAGGTTCAAAACATTTGTGAGGGTACATTCTTTACAACACATTTTTTCAGCTGGCTGTAAAGACCTTGGCCAGTTGAACATTTTGCAGTCGCTCCCCCTCTACAGAAACTTTAAATATAATGATAATTGCTTTTCAATAGTTCGACCTGACACTTGATATTATAATCCATGTATTATTACTTGTCTGCAATGATGTTATGAGGAGGACAAGAGGAGCAGTCTTTTACTTCCAATCTTGTGATGTAACCAAAGTGGTTATCATCTATAAGAAGACATTAGGGTACAACTGCCCATTACTGATCACTTCCTTAGATCTTCATCATGTATGTTTCCTTTTGAGTGATTTAAAATGTTATAGGAGACCTACCTCAAGCTACAGAAATCATCTTTGAAGTGAAAATGAAAAGGAGTAATGAAAAAAAGAAAAAAAGCTTTCCAATTCAGAAAACGCTTTTCTTCACCCTCTTGCTTTCAAAGCTTCTAACTTTGTCATTTCTTGTTTATTTTAAATGATTTAAAGTGCTATAGGAGTGGCACCTTCAATTCTACAAATCATCTTGGAACTCTAATAGCAACAGAGCAACATACAAGGAATTTTTTGGGTGATCAGGAATGGGCTTTGTAATGTTCGGTGGTTTGTTTTTATGAATTCTTGACCCCTTTTGCTTTGGGGGGCTGTGACTTTCTCAATTCTAATTCATTTTGATGATTTTTAGTGCGTCAGATGTGCAATCCACCAATAGGAGGGTTCAAGTTTTGTTTGGACACTAGAAACAACTGAGCCCTACCCTTGGATCCGGCCTGCCCTGAGCACTTAATCCATCGCTCAGGGGCTATTCTACCCTATAGTCAAATTTTACTATAAATGAGATGTGAAAATAAAACATTTAACAACCCTTGCAGATTCTTGGCTACATGCTCTAACCACATATATTGTAGCGTAATGGCATAAACCTGGAAATTACCAGAATAATCCTGTGAAAGGGAGTTGAGGAGGGCCCAATTCCAGTAATGCCTGTAGCCAAGGCTGTTACACAGCATTTAAAAAAAATCCGGTACAATGGGGGAAAAAACAATGGTGGGTTTTTCAAACTGTAATTATACACCAAAACTTTTTGTGCCACGGAAGGCAATCTCTAGGTACACTAGACAAAAAACCATGCAGTCATTATGAAATCTGGAGAATGGTATTTTAATGAAAAGAAGACAACTAAAAGTCTCAAGCACTTCTTTCTCGCATTTCAATATTTTAAAATTCAGGAGAAAAAGAAAACTTGATGAAGAGGATATTCAAAAGGACAGTCAGTGTTAGCTTTTGATGAAGTGTCCCATTGGCATTTCAATGGGGGAGTATTTTGTCTATCAGTCTTTTGACAGGTTGGTTCAATTTCAACCTCTCTTGTCAGAAGCTAAAATTTAGAAAAATGATCTAGACCAATTAATAAAATCATTTTGAACACAAAATAAAAGAATTGAATTTGAAATTTTTATTAAATAAAAAACCAAATCACATCATGCAAAGGGCAGTGTGTCGTCACAATTTTCAACACCATTGCCTCCGCTTTTCATTAGTTCATTACATCGCACACTTATCCACAATGTCAAACAGATGAGCAATTTTGAAAAACTAATGACGATTGAAAGTTGTAGGGAGGTTCCCGTATGAGTGGGTTCTCCTGAGGGAGGGTCGCATGAGGGCGGTAGCCCTTGTTGTCTGACCGATGCAGAACACATGAGTATGAGAACCTCCAGGAATGTAAAAATCTCTTGTTTTTCTTTCCTCCATTGTTTTTTTGAATTTTCCTGATCTGTCCCTTCTTCCTTGTGTTTTTGAATTTTCCTGATCCATCCCAGCAAAAAACCTTTCCATGAGAAAGTAGAAATATAGGGGGTCTCCCCCACCGCATAGCTCCCTAGCGATCTTCTGCTGGCAGAGATCCCTCAAAATACAAAATGAAATAAAAAGGCAGGATTTTACAAAATGTGAGAATTCAAGTGAATAGAAAAATAACATAGAAAGTTATCATCTATAACATATAAGAACTGAATCCAACGATGCCTCTATTCTTACATATTCTTCCACTGGTGGAAAAGAGGTAAAAAATCAAAATCCATGGGATCGATGTCACACAATGATATATATACCAAAGCCTTCAAAGCATTCAACCTGATGAGCATTCAAGGTGATCTTCAGTGCAGTCTACTTCAAGAATCCCTTGTCACATATTATTGTACTTGCAGGTATTACCGGCCACTTTTGCCACAATTGAAGTATGTCATAATGTGCATTGGGAGCAACATTTCCATGTTCCAACATCTCATGAAGCCATATCATGTATATTTTAGGAATTCTTGCTTTTACCCATTGTGGGTCCTCATGCAGAGGAAGGTGTAGAAAAAGGTGGTGATCATTCCTTGGAAGCTTTAGCCAAATCTGGCTATAAAACAAATATAAAATGCGAATCTTTAATCATCCTTCTATATATTAGCTACACACTGAAATCCAAGTATAGACATCTAATGATTTTAGCTTTTTTCCCCCCTAACTTTGAGTGATTGAAAACCTCCAAAATCTCTAAATTTTTGAATTTTGATTTTTGTAGTTTCACATTTTGGCGAAATTTCACCAGTAGAGAAAATGCTGGGCTGTATCATATGGAACAGTCTGTTTTTATTTTTGACAAAACTTGCCAAAAGACAACCCCACTTCACTTGTCTGGCAAAAATTCTCTTTTTTTCTCTTCTAATTTCTTTTTTGGCACAGACATCTACTGGCTACTGTTTTAGCATTCCTGTACAAAAGTGTGGCCAATTGAGTCGAAATTTGTTTGGGGATGCTTGCAACTGTTCCTAAGCTACAATTGTTTTTACAAAAAACTCACAACCAGACTGGCAGATTATATCTGGGAATGCTACTCCCCATGGATATTACCAAATGAATCTGCTTCAGCTAGCTATGCCATGCTGACATAGTCCGTTTTCCATTTCATCAATGTTGTTTAATTGCAAAAAAGCTGCGAAATTGCAGGGTGGAAAACAACGCATAAAGGCCACAATAGCTAGCCAAAGCAGATTTCATATTAGAGAGGGTCTTGATGGGTTGCTCCTATATGCTGTTTTTTGGTGTGAAGCAGCACAGGTAGGCATGCAAGATAGTGGAATCAGTTTTCCGCCCAATGAAGTATGTCATGGGGTGAATTCTGCCACCAGAATGTGGCACAGCTGCACTGAATCTGTCCTACACGAAGTATTTGACTGGCTGCGAGATATCATATTGCTAGTTGCTAAGGATCAATACTTTAACATCATGCCTCTTGTTTGAAAATGGACCAAGGCTCAACTGTGTGGTCAGAGCAGCTTCGTACCGCTGCAAGGTGGTCATTAGTGATTGTTCTTATAGGGGCGATTTTGCAGCAGTGTTTGTTTTGATTCAGTACCTACACTGGTACCTTCACCTTCTTGAGTGAGGCCTCTTAGTGTAAGTAAAACCTGCAACAGTGAGCATTCTCAAAATATAGGGCCTAGGAGGAGTCCAGCCCCACATTTTCTGAACGTCAACAAGCCATGTGCTTTACCCATTCTTGAGTACATGTAAGGAAAAGCTTTATATGAACCTGAAAATCATCATGATCATAAACATACAAAGATCATAAGGGATGGGAGGGCGAGGGTCCTTACATGTTCATATTAAGTGGGTCATAAAGTAAAATTAAACCCTCATCTGCTTGCCCATTGCTTAAATACGGAGGGCTACATCCACTCCCCCACACCTATTAATGCTCATCCGCACAAGCTAACTTTAGTATCTTGTCAGCTGAAATTACACTCAAACAATAGGATATCTAGTTCAGGAACACAAAATGCTATAACAGTTGGTGTGTCCTGCATCAATCATTCAAATTTTCTGAAGGTTAGAATAGACAACTGTTTCCAGTTTCAACACACTAGGACATTTCTGTCAACAGAAAGCAACAATATAGGAAATATTAGTGAACTCAAGAGTTTCCACACAGTTTTGGAACTGTTACTATATCTGCACACTCCAAGGACTAAGAAACAATATAATGGGTAAAAATGTCAATACTCCTAATTATTTGCTTCTAGGGAGAAACATTTAAACAATATTCCATGACTTGCTTTTCTATCATTGCAAATACAAGAATCTAAGAGAAACCTAATACTAGTTTTGAGCAGAGGAAAGTTCCTCCAGTGTACATACAATTCATGGTGCAAAACTTTTTCCTAGTGCATGTAGGTCAAACACCTCTAAATAGCAACAAACCATACTCCCTTTCATTTTCCCACCAACTCCTGAGACTTCGCCCAAATAGAAATTCCCTCAAGTGACAAATGATTACCTCCACACTCTAGACTTGCAATTCGTGGCTTAGTCTTCATTGGAAAAGAGAAATCAGAAACCTGTGCAAGAGTCCCCAAAATGGCAAGATGATGATGACATTGCCTGTATCATGTGACCCTGAACGCTTTGCTGCCCCTGTAAGATTGTTCACATCTCTGCAAACAGGATCATTACAATGTATGAATGTAAGTGAACACCCACCAAATTTCTTTCCGCTCATCACCATTTCCAGCATGAAAAACCAGGAAAAAGACATGATTGTAAGCTTCAATGACTCGGTCTCTCAAGGACTGCACACCTGGCCATGCCAGTTAATCAATGCCTGGTACCTATCATTCTGTTGATGGGAGTGCTGCCATCCTAAGATCTTAATTGGCAAACAGATACACCAGTCCTCAAGTGTATGATTAGCTCAACTCCTCACTGTTTTAATCTGTCAAATTGGCAAATTATGGGTTTGAATGCAGATGAAGACAGAAACATTCTTTGAGTCCAACAACCTCTTGAACTGGTTGGAACAATGATGTTGCTGGTCAACATGTTGTACATGAGCTGTTCTGAAGGCCAGTGGAGAACAGGTGGCATCAGGACTTGTGGTGCCAACGCATCACTGCAAAAGAAAAAAATTTGGAGGAACGGGTCTCTTGTGGTGATCATCTCCTGGACATACAACGCTGAGAACTTTGCAATCCCCCTACAGAATGCAAAACATCTTCACAGAAAGAATAGAAGCATTTTGTATGCAGCTTCTTCCAGGATTGAGAAGCTTCACCAGCACTAGTATCTGCAGCAAAAGAAGGAACCTATACCTTTCAGGCATTTGGAGGGAGTTTGTATGAATGGAGGTGAAGCAGGCAGAATCTTCCATGTTCATCCTGTTCACTACTGAAATCAGAGGATTCTTGCACCCTGCTTACTCAGACCTCAACTGGCGAGATATGACCAATCAAATTTGACCTCAACATCTGGACTCGCATACGAAATGCAAATTAGAAGTAGCAGTTCAAGTCAATAACACACAGCATGGTGTTACCCGAAGGAAAGGAATACTGGAGACACCACTGCACCTCGACACAAATCCAGGAATGACCAACAATATGGTTCATCGTAACATGTCAAACTGATGGAATTAAATGGCTGACAATCCCCTTCAACTAGATCATGAATCTTTGTGTCTGTGTAGTGACAGAGTTTAGACATCAGTTGACAAGAGCTTTAATATGCTTGAAATTATTTGGATGGAAAGTCAGTATAAACCTCTATGGTTTTCAAGAATGTATAACAGTATACCTGCTCTGGATTCATCTTTGGGAAGCTGCAACTTTGATCATTGATGAAGGCCCCTGCAGCTGTACACATAATCCTTCACCAACCTGCCATACACGGTACAAAACCAAAGCCACCTTTGTTTCCAATGGCAAATCTCAAATTTTGTTGAAACTTATACAACTCAGGTGTCAGCCATTCCTTCAAACAACTTGTGTGTCGAAAGTCTGGTGACCTGCAACACTCCATTGGTCCATCTTTGTTTTGATCTTAGTTCATACCCGGATCTCATCTATTTGACCTTTATAGATATATGAGTACATACACTTGTTTTGAAGACATGATTCTGGTGAATGCTTGCATGCATGATGACCTGGTATTATTTCTGTGATGCAGCAGCTCAATGAGCAAGGTATGCACAAGTAAAAGGATTTCAATTTGCATCTACCAATATTCAAACTCAACAAAATAAAAGGTCTCTTAGAAGATGTTGGCATTGAGAATGTGCTTTTGCAGAGAAGAGTCCCAACTCAAATAGGTATGAAAAACTCAAATTAGGTTAAACAACGTTTTACAATGGGTAAGGCCCAGAACTGGGAGATATTCCCAAAAATGGGGTGGCCTGATTTGAGTACTACCCCATGGTCCTAGGCCCCTTATTTTGGGTAGGACTCTGCCCTTGGGCTTTACCCCACACTAAGATTCCTACTCTCCTACCCTTTGCATCCTACTCTCTTATCATGAGTATCCCCACAAAAGGACCCTCTCATGCTCTCAACGCAAGAGAAGCTTGTGCAACTTGGACATATCTATAGTAACAATCCAAAGGTGATTCCAACATTTCACGGTTGAACTCTCCCTCTGCAAATGTGAGTCATGGTGAGGTAGTAGTTCATGCTCTTACCATGGGAGGAGATCAGAGAACTTCCAAAAGCTGGCAACACGGTTGGTGAAAAATGCCGAAATCATGATTGTAGTTGGCAGAATATGCCTTTAATCCTCAAGGTTATGCAGGAATCAACACCCCAAGAGATTTACCTTTGGATCATATCTCAATGGCTGCCTCCTAGTAGCAGTAGTAACAGGGATTTAGCTTAGAGCAGAGAGTGATACTCTCACCCCAGGCTACTAGCCTTGCAGACAAGTGAAGTTCTTACAAAGCAACTCCGCTTTGGCTATGAGAAATGCATTTCCTTCCTGCTGGATCTGATACACTAGTAAATTATTGATTTTCTATATACATTTTTTCCAAAAGTTTCAAGGTGAGAATTCAGAGGAAGCAAAGGCACAATTTTAGAGTTTAGAATCAATTAGACACTAGAAAAAAACCAGATGAAGCCATGATGAGATGCAGATCCATTTCCAGGTGCATCTGAGAACCTCTGCCATTTCAAACTCATCCTTGCTCGTCCATGCTTTCGACATGGTTGTCTCTGGAGAGTAATTCATTGTTTAAGTCCTCTTGTTAGTTTCTTCTAGTCAACAACTTGTTTGTTTCTTGTAGTTGACAACTTCCCTCCAAGGAGAAGTTGCTTCTGTGGGAATTTGGTCTCCTGATCCAGTATTACATACTGTTATGTTGGATAGTCTGTGAATCATTTCATCGCTGAAGTTCAACTTTCACTGCACCACCTGTCTGAAGATATAGTTCTCTATCTTCTGGATCCTGAGCATTACTCTGCAATGAACATGAAGATTCATATTTTGGCCAACAGCAATCACATTTCCAAGTCACTTGTTCTTACATGCATGTGACTTTGGAGCTTCCATGTTAGACACCAGTAGTGATGCACAGTTGGGTGTTGGTTGTGTTTTGGAATGATGACTTATGGGTCTCTTGGTTGCTTCTACCAGCAGCTATGAAATTGTATGAAGTTGTCACTACTGGAATCCCAAGCACAAAAGTTTCAATGGTGTTGGTTGTGTTTTGGAATGATGACTTATGGGTCTCTTGGTTGCTTCTACCAGCAGCTATGAAATTGTATGAAGTTGTCACTACTGGAATCCCAAGCACAAAAGTTTCAATGTCGTTGGTGTGTGCATCAGTGGAACTTGTCCATGTCACAATTTTGTCCTTCATTTTGCATTTCAATTAGAACAATGAAATGTTTCTAAGTGTGGCGCGTGTGAACACGGTCCATGACATGAAGAAGAATTGACCTCTTGCAGCATGTGCCAAGCAAGAAACAGGGTGTAGAAAACCTCTGGTAGGATTTCTTGACAAATCCTTCAAAATGGTAAGATCAGACATTGGAGAAGATAATTCAAAGGATTTTTATCATTTAGTCCTCTCGTTAATATGGGACTTGTCTTTACCTTGTTCTTAGGTGTGAGATTTCATACCCTGATCTGCACCAACCCAGAGGAATGCACAGTCTCCTGATCACTTGGATTTTGATTTTTGGACACAGGGTGGTGCACAGAATCCTGATGTTAAACCTAAGAGAGACACAGAGGTACTTACATTGAGCTCAATGGAAATTTGGAATCCTCCTGTGCCAAAGTAAAGCTAGCTCAATCAAGCCCAGAGTTGTTTTGTCACCTTGATCACCTGGTCACCTTGAATGCCATAATCCTGAGACATTTCCAGTAAATTTTGACGTGTCCAACAAATAAGCTTGGCGGTTGGGATTGCCAAGAAAGTATCGCTCACAAATTTTTAGGGCAAATTTTTGGGTTTTGGACAATTAAGCATCAGAATCTTGAGGAGAATGAGAGCGAAAAAGAGTACCTGAAGTCGCAGATATGAAGAAGGAATCGAAATGGGCCCTAGAGCGACAGAGGCGACAACACCCATTCACAACTCTTATGCTTTTCTAACCAATCTAAAGCTTTACCTCAAAAATGTTGCACTTTCCGAACAATGCCCAAAAACAAGTGAACACACCATCCACTCACATTGTCAACCGTCGTGAAAACAGGACAGATCCTGACCCATCTTGCAACTCAAGTTCGATCTGCACCCATAGCTTTCAGCAGCAAAATGGCAAGATCATGTTGCTCTAGCAAACTCCTTGAGGTTTTCGTTGCAAGGAGGAAAGACCACAAACTGTCAAACGGGTGAAAAGAATAAGGAATTGCAGCGACAAGCCAGAGGAACATAGTATCAGCCCACCCATTGTAGATTTGAACTGTCATTTAAATCCTGATGAGACCACTTCCTACTCTAGGAAATTGGCAGTTTGCAAAACTATAAAGCGAAAACTCGAAAAACCCCTCTACTTCCACACATCTTTGCTAATCCATTCAGCCACTTGCGATCACGAAACTCGAGTCTCCTATTCCAGCAAGATGGAGAAAAACCCTTCTACCCAGTTACACTCATCCTAAGCACCTTCTCAACATTTCAACCGAGACATCTTGCTCATCCAAAATTCTCCAACACCCCCCGGCAAGCACTTGAAACCACCAAGGATTCCAACTTCGGAGAACGAATTCACCCCAGTTACGGACAAGAGCTGGAAAATCTCTAGGTTCCGGCGCTTCAGAAAATTTCTAGGCAGTACCACCCATCACGACCATCTTCCTACACTTGCAATACGGATACATGGAGAGTGCTCAAGTTTTTCAGACGGCGCTCTTCTACTAACCCACCCCACCCCACCCAACACTTCTTTGTAAACAAAGAATAACATACAAAAGCACATGGATCGAGGAAGCGCACGAAATCTTACCATAAACACAACAGGCGGATGCAGAGCAAACCCACGAATCCGTGCAGAAAAAGAAAAGCGCAACCAACTTTTGCGAAGGAATTTGTGGCGAGGCAATGGGGAAATTCAAGGACGGAACAACGTGCGCGACAGTGAGAAGATGTGGAAGCATGCTGCCTGCTTGTGGGTTGCCACCACGCGGTCGATATCTCACCATCAGATTCCAAAGATCAACGGCACATAGAGGAGATCTTCTCTCTGGCCTTCAGATGAAACGAATCCTAGCTACCAGTTCCTGCTTACGACAGCCGATTCGAGATTCGGGATCTAAACAGCCGATTCTAGATTCGGAATCTAAGGCAGCCGCGTTCTCATTTCGCATTCCCCATGTGTTCTCCATGAACTATTTTCCTGGTCAATCCGGCCCATTGAAAGGGGACTCAGCGTAATATCCAACGGTAGGATCAAATGAGATCGAAATGAGAAAGGTGAGTATTTTCATTCTGAACCCCAATCTAGGTTCTCATCTCAAATCGGACGGTTCATGTGCCACTGAGGACTAGCCTACATTCATCACATGGTATGTCTTATCTTGTGACATAATAGCTAAATATGATTCCACAAGACACAAGAAACCAAACTTTGTTTGCAAGTTAATGTACCATGTTTAACAAAATGTATTTTTTAAAAACAAATCTTTGCCACACTATGATGTTTACTAATAAGCATTGTTTGAATCTAACCACATTTTATGAAACTTGACATCAAAGAAGCAGTTTATAACACATAATATCCACATTTTTAAATAAATTATTATGTTAATCATTATGCTCAAGTTCGAAGAGTTTGAACACAAATTGTCATGACAAGTCCCAATAGCTGAAAACTCAATTTGAGACATAAATCATGTCTAAATTAAAAGCTTGACACCATGCTAAAAAGCTCTTGCCCATTACTATAATAAGACAATGATCTCACACATCCCAATTGATTATGTTTCATATAAGAGTAACAAATCACAAACACAAGTCTTTTGTTTAATATGCACTACTGTGGCTTGTGCTATTGGGCCAAGTGTGAACCCATTACAAAATAGGGAAACTCAACATGTGAACATTGTTTTGCAATGTAGGCATTCAAACAGCCAAATATGAAAGGAAATCATTCTTGAATTGAATGGTAAGCCTTCAAGTGTTACCACGATCTCAACTGATTTTTCCTTCCAAAACCTGGTTTTTTGGAATTAATTTCATTTTTCAGCAGCAGAAATCACTTAAAAATCAATATCTCCCACATTCTAAATCCAAATCTTACCAAATAAATTTCATTAAATCCTGCTCATCAACATCTTTCCAACAACACGAAAGGCACATTCCAGTTCCTCCGAAATTTTCAGCTGCAATTTAATCTAATTAAATTTTCAGCTACAATTTAATCTAATTTTCAGTGAAGAAATCGTTCAATATTCAAGAACTTTTGCACCACAAGTCCAAACATCATGAAATCAAGCCCACGCACCCCTCCTCATTGAGGGCTTTCCAAAGACATCAAGAACACAATGTGAAGCACCCCGGTTCGGTGGATCTCATAACTACAAAACAAACTACCTTCCTTCATGGATCCATGTGAAATGAATTACATTGAATTGAAGGTCATGGTCATTTAGAACAAGTTGCATTAGTTCCACCAATCCCAATTAATGTAGCCAATTGCATCAAGTACCCCAGGTCAAATCTGGTCTCATAGGTTGCCTACTCCCTCAAGCCCAATCAAGGTTGTTTTAAGGATTTTGTGATGCAACCATCCAAAAAATAATGTAGCCAAACTTAGCTACATACTATATATGAAAATATGCAAAAGAATTTTATTTTTTGTTATCACTACCTACTAGAACTATCATGAAAATTTGGCGATATCATTTTTTCAATTTTTTAAATCTGGAAAATTTTGGCCAATTTTATGATGAAATCTAGTCAATACGCTCGCATCGAAATCAAGCAAATTCAATATACATAAATTCTGGAACAAGTCATTGACACCTTGATGTTTGATGTATTATACAAGGTTGATGTGTCGAAAACCATATGAGGGTGAAAAACCAATTAGTAGGGTAAATGAATGTTTGACATAGTCTATTATTTAAATTTGGCATTTATGTGTAATTTGAATACATGCTTTTGGTCATTAGTGCATAATCAATGGATAAACAGATTAAAACCCATTTAATTGAACATCTTCGTACCAACGTTGTGCATAAGAGTAATGGGGATATATTTTAATAAGAACTCATTTTGATGAACATTATTTGGTGGATTTTAAAGCATTAACCACCATAAATGGATCATACTTATGTCATATTATAATTAAATGTATTAAATGTGTGAAATAAATTTAAGGTGTTATTGGTGCGAGACTATAAAAACCATTAATCAAAATCCCTACATTAAGGTGATTTGGTCAAATAAGGGTTGAATAAAAGAATTTAAGTTTAATATGATATCAGGGGTACAAATCTTTTGGAAATTAATAGCGTTACAAACGAAATTAAGATTAATTAATGTTGTTGATGTGATAATAAATGTCAAAATTATAATTAACAAGTAATGCTAATATTTAACATAATTGATGGACATTTCAAATTAAATTGTCATTATTATTTGAAATTGAAAAACGCACTTTTGACTAGTTCATTAATGTTAAAATATGATTTTTTTGTGTCAATCTTAGATGAATCTATCATCGTGATATCCCATTTTGTGGCAATTACATATAAAATTAATAAATAAATATTAATTTATCAAAACCTAAACTAAAAATCACTAATAAACAAAACTACAAGACATCTATACAAGATAAAGAATTTCATGGATTTATTTAAGCTTGGTTTCAAAACAATTAAATTCATTTTGACAAAGGTGAAAATTGACACATATACCTTCAAGAGGAAACACTAAAGAACTTTGCAATTCAAATCAAAAAGTGGTTCAAGAATTAAGATCTACAAAACTATGTTAGGTGTAATCATATTAATATGAATAAAACAAATTTAATCAATGTTTTATGTTTCATGTTTTAATGTCAAAATTTGTACTGATGTCACAAGTCATTGAAAATCATTTATTAAGCATTGTAACTAAGGCTCTTAAAAGATGTAAGGAATCTTGTTTTTGCAGAGACTTTTTAAGCATATATTTACATACTATTTATTATATTACATCATATATTGTTTTCAGTCAAATTAATTTTTCAGATTTCAAACAAAGTATTCCTAAAATATTTTGAGAATATTTTAGTAAAAATGATCACCTAAGGAGGTGACCTTGCTTCTTGTTAACATATTTAGATTGTTATACTTTGCTTTACTCCCTAACACGTATTCACAATTTGAATTATCATAACTTGTCAACTTGAATTGTTTGAATGATTATATACTTAATTTTAAAACATGAATTTCAAACAAATGATATGTGAACTTTAATATAATATTAATTACTAACGGGTAAAAGTAGGTCAATTGATATAGTCATAAAACCAACATTAAGGCAAACCCATCCTTGGGTGGTACCACTACGAATGTGACACTTGTTTTTATTGAACCCATTGAATTTTTAACAATTATTAGGAGCATTTAAATAAATAGTTTCATAAAAAATTCTAATGAGTACATTTATTAGGTTTCATAGATTTTGAAATTTTAGTAATATCAAAAATATTGTGTATTTTGATGTTTTTAATAATTGCATTTATAAAACGTTTTAAGAATGAAATGCTAGTTGTTTTCCTTGACATTTGTGGTCATGAAAACAAATTTGAAACATGATTTGACAATTTTTTTGG
Organism: Sphagnum contortum; assembly: GCA_963920785.1. Classification (NCBI taxonomy): domain Eukaryota; kingdom Viridiplantae; phylum Streptophyta; class Sphagnopsida; order Sphagnales; family Sphagnaceae; genus Sphagnum; species Sphagnum contortum. The sequence continues at coordinate 827,030 of OY987288.1, forward strand.
AATTGTTTCCTAAGTTTATTTTGAAGTCATTTTATTTTTAATTTTATATTAGGCAATTAACTAAGTAAGTATAATTTAATTATGAATTCCAAAGTTAGAGAATGTGATTTTTAAAAGGGCCATCATTATCATAAATACAAACTTTTAACAACCTACACTTTTATTTTCCGAAATAAACTTCAAGCCACATATTAAGGCATGCAATGAGTAATCATCAAAGGAAATATCTATCTAGTTCTAAAAAATTTCAAGGAAAGGGCCCCAAGAAAATGATTCAGCCATTATTTATATGTCAAATGGAACAATTGAAAAACTTGTATATAACGTTTTTTTTGCAAATATGGTATGCAAGTTTGATCAAATTAAATTGGTGTATACAATTACACAATGCCATTCATAATGTAGAGATAATATAATGCATGCATGCATCAAAAAATGGAAATCTCCATGTCATAAATGAAATCAAAATGTAATACCAAGTTTGATCCAATATGTCTATGTTATTCCATTGTGAAATGCACCCAAACTCAAATTTTTAATGATATGATCTTAACACAAGAATTCCAATAAATTCTCTAATATTGAAAGTTATTTGCTTTTTCAATTTATGATTTGAATACATGCATCTATGGAAATTCACAATTTTAGCATGCATACAAATGTAATCACAACAACACTAAATATATTATTACTTTCCAATTTTGTGGTATCAAGAATTTGGCAATTTTTTTTAAAGTTACATTAGAAAAATTGATTGAATTTACATTACAAAAACATATTTTTTCACATTTTTCCAATTTGTTTTTGGTCAAACTTGAAAAACATTATATGACACTAATCAACAACATCATTAATGACAACCCAATCCATCATCAAATTGAACCTTTCAATTCTTGCACTCAATTACATAAATTATCATATCATAATATTCCATTGACCCACATGCAAAATGGTGGGTTTCACATTGATTCAACATGGACCCCCTTCCTTTCAGCTTTCTAATTAATCTTCAACCACGAATAATCCATGGAAAAAACACAACATCATAAAATTAATATCATGTTCATGAAAATTGAAAACTTGGACCTAATAAATGTAGTTGAATTTTTTTTAGTGTGTATTATTTCAAATCCTTTTTCATAGGCTAATGCAAACCCATCCAATAAAAATATCTCATTTAACAAATCCAATTGTATGGTATTCAACTCAACTCAAACAAAATAACTTGGATATTTTTGCCCTTCAAAAAGTTAGCAAATCAATTGGTAGTGATTACCTTATTATTTTTGGCCACCTTCAATGCAATTTCTTTTCCCATCAAATTTAATCTTTGCCATTAGAAAATGATGTTCTATTGAAATATCACAATTTTCAAAGGTTATTGCAATCAAATTGGCAACCATAGTGGCTCATGAACCATTTGGAGTTCTTTTTCTCATCAATTCTTCGTTCTTCAATCTACCTACTTTGCTATATTATTTGGTGTTGAGTTTGCATATTACAACATTTTAATTTACATAATATAAATATACATTATAACAAATTCTTCTCATTGTTGTACTAGACTTCATCAACATTATATTTCTAAGATTCATCAATGAAATACAAACTTGATTATTTACTTAACAACAAGCATATCAAAATAAATTAATTCTATTAATATGCATGATTACAACATTAATTTTTGCATGATGATATTTTTTTCCACTCTATTTTTTTATTACAGATATTTTAATATAAAATTTTATTTACGAAACCTTGAAAAGTCTAAAAATGTTATTAGAAGAAAATTTCTTCAAGAATGTCAAGGGGTGGAGGTATAATAAATTTGAAGGAGAAAAATGATCAATCATTTGAGGACATCTTATGTTGTGCATCCATTAATAAAAATGATATTAATATGAACCTGACAAGAAAATTGAACATTGGAAAATGCATTTGTTGATGCTAATATTTTATTAATTTCCATTTATATAGCATCAAACTAAGTTGTTGTGGCAAAAGGAAATTTCGACATATGAAAATTTTGTGAAATTATTTTTCCACAATATAATTTTTTAAATTATTCAAGCTCCATATAAATGGATTTCAATATATAATTTCATCATATGAATGCAAAAATACAACCATTTTTAATCAAGTACCTTGCATTGATATACCCCATCAAGCAAGCAAAATGATAAATAAATATTTTCTACTCTTATACTTAATTTGAATTTGTGTTTCAAATACTTGTTCCAATTTAGGTTTTAAATGTATAAATTTCACTAGTAAGGTACAAATAGGTGTAATTAATTGTAACATTAACAACCATCAATTGGTAGGAACTATAAAATAAATTCATATTTATAACTATGAAGTTCTTTCCTTACAACATTTAACATGTTCTTACTAATCTTTAAATCCCTATTAACCAACTCTTAACTTCAACAATTCTTTTTCGGAAAGTCAAATTGTAAGCAAAAAGCTTTTGATATTATATGAAATCTCATGGGTAAAAATATGTTAAGGCCAATTGAGCTAGGCATACATTAACAATTTGACTCATATTGAACAACCAAAAAACTAATCATATGTATAATTATTTTGACAAATTGATGGTAGATTTTATTTATGTGGACATTTGATAAAATTCAATTTCAACATAACTTTATAATATATTATTATAATTTTAAAAAAAAATTCAACAATGTGTTGAAACCAAATCAAATATATGTCTATGTAATCCTCATCATAAAATACACCTAAGTTCAAATGAGAAAGGTTTTATTCCATAAAAAATTTCAATAAAAAATTTATATTATCGATTGCATTTCATTTTATGATCTAAACACACATTGATAAAAAAATGTACAATTTTAACATCTTGGAAAATGATATCACAATGGCATAATTAAGAATATAATTATGACATCAAAGTTCATTACTTAATCCCAATGTGTAAACACATAAATCCTCTCAATTCTTGCACCCAAAATTCAAATACATATATTTGATGATGTTGGATCTAGCCATTTAAAATTGTGGATTTCACATAAATTAGGTTTGTGTTCACTCCTTGCCCTTCATTGGTTTCAAACAAGATAATCCATAATACAAAGGGTGAATGTTGGGTTCGGTGAAAAAAAAAACCAAAATTAAAATTTCCATATAATTATTTGGGAAACATTTTCTTTATATTTTTTCGAAACCTTAAAATGATAAGGTAGTTGGGCAACTATAATTTATCGAATTCAAATGATTCCCATATCTAACATAAACGATTTTGTTCATCATGACATGGACTTTGGAAACAAACCATTGTTTTCATTCACAAAAAATGTCCATAGATAATAACATACAAGCGACATGCTATGAAACCTTTAAATGTTTTTTTAATTTATATGTTATCTAATTAAATTGGAGTCCTTAACACCCATAATCTTAATGATTTTTTTATTTTGAAGTCCATATATATATATATATATATTATTAATTATCACATCCCTAAAGTTCAATTTAAATGTTCATACCTATTCAAATTACATGTATACACCAAAAATCTAACTAAATCACATAGATGTTTGAATTAGTAACTTCAAATCACATATGTTCCTAAATTAATAATTCCAATTATAAAATACAAATTTGCCCCCATTAAAATTACACCCCCAATATATAAATGTCATTGTGACATCCATATTGGTCCAATGTAGTTTGCATTGCCCTAAACAAAACATTGCAAAATTAATATTAATTTTACAATGTTGTTAAATAGTTGAACCTAAGGAAATTAAATAGGAAGAGGTTCTAATATGCCTTTCTTTAATCCTTCTTCCTTGTGTCTATCACAAATCCACCGAATCAGACGACCTTGGTTACCATATTTTGTTATATGGTAATGAACCCTACTCAAATGAAATGACTTGGATATGTTTTGTTTTTTTAGGAAATCAACAAGCCATTGCTCAACACCATGTTTTTCCTCTCTCAATGCAACTTCCTTTTCTATCATATTTGTTTTTCGACTTTGAAGTGGGTCATTTTGTGAGTTTCTGTCAATACCACAACTGGGTAAATAATCACTAAGGCTTTGTGTGTTAAGTGCTAATGCTAAACCTTTTCCAACATTAGGTACCATGTCACCAATTCCGGCAACAATATGGGCACCTGCTTTCAACAAAAGGGAAAAGATGTTAAGACCGATAACAAGATAAGGGACAATTTGTTGTGCTTTTGTTGACAACATTGTGACTTCACAACCTTGTTGTTCATCCACAACATGAATGCCTTCAACACATTCGCACAAAAGATGAAGATTGAATCTTTCAATCCCAGGTAACATCTTCACAATAAGTTTACGTTGAAGCTTTGCACCTGTGGTTGTGAAATAAACATTGCATGGAACTTGTCGTTTTTGTAATTCCAAGGGCAAGTTTATGATGGTGTCTAAGTTCATCGCCAACATGTCACGCAAGTTCTTTTCCATGGAACTTGTTCTGTCCATCAATATTTTCACCAAAGATTGTAGTTCTGGAACAATCTTGTCATGAATGGCTTGAGGCAATTTGTCGAATTTTTCAATAACAAGTTGACGAAATGATCTTGTTGATAGTAATTCAACATTCTTGTGAATGGAGTTTGTACATCCCATTGTAACTCCACTTTGAGAACCTTGTGGATCTTCATGATCTTCATCCTTGGTGGCTGGAGTTGCATTGAAACAAACTTCAAGTTCCATGAGTTCATTTTGTCGTCTTTGCCAAATGTCATTGATATCCTTTTCGCCCAAAAGGGACATTGCCGAACCTTCCATGCTTTCTCCAAGGTAATCACGATCACCTTCAAGCACTTCTTGCACTTGTGGCCATGGATGTTCATATTTCGGATCAAGGTTTCCTCCCCATAGCTCTTGTTTCAAATCCTCCAACAACACTGCTTGATCCTTTCTGTGTTTACACAATAGCAAGTTTTCCACAGCCTTTGGCCTTAAAACCCCATGCACGAGTGAGACCCCTTGGCAACCTTGAACACTACTACACAATTGTTCAATTTTTCTCAAAACATGATCATTGATGAGCTGAAGGGTTTGGAATGTGCTTTTGCATGATTTGACCAATACATCAATGAAAAGAGGACTTGCCATTTGATCACCACTTAATTCCACAAAGATTTCCAAACCATCAAGGAAAATCTTGATAAGATTCTTTTCATTTGAGCAACGTGCCTTGATTGGCAAGTTTGTAAAATGCTTGTATAATGTCACCTACACATAAACATTAAACGTATCAAACTTTTGGTACATGAATTCCTAGATAGGAACAAATCAAATGTATTTACATTATGAGAAAATCATGTTTATTGCAACTAAGCTATCTAATTGTAATCTAGTTCTATTGAACAATTTTTAGTTAAAATTTCGTTATATCAGACATTTTTTAATTGTCACAGACACAATTTTCTCATAATGTTATGTTTTATACCATGGAAAAAAATCTTGATAATACATTACATTGTTTGATCATCATCAAATGGCACATTATATATATATATATATATATGAAAAGAATTGTATTTACCTGAACTTGTGGAAAGAATCCTGGGGTCAATGTTGTGAGTTCTTGGTCCTTACATTGCAACCTACGACCAATGTAGATTATTTCAGCATCTTTTGGAAATTTGACTTTCCATTCCAAACGTCTTTGTCCTTCTGCAACATCTTCATGAAACTCCAATGTGGTGGGCACAAATATGACCCTTTGTCCATGGTCTGTCACTTGAGGGTCACTTTCATATGCCAAATCCATTTTCACCATAAGACGAACAAGATATTTTGGAATGTTGGTTATATTGCCCACTTGGCTATGAGCAATATCCTTCAATGACAAATTGAGAAGATGTTCAATTTCTCCAATCCGACCCCAACCATCTTGAAAGGTTGCCGTCAAATTGACCTTTTCAACATGCCCTCGAAGTTTGATCAAGTGGCCCATCACCTCATGGCAAAACCAACTAGGATTCACCACCACAAAATCTTCGTCCTTGAAATAGATCATTTCACCAGCATCGTGCAAAAACATGGCCACTGCTACATGTGGCTTTTCAAATTCTTGTTGAACCACCAATTGCCGCAAGTATGGTTCTTTCTTGTCAATAATTTCCTTCTCAAAAGTTTCCATTGTAACAATGGGTTGGTTCGGATGATGTTTATTCCACTCACACAAGCTATATTGCACATTCATGCATGCTCTATAAACATTCACCATCTTCTTCAAAATATACCCACAAGTGTTGGTCACTGTAGTTGTCACATCTCTTGCTTCTTGAGAAGAATGTGCATTGATCCAATAGGGTTTAGAAGAGAGATTGATAAAAGCAACAAATTTGGCTTTCAAATTGCGTAGGTGATCTTCCATTAGACGTTTGTGCGTAAAGTTTTTGTCGCCATGTGTCATGACAACCATCACTTGTGGTGGAGAAACTGATGACCTTGTTGTGTTAGATGAGATGAATGTCAACCAATAACAAAGTTCATCCTTGATCTTTTCGAGATCCTTTTGTTCTTTAGAACCTTTTTTGAATGGATTACACACCAAAAGGAAAAGACACACATTCCCTTGAATGTTCAAATTTGGGATCATTGTATCGTGAAAGGCATGATACTCCTCCTGGCCAGCAAGATCCCATATAGAGATTTTTTGGTCATCGTGATCAAGGAGGACCTTGATCTGTATCCCTCGTGTCCTTTTGGCCCATTCATTTGGATCATTGAAACAAAGCCCCAAAGGTTTGTTCAATTCAATGAACTCCACCAATGGAGTGATCATTTTTGCTTGGAGTCCCTTTGCAAGGCTCCTGACCATTGACCTCCTTAATGTAGTTTTGCCTGTATGTACATAAACATCACACGCTTTTAGCTCTTACACTTTAGTGCACAAATTTGAAACCATGATCATATGTATTATAATTACCTTAAATCATATGGAAATTTTTATGTTCACATTACAAATATTTTGTAATAACAAAGTACAAATTTTGTACTTGTTCATACGGCAAATGTTGTAAATGGAAAAATAGATTTTGTGGTTACAAATTTGGCAACAGGCTTAGCGTATTTATGTGAAATAAATGTATTAATGAACATACTTATGGCTAGTTAAACCAAAGTTGCATAATTTAATTCAACATTATGCACAATAAATACAAACGTTTTAATGCAAAATTTTCAAATTTAAACACATTGTTTATTACATTAATTTTCATTTTGTGTCAAAATTTTGTTTTATCTTTCCAACATACATATTTGATGTACAATTTTTTTTCATAATTTCATGTAAAAATAATTGGCAATCTATAAAAATATTTCATAAATTGGATGAATAAGTTTTTCCGAAAAAATTGTCAAATCTAAAAGTATAACAACGAGTGTGAGAATTTATTATTAGTTTTATGAACATAATTAGAGACTTCAAATGTGTGTGCCTTTGTTTGTGTCAGGTCATAACAAATAGATAAAATCTCTTACCTGCATATGCATCACCACATAAGAATACTCTTGCAAACTTTGCTTGAGTTCGAGGCATCGCTTCCAGCACTGCCATATAATCACCTGCATTGCTCGCCAATTTTGCTTTCACTTGTGCATCATGTCCATCCCGTTTCAATTGAGTACCTGTTAGATCAATTTTCTTCAACCAAGGATTGATTCGTAGAAGGTCCATGACCTTGGCCAAGACATCATCCCCTCTAACACCCTCACACCCACTTAGGCCAAGGGTGTGAAGAGTTTCATTTTTCTCCAATGACTCGAGAATGGTGCACACATCCGATGGTTCTAAACTACTGTCCCCAGGAATCGTGAAATGTGTTATGGAGTCATTTGTGAGCAGCATTTGAGCAACAACGTTTGCCCCTTCCTGTCCCATCCTTGTTTCATGAAGGTGAAGTTGTTTAATGGATTTGTTAAGGAGCTGGTTCACATCATCACAAGTGAGGGGCTGAAGTAACACTTTTAATGCGTCACCATCCGCATCCCAACTGCACCATAGCGTCAAATTCTCCAAGGTTGAATTCACTCCCAACATCAACCCTACGGAAAACGCTTTAATCGCAGACAATCTTGCACCAAGGATTAAAGTTTTAATGCTGTGATTGTTTTGCAGCATTTGGCATAACATTTCCACACCTTTATCACCCCCAACTTCATAAACCCTAAGATCCTTAATGTTGTGATTGTTTTGCAGCATGCCGCAGAGCAGTTCCACACCTTTATCACTCCCAATGTCTACGGCTAGATTCTCCACTGCTGGATGGGATACCAGATTTTGGCATAACACATCCATCTCCTCACCGTCCAACGTGCTCCGAACCCGCAATTCTTTCAAGCTGTTGCATCGACTGACGACATGTAAAACTTGTAGGCGATGGTTTCTATATGCTTCCCACATGCTGTTGTTTCCATTTTCCTTATCCTCCTCAAACCCATCCAATGGATCATTGAACTCGAACCAAAACCTCTCCAATTGAGGTTCTTGTAAGGTCTTGATAAGTTCGTCGAAACTTATGTCTCCTTTGTCAGGTTCCCACAATTTCACCAGGGGTTGTTGAGGCGGAATGATGGGCGTCTCAGCTGTAGAACTGGGTGGTTTGAGGAACCCTGGGAGATGACCACTCTCCATTCCTCCTGCTCCCTCCTCCTCCATCGTTCTAGGGCTTAGTTCATCACAAGTCTCGTCGCTCCTTATCTCCATAGGCATCGTCGGTGGCGGAAGTTCTTGTAGTATTTGTTTCCTTGTGTCATTGCTAGATTCTGATGAGAACCTGACTGGGCGACTGGCCAGCTGATCTATATCTCCTGGATCTATCTCCACCAAGCCTTCTTTTCGGTCCATTCTGCGACACTGGAAACCTCACAATGATGTAATAGCTCTGCAATAATAGTATGTCAACGTTATTAAGTAAACATTGCTCAATATATCATCTCACGATTTGTTTTCACAAACGACGATTCTTCTAAAAATCGCCAATATATTCCAGTCAGCAAGATCCATCAAACAATTCTCAACTTCTATCCACTACGAGTCGATTGCATATTGAGTGCCCAATGATAATGACCGAAGCCAATATGGTTCTCATGCTCAAGCTTTGACATAAACCATCATGATAGCACAAATTTCGTGCTCTTCAATCTAGACAATAGGTTGTGTAGAACACAAGTTCTCTACTTCGAGAATGTAACACAGCAGTATACCGAGCTCATAATCATAGCTCAAAATCAGAGGGATGTTGGTGGGAGACCCATACCTGCAAAATTTTATGGAATTTGATAGAAGTTGTAGTTCGATAAAGTGTGTCAAACTTCCTAATGTTCTGTGGAAGCAGCTATCAACCCACTCTTCACGTTTGCGCTTGGCCAGAACAATTAGCAGTGAAGCGACCTTGATAGCTCTTCACGTCTGCTCTGCAAAGTCGGATGAGTAGGGTGAGTCAATCTAGAAAGCTCAGTCAAGTGGAGCAAATGGGAAAATGGTTCGAAAGAAGATCGGCGTCCACACAAGTGTGCAACTTGTTTGACAAGAGAGAGCACAGATTGAAAGAACGGATGCAAGCGGGTTCTTATAGACGCAAGATTCAGTAAGTAGGCGAACCTGTGTGAGGCAGCTAAGCAATAGACAATAGTTAATTGCAGATTTGGAGCCTTCCGTGAAACCCAGGATCCAAATTTCTCCATCGACAAACGCGTATCTTAATCCTCCCCGCATAAAATCACTGGCAAAAATTAAGATTGCACTTGCTGAATTGAGTGGTTGGAAGAAAATATATCCGAAACTTGTATGTAGGTCCTAGCTGCTTTACAGAAAGATGCAGGTCCTAGCTGCGTTGCTGCTTTATACAAGGCCGATGAATCAATCGGGGAAGTGCAAGAACGTGCGTTTACGTGTCTACTTGGTGCACGCGGTTTGCCGACGAAGAAAAGTGAGACAATTTGGAGACTTCCGTGAACTTATTCATTTCTCCGACGGACACTAAAACTAGCCAATTGTTGTGGTCGTCCTGAACAATCCATAGGATATTTATTCACTAGTTTAGGTACTTAATATTCAATTATCGAACTTCCTGAACGGTTCCTGACAGGGCCAGTTGATCCAGATAGGGTACTACAACAGATGGGCCCTAGTGAGCCAGCACCGACCAGTGCACCATGTTCCATTGGATGCCCATTATGAATCAGTTTTAGATGAACCTCAGGTGAGATAATGTCTGGTTTCACCTCGGTAACCCATTTTCGTACAAGTAGATCCTATGTAGCAAAATAGGTGATTAGTAGGTAAGTAGATGGTTTTTATATAGAGACACTGCCTCTTTTAACTGCCTACCTACTAACAACCCACTTGAGGTGCAACTGAGTTAACCACCATGGTTAATTTAGAAAACTGAATCCCAACAGAAAATTGTTTCTCAACCAATTGTCATCCATGGTGCTTGCGGGATGCGGGCTCACTCAGGCCCAAAAGAGGGGCACTGCCGGTCCAGTCCTTGCAATACCTTTTTAGGGTCAACCAGTGTTTGTTTTTAGGAATTATTTGTACTAGTGGGTACCCGTGACCTTCGGGCACTGTGAATTCCCCCCTTTTTCACCTGTTTGTCACCACAGACAGACAGACTCCGACGGGAAGTGCAAGGGAGGCCGGGGTAATTGGGCCCTGGCGTCGTTCTCGGGAGACGCGCCGATAGCCTCCGGGGCCCGGTCTGGTCCGGTCTATAGGGTAGGGTGGTAGATACCTAGGATGATCCCGTGGATTCAGTAGGCTCTGCGACCCAAGCAGGACCGGGCCCCGCTCTCGGGAGACGCGCCGATAGCCTCCGGGCCCCGGTCTGGTCCGGTCTATAGGGTAGGGTGGTAGGTACCTAGGATGGTCACGTGGATTCAGTAGGCTCTGCGACCCAAGCACGGGTCAGTAGACCGGGTGGATGAGACCGGGGAGTGGACCGGGTGAATGAGACCGGGTGGATGAAACCCGGTGTCGGAGCACGGCGGTGGAGCTCCGGGCGCTGCGGCTGCGGCAGCTCTGCATCGTTGCCTTTCTTCAATTTGTGCAGCGAATTGAACTTTCCGAGAGTGCCGGGCCAGGCCCAGTCCGCCGGATGTGACGGACCCGAGCTACCACCACTACGACCTACCTACCTACCAAATGTTAGGCCGATTCTGCCGGTGAATTAAAATGCAGAATTGTCGTGTCAGACGGACGGACGTAGTGAATTTCCACGAATCCAGCGTTTTGGGTGTTCCACAGTCTCTCAATACTAGTTAGCGTCTTCCGAAATCCTGTGCTACAAGTTGACGAATTCTTTAGAAAATCTAAAAATACCTTTTCGGCCATTTTTCCTTCTTTTCTTTTCTGCGAAAAAGAGACGAATCGCGGAGCACGATGGGAAGGAAAGAGGGAGCGAGAGAGAGGATCATTCAGTTCGCCTTCCGGAAGATACACGAGAACCTGCATTTCTCGTTGGCTCGTGTTTCCACTTCTCACATCCCCAAGGACATGCGTCTCCTCTCTGTCCCTACACGTCGCTTGTGCTTACGCAATTCTGCACAGAGAAACCGAAAACACATTTTGCAAACTAAATGCTGCCTGGTGGGCGTGACGTCTCTCCACACTGCTCCAGGGCTGTGCAGCTGCTCTACTACTTTCTTTCAGGTGGGTATATCTCTTCTTCTTGAGTTTTTGCGAGTTTGTTTTCTATCTCTCTTGTTCCGCTAATGTGTTTTGTCATACTCTGTTTGTTTGTCTGTCTGTTCTTCCGAGTTCAAGAGCAAATGTACAATGGGTGTTGTCATTGAATGTATGATTCTTTCTTTCTCTTCTGCCCATTGTAAGCTCCAATGCCTTTGGTTAAAAAGCATCACAAGGGATGCATTTGGAATGGTGGTTTTTTCTTCTTGTAGTCTAGCCACGCCCCCACCAATAAAATTGAGGGATGGAGGAGGATCACAACCACATCGAACACGTGCATGTCTCCGCTGATCGACTACCTTCACAACAACAGGATGGATCAATGACTGAGCCTCTTCTTCAACGCAATCTGCAGCAGCAGCAGTCCCTGATCATAGCGGAGGATCTGTTGGCATCAAAAGCCCAGAACAACCATGGGGTGATAGGAAAGCGCTTGGTGCGGGTACACAGTGCACCTCAAATTAGCTTTCTCAAATCTGCACCCAAGAAATTGCAGCAGGAACGAGGACAAAGCTCAATCTCCTTTCAGAAGCCTCCCACCCTTACCCCAATTCTATGATAAAGACAGTGGGGGTAGAATGATTCCAAAGGCGTTCATCTATCTTGTGCTGTACCTAACCCTTGGCATATTCATGAGCTTCTCCTTGCTCCGGGATGAGCTAGAAGGCACCACAACAACCATCATCGTTGACACATTGTACTTTGCCATTGTGACAATGACCACAGTTGGGTATGGTGATCTGGTACCGAAGAACACAATTTCGGACCAAAGAACGACGACATAAACTTGCTCATTGGGCATTAACCCGGCCAACTACTTTCTCGGATTTGGAAGCTGCAGACCTTGATGGAGATGGCATTGTGAAGTAAGCACACACCACCACCACCATCCTCTTTTCATTTCACTTCTTGTTCATTTTTTTCTCTCTTTTTGTCTTGGGTTGTTACAACAACCACATTCAATCTACAGAAGGGAGGAACAATCAAGCAATCAAGCGTGCCTCTAACCCAATCTTTCCAATTAAGATACCTGCATGACAAAATCCCTTTGTTTCCAATTTTCCAGTGTGGCAGAGTTCATACTCTACAAGCTGAAGGAGGTTGGCAAGGTCGATGAGGCAGACATTGTGGACATTGCAAAAGAGTTTTGTTCTCTTGATTATGATCAAAATGGAGCTTTGAAAATCTCAAATTTCCATGTCTCTCAGGCCACAGATCCACCTGCTTAACTGAACAGCAGCTCCCCTCAATATTTCACCCTTGGCACCTCTGCCTTGAAGTATCAGCCAAGCTTAAAATGTGATTCAGTGGAGTGATACATTGTATTCCTCCATCTGTTTGTCTGTTCTGGTTGTCATCAGTTATGTTTGTCTTGATGGAGGTAGTAACGTGTATAGTGATAGAAGTTGCCCATGGGATGCAACATGTAAGATATCCCATCTGCAAAACTCCCATGGAGGTTGTTTGTTCGTGCAGAAATTTATTCATCATTAACAAATCGTGTATAATAATATCATTGTTCACATGTGGACTTGTGTAATGATCTAGACTAGAACACGGTCCAGCTTTGTGGCACCACTTTCTCTGTGAGGTGGATTCTTCATTCTTGCAAGAATAAGTCTCTGATCAGCAATGATAACCAAATAAGGAGAAATGAATTGCATAAATGGCATAGGTTCCTTTTTTGCCATAAAACCTAGAACAAAAAGGTTGCAGTATGAATACAATAGCAACAGTCTCTTCTTGCATGTCCAGCGACGATCAAGCTCCTGACAGCAGGTACAGGTACTGTTATCAGTAAATGCCAAGAACTTTGTAGCAATGCTAAGAGCTCTCCAGTTAGCTCTGATTGTGCTCCGCAAAAATTTGAGTTGGGTATTCTCTTACAGTTACCTGGAGCATCAGAGCTCCCAATAAGAATGGAAGAACAGAATGTGAGGGAGTAAAGGCAAGTTCTGTGCTGAAATGGGACACCCATCAAGTCAAATGGAAACTGGTCTTAGGTGCAATAACACAATTCAAAGATTCCTGGAGAATAATTGCAATTTGTGAAATCCAGCACTTGAAGTGAAGAGATTAATGTATGGAGAAAACAAAAGCACTTCACATTGTTACCAAATCCTCCAATATTCAGTTTCCTCAATGTACAATTCCTGCATCTGCTTCCCTCACACTCCTTTTCAACCACCAAGAGAACTGGAGGGAGTCATTTTGCAAAATGCAATCAGCTCCTCATCTACTGAGGGAACCACTGCCTCAAATTGGTTTTTTCTCGATCATTGCATTTTTTCTTTCCACTTGGGAGTGCACAGTTTAGGAACCGTGCTTCATAAAATTGTACTGCTAGTTGTGGCAGCCAAAAGAATGAAGGAAGAAGAGCAGGAGCTTCCAAATTTGTATTCTGGAGCACACATAAGAACTTACAACAGCATGATGAGGATGCCTAAAAGGGCTGCATGTTGGCACAACTGAGATTGGGACCTGTGGAAACATTGAGCTGTTTACAAAACTCCTTGAAATAAATGATGCGATATTGTGGGTGCGGAGAAGCTTTCCCACACTCAAGTCCTCCATTGATGATGTCAATTGTGACCCCAACTCCTGGTTTTCTACCAGCTTCTCTATCCGCTTTACTGGGTTTCCATTTGCCAATTAGCACCTCATGGATTGAAGGGATGGTACCCGATGATGACTTGAATGCAAGCACCGGGTCTTGTGAAACAAGGTATGGCTTTGCCAGGATGTTCACACCCACTTTGGCACTCGCTGCACCATAATTGTAGTTCCTGCACCGCCAAAGAAAGATGCAGTTCCAAACTTAGCAGGAATGATGATGATGATGATGAGGAGGAGGAGGAGGAGGAGTCAATTTGCAAAACAAATCAACCACATCTGACATTGTGGCAGATGTTTTGTTTAGCGGTAAATTCTTCATGTTGCTGAACCTTGCTTTCAATCTCTCGACACAAGCACTCTACAAAGACAAAGAGAGCTTAGTGCAGATTGATGAGATTCATTGTCACCTTCAATTTCTTGACTTCAGAAACATGAAGATTTATGTTTTGAGGCACTAGGGTTTTTGGTTTGAGGTCCGATGCAATAAAGTTTGTGAAAGAGGAAAGGAGAGGAGTGTGCAACAATTTCTTTCTCACCATGAAAGCTGAAGTGGGCCACGACCAAAGTATTTCTGGCCCGGAGCACAGGGGTACTGAATGCTGGTGTTATCACAGTAGTTGAAGGATTGATCGATCTCCTCTACATAAAACAGGCCTGGAAAAAAAAAAACCAAAGACACACAATTTTAACAACAACAATCATCATGTAGGGTCACATTTTCAAATGCAATTCCGAGCCAAGATCAGGCACAGTGATGAAGAATCTGCAAGTAGACAAATAACCCTTGTAGAATCTGCAAGAAGATGAAGAACCCTTGATGATTCAGTATTGGGGGACTTTTGACAGATTTCCAGTGCAAATTCAGCATATCCAAGTGAAGGATGTGTGTGCTTTTTGAGGAGAAAAATATGAGTATTGATTTCTGTTCAGAATGATGGACAAGATAGCATATCTCAATCATCATCCTCTGCGAGATACTCCCAAGAAACCATGGTGAATTAGGGTTTTGCGAAATCTGATAAGTACCTGATGTTTCTACCCAAGAATTTATGGTGAATTATGGTTTGAGAAATCTGATGAGTACCTACCTGATGTTTCTAGCTGCACATGAGCACTGAAAGCAGCGATCTCTCTGAGCCTAGTCTTGTAACTCCCTTGCGTCCCAAAGGTTGGGAAAGATCTGGCAGCAACAAGGAAAGACTCGTAGGTGTAGAAGCTCTTATTGCGGTTAGGGTACACTTCATCATAAAGCTCATGGGTCACCAGGGCTCACACCCCGTGACAGGTAGTAGTGGGTGAGAGGTGTGCTACCGCTGGACGAGACGATGAAGATGACGATGCAGTCTTGGACCCATCGCTCTCGCACCACCCTCCTCCAGTACCGAATTCTACCAGCAGCAACAAGAGAGCAGCAATCGCCACTAGGATTGAACCGAAGAAAGGCTGCAGCAGCAAACCCATTATCACAAAATGTGATGGAACCGAGACACAGCTTGCGAGAATCTCGTCTCACATTTGCAGAATTGTGAATCAACTGTCCGACCCACAATCATCAAACCCCTGGAAAAAGGAAACAGAAATGCATCAGCCACTACCGCTACCATCACCACGATCACGATCACAAGTCGAACTGCATTCGAGTGGATGCGACCTTGAAGTCCTGCAGCGCGGCCGGAAAGAGGAGAACGGAAGTGAGACGGAGGCGGCATTGAGACAAATTGGCAAAGGGGAAAAACCAAAAAAGCTTTTTGTGAACTATAGCAGCAGCAAAAGCAGTAGCAGCACGTAGCTCATCAACGGCATCTACAATGTGCTGATCGGCTGCCACATGACTGAAATCTTCACCAGACTTCGGTGTCAGGACGATCGACAGAACTCACCAGGCAAAACAAGCAGCAAAAAGCCCAGAACGAAAACAAAGGTGCAGAAGAGCGCCATGGTTGGCGTTGGTTGGCGCTGGGCGCCATACATAGACCCCTACAACCATGCTAGCCCTAGCTACAATTTTATTGAGAGCTTAGTCCCTAAACCTAGCTTTAATTAGTGATATCTTAGCTTTAATTGATCAACAAACCTTGTTTCAATTAGTGACATCTTAATCCCTAAACCTAGCTTCAATTAGTGATATCTTAGCTTTTAATTAATCCTTAAACCTTGGTTTAATTAGTGACGTCTTAATCCCTAAACCTAACTTCAATTACTAATTAGTGATAGACATGACCTCACACTAAAGCCATTAAGTTTCAATGAACCCAAATGTTGAGTTTATGGATGATATTCCTCTCTAATTTATTTATTTAGATTTCTAAAAATGGTGAAAATTTTCCCTTTTAAAATCACAAAATTTTCATGTTTTTTAATTTTAAAAATTGAATTTTTTTCAGCAAAGTTGCTAAATTTTGCCTCAAAAGAAAAAAAATAAAAATAATGGTGGGTACCTACAGGATTGAGGCCTTCTATATTTTCTTACAAAATTTTTAAAAAGTGTCAACATGTGAAAAAGATTGTAGCTTGTTTTGGGGCTTCTTTGCCCGGCTCGCTATGGGAACCATCCAAGGCCAACTATTTCTTGGGCACCAGGATTATAAAAAAAAAATTAGGCTACAAGCCAGGATGTTTTTCATCCAAAAAAGTGGATCTCTATGAAACCCACTCTCATTAAAACCTTTTTATACAATATGTATTTTTGGCTAATGTATTGGCCGAGCCAGAATTTCCATACGAGGCATTATGGCCTTTTACGCAACATAATGGTTTTCATGATTTGCATAATGGCCATGTGGATTTTGAACAATGGTTCCATCAAGCACACTCAAGAAGACCTGTTCACTATGACCTAGTGTTTGTTTCTCTTAAGCATTTTCTTTTATGTAGCATAAGTGGTGATTGTCCATAGGAAGATGTTGAAAAAATGGCAATCATCCTTACAAAGATTTTAGCCAAAAATGGCTATTAACCTTCTATGTGGAGTACAAATCTTTAATAAACCTTCTATAATCATGGCTATACACTTAAAAACCAAATACAGAAATCTTAAATCTGATGATTTCTATTTTTTCCTTACGTGGTGATGGAAACCCTCCAAAATCACTTCATTTCAATCATATATATATATAAATAATTTCACTTTTTGGCAAAAAAATTGCCAACAAAAGAAAATGCTACATGTAAAGGGGGACTAAAAAAGAGACCCAAAGAAAAAGAAGGCTAAATGAAAACCATTATGTCTTTTAAAATGCAAATGAACATTGCCTTTGAAGGCAATTTTGACATTTTGGTAGTTGTACAAATCAATGTGTTATGCATGTAGCACATTTTGTATCGAATGTAAACTTGTTTGTATTGTAATATCTTCTCACCATTTAAAATCCTTCTAATGGCTTTACCTTAAACTTAATTATAAGAGAGGGTGTGATGAACCTCATTCACTTGGGTTGGATCACAATTGCTTTGCTACGTTTTAAATATACCATGTGAATTGTTTGAAGTTTTTCTTTTCCTAAATTGTTGACCTAGCTTGTGGTTGAGTCACTAATGGATGAATCTAACTTGTTTTTGGCAATTCCTTGGAGGGAATAAATGGGTTACTTATATATGCTTTTTCTTGTGTTAATATTTAATCAATATTGCTTTTATAGTTTTTGCAAATTATATGTCAATATATTATTTCAACCCAATAATATTTACTTTTCAACTCAAATGATCTTTTGTTTTATAGATCAATCTAGATTTCAAATCTTTTTCTATCATAGGAAGTACTTTAGAATTATTATATGAATGGAATTGGTTCAAATTTGAAAGAAAAGCAATCATTGAAAAATTTGCTCAAACTTTTTCAAGAATTGAATATTAATACACATAAGTCTTTTCCATAAACTTCCACAAGTATTATGCCCAATGGTTTTTTGTCATTAGACAAACACAAAAAATCTTGCAATGGTGGATTGGTTTGAAATGAGAAATTATTGAGTTTCCACCAATTTTTTGTATTTTTTCCTTTTATTGTAATTTCCTTTAATTTTGACATTTCAAGTAGAAAACTTCTAAAAATTTTAACATTTCCAAAAAATAATTTAATTAACAACTAACTTGAAAAGGTACTATAATATTCCAAAATCTTTTATAGTTTCCTTCACCAAAAAAAACTTCTTTGAAAAGAATACGTTTTTGCAAATCTCTACTTTTCTACAAATAATATAATTAATGTCAAAGCTTTGATAGTGTTATGGCATGTAAGTTTGTTTGTTTGATACATTTCATAGAAAATGGAAATAGATTCATTCACATGTAGGATTCATTTGCCTCATCAATTTCATCTACATTTGTGATTTCATCTTTTCTTTTTTTTTGACACTAAAAAACAATTTAAGGTGGCATTGTCTTAAAAAAAAAATCACCCCAAAAGCCAAGTTATTATAATGTCTCTTACTACATGTATTTCACTAGCTAAGCTTGTAATGACTGTAGCTTCTTAAAGTTGTAAGGGGGTTCCATATGAGTGCGTTCTCTTGAGGGAGGTCGCACGAGGTGGTAGCCCTTGACGTTGCCGACCGCTGCAGATCACATGAGTATGAGAACCTCCACGAATGTAAAAATCTCTTGTTTTTCTTTCCTCCATTCTTTCCATCTTGTTTTTTTGAATTTTCCTGATCTGTCCCTTTGTTCCTTTTGTTTTTGAATTTTCCTGATCCATCCCATGAAAAAATCTTTCCATGGGAAAGTAGAAATATAGGGGGATCTCCCCCAACTGCATAGCTCCCTAGGGATCTTCTGCTGGCGGAGATCCCTCAAAATACAAAGAGAAATAAAAAGAGAGGATTTTACAAAATGCGAAAGCAACTCAGCTTTGGCTATGAGAATTGCATTTCCTTCTTGCTGGATCTGATACATTACTTGTAAATTATTGATTTTCTTTCTAATTTTTTTCCAAATGTTTCAAGGCGAGAATTCAGTGGAAGCAAAGACACAATTTTAGAGTTTAGAATCAAGTAGACACTAGAAAAAAACCAGATGAAGCCATGATGAGATGCAGATCCATTTTTCAGGTGCATCTGAGAACTTCTGCTCTTTCAAACTCATCCTTGCTCGTCCATTCTTTTGAAATGGCTGCCTCTGGAGAGGAATTCCTTGTTTTCCTCTTATTAGTTTCTTCTAGTCAACAACTTGTTTGTTTCTTGCAGTTGAGAACTTCCCTCCAAGGACAAGTGGCTTCTGTGGGAATTTGGTCTCCTGATCCAGTATTACATATTGTTATGTTGGATAGTCTGTGAATGATTTCATTGCTGAAGTTCAACTTTCATTGCACCGCCTGTCTGAAGATATACTTCTTTATCTTCTGGATCCTGAGCATTACTCTGCAATGAACATGAAGATTCATATTTTGGCCAACAGCCATCACATTTCCAGGTCACTTGTTCTTACATGCATGTGACTTTGGAGCTTCCATGTTAGAGACCTGTAGTGATGCACAGTTGGGTGTTGGTTGTGTTTTGGAATGATGACTTATAGGTCTCTTGGCTGCTTCTACCAGCAGCCATGAAATTGTATGAAATTCTCACTACTGGAATCCCAAGCACAAAAGTTTCAATGTCGTTGGTGCGTGCATCCGTGGAACTTGTCCATGTCACAATTTTGTGCCTCATTTTGCAGTGCTCACAATAGAGCTGGTTTTGCATTTCAATTAGAACAATGAAATGTTTCTAAGTGTGGCGCATGTGAACATGGTCCATGACATGAAGAAGAATTGGCCTCAGAGGTTTTGCTTTTCACAGATTCTTGCGGCTTGTGCCAAGCAAGAAACAGGTTGTAGAAAACCTCAGGTAGGATTTCTTGGCAAATCCTTCAAAATGGTGAGATCAGACGCTGGAGAAGATAATTCAAAGGATTTTAAACCTAAGAGAGACACAGAGGTAATTACATTGAGCTCAACGGAAATTTGGAATTCTCCTGGGCCAAAGTAAAGCTAGCTCAATTAGGCCCAGAGTTGTTTGTCACCTTGATCGTCTGGTCACCTTGAATGCCATAATCCTGAGACATTTCCAGTAAATTTTGACGTGTCCAACAAATAAGCTCGATGGTTTGGATTGCCAAGAAAGTATCGCCCACAAATTTGTAGGGCAAATTTTTGGGTTTTGGACATTTGAGCATCAGAATCTTGAGGAGAAGGAGAGCGAGAAAGAGTGCCTGAGGTCGCAGATATGAAGAAGCAATCGAATGGGCCCTAGAGCGACAGGGGCGACGACACCCATTCACAGCTCTTATGCTTTTATAACCAATCTAAAGCTTTACCTCAAAAATGTTGCACTTTCCGAACAAGTCACAAAAACATTTCACTCACATTGTGAGCGAACACACCATTCACTCACATCGTCAACCGTCACAAAAGCAGGACAGATCCTGACCCAGCTTGCAACTCAAGTTCAATCTGCACCCACAGCTTTCAGCAGCAAAATGGCAAGTTCATGTTGCTCTAGCAAACTCCTTGAGGTTTTCGGTGCTAGGAGGAAAGACCACAAACTGTCAAACGGGTGAAAAGAATAAGGAATTGCAGCGACAAGCCAGAGGAACATAGTATCAGCCGACCAATTGTAGATTTGAACTGTCATTTAAACCCTGATGAGACCACTTCCTCCTCTAGGAAATTGGCATTTTCCAAAACTCTAAAGCGAAAACTCCAAAAACCCCTCGACTTCCACACATCTTTGCCAATCCATTCAGTCACTTGCTGCCACGAAACTCGAATCTCCTATTCTAGCAAGATGGAGAAAAACCCTTCTATCCAGTTACACTCATCCTAAGCACCTTCTCAACATTGCAACCGAGACATCTTGCTCATCCAAAATTCTCCGCAACCCCCTGCAAGCACTTGAAAGCACCAAGGATTCCAACTTCGGAGAACGAATTCACCCCAGTTATGGACAAGAGCTGGAAAATCCCTAGGTTCCTGCGCTTCAGACAATTTCCCGGCAGTACCACCCATCATGACCATCTTCCTATACTTGCAATGCGGATACCTGGAGAGTGCTCAAGTCTTTCAGACGGCGCTCTTCCACTAACCCACCGCACCCCACCCAGCACTTCTTTGTAAACAAAGAATAACATACAAAAGCACATGGATCGACGAAGCACACGAAATCTCACCATCAACACAATAGGCGGATATAGAGCAAACCCACGAATCCGTACAGAAAAGGAAAAGCGCGACCAAGGAATTTGTGGCGAGGCGACGGGGAATTTCAAGGCTGGAACAACGTGCACGGCGGTGAGAGGATGTGCAATCACGCTGACTGCTTGTGGGTTGCCACCACGCGGTCGATATCTCACCATCAGATTCCATTAATCAACAACTCATAGAGGAGATCTTCTCCCTGGCCTTCAGATGAAACGAATCCTAGCTACCAGTTCTTGCATACGGCACCTGATTCGAGATTCGGGATCTAAACAGCCGATTCTAGATTCGGAATCTAAGGCAGCCGTGTTCTCATTGCGCATTCCCCATGTGTTCTCCATTAACTATTTTCCTGGTCAATCCGGCCCATTGGATGGGGACTCAGCGTAATATCCAACGGTAGGATCAAATGAGATCGAGATGAGAAAGGTGAGTATTATCATTCTGAACCCCAATCTAGGTTCTCATCTCAAATCGGACGGTTCATGTGCCAATGAGGACTAGCCTACATTCATCCCATCTAGGTTCTTATCTTGTGACATGGTGGCTAAATATGATTCCACAAGACACAAAAAACCAAACTTTGTTTGCAAGTTAATGTACCATGTTTTACAAAATGTATTTTTTAAAAACAAATCTTCACCACATTATGATGTTTACTAATAAGCATTGTTTGACTCTAGCCACATATTATGAAACTTGACATCAAAGACGCAGTTTATAGCACATAATATCCACATTTTGTAATAAATTATTATGTTAATCATTATGCTCAAGTTTGAAGAGTTTGAACACAAATTGTCATGACAAGTCCCAATAGCTGAAAACGCAATTTGAGACATAAATCATGTCGAAATTAAAAGCATGACACCATGCTAAAAAGCTCTTGACCATTGCTATGAGACAATGATCTCACACATCCCAATTGATTATGTTTCATATAAGAGTCAAAAATCACAAACACATGTCTTTTGTTTAATATGCACTAGTGTGGTTTGTGCTATTGGGCAAGTGTGAACCCATTACAAAATAGGGAAACTCAACATGTGAACATTGTTTTGCAATGTAGGTATTCAAACAGCCAAATATGAAAGGAAATCATGCTTGAATTGAATGGTAAGCCTTCAAGTGTTACCAAGATCTCAACTGATAATTCCTTCCAAAACCTGGTTTTTTGGAATTTATTTCAATTTTCAGCAGCAGAAATCACTTAAAAATTAATATCTCCCACATTCTAAATCCAAATCTTACCAAATAAATTTCATTAAATCCTGCTCATCAACATCTTTCCAACAACATGAAAGGCACATTCCAGTTCCTCCGAAATTTTCAGCTACAATTTAATCTAATTTTCAGTGAAGAAATTGTTCAATATTCAAGAACTTTTGCACCACAAGTCCAAACATCATGAAATCAAGCCCTTACACCCCTCCTCATTGAGAGCTTTCCAAAGACATCAAGAACACAATGTGAAGCACCCCAGTTCGGTGGATCTCATAACTACAAAACAAAACAAAACAAACTACCTTCCTTCATGGATCGATGTGCAATGAATTACATTGAATTGAAGGTCATGGTCATTTAGAACGGGTTGCATTAGTTCCACCAATTCCAATTAATGTAGCCAATTGCATCAAGTACCCCAGATCAATCTGGTCTCATAGGTCACCTACTTCCTCAAGCCCAATCAAGGTTGTTTTAAGGATTTTGTGATGCAACCATCCAAACAATAATGTAGCCAAACTTAGCTACATACTATATATGAAAATATGCAAAAAGCATTTTATTTTTTTGTTATTGCTACCTACTAGAACTATCATGAAAATTTGGCAATATCATTTTTTAATTTCTTAAATCTGGAAAATTTTGGCCAATTTTATGATGAAATCTAGTCAATATGCTCACATTGAAATCAAGCAAATTCAATATACATAAATTCTGGAACAAGTCATTGACACCTTGATGTTTGATGTATTATACAAGGTTGATGTGTCAAAAACCATATGAGGGTGAAAAACCAATTAGTAGGGTCAATGAATGTTTGACCTAGTCTATTATTTAAATTTGGCATTTATGTGTAATTTGAATACATGCTTTTGGTCATTAGTGCACAATCAATGGATAAACAGATTTAAACCCGTTCTAATTGAACATTTTCATGCCAACATCGTCCATAAGAATAATGGGGATATATTTTAATAAGGACTCATTTTAATGAACGTTATTTGGTGGATTTTAAAGCATTAACCACCATAAATGGATCAAACTTATGTCATATTATTATTAAATCTATTAGAAGTGTGAAATAAATTTAAGGTGTTATTGGTGTGAGACTGTAAAAAGATTAATCAAATCCCTACATTAAGATGATTTGGTCAAATAAGTGTTGAATGAAAGAATTTAAGTTTAATATGCTAGTGGGCGTAGAAATCTTTTGAAAATGAATAGCGTTACAAATGAAATTAAGATTAATTAATGTTATTGATGTAACAATAAATGTCAAAATTATAATTAACAAGTAATGCTAATATTTAATATCATTGATGGACATTTCAAATTAAATAATCATTATTATTTTAAAATGAAAAACACAATTATGACTAGTTCATTAAAGTTAAAATATAATATTGTTTGTGTCAATCTTAATTGAATATATCATCATGATATCCTTTTTTGTGGCAATCACATATAACATTTATAAATAATTATTAATTTATCAAAATCTAAATTTAAAATAACTAATAGAAAAAACTAGAAGACATCTATACAAAAAAATAATTCATAAATTTATTTAAACTTGGTTTCAAAACAATTAAATTCATTTTCACAAAGGTGAAAATTGACACATCTATTTTAAGGAGAAGCTTTAAAGAACTTTGCACTAGATATCAAAAAGTGGTGCAAGGATTAAGATCTACAAAACATTGTTGGGTATAATCACACTAATATGAATAAAACAAATATAATCAATGTTTTATTTTTCATGTTTTAGTGTCAAAATTTGTACTAATGTTACAAGTCATTGAAAATCATTCGTTAAACATTGTAACTTAGGCTTTTAAGAGATGTAGGGATTCTTATTTTTGTGGAGACTTTTTAAACATATATTTACACACTAGTATATGACATCATATATTGTTTTTCAGTCAAATTATTTTTCACCTTTCAAACAAAATATTCCTAAAATATTTTGAGAATATTTAGCATAAACGATCACTTAAGGAGGTGACCTTGGTTCTTCTTAACATATTTAGACCCTTCTACTTTCTTTTACTCCCTAACTTGTCAACTTGAATTGTTTGAGTGATTATGTATTTAGTTTTTAAAAATTAATTTCAAACAAATGATATGTGGTTTAATATAATATTAATTGCTAATGGGTAAAAGTAGGTCAAATGATATGCTCATAGACTCAACATTAGGGCAAACCCATCCTTGGGTGGTAACACTAAGAATGTCAGACTTGATTTTATTGAACCCATTGAATTTTTTTAAATCATTAGGAACATTTAAATAAATAGTTTCATAAAACAATTCTAATGAATACATTTATTAGGTTCCATAGATTTTGAACTTTTAGTAATATTAAAAATATTTTGTATTTTGATGTTCCTAATCATTGCATTTATAAAAAAATTTAAAAATGAAATGCTAGTTGTTTTCCTTGACATTTTTGGTCATGAACACAAATTTGAAACATGATTTGAAAATTTCTTTGGGAATTTTTTTTCCTAAGTTGATATTGAAGTCATTTTCATTTTATATTTCACATTAGGTAATTAACTGAGTAAGTATAATTTAATTATGAATTCCAAAGTTTAAAAATGTGATTCTTAAAAGGGCCGTCATTATTAAGAATATAAAATTTTAACAACCTCCACTTTTATTTTCCAAAATAAATTTCAAGCCACATATTAAGGCATGCAAAGAGTTTCCCTCATTTCTCTAATTCGTACCAAATAACGAGCTAATGAATCGCCTCCTATTTGCCATTGTATCTGCCAATCCAATTCATCGTAACACTCATAATGATCAACTTTGCGAAGATCCCATTTGACTCCTGAAGCTCGTAACATGGGTCCTGATAAGCCCCAATTTATTGCTTCTTCCCTACCATAATACCTATTCCCTCTACTCGTTTTAAAAAAATTGGATTCAGTGTAATAAGTTTTTCATATTCATCAATTTTTGGTAAGAAATAATCACAAAAATCTAGGCATTTATCTACCCAACCATAAGGCAAATCTACAGCTACTCCTCCAATACGAAAAAAATTATGCATCATTCGCATACTTGTGGCAGCTTCAAATAAATCATATATCACTTATCTCTCTCTCAGAATATAAAAGAAAGGGGTTTGTGCACCAATATCAGCCATGAAAGGTCCGAGCCATAACAAATGGGAAGCTATATGACTCAACTCCAACATAATGATTATTATATGACTAGCCCTTTTAGGAACTTGAATATTAGTCAATTTCTCCGGCGCATTTACAGTTATAGCCTGAATCCAACTAGGTAACAAATCAAAATCCATGGGATCAATGTCACACATTGATATATATACCAAAGCCTTCAAAGCATTCAACCAGATGAGCATTCAAGGTGATCTTCAGTGTAGTCTACATCAAGAATCCCTTGTCACATATTGTTGTACGTGAAGGTATTACAGGTCACTTTTGCCACAATTGAGGTATGTTATAATGGCCATTGGGAGCTACGTTTCCAAGTTCCCACATCTCATGAAGCCATATCATGTATATTTTAGGAATTTTTGCTTGTACCCAGAGTGGGTATCATGCAGAGGAAGATGTAGAAAGAGGTGGTGATCATTCCTTGGAAGATTTGGCCAAATCTGGCTAAATATATATATATATAAAATACGAATCCTTAGTCATCCTTCCATATATTAGCTACACACTGAAATCCAAGTATAGACATCTAATGATTTTAGCTTTTTTTTCCCCTAATTTCAAGCGATTGAAAATGTCCGAAATATCTTAATTTTTGAATTTTGAATTCGTAGTTTCACATTTTGGCGAAAATTCACCAGTAGAGAAAATGCTGGGCTGTATCATATGGAACAGTCTTTTTTTATTTTTGAGAGAATTTGCCAAAAGACAACCCCACTTCACTTTTCTGCAAAAATTCTCTTTTTTTCTCTTCTAATTTCTTTTTTGGCACTGGTCTATCTACTGGCTACTGTTTTAGTATTCCAGTACAAAAGTTTGGCCAATTAAGGCGAAAAATTGCCTGGGGATGCTTGCAACTGTTCCTAAGCTACATTTTTTTTACAAGAAACTCACAACCAAACTGGCAGATTATATCTGTGAATGCTACTCCCCATGGATATTACCAAATATATTCTTCGTTTAATTTGCTTCAGCTAGCTATGCCATTCTGACACAGGCTGTTTTCCATTTCATCAATGTTGTTTAATAAATAAACTGAAGATTCAGGCAGTACTGTCCACAGACTGTATTCTGATATTCCAAATTTAAATTGAGAAAAAAATTGCAAAAAAAGCTGGGAATAGCAGGGTGGAAAACAACGCTTAAAAGCCACAATAGCTCGCCAAAGCCAATTTCATATTAGAGAGTGGTCTTGATGGGTTGCTCCTATATGCTGGTTTCTGGTGTAAAGCAGCACAAGTAGGCATGGAAGATGGTGGAATCAGTTTTCTGCCCAATGAACTATGTCAAGGGGTGAATTCTGCCACCAGATTGTCGCACAGCTGCACTGAATCTGTCATACACGAAGTATTTGAGTGGCTGCAAGATATCATGTTGCTAGCTGCTACCATATTAAGGATCAATACTTAAACATCATGCCTCTTATTTGAAAATGGACCAAGGCTCAACTGTGTGGTCAGAGCAGCTTCGTCCCGCTGCAAGGTGGTCATTAGTGATTGTTCTTATAGGGGCGATTTTGCAGCAGTGTTTGTTTTGATTCAATACCTACACAAGTCCCTTCACCTTCTGGAGTGAGGCCTTTTAGTGTAAGTAAACCGCAACAGTGGAGGCATTCTCAAAATATAGGGCCTAGGAGGAGGCATTCTCAAAATATAGGGCCTAGGAGGAGGCAATAGCTGAGTCCAGCCGCACATTTTGGGAATGTTCCCAAGCCATGGGCTTTACCCATTCTAAAGTATAATGAAAAGCTTATATGAACCTGGAAATCATCATGATCATAAACATACAAAGATCACAAGGAATGTGAGAGTGAGGGTTCTTACACCTACACATTAAGTGGGTCATGAAGCAAAATTAAACCCTCATCTGCTTGCCCATTGCTTACTACCTAGGGCTACATCCACTCCCTCACACCAATCAATGCTCATCCGCACAAGCTCACTTTAGTGTCTTGTCAGTTGAAATTACAGTCAAACAATAAGATATTTAGTTCAGGAACACAAAATGTTAAAACAGTTGGTGCGTCCTGCATCAATTAGTCACACCGGATTAGATAATCATTCAAATTTTCGTAAAGGGTCAAGATCAAAACTGAATAGACAACTGTGTCCAGTTTCAACACACTAGGACATTTCTGTCAACAGAAGGCAACAATACAGGAAATATTAGTTAACTCAAGAGTGAGCCTTGCTTTCCACACAGTTTTGGAACTGGTACTATATCTGCACACTCAAAGGGCTAAGAAACAATGTAACAAGTAGAAATGCCAAGACTTGTAGTTATTTGCTTCTAGGGATAAACATTAAAACAATATTCCTTGACTTGCTTTTCTATCATTGCAAATACAAGAAATCTAAGAGAAACCTAATACAACTTTTGAGCAGAGGAAAGTTCCTTCAGTATACATACATTTCATAGTGCAAAACTTTTTCCCAGTGGATGGAGGTCAAACACCTCTAAGTAGCAACAAACCATACTCCCTTTCATTTTCCCACCAACTTGTAAGACTTTGCCCAAAAGAAATTGAATCCCTCAAAGTGACAAATCAATTACCTCCACCCTCTTGACTTGCAATTCCTGATTTAGTCTTCATTGGAAAAGAGATATCAGAACCCTGTGCAAGATCCCCAAAATGCCAAGATGCTGATGACACTGCTGTGTCATGTGACCCTGAACGCTTTGCTGCCCCTGTAAGATTGTTCACATTGCTGCAAACAGGATCATTACAAATGCAGGAATGTAAGTGAAAACCCACCAAATTTCTTTTTGCTCTTCACTATATTCCAGCACGAAAGACCAGGAAAAAGACATGATTGTAAGCTTCAATGACTCAATCTCTCAAGGACTCCACACCTGCCTGCCACCAGTTAATCAATGCCTGGTAGCTATCTATTCTGTTGATAGGAGTGCATCCTAAGAT
This sequence comes from Sphagnum contortum, assembly GCA_963920785.1. Classification (NCBI taxonomy): domain Eukaryota; kingdom Viridiplantae; phylum Streptophyta; class Sphagnopsida; order Sphagnales; family Sphagnaceae; genus Sphagnum; species Sphagnum contortum. The sequence goes on from OY987288.1 coordinate 855,860, forward strand.
CTTAATTGGCAAACAGATACACCAATCCTCAAGTGTACGATTAGCACAACTCCTCACTCTTTTAATCCGTCAAATTGGAAAATTATGGGGTTGAATGCAGATCAGGACAGAAACATTCTTTGAGTCAAACCTCTTGAACTGGTTGCAACAGTGATGTTGCCGGTCAACATGTTGTACATGAGGTGTTCTGAAGGCCAGTGGAGAACACGTGGCATCAAGACTTGTAGTACCTACCCATCACTGCAAAAGACAAATATTTGGAGGAACTGGTCTCTCATGGTGAGCATCTCCTGGACAAACAATGCTGAGAACTTTGCAATCCCCCTACAGAATGCAAAACATCTTCACAGAAAGAACAGAAGCATTTTGTATGCAGCTTCTTCCAGGATTGAGAAGCTTCACCAGCACTAGTATCTGCAGCAAAAGAAAGGACCTATACCTGTCAGACATTTTGGAGGGAGTTTGTATGAATGGAGGTGAAGCACGCAGAATCCTCCATGTTCACCCTGTTCTCTACTGAAATCAAAGCATTCTTGCACCCTGCTCCCTTGGACCTCAAGTGGCAAGATATGACGAAGCTATCTGACATCAAAATCTGGACTTGCATATGCTTCTGTGTCTGCCTATGGAATGCAAATTAGAAGTAGTAGTTCAATTCAATAACACACAGTAGGCTGTTAGCCGTAGAAAAGGAATACTGGAGACACTGGTGCACCTAAACAAATCCAGGAATACAGTTCATCTTAACACGTCAAACTGATGGAACGGAATAGCTAACAGTCCCAGAGATAGTTGCAGAAGATGCTGGTTAAAGCAGAATATCCAATTGTGATGTTTCTAGAAGTTGATCATTGGTCCCCAATGTTCTGTAAGTCCATTAATCAAGTACAGGTCTGTCACAAAGGTGGGCTTTGTAACTGTGTATGCATTTCATCACATGCATTCCAAGGCTCTGAAATGCTCCAGTGGGCTCATTCTCAAATCAGCCTTCCTTCTGGAACATGCAATTTTCACTAGGATCAGAAAGTCTTAATTAAACAACCAATGCCAAACTGCATAATCCTTTAAGTTTCAAGCGGTATCCACTTCTTTTTTTGGACTTTTGAATGTACAGAGAAATTAGACATCAGATTTAAAGAGAAACCAACATAGCACATATGTGAGGATCTGTTCCAGATTCCCAGGCACAACTATCATACCACCAGACAAGAAATTGGAGCTTCCAGGAGAGCTCACCAGGACAACTGGGTCACTGCTAGGCTCTTGAAAGCTTCCAGAGGACCAACTTACCCCACCATCACTAGTATCTTTGTCTGGCATGCTTGTGAACACGCAATCTTCAAACAAGAATACTTTGTCATCTCCCAGATCAAACTTCTCATTTGCCACTCCCAGAGCCCTTGGGTTATCTTCTCGTAGCTTTCAAAGATTGTCAATGATAGTATGGAAAGCCTTTTCATTGGTTTGAAGGGAGGGTAAATCTTCAGAAATAATGTCCGATTCAGATGCATCTGTGTTATACTCGATGACTTTTGCCATGTCCTACTCTTAGACCTTCCAGGAGTTAATATCGAACACAAGACTGAAGCTGTGAATGGGAGATTTGTCAGATGGCAGAAGCACATCCTCCGACTCACCAGGTTTACTGAAAAGAGACAACCCTTCAAATACACAATCACTGAAAGGTTAATCCTCTGGGAAACCTCTGTCAATGCAGCTGTGCCACCCACAAGGAGGCCTGAGTGGAGGGGGGGAATCCATGTATCTTGAATGCTGATATTCTTTCTTACAGTCCAAGTGGAAATCCATTTGTGGGTGTTTCATGAGCCCTGATGGTGGCACATCACCTTTCCCATGGGTCTCTTCCTTCTTCTTAACCACCTTTTGCAAAGTTTCTAGGAAACACCTTGTTAACATCTACTGCTGCATCACTGTTTTCAGCTCCTGCATCCTCAGCATCAAGAGCTGGTTCCAGCAGTTGATTTTTGCTCATGACACTGGCTTCAGCACTGAAGTGATGGCATCCACTCCCTTTTTAGAAGCATCTAACTTTAATTTAAATTTAAGATATTATTGGTGTGAGACTGTAAAAAACATTCATCAAAATCCCTACATTAAGGTGATTTTGATCAAATAAGGGTTGAATAAAAGAATTTAAGTTTATTGCTATATATGATGATTTATAAGATTTCTTTTTCAGGTCTTCAATCAACAAGCTTGAAGTCTTTTGAAAATGAATAGTATTACAAATGAAATTAAGATTAATTAATGTTGTTGATGTGACAATAAATGTCAAAATGTACCAAGTAATGTGAATGTCTAATATCATTCATGGATATCACAAACTAAATAATCCTTATGATTTTAAAATGATAAACGCAATCATGACTAGTTCATTAATGTTAAAATATAATATTGTTTGTGTCAATCTTAGATGAATCTATCATCATGAGATCTCCTTTTGTGGCAATTAAATATAATTTTTTAAAATAAGTATTAATTTATCAAATTTTAAACTGAAAATAATTAATAGACAAAACCACAAGACATCTATAAAAGACTTAAAAAATCATAAATGTATTTAAGCTTGCTTTCTAAACAAATAAATTCATTTTTATAAAGGTGGGCATCAACACATCTATTTTATAAACAATTATTGATTTATCAAAATTTGAACTAAAAATAATCTATAGACAAACTATAAGACATATAATATACAAGATAAAAATTTCATAAATTTATTTAAGCTTGGTTTCAAAACATTTCAATTTCAATTTCACAAAGGGGAAAATTGACACATCTACCTTAAGGAGGAAGCTTTAAAGAACTTTGCACTCGAGATCAAAAAGTGGTTCAAGAATTAAGATCTACAAAACAATGTCGGTTGTAGTTACACTAATATGAATAAAGCAAATACAATCAACGTTTTTTTTTCCCATGTTTGAATGTCAAAATTTGTACTAATATTACAAGTCATTGAAAATCATTGGTTAAGCATTATAACTTAGGGTAATAGATGTAAGGATTCTTATTTTTGGGGAGACATTTTCAACATATATTTACATAATAGTATATTATATCATATATATTTTAGTCAAATTAGTTTTTCAGCTTTCGAACAAAATATTCTTAAAATATTTCGAGAATATTTTAAGAGAAACGATCACCTAAGGAGGTGACATTGGTTCTTGTTAACATATTTACACCTTTCTACTTTGTTTTACTCCCTAACACATATTCACAACTTGCATTATCCTAACTTGTCAACTTCAATTGTTAGAGTGATTATGTACTTAATTTTTAAAATGAATTTCAAACAAATGATATGTGAAGTTTAATATATTATTAATTGCTACTCGGTAAAAGTAGGTCAATTGATATGGTCATAGAGTCAACATTAGGGCAAACCGATCCTTGGGTGCTACCACTAGGAATATCACACTTGATTTCATTGAACCTATTGAATATTTTAAAATCATTAAGAACATTGAAATAAATATTTTCATAAAACAATTCTAATGATTACATTTATTAGGTTCCATAGATTTTGAAATTTCAATAATATCAAGAATATTGTATATTTTGTTGTTCCTAATCATTGCATTTAGGAATGAAATGCTAGTTGTTTTCCTTGACATTTCTGGTCATGAACACAAATTTCAATCATGATTTGAGAATTTTTTTGGGAATTTTTTTCCTAAATTAGTTTTGAAGTCATTTTATTTTAAATTTTATATTAAGCAATTTATTGAATAAGTATCATTTAATTATGAATTCTAAAGTTCAAAAAAGTGATTCTTAAACAACCATCATTATTAGAATACAAAATTTTAACAACTTCCACTTTTATTTTCCGAAAAAGACTTCAAGCCACATATTATGGCATGCAATGAATAATCATCAAGGAAAATATCTATCTAGTTTTTAAAAAATTAAAGGATAGGGCCCCAAAGAAATGATTTTGCCACTTTTGGTTTCTTAACCATTTTTTGAAATGGTTTCGAATGGTATGACACAAGGATGGACTTGGCCATTAATTATATGTCGAATTGGTTAATCAAAAAACTTGTATACAAACATTTTTTTACAAATATGGTATGCAAGTTTCATAAAATTAAATTGGTGTATACATTTACACAATGCCATTCACACTATAGAGGCAATATTAATGCATGCATGCATCAAAAACTGGAAATCTCCATGTCATAAACGAAATCCAAATTAATACCAAATTTGATCCAGTTTAAATTGTAATCAAGTTGGCAACCATAGTGGCTCATGAGCCCTCTGGAGTTCTTTTTTTATCAATTCTTCACTCTTCAATCTACCTACTTTACTATATTATTTGGTGTCAAGTTTGCATATTACAACATTTAATTTACATAAAATAATATATTATAGCAAAGTCTTCTCATTGTTCTTCTAGACTTCATCAACATAATATTTGCAAGATTCACAATGAAATACAAACTTGATTATTTATTTGACAACAATCATATCAAAATAAATTAATTGTGATAATATGCATGATTACAACATTATTTTTTGCATGATGATATTTTTTTCCACATTATTTTTTATTACAAATATTCTAACATAAATTTTTATTTATGAAATCTTTAAAAAGTGTAAAAATGTTATTAGAAGAAAATTTCACTTCAAAAATGTCAAGGGGTGGAGGCATGATAAATTTCAAGTGGGAAAAAATTTTAATCACAAAAGGACATCTTATGTTGTGCATCCATTATTACAAATGATATTAATATGAACCTAACAAAAAACTGCACATTGGAAAGTGCCTTTGTTGATGATAATATTTTATTAATTTCCATTTATATAACATCAAACTAAATTGTTACGGCAAAAGGAGATTTCAACACATGAAAATTTTGTGAAATTCTTTTACCACAATATAGTTTTAAAAATGATTCAAACTCCATACAAATGTATTTCAATATACAACTTCCTCATATGGATGCAAAAGTATAACCATTTTTAATCCAGTACATGGGATTGGTATACCCCATCAAGCAAGCAAAATGATAAATAAATATTTTTTATTTTTACACTTAATTTGAATTTGTGTTTTCAATATAGTTGTTCCAATTTAGGTTTTAAATGTACAAATTTCACTAAAAAGATATATATCAGTGTAATAAATTGTAACATTAACAACCATCTATTGGTAGGAACTTTAAAACAAATTCATATTTCTAACAATGAAGTTCTTTCCTTACAACATTTAACATGTTCTTATTAATCTTTAGATCCCTATTAACCAAGTGTTAAGCTTAAACAATTCTTTTTTGGAAAGTAAAATTATAGGCAAGAAGCTTTTAATATTATGAAATCTCATGGGTAAAAATATGTTAAGGCCAATTGAGCTCGGCATACATTAACTATTTGAATCATATTGAACAACCAAAAAGCTCGTCATATTTATAATTATTTTGACAAATTGATGGTAAATTTTATTTATGTGGACATTTGATCAAATTGAATTTCAACATAACTATATAACATATTAATATAAAATACAAAGGAAATTTCAACAATGTGTTGAAACCAAATCAAATATGTGTCTATGCAATCCTCATCATAAAATACACCCAAGTTCAAACTTTTAACAATGTGATCTTGAGAAAGATTTTATTCCATAAAACATTTCAATAATAAACTCATATTATCCATTGGATTTCATTTTATGATTTCAATACACATTGATTAAAAAATGTACAATTTTAACATCTTGGAAAATGTTATCACAATGATATAGTTAATAATATAAATATGACATTGAAGTTCATTATTTAATCCCAATGTGTAAGCACATAAATCCTCTCAATTTTCACACCCAAATACACATATTACAAAAAATGTCATACAAGTGACATGGTGTGAAACCTTTAAATGTTTTAAAAATATATATATAACAATTAATTAATTGGAGTCCTTAACACCCATAATCTTAATGATTTGACTATTTTGAAGTCCATATTTATTTATTTAATCAATTATCACATTCCTAAAGGTTAATTCAAATGTTCATACCAATTAAAATTACATGTCTTATAGACCAAAAATCTAACTACATCACATAGATGTTTGAATTAGTAACTTCAAATTACACGTGTTCCTAAACTAATAACTCCAATTATAAAATAACAATTTGCCCCCATTACAATTACACCCACAATATATAAATGTCATTGTCACATCCATATTGGTCCAATGTAGTTTGCATTGCCCTAAACAAGGCATTGCAAAATTAGTATTAATTTTACAACGTGATCAAATAATTGAACTTAGGAAAATGTAATAGGAAGAGGCTTTAGTATCTTCTTCTTTAACCCTTCTTCCTTATGTCTATTGCAAATCCATCGAATAAGAGGACCTTGGTTACCATATTTTGTTTTATGCTAATGAACCCTACTCAAACCAAATGACTCGGATATGTTTTGCTTTTTAAGGAAGTCAACAAGCCATTGTTCAACACCATGTTTTTCTTCTCTCAATGCAACTTCCTCCTCTTTCATATTTGTTTTTGGGCCTTGAAGTGAGTCATTTTGAGAGTTTCTATCAATACCCCAATTGGGTAGGTAATCATTAAGGCTTTGCGTGTCAAGTGCCAATGCTAAACCTTTTCCAACATTAGGTACCATGTCACCAATTCCGGCAACAATATGGGCACCTACTTTCAACAAAAGCGAAAAGATGCTAAGACCGATAACAAGATAAGGGACAATTTTTCGTGCGTTTTCTGACAACATTGTGACTTGACAACCTTGTTGTTCATCCACAACATGAATGCCTTCAACACATTCACACAAAAGATGAAGATGGAATCTTTTGATCCCAGGTAACATCTTCACAATAAGTTTACGTTGAAGCTTTGCACCTGTGGTTGTGAAATAAACATTGCATGGAACTTGTCGTTTTTGTAATTCCAAGGGCAAGTTTATGATGTTGTCCAAGTTCATCGCCAACACATCATGCAGGTTCTTTTCCATGGATTGAATTTCTTGTCTGATTTCGTCCATTAATCTCTTCTCCATAGAATGTAGTTCTAGAACAATTCTGTCATGAACTAATTGAGGTATTTTGTTGAGTTTTTCAAGAATACGCAAACCAACATTCTTGTCAATGGAATTTTTACATCCCATTGTAATTCCACTTGGAGAACCTTGTCGATTCTCATAGTCTTCATCCTTGGTGGTTGGAGATGCATTGAAATGAACTTGAAATTCCATGAGTTCATTCTGTCGTCTTTGAAAAAGTTCTTGGGTATCCTTTTCGCCCAAAAGGGACATTGCTGAACCTTCCGTGCTTTCTCCAAGGTAATCACAACTCCCTTTAGGCACTTCTCGCACTTGTGGCCATGCATGTTCATATTCCGGATCGAAGTTTGCTCCCCATAGCTCTTGTTTCAAATCCTCCAACAATAATGCTTGATCTTTTCTGTGTTTGCACAATAGCAAGTTTTCCACTGCCTTGGGCCTCAAAACCCCACGCACGAGTGAAACCCCTTGGCAACCTTGAGCGCTACTACACAATTGTTCAATTTTGCTCAAGACATGATCATTGATGAGTTGAAATGTTTGTAATGATGTTTTGCGTGATTTCACTAATACGTCAATGAAAAGAGGACTCGCCATTTGATCACCACTTAATTCCACAAAGATTTCCAAACCATCTAGGAAAATCTTAATAAGATTCTTTTCATTTGTGCAAGGCGCCTTGATTGGCAAGTTCATAAAATGTTTATGCAATGTGACCTGCACACAAACATTAAATGTATTAAACTTTTAATACATAAATATACAAATAGGAACAAAACAAATGTATTTACATTATGAAAAAATCATGTCTATTGCGAGTAGGCTATTTAATTATAATCTAGTTCTATTGGACACTTTTTTGTTGTAATTTCACTATAACAAACATTTTTTAAGTGTAACGGAGACATTTTTTTCATGATGTTTTACATTTTATACCATCGCAAAAAATCTTCATAATACATTACATTGTTAGATCATCATAAAATGACACTTATATATATATTTACCTGAACTCGCGGAAAGAATCCTGGGGTTAACGTCGTGAGTTCTTGGTCGCTACATTGCAACCTACAACCAATGAAGATTATTTTAACATCTTGTTGAAATTCGAATGTCCATTCCAAACGTCTTTCTCCTTTTGCAACATCTTCGTCAAACTCCAATGTGGTGGGGACAAATATGCGTTTTTGTCCATGGTCCCTCCCTTGAGGCTCTATTTCATATGCCAAATCCATTTTCACCATAAGACGAACAAGATATTTTGAAATGTTGGTTGTATTGCCCATTCGACTTTGAACAATATCCTTCAATAACAAATCGAGAAGATGTTCGATTTCTCCAATCCGACCCCAACCATCTTGAAAGGTTGTTGTCAAATTGACCCTTTCAACATGCCCTCGAAGTTTGATCAAATGGCCCATCACGTCGTGGCAAAACCAACTTGGATTCACCACCACAAAATCTTCTTCCTTGAAGTAGATCAATTCACCAGCATCATGCAAGAACATGGTCACTGCTACGTGTGGCTGTGGCTTTTCAATTTCTTGTTGAACCACCAATTGCCACAAGTATGGTTCTTTCTTGTCAATAATTTCCTTCTCAAAAGTTTCCATTGTAACAATGGGTTGGTTAAGGTGATTTTTATTCCACTCACACAAGCCATGTTGCACATTCATGCATGCTTCATACACATCCACCATCTTCTTCAAAATATCCCCACAAATGTTGGTCACCTCAGTTGCCACATCTCTTGCTTCTTGAGAAGAATGTGCATTGATCCAAAAGCAAGTGCAAGATATATTGATAAAAGCAGCAAATTTGGCTTTCAAATTGTGTAGAAGATCTTCCATCAGACGTTTGTGGGTAAAGTGTTTGTCGTCATGTGTCATGACAACCATCACTTGTGGTGGAGAAACTGATGACCTCGTTGTGTTAGATGAGATGAATCTCAACCAATAACAAAGTTCATCCTTGATCTTTTCGAGATCCTTTTGTTCTTTAGAACCTTTTTTGAATGGATTACACACCAAAAGGAAAAGACACACATTCCCTTGAATGTTCAAATTTGGGATCATTGTATCATGAAAGGCGTGATACTCCTCCTGGCCAGCAAGATCCCATAGAGAGATTTTTTGGTCATCCTGATCAAGGAGGACCTTGATTTGTATCCCTCGTGTCCTTTTGGCCCATTCATTTGGATCATTGAAACAAAGCCCCAAAGGTTTGTTCAATTCAATGAACTCCACCAGTGGAGTGATCACTTTTGCTTGGAGTCCCTTTGCAAGGCTCCTGACCATTGACCTCCTTAACGTAGTTTTGCCTGTATGTACATAAACATCACATGCTTTTAGCCCTTACACTTTAATGCACAAATTTGAAACCATGATCATATGTAATATAGTTACCTTAAATCTTATGGAAATTTTTATGTTCACATTACAAATATTTTGTAATAACAAAGTACAAATTTTGTACTTGTTCATATGGCAAAGTTGTAAATGGAAGAATAGATTTTGTGGTTACAAATTTGGCAACATGCTTAACGTATTTATGTGAAATAAATGTATTAATGAACATACTTATGGCTAGTTCAACCAAAGTTGCATAATTTAATTCAACATTATGCACAATAAATAAAAATGCTTTAATGCAATTTTTTCAAATTTAAACACATTGTTGATTATATTAATTTTCATTTTGTGTCAAAAAATTGTTTTATCTTTCCAACATACATATTTGATGTACAATTTTTTTTCATAATTTCATGCAAAAATAATTGGCAATCTATAAAAATATTTCATAAATTGGATGATTAAGTTTTTCCAAAAAAATTGTCAAATCTAAAAGTATAACAACAGTGTGAGAATTTATTATTAGTTTTATGAACATAATTAGAGACTTCAAATGTGTGTGCCTTTGTTTGTGTCAGGTCATAACAAATAGATAAAATCTCTCACCTGCATATGCATCACCACATAAGAATACTCTTGCGAACTTTGCTTGAGTTCGAGGCATCGCTTCCAGCACTGCCATATAATCACCTGCATTGCTCGCCAATTTTGCGTTCACTTGTGCATCATGTCCATCCCGTTCCAATGGAGTACGTGTTAAATCAATTTTCTTCAACCAAGGATTGATTCGTAGAAGGTCCATGACCTTGGCCAAGACATCATCCCCTCTAACACCCTCACACCCACTTAGGCCAAGGGTGTGAAGAGTTTTATTTTTCTCCAATGACTTGAGAATGGTGCACACATCCGATGGTTCTAAACTATTGTCATCAGAAATCGTGAAATGTGTTATCGAGTCATTTGTGAGCAGCATTTGAGCAACAACGTTTGCCCCTTCTCGTCCCATCCTTGTTAGATAAAGGCCAAGTTGTTTAATGGATTTGTTAAGGAGGTGGTTCCCATCATCACAAGTGAGGGGCTGAAGTAACACTTTTAATGCGTCATCATCCGCATCCCAACTGAACCATAGCTTCAAATTCTCCAAGGTTGAATTCACTCCCAACATCAACCCTACGGAAGCCACTCCAATCGCAGAAAGTCTTGCATCAAGCCATAAAGTTTTAATGCTGTGATTGTTTTGCAGCATTTGGCATAACATTTCCACACCTTTATCACCCCCAACTTCACCAACAACAAGCTCCTTAATGTTGTGATTGTTTTGCAGCATGCCGCAGAGCAGTTCCACACCTTTATCACTCCCAATGCGTACGCGTAGAATCTCCAATGCTGGATGGGATACCAGATTTTGGCATAACACATCCATCTCCTCACCGTCGAACGTGCTCCAAACGTCTAATTCCTTCAAGCTGTTGCATCGACTGACGACATGTAAAACTTGTAGGCGATGGTTTCTATATGCTTCCCACATGCTGTTGTTTCCATTTCCCTGATGCTCCGCAAACCCATCCAATGGAGATTTGAACTCGAACTTAAAGCTCTCCAATTGAGGTTCTTGTAAGGTCTTCATAAGTTCGTCGAAACTTATGTCTCCTTTGTAAGGTTCCCACAATTTCACCAGGGGCTGTTGAGGCGGAATGATGGGCGTCTCAGCTGTAGAACTGGGTGGTTTGAGGAACCCTGGGAGATGACCACTCTCCATTCCTCCTGCTCCCTCCTCCTCCATCGTCCTAGGGCTTAGTTCATCACAAGTCTCGTCCCTCCTTATCTCCATAGGCATCGTCGGTGGCGGAAGTTCTTGTAGTATTTGTTTCCTTGTGTCATTGCTAGATTCTGATGAGAACCTGACTGGGCCACTGGCCAGCTGATCTATATCCCCTGGATCTATCTCCACCAAGCCTTCTTTTATGTCCATTCTCCGACACTGGAAACCTCACAATGATGTAAGCGCTCTGCAATAATAGTATGTCAACGTTATTAAGTAAACATTGCTCCATATATCATCTCACGATTTGTTTTCACAAACGACGATTCTTCTAAAAATCGCCGATATATTCCAGTCAGCAAGATCCATCAAACAATTTCCAACTTCTATCCACTACGAGTCGATTGCATAGTGAGTGCCCAATGATAATGACCGAAGCCAATATGGTGCTCATGCTCAAGCTTTGGCATAAACCATCATGATAGCACAAATTTCGTGCTTTCCAATCTAGACAATAGGTTGTGTAGAACACAAATTCTCTACTTCGAGAACGTAACACAACAATATACTGAGCTCATAATCATAGCTCAAAATCAGAGGGATGTTGGTGGGAGATCCCATACCTGCAAAATTTTATGAAACTTCAAAGAACTTGTAGTTCGATAAAGTGTGTCAAACTTCCTAATGTTCTGTGGAAGCAGCTATCAACCCAATCTTCACGTCTGCGTTGGCCAGAACAATTAGCAAGTGAACCGACCTTGATAGCTCTTCACGTCTGCTCTGAAAATTCCCATGAGTAGGGTGATTCACTCTAGAAAGCTGAGTCAAGTGGAGCAAATGGGAAGATGGTTCGAAAGAAGATCGGCGTCCACACAAGTGTGCAACTTGTTTGACAAGAGAGAGCACAGATTGAAAGAACGGATGCAAGCGGGTTCTTATAGACGCAAGATTCAGTAACTAGGCGAAGCTGTGCGAGGCAGCTAAGCACACAGTTAGACAATAGTTAATTGCAGATTTGGAGCCTTCCGTGAAACCCAGGATCCTAATTTCTCCATCGACAGACGCGTATCTGAATCCTCCCCGCATAAAATCACTGGCAATAATTAAGATTGCACTTGCTGAATTGAGTGGTTGGAAGAAAATGTAGCCGAAACTTGTATGTGGGTCCTAGCTGCTTTATAGAAAGATGCAGGTCCTAGATGCGTTGCTGCTTTATACAACGCCGATGAATCAATCGGGGAAGTGCAAGAAAGTGCGTTTACGTGTCTACTTGGTGCACGCGGTTTGCCGACGAAGAAAAGTGAGACAATTTGGAGACTTCCGTGAACTTATTCATTTCTCCGACGGACACTAAAACTAGCCAATTGTTGTGGTCGTCCTGAAGAATCCATAGGTTATTTATTCACTAGTTTAGGTACTTACCCACTGTTGTTGCTTGTGCTGTGTTGTGTAGTTGTGGCAGAAAGATGCGGGTCCTGCAGCGGGCACATAAACCAAGTGGGCGCGTTTTGAGGCAAGTGCACTAGCTGGCTTGCTTGGCACCAGAGAAATGTTTGCGCGTGTTTATAGCAGAAAGAGAATGCGTCGCAGTTTTAGCTACAATAAAAGTCCCAGTATTCAATTATCGAGCTTCCTGAACAGGTTCCTGACAGGGCCAGTTGATCCAGAGAGGGTACTACAACAGATGGGCCCTAGTGAGCCAGCACCCACCAGTGCACCATGTTCCACTGGATGCCCATTATGACTCAGTTTTAGATGAACCTCAGCTGAGTTAATGTCTGGTTTCACGTGGGTAACCCATTTTCGTAGAAGTAGATCCTATGTAGCAAAATAGGTGATTAGTAGGTAAGTAGATGGTTTTTATATAGACACAATGACTCTTTCTGCTGCCTACCTACAACAACCCACTTGAGGTGCAAGTGAGGGAACCACTATGGTTAATTACAGAACTGAATCCCAACAGAAAATTGTTTCTCAACCAATTGTCATCCATGGTGCTTGCGGGATGCGAGTTCACTCAGGCCCAAAAGAGGGGCACTGCCGGTCCAGTCTTTGCAATACCTTTTTAGGGTCAACCAGTGTTTGTTTTTAGGAATTATTTCTATGCAGCTTAAGTGGCAATTGTCCACAGGAAGATTTGATGAAAATTGGTGAACTTCCTTAGGAATCTTTAGCCTTTTATGTGGTTGTAAACCGTATATGAAGCACAAATAAGTAAATCATATACTTTTAATCATCCTTACATATTTCTGGCTTGGTACTTACTAGAACCAAATATGGCAATCTGCTGACTTTTCCTTCTTTTTTAAAAATGAACTTCTGGCGATTCTAATGCCCAAAAATAACTTCATTTCCCAGTTTTTCAAACTTTGCCTTTTTGACAAATTTTGCCATTGAAAAAATAGGCCAATGTGAAACAATACGCTTAGTGCATGCAACATTGTCCCCAAACAAATCCTACCATGCTGTTGACCAGGTAATCCGGGCAACTCGCAGAAGGCCACACATCTCGTGCTCCAACAAATCTAATTTGAGGCAATGAAACTTCCTGCACGATGGAATATGTGGAGTGGAGAGCCCGGTGCCCCTTGGGTAAACCCTCAGGTATTGGGCTTTACCAGAGCAAGGGCCCATGCAAAAGGCCCTGAAGAACAAAACCCTGCATGCTGAGTGACACCAACCAACAACATGCAAACTTTGTTGGCCTTGCCTACGAAGGCAAGGATACCATGTTCAGATTCATTATAGCGTACACAGTAGCTTAAAGGATTTTGGCCCCTAAGTAATAGCTCTATTTTTATGTGAGGATTTTTGAAAGTCTACATTTTGGCTTGTGTTGAAACTTGAGATCAGGTATAGAGTTCAAATATCTTGAAAGATTTTGGTTTCTTTTAGAGGATGTTTGGAAGATTTTATTTTCATCATGGTAAAATATTTGCGTTTCCATAATTGTTCTTTTTGCCTGAACATACATTTTAATGTAAATGGCAAGGCCACAGTGTGACACGCTCCTTTGTTTCACAGGTTCAGTCTTTTAGAAAAAAAATGGAAGGATTGGCTGGTTTGCTCAAAGAATGAACAAAGAATCAAAGTTTCAGAGTAGGTTCTTTGACGGTTTCTTTGAATTTTTCTTAAAACCCTAGTTTTGGGTCAAATGGATTGTTTGATTTGCTAAGAATTGCTGATCAGAGTTCCATATACCCAACCCTTCCTTGCCAGATCTTGTGAGGAAAAGGTGTTACCCACCCAACATGACTGTGTAAAGCTTGTTGAATAAACACCCTTCTCAAACCTACTACCTATTACACTTAAACCCACAATAAGCCTTCAGTTTAATGGGATGCCCAGGAGTGGTGTTGCCATTTACAGGCTACTGTAGCCACCCCCTAGTGTAATTGGATTCCTAGATTTTTTATTTCTCTATTTGTCTCATGATAAAATCCTCTTGTGGGCTGATCATCACTTTTGGAGCAAAATAAAAAATCCAGAAAAAAATTCAATATATATACATATATACACACATAAAGAAAGCTTACAATTTAATTCAAAATTGCAATAGAAGGAAAAAAAAGAAAAAAAAAACCTTATGAACAAATTAATGAGGATAGATAGATCTTTGAGATAAATGAACTTATAAAATAATTGGCCTTTTCTTACCCACTTATGGGGTTTTAAGTTCTAAACTTCAAATTAATTGTTAACTACGTTTTATGGGGAATGTTTTTGAAGATCACCTATTTGTCACCATAAGGTCCAAGCTTGCAAAGCACTACACATGAATGATGAGTTAAATGTAGTACTGCTTTCAACCACTTTCAAAGAAAATTTCATGCATGCCCATAGGTTTACATAGTGAAATTTTTATTTTTAAAAAAAGTAGTCTTGTAATTATGATAATTGTGTTAAATATGGTTGGGCAAGTTATAAGAAGTAGTGTGACACATTGAATGACCACTTCCACTTTCATCCATGAAGGTTATGTTTGCATGGACAATTGAACTCAAGTCCTCATGGAACCATTTCTCTAGAAGATGAACCCCAAGTTTCTAGGGAAATTTTCCATGGTTCCATGGGAAACGGGGCCAAGTTCTCAAGCAACCAGGGTTCCCAACTCAAATTGTCCTAAGTAGTGGATACTTTTCATCCAAAGTATGGAAACTTTTTATCAAATTTTCAGTCAATATGCAACTTCTCATCCATAGTATGCAAATGTTTTCATATCAACTTTTCATCATTGTTATGCAATTAAAAAATTTAACTTTTTATTGTGAAATGGATGAAAAGTTACACAATGGTTGAAGAGATGAAAAACTTCATGCAACAACTTTTGCACACTTTCTTGAAGCAACTTGGTCAAGGGGTTTGCAAGTCCTCCCTCCTCGTGGAAGTTGCAACTCCCTTTGTTTTCCTGTGACAACGAGCTTCAGGAAATTGCTTGATGATTACATCTTTTTCATCCATCCATAAAAATAAATTAAAAATAAGAAAAAAAAACCCTAAACCTTTGGGCTGAACATAAAACTTTTAACCTATGCATCAAAAAATTTCCCTTGAAAATTTTGGGCAAGAAAATAATTAAATCATTAAACATAATTTGGATACAATAAAAATATTAAAAATAAATCTAATTTTCCTATTGTGCACTATCTTGCACCTGCATTGAGCTCAGTGTCACATTTAATATGTGACTCCTATTTAGTGCTTGTTGTAAGTACCACATATGGTAATAGTTTTATTCAAGATAATGATTTGAATTGAAATGCCAAAGGCAAGTAAATTCAATAGTTAGACCATCCCCAATAGTGATCGGTATGTAATTCTTTTAGGCTTTATATGATCACTAAAAGGCTTCACTCAAAAAGGTGAGAACCAAGTATGGACATAGGTGCTGGTTCACTTGGCTGGTTCAAGACACATTTGTGTGGTAAACTTTGTGGTTTCCTTCATTAATGCGATACAATTCTGTTGTTATCATCCACGGTTGTGACAAATGAGTCAAGGGGTACACACCTTAATGGTGCATTCACACTTGATGTTAAATCAATGTTAAATGAGAATCTAGGTGGCATCCTACGTGGCACCCATTCTTAAATAGGTCATAGCTTAATGTTAAGTGAATGTTAGCTTAACATAAAAATTTCATGGTAACTAGGTTTAAGTCCGAGATGACTAGCATGGTGTTAAGGGACTCAACATTTGAGTCCCTAACACCAAGTGTGAATGCCCCTTCAAGTTGCTAAAACTCTTATAAACTTATAGCTATTTTTTGGGAAATCTTGCATGTAAGGAGAGTAGACTTGTCCTCATGTTTGCCAAGGATTTCAAACATACAAGCATAAGCCCATAGTTCTTACTCCTGCCATTAGCCTGGGCCAAAAATTGGCGGAGAACACAAGTATGCAAAAAAAACTTCTTGCAGGCAATGCCCAAGGTGCCCATGCTATTTTTTGGGAGATTGGGATTGTTGGATTTTTGTTGTTTTTAATGTGTTCCCATGAAATTCTCACTGTGCTCCCATCAAGTTTTCAATGTGTTTTCAACATTTTCCTCAAGTTTTTTTATGGTTTCCCAATCTGTTCCCAATAGCTCCTCACTTTATCCCAAATCCTTTGCCCTAAGTTCTACTCTTGCAATTTAGATAACCAACTCAAAGGAGGGATGACAACATATTCATTTTGAGAATGTTGAAAGATGATTTTATTTTTTTGTGATGGGCCAATCAAAGCAATGATTTTTTTCTGATGAAAATTTGCCATTTTGCTATTTAAAAAAAGTCCCAACATGGTCAAGGGAACTTTTTGAAAATTTTCCCAAAAAGCTAGGACACTTTGAAAGAAAAAGTTATGAAATAGTCAAATTTTTGGAGGATTTGGGTTTAGGGTATAGGGTCTCTAAAATTACCATGTTTAATTAGTTGAAACTCCCTAGCTTTTCTCTAGCAATTTTTAAAATAATAATTTTATGCACAAAGAGACTTTCAATAGTCTTATACACCATGTTAGTTGATCACGGTAGCAATTAGCACTATTAGTCATCGCAATAGTTAATTTGAACTCATTGTATAAAACAATGAAATGGTTTTAAGTAAAGCACCACCCATGATCATCTAGATACACACTCTTGGTCTTTGGTATATAATAAGTTATCTACCTGTAAATCATTTAATTTGACATGGTATTAGAATGGGAGTTCCTTACAATTGCTACTTTTGTTGTTCTCTACTAGTAAATTGTGTGTAATTGAACAAGTTTATGTTTTGTGTAATGGATGTTTGTGTTTGTTGTGGGAAGGTACATTGTCTTTTTTTTAAAAATTGTGTTGTGTTTTGAGTGGAATATTTGTTGTTAGTTTTGATATTGTTTTTTTATTTATGTGACTTGAAGCAAATTTTTTTTGATGATGAGGATACAACCTTTCACCATGACTTGAGCAAATAAACTTGTAGAATCCACTAATTACATTGTGTGGAAGGTGAAAATGAAAGACATTTTTGTCTAATTACAACCATGGTTGCATTTTAATATGTATTGACTTCAACAATGCAATTGCATTCCAAATACATAGCAACACCCCCTTGCAAGATCAAAAGGACTATGTATTTGTAGTATTATTTTTATTTGTCAAAAATAAAATTATATCATATCTTGCTAATCAAGGTGATCTTTTGGAGAATTTTACAAAATCTTTTCACGACCAAGAACAATGCTTGAACACTGTATTTGTTGAACAAGTTCCAAACTTTCAATTGTTAAATTTGTGTTCAACATGAAAGTAGTGATCACATTTTTAAATACGGCTAAAAATATTGTGATAGAGGATACTACAATGCACATCATGTTGAACACATTTCTTGCTAGCTATAAGATTTTTCTATAATCAATCATTAGACAAGAGAATCTACCCACTTTTGACTAATTTATGGAAAAGTTTTTGCATGAGTAACAACATAGAGAAACAAAGTTTGAAAAAACCACATATGAAGCATTCCAAATGAATAGTGGGAGGTTTTGATGCATTTATGGAAAAGAAGTTGTATGATCCACAAGCTAAAGCTTCTACCAACAACATTCAAAGGAACCATCCACAAAACCTTAATAAGTGTTTTGGCAATCCCAAACAAGTAACATTTTGTTTCAATTATGGGGAGTCAAACCACTAGTAGAGGGAATGTCCAAGTTCACAAGGACATGCAACATGAAAATTGAAAGATTAACAATTTGCAAATTGCATGGAAGAAATTCAAACATTGAAAGAGAATTAATTTAAAGTTGAAATGAACTAGGGGAAAGTGCACTTGATGTTTTTGACACGGCATTCATGAAGTTGTCTAAAAAGAGAATAAAAACTTTTGATCTAAAATTATTGGTGGTTGACACTAGAAAGGAATCCACTTGGTACTTGGATTTAAGAACATTGATGCACATGACAAGAAACCCCCACATTTTTAACAATTATCAAGTTAACAATAGGCCATTATAATGCAATCAAAGCAAACAGAGATGAGTTCTTTCCACATGTTGAATAGGCCACATCAAATTGAGGATGTCCTTTATGTATTAGGAGTGATTAAAAATATATTTATGATTAGAGCAATAACTAACAAGGGATGTTATGTGGTGTTTGAATCATCAAAATGTTGGGTGACAAATTTGCAAAATTTGAAGAAGTTGGTTACAACTACGGTATTAAATGGTTTAAACAAACTATACAAGTCATAAACAACAAAGCAACATAATACCAACATACTAACTACATTTGCAACTTCTATTCAAATAATGTTGTGACAAAAAAGGTTTGGGCATTTAATTTATGAAGTCTTAATTTTTTTCAAGGGGAAAAGTGGATAGGATGCCAATCTTGACAATTACAAATGACATTTGTAGTAGTTGTACCAAAAGAAAATATGTGAAGAATGAAATGCCAAAACAAAACAACAGACATGTAATTGAGAAGAATGCCATCATTCATTTAGATTTATGCGGACAATTGCCACATGCATCACTGAGAGGATCCTGATATGGAATTTCATTTAATGATGACATGAATACAAAACTTGGGTCAATTTTCTATAGTAAAAAAATTAATCCTTTCAAAAGTTCAAATCTTTCAAACAATCAATGGAAGTTACAACTAGCATGAATATGAAAGCTTGTAAGATAAACAAAAATAGAAAGTTAATGTTTAGAAAATCCAAAAAAAATTATGGGCAAAAAACAATTTCACGAAAATTAATAATAATTGATTCTCCTCATCAAAATGGTGTAGTTGAACAAAAAAATTGAACTATCATGGTAAGGGTTAGATGTCTTGTTCTTGGAAGCTACATTCCTATGTACTTGTGGCCAAAAACAATCAACCTACCTCATTGACATTAGTCCTAATGGGCAAATGCAAACTACATTAGACTAAAATGGATGAATGAACATCCATTTTTTACAATCCAAATCTAGTGATTTTTCAAAAAACACATTTAAATGATGGTGAAGTTCACATTTTTTTTCCATTCCCAAATTCATACCACCATAATTTAAACATTTTTAAAACCCTCTAAAAATATGGGCCTTGAAAAAATCAATTTAGATATCAAAATGGATTTTACAAATTTGAAATTCTCATTTTAAATCTAAAATTTCTTGAGAGATTTTTTCTTGTTTGATTTTTTCATCTTAAGTGTTATGGTACTTCAATGTGTGGTGGTAAAAAGTCATAGGCTTAGTTTCCAACTCCACTAGAAAAAAAAATTCATAATGATAATTTTTTTGAAATAGTTTAGATTGTGACATTGGATACCTTTGTAAATACCACCTTGGATTCAACATTTATCCTTTTGGTAAAAAAAAATTAAGTTTAAAAGATTAGAATGTAGGTTTCAATTTTTCATTTCACTTTTGCCAAGTTTTTCAAATAGATTTGAATACAATGCAACAATACTTGACTAATTTAAAAAAAACTAGCATCGTAATTTCCAAAAAATCCATTGTAATGTGCTTTTATCATAGTAAAATTAATAATGGTCAAAAGAGTTGTACATAAGAAATGTCCAAATGTAAATCATCTTTGAATATATGGTTGTTTAGCATGTCGCAACCCTACTTTGGCCAAGTGTGGGGGTGAAGCCCAACACTTCCAAAGTTGGGAATTTGGAGTCCTCTGGGACTCCCGAATGTTTAGAGCTCAATAGCAAGGCCCAAAACACCTCGCATTGAGGTGTTCTTGATGTCATTGGAAAGGTCTTAAAACGTAGATGTCGAAAATGGCCTCGCATTGGTCATTTGGACATTTGCAGCCCAAGATATGGGCAAAAGAAGGGCCGGGAGTCAAACTGGCAGTTTGACTCCCGACCACTAAAAGTCGAGAATCGATCTCTTTCCGACCTCTGAATTGAGAGTGCGACATGGCGTTGAAAAGATCTCGACAAGGGCTACAACTTTGGTTTAGACCTCGTTGGGATCGGACTTTGTAGTTGGAAGCTAGGAGCTCCCAAAGTTGTGGGAGTCCAACCGGGACAATTTCGGGACTCCGTTTTGGGAGTCCCAAGAATTTGTGCCATTTGGATGTAACCTCCGCCACCAGCCGCAGAGAATACTATATGGGGGAAGGTGGTGGCTTCCCCCGAGTCCAGGCCGTGGTGAGTCTTGTGTGTCAAAGTGCTCGTGATTTGTCCCAACACCCAAGGGTGCCCCGAATGCTAAACTAACCTCCCATGGTGGGTTTTTGGATGCAGATTCACACGAGATAATCTAGTCCCTCTTCCTAGTCTAATCCCGGGGCTCCCAATACGACCCTCCACCCCTTTTCAGTGTTGGAAGCCGGGAGTGCGCTCTAAGTCCCAACTTTTCATAACTTGACAAGGTGAAACCTTCAAGTGGGTTCACCCCGGGACTTAGGGGCGCATCATAGCATATGATCATGTGCTAAAAACAGAATGAAACAAATTGAAATTTAAAAAGAGAAAATGTTTATTCACAAGTTATGATTTTGCATCAAAACCATTTTAATGTTTTAACCCTAATGACTAGAAGATGTTTGATGAAGTTGTACTTGGACTGCATGAAATCAAAGATGCATGAAACTTGCATCTTATTCTAAAGTAAAAAGGTTGTCATTACTTTCTATAGAGCCAAAGACTCTTCTTATTTTTGAATTTTTAAACATCCAACCACATGATGGTGTTTTTAATGAAAGACATTCCATTTTGAAGGCATCATCAAGCTCCTCACAATCAACTACCTTGCAATGATAAGTAAAGGATTGACTTATAGTAAAAAGATCTTCAAGAAATATTTGAAGGCCTCCAAATAGTAAGGCGCTTGACTACATTTATGTTGTTAAGTTGGAAGCAACTTTCTTACACATAAGTTGCAATAGATGAAACATGGAAAGGAGGTAATGCATCAAGAAATCAATTCCATTCATAGAATAAAACATGAAGGTTAATGGACTAACTTACTAAAAGACCCCATTTCAAACAAATAGGTTTATAAGATTTTCATAAGTGATGGTTGATTAGAAAAATTGAAGGCATGGTTGGTGGCACATGATTTCCAACAGTATTTGGGATCAATTACAAAGAGACAGTTGCACCTATTGCAAAATGGGTGATAATTTATACAATTGTGACGCTTAGTTCAACACAATTGGTCAATCAAGTACCTATATGTCAAAGTTGCATTTTTAAATTGAGAATTACAAAAAAAAATGTTCATGATCCAGCCACAAGGGTTTGTGCAACAAGGTTAATAACACAAAGTTTGCTTGTTGTTCAAAATAATATATCGATTGAAGCAGACTATGAGGTCTCGGTACATTCAAAGTGATGATTTTCTTTGTAACTAAGGACTCCCAAGGAATGAACCAGACCACAATTTGTATAATTCCAAGTGGAATAACCAATATGTGGTTTTGATATTGTAAGTGGACAATATGCTTATTATAGGTGACAACATAAAAAAACTACACAAGTTGGAGGATGAATTCACACAAGTTTCTAAAATGACTAGTTTGGGCATCACATCACTCTTCATTAGGCTTGAAATCATCTACCTTCCAAAAGGTATCATCCTCCATCAATGACATTATGCATCAATCATGTTAAAATGGTTCAAAATGTTTGGAGATATTGAGGTCTTTTACATTCCCATGACTAGCCAACAACTTGGCATATTTATTTAGCCGATAAGCAAGTTACATTTTGATACATTAAAGAAAGAAATAGGAGTGGTTGTGTCAACCATAATTAGATTAGACAAATGTTTCTAAAAAAACTAGAGCCAAGATTGAGGAGGCCAGATAAAACACTGAATCAAAGATGTCCAACACAATAGAAAAGGAATTGAACTTTGTGGTCCCCTCAACTAATTAATATCAGTCAATAATGCAAGCAACAAGATGCACAATTTTGTTTCAACATTGAGCAATGAAAAACCACATCTTTCCAATCTCTCTCACCTTCCTTATTCAACACCCTCCTCAAAACTACTACTCCTAGTTTTCTGCACAAATACACAAAGGACACCCAAAAATGTACCATTTCAAATGTGATGCATCCCTGTTCATTTCTCAATAGTTTCTTTTGTGTGGCCGAATCCGAAATGCTTTAGACTTCATTGAGAAAATCATGTTTACCAAATACATTCTTTTACTCAGACTTTCTAAACTTTTCTTTTTCCCATTTTTCTCAGTTGGAGCATTTCAAAACTCTTGCAACATCTTCCTTGGATTTGCAGTGGAGAAGTGCTTTTTTTCTAAATGAATTGTGGAGAGGCAGGTATTAACCATGTTCATTGCTGCATGCAGAAGTTTCTCACAGATTGAATTTTCATGGACCAAAAAAAAAAGAAAGATTATTATACTCAGCCTTGGAGAGCTAAGCTTTTGGGGAATTTTCCACCAAAGAATTACAGAGGGATACTTCCAGAGCTTCTCTGTCTAGAATGGGGTTTTGGGGTCTCTCCCACTGACTATCCAGCCTTACACGGATCAAATCTTTTGAACTTACATGAGATGCCTCCCCAATTTGACAATCTTGTGCAAAGTTTGATCAACCTTGGGATCCTGCTGCCTCTGAGCGAAGAAGAAGCTCTCCCAAAGTGCATGGAAACTGCTTACAGAATTGCATTAACTGTTGCTGGGAAGCTCCAGTTCCCAGGAACAACACTAATTGAATAATCTCATTTGCAAATTAGTGTGGTGTTTTGATTGCTTGGAGTGAAACCCATTCTCGGAAGCTTGTGAATTACTGATGGAACTTCTCTTCTGTCTTCAGGTTGGAGTATTCTAGGTTACGAATTATCAGAGTGGGGTTCAGGGTTTAGGGTTTCAAGTTTGCATCAATCTCCAAATCCTCAGTCTCCCAGATTACTACAAAAGAAATCCATCAATCACAACTTTCCGTAGAGAAAAATTTCGCTTCAGAAGTCGAATTCTTTCCGACCTTTTTATTGTTCGCAGTACAGAAACCGATCCATCGCAGTGAAAAGCTCGAAAGATCGATCGTACCGAAAAGCTCAAAAAAAAGATCGATTACAGCGAAAAGCTCGAAAGAACTTCGAAGTCATTCCAATTCATTCGCGCCCGATTCTGTCGTTGCTTCGTGGGTATCTGATACTCGCCAAAACAGCAAACAGTTGACTGCACTTTCCACACGAAAAAAGAATCCAAAACGCACAAGAAACAGGAAAACACGAAACCCATCAAGCAGCAGAATTCGTAGTTCACCAGACCGACAGAAGAGGAGCAATCTGTTTTCTTGTGTGTGTTGCAATTGCCGATTTTTTCTTTTACGCTTTGACGCCGTCTCGATCTTTCAAATACTGTGCCGTTCGTGCAACAACAGGAACGAGAAAGTACAACCTTAAACCTTAAACCCTAAACCTCATGCTAAGAACCGTTCTCTTTTATGCTGTTGCCGAACATCTTTCCACGAATCCAGCTTTTTGGGTGTTCGACAGTCTATCAATAATAGTTAGCGTCTTCCGGAATTCTGTGCTACAAATTGACGAATTCTTTAGAAAATCTAAAAATACGCATTGGGCCACTTTTCCTTCTTTTCTGCGAAAAAGAGACGAATCGCGGAGCACGATGGGGAAGGAAAGAGGGAGCGAGAGAGAGGATCATTCAGTGCGCCTTCCGGAAGATACACGAGAACCTGCCTTTCTCGTTGGCTCGTGTTTCCACTTCTCCCATCCCCAAAGGACATGCGTCTCCTCCCTGTCTCTACACGTCGCTTGTGCTTACGCAATTCTGCACAGAGAAACCGAAAACACATTTTGCAAACTGAATGCTGCCTGGGTGGGCGTGACGTCTCTCCACACTGCTGCACGGCTGTGCAGCTGCTCTACTACTTTTTTTCAGGTGGGTATCTCTCTTCTTCTTGAGTTTTTGCGAGTTTGTTTTCTGTCTCTCTTGTCCCCTAATATGTTTTGTCATACTCTGTTTGTTTGTCTGTCTGTTCTTCCGAGTTCAAGAGCAAACGTACAATGGGTGTTGTCATTGAATGTATGATTCTTTCTTTCTCTTCTGCCCATTGTAAGCTCCAATGCCTTCGGTTAAGAAAGCATCACAAGGGATGCATTTGGAATGGTGGTTTTTTCTTCTTGTAGTCTAGCCACGCCCCCACCAATAAAATTGAGGGATGGAGGAGGATCACAACCACATCGAACAAGTGCATGTCTCTGCTGATCGACTACCTTCACGACAACATGATGGATCAATGACTGAGCCTCTTCTTCAACGCAATCTGCAGCAGCAGCAGTCCCTGATCATAGCGGAGGATCTGTTGGCATCAAAAGCCCAGAACATCAATGGGGTGATAAGAAAGCGCTTTCTGCGGGTACACAGTGCACCTCAAATTAGCTTTCTCAAATCTGCACCCAAGAAATTGCAGCAGGAACGAGGACCAAGCTCACCTCCTTTCAGAAGCCTCCCACCCTTACCCCAATTCTATGATGAAGACAGTGGGGCTAGAATGATTCCAAAGGCGTTCATCTATCTTGTGCTGTACCTAACCCTTGGCATATTCATGAGCTTCTCCTTGCTCCGGGATGAGCTAGAAGGCACCACAACAACCATCATCGTTGACACATTGTACTTTGCCATTGTGACAATGACCACAGTTGGGTATGGTGATCTGGTACCAAAGAACACAACAGCCAAGCTCTTCACAGTCTGCTATGTCTTCTTAGGGTTTGGTTTTGTTGGAGTTCTGGTGAGTGGTGCAGCCAATTACCTTGTTGAGAAGCAAGAGAAGATCCTGGTCCAGAAATTGTACTTGAAGCATAAGCAGCACAAGGAAGGTAGCTCTGTCACACCATTGACTGAAGATGATGATGTGGCTGAAGCTCATTGGAAGCTGGTATTTTCAGGCTGCTTGGTCATCTTTCTCTTGGGGATTGGTATCCTGGTGTTGCGGTATTCTGAGGGCTTGAGCTTCATCAATGCTTTTTATTGCGCTTGTGTTACATTGACCACTCTCGGATATGGTGATGTAAGCTTTCGGACGGTTGGAGGACGATTGTTTGCTTCGTTTTGGATACTGTTGGGTACAGTTTGTGTTGCTCAATTGTTCTTGTACTTGGCAGAATTTCGGACCAAAGAACGACAACATAAACTTGCTCATTGGGCATTAACCCGGCCAACTACTTTCTCGGATTTGGAAGCTGCAGACGTTGATGGAGATGGCATTGTGAAGTAAGCACACACCACCACCACCATCCTCTTTTCATTTCACTTCTTGTTCATTTCTTTCTCTCTTTTTGTCTTGGGTTGTTACAACAACCACATTCAATCTACAGAAGGGAGGAACAATCAAGCAATCAAGCCTGCCTCTAACCCAATCTTTCCAATTAAGATACCTGCATGACAAAATCCCTTTTTTCCAATTTTCCAGTGCGGCAGAGTTCATACTCTACAAGCTGAAGGAGCTTGGCAAGGTCGATGAGGCAGACATTGTGGACATTGCAAAAGAGTTTTGTTCTCTTGATTATGATCAAAATGGAGCTTTGAAAATCTCAGATTTCCATGTCTCTCAGGCCACAGATCCACCTGCTTAACTGAACAGCAGCTCCCCTCAATATTTCACCCTTGGCACCTCTGCCTCCGAGTATCAGCCAAGCTTAAAATGTGATTCAAGGGAGTGATACATTGTATTCCTCCATCTGTTTGTCTGTTCTGATTGTCATCAGTTATGTTTGTCTTGATGGAGGTAGTAACATGTCTAGTAATAGAAGTTGCCCATGTGGGATGCAACATATAAGATATCCCATCTGCAAAACTCCCATGGAGGTTGTTTGTTCATGCAGAAATTTATTCATCATTAACAAATTGTGTATAATAATATGATAGTTCACATGTGGACTTGTGTAATGATCTAGACTAGAACACGGTCCAGCTTTGTGGCACCCCTCTCTCTGTGAGGTGGATTCTTCATTCTTGCAAGAATAAATCTCTGATCAGCAATGATAACCAAATAAGGAGAAATGAATTGTATAAATGGCATAGGTTCCTTTTTTGCCATAAAATCTAGAACAAAAAGGTTGCAGTATGAATACAATAGCAACAGTCTCTTCCTGCATGTCCAGTGACCATCAAGCTCCTGACAGCAGGTACAGGTACTGGTACCAGTAAATGCCAAGAACTTTGTAGCAATGCTAAGAGCTCTCCAGTTAGCTCTGATTGTGCTCCACAAAAATTTGAGTTGGGTATTCTCTAACAGTTACCTGAAGCATCAGAGCTCCCAATAAGAATGGAAGAATAACAGAATGTGAGGGGGTAAAGGCAAGTTCTGTGATGAAATGGGACACCCATCAAGTCAAATGGGAACTGGTATTAGGTGCAGTACCACAATTCAAAGAGTCCTGAAGAATAATTGCAATTTGTGATCTCCAGCACTTGGAAGTGAAGAGATTGATGTATGGAGAAAACACAAGCACTTCACATCATTACCAAATCCTCCGATATTCATTTTCCTCAATTCCTGCATCTGGTTCCCTCACACACTCCTTTTCAACCACCAAGAGACCTGAAGGAGGGATTCATTTTGCAAAATGCAATCAGCTCCTCATCTACTGAGGGAATCACTGCCTCACATTGATTTTTCTTGATCATTGGATTTTCTTCCCACTTGGGAGTGCACAGTTTAGAAACTGTGCTTCATAAAATTGTACTGCTGGTTGTGGCAGCCAAAAGAATGAAGAGAATGAAGAGCTTCCAAATTTGTATTCTGGAGCACACATAAGAACTTACAACAGCATGATGAGGATGCCTAAAAGGGCTGCATGTTGGCACAACTGAGATTGGGACCTGTGGAAACATTCAGCTGTTTACAAAACTCTTTGAAATAAATGATGCGATATTGTGGGTGCGGAGAAGCTTTCCCACACTCGAGTCCTCCATTGATGATGTCAATTGTGACCCCAAATCCTGGTTTTCTACCAGCTTCTCTATCTGCTTTACTGGGTTTCCATTTGCCAATTAGCACCTCATGGATTGAAGGGATGGTACCCAATGGGGTTGTCCAAAACCACAATGATGACTTGAATGCAAGCACTGGGTCTTGTGAAACAAGGTATGGCTTTGCCAGGATGTTTGCACCCACTTTGGCACTCGCTGCACCATAATTATAGTTCCTGCACCGCCAAAAGAAAGATGCAGTTCCAAACTTAGCAGGAACGATGATGATGATGAGGAGGAGGAGGAGGAGAAGGAGTCAATTTGCAAAACAAATCAACCACATCTGACATTGGGGCAGATGTTTTGTTTAGCAGTAGATTCTTCATGTTGCTGAAGCTTCCTTTCAATCTCTCGACACAAGCACTCTACAAACAAAGAGAACTTAGTGCAGATTGCTGAGATTCATTGTCACCTTCAATTTCTTGACTTCAGAAACATGAGGATTTATGTTTTTAGGCACTAGGGTTTTTGGCTTGAGGTCTGATGCAATAAACTTTGTGAAAGAGGAAAGGAGAGGAGTATGCAACTATTTCTTTCTCACCATGAAAGCTGAAGCGGGCCACGACCAAAGTATTTCTGGCCCGGAGCACAGGGGTACTGAATGCTGGTGTTATCACAGTAGTTGAAGGATTGATCAATCTCCTCTACATAAAACAGGCCTGGAAAAAAAAATCAAAGACACACAATTCCAACAACAACAATCATCATGTAGGGTCACATTTTCAAATGCAATTCCAAGCCAAGATCAGGCACAGTGATGAAGAATCTGCAAGTAGACAAAGAACCCTTGTAGAATCTGCAAGAAGATGAAGAACCCTTGTTGCTTGATGACTCAGTATTGGGGGACTTTTGACAGATTTCCAGTGCAAATTCAGCATATCCAAGTGAAGGATGTGTGTGTTTTTTAATGAGAAAAACATAAGTATTGATTTCTGTTCAGAATGATGCACAAGATAGCATATCTCAATGATCATACTCTGTGAAATACTCCCAAGAAACCATGGTGAATTAGGGTTATGCGAAATCTGATAAGTACCTGATGTTTCTACCCAAGAATTCATGGTGAATTATGGTTTGAGAAATCTGATGAGTACCCACCTGATGTTTCTAGCTGCACATGAGCACTGAAAGCAGCGATCTCTCTGAGCCTAGTCTTGTAACTCCCTTGCGTCCCAAAGGTTGGGAAAGATCTGGCAGCAACAAGGAAAGACTTGTAGGTGTAGAAGCTCTTATTGCGGTTAGGGTACAGTTCATCATAAAGCTCATGGGTCACCAGGGCCCCCACCCCGTGACAGGGAGTAGTGGGTGCGAGGTGTGCTACCGCTGGACGAGACGACGAAGATGGCGATGCAGTCTTGGACCCATCGCTCTCGCACCACCCTCCTCCAGTACCGGATTCTACCAGCAGCAACAAGAGAGCAACAATCGCCACTAGGATTGAAGCGAAAAAAGGTTGCAGCAGCAAACCCATTATCACAAAATGTGATGGAACCGAGACACAGCTTGCGAGAATCTCGTCTCACATTTGCAGAATTGTGAATCAACTGTCCGACCCACAATCCTCAAACCCCTAAAAAAAGGAAACAGAAATGCATCAGCCACTACCACTACCATCACCACGATCACGATCACAAGTCGAACAGCATTCGAGTGGACGCTACCTTGAAGTCCTGCAGCGCCACCGGAAAGAGGAGAATGGAAGAGAGACGGAGGCAGCATTGAGACACATTGGCAAAGGGGAAAAACCAAAAAGCTTTTTGTGAACTATAGCAGCAGCGGTAGCAGGACGTAGCTCATCAACGGCATCTACAATGTGCTGATCGGCTGCCACATGACTGAAATCTTCACCAGACTTCGGTGTCAGGACGATCGACAGAACTCACCAGGCAAAACAACAAGCAAAAAGCCCAAAACGAAAAACAAACTTGCAGAAGAGCGCCATGGTTGGCGTTGGTTGGCGCTGGGGGCCATACATAGACCCCTACAACCATGCTAGCCCTAGCTTCCATTTTATTGAGAGCTTAATCCCTAAACCTAGCTTCAATTAGTGATATCTTAGCTTTAATTAATCCTTAAACCTTGTTTCAATTAGTGACATCATAAGCCCTAATCCTAGCTTCAATTAGTGATATCTTGGCTTTAATTAATCCTTAAACCTTGTTTCAATTAGTGACATCATAATCCCTAAACCTAGCTTCAATTAGTGATATCTTAGCTTTAATTAACCCTTAAACCTTGTTTCAATTAGTGATAGCTTGATCCCTAAACCTAGCTTGAATTAGTGATATCTTAGCTTTAATTAATCCTTATACCTTGTTTCGATTAGTGACATCTTCCTCCCTAAACCTAGCTTCAATTAGTGATATCTTAGCTTTAATTAATCCTTAAACCTTGTTTCGATTAGTGACATCTTAATCCCTAAACCTAGCTTCAATTAGTGATAGACATGACCTCACACTAAACCCATTAAGGTTCAATGAACCCAAAATGTTGAGTTTATGGATGATATTTCAGACAGAGGTCCTCTCTAATTTTATTTATTTATTTATATTTCTAAAAATGGCGAAAATTTTCCCTGCAAAATCATAAAATTTTCATTTTTTTCATTAAAAATTTTATATTTTTCAAGCAAAGTTGCTAAATTTTGCCTCAAAAATAATAATAATAATAATAATAATAATAATGGTGGGTACCTACAGGATTGAGGCCTTCTATATTTTCTTACAAAATAAATAAAAAGGTGTCAACATGTGAAAAAGATTGTAGCTTGTTTTGGGGCTTCTTTGCCCGGGTTGCTATGGGAAGCATCCAAGGGCAACTATTTATCGGGCACCAGGAGAAAAAAAAACAATTTAGGCTACAAGCCAGGATGTTTTTCATCCAAAAAGTTGGACCTCTATGTAAACCCACTCTCATTAAAACCTTTTTATACAATATGTATTTTTGGCTAATGTATTGGCTGAGCCAGAATTTCCATATGTGGCATTATGGCCTTTACCCATTATAATGGCCAAATGTGGATTTTGAACAATGGTTCCGTCAAGCACACCCAAGAAGACCTGTTCATTATGACCTAGTGTTTGTTTCTCTTAAGAATTTTCTTTTATGTAGCATAAGTGGTGATTGTCCGTAGGAAGATGTTGAAAAAAGGGCAATCATACTTACAAAGATTTTAGCCAAAAATGGCTACAAACCATCTATACCTTAAAACTTAATTATAAGAGAAGGGTGTGATGAACCTCATCCACTTGGGGTGGAACACGATTGCTTCGTTACATTTTAAATACACCATGTGAATTGTTGAAGCTTTGTGGTTGAGTCACTAATGGATGAATCAAACTTTGTTTTTGGCAATTCCTTGGAGGGAATAAATGGGTTACTTATATATGCTTTTCTTGTGTTAATATTTAATACAATATTTCTTTTTATAGTTTTTGCAAATATATGTCAAAATATTATTTCAACCCAATAATATCTCCTTTTCAACTCAAATGATGTTTTTTGTTTTAGAGATCAATCTATATTTCATATTTTTTTCTATCGTACTAAGAACTTTAAAATCATTATATAAATGTAATTGGTTCAAATTTGAGGAAAAAGCTATCATTAAAAAATTTGGTCAAATTTTTTTCAAGAATTTGAATATTAATAAGCATAAGGCTTTTCCATAAACTTCCACAATTATTATGCCAAATGGTTTTTCATCTTCAGACAAACACTAAAATCTTATAATGGTGGATTGGCTTGAAATGAGAAATTCTTGATTTTTCACCAATTTTTGTATTTTTCCTTCCGTTTTAATTTCCTTAAATTTTGACTTTTCAAGTAGACAACTTCTAGAAAATTTATTATCTCCAAAAAATAATTTTAATTAACAAATAACTTGAAAAGGTACTATGATTATTCCAAAACATTTTATAGTTTCCTTCACCAAAAAAATTTCTTTGAAAAAATAGGTTTTTGCAAATCTCTTCTTTTCTACAAATAATATAATTAATGTCAAAGCTATGATAATGTTATGGCATGTAAGTTTGTTAGTATGATGCATTTTCATGGAAATAGATTCATTCACATGTAGGAGTCATTTGCATCATCAATTTCATCTACATGTGTGATTTCATCTTTTTTTTTTACTTTAATTCTTAAAATCCAATTTCATCCATTTCATCAAACTTCATTCATGTAATTTATTACATGAATATTTTTACAACTCATTTTGGAAAATGAAGGCATGTTTGAAAACAATATATGTTCCATACTCATTGGAAAGATCTCAGACAATGCTATTAAATTGAAGTTATATTTTAATTAAATGAGGATGTGTTTTTTTTGGTAGTGGTGTTCCTTTCAAGTATTGCAAAACAAATGAAAATTGTATGAACATATTATTTAGAAAAATGAATGTGTAATTGAAAGAGCATACAAGATGGTTAGACTCAACATGAAAGATGGGCATTGAACAATGTGAGTCGAGATATCCCAATATGAGAGTTGCAAGACCAAGGTGTTTTTTTTTAAGTCTTTTATATGGATAGAGAGTATCAAAAGCACTTCAATATGTATATTACAAAAGGCTCCAAGTTATGTTTACAAGCTATGGGTTTTTATCCATTCTTGCCAATTATTTCATAAAAAACCACCAATTTTTCAAAGGTGTTTGAATGAACCAAAATTGGAGGTTCTTTCATTTACAACTTTTGAAAATCAAATGAAAATAATCATTATTTTGATTTCTATTTTTTGAAATAATTAGAATGGATTTTATTTTTATTTTTTAAAAGACCAACATTGTTGTAAATATAAACATAGCTTTGTATGTAGCTTTTGAACACCTTCAATGTGGTCAACATTCTCCCCCCTCTCCCCGTCCCCCCCCCTTCTCTCATTCAACACCCACAAGCACACCAATGGAAGATGGATGATGCATGGATAGAAAACATTTCTTTCATTGCTTTCTTTTCTTATAATCACACTCATTAACATTATGTATCAACCATCCATTGTATCTAGTATCTACCTAATTAATAGCCATCTAGTGCCTTACCTACCAAAATAGTAACTACTTACTAACCTATTGTGGTACCTAACCCAATTAAAAAGGTGGTTAACTAGGTAGTGTGTGGTGGAAGATGGAAGGCTTATCAAATAGGTTGACAAAACCCAATGTTAATATCCACAATTGAGTCATTATGTGTAAGGTAAAAACCTTAAATAGGGTTGTGAGGTTATGACTTTGATGCCATTGTTTATTGTTTTGTTTTTAATCGTGCTTGTGATGAAAATGGTGATGGGAACATAAAAATTGATGTTTGTGTGCTATTGAAGTTTTGTCCTCAAATGTTGTTGTGTAGTGATTTGGGTTTTGATGCTTGAGATCTCTAGAGACTGATTTTTCGTTACTTTGAGGAAAGATATTTTTTTATTGTAAGATATTTGGATGGAGATGTAAACGAATTTTGAAATTATTATCATATAAACTTCTTGGGTCATGATTTGATAATAAGTTCATAAAATTCTAAACATGAATATTACGTGTTTAAAATAAGTATGAAACATGTGTAGTAGGATATAAAATTTTATATTCGTCTTATTAGATATGTTTCATTACTGTTTTAAACACATGACATCCATCTTTAGACTATACAAACCTATGAAAATAAATTTAAAAATTACCCAAATACTATTAACAAATCATGCTTCAAGAAGTTTACGATAATATCTTTGCTTGTTAATTTATACATTATGACTTTTTTTTGGGAGGATCTATGTGTAAGGTGTGCAAGCATGAGGGATAATATACGTGCTATCAATGCCAGAGATGGAGGGATCTTTTTTAAGAATTGCTGAAAAACAAGTGTCCCAAGGAATTCTACAAGGTTTTTCGTTGGTCCAATAGTTTTTCAATGTGTTCTTTTCGATTACTTTGTTTTGGTGGATGTTTTCTTTTCCTTGCTCAAGGATACGCTACCATATTGCAATAAGCAAGTAGTTAGATAAATTGTAGTGCTCCTTAATAAGAGAATGAATAAAAGGATGTGATGACAATTTCTTGGTTCTAAGAGGTATCCAAGTCTTGTTCTTGCTAGATATCTTTAAAAAGAATGTATGTGACTGAATGTGCAGGTGTGAAGAGTTTTATAGAGAAAAAGGAAAGCAAAATTGCAGAGTTAATAAAAACTGTAAGTTGAGTGGCAATATGAGAATAAGACATGTTTAGTGGTAGAAGATTAAAAATTTAGAGAGAGATAAAAGAGAGTTAAGTTCTTCCACCGCATAAGAAGATGCCCAATTAACATTTTGCTGCTTAACAAGGGACCTCCAGATACAAAGGAAAAAATTGCCCATTCTTTGGGTACTTAGAATATTGCTCTAGACTAGACACAGTACGTTATGAGATTTCATGTACGTACAGATTGATGCATATCAACTAGATCTTGCAGTGAAGACAGATCATTGTATATGTGCAGGGGATGCACACAATATATGCATATTCTGTAACTGTGTTTTGTGATCATCTGGAAGACCCCATTTTTGGTGACAGAAGCTTTGGTGTGAAGCTCTGTCCTATGTTGAGGCAAAAGTTTTACTCAAGGTATGGTAACCTCCACATACACTAGAAAACTTCTACCAGTTCTTTATGGGTTTATGCTGTGTGGCACATTGGGCTGGCACTCAACAAGAGCAATGAATGAAATGCAGCTGAGTCTCTGATGCAAGGATACACACGCCTACCAATGATAGCGCACTGGTGGGTTCTGGGTTCAAAAGTCCATCTCTCTCTTGGCAGATTAACTAGTCCAAATTCCATGTTTACACAATGGTGACATCCGTGATGTGCAACAATTAGCCTGTATTGGAGCAGAAGTCAAATTTCAAGCAATCTTTTAATATGCTTTTTCTGTTCTCCTGCAACTAAAAGCTTAGCTCGCTGGACTCCCTTATCAGATCAGAGCTTCCCTCTATGCAAACCTACTACACAAGTTTTTTTCTCTTGTGCATCTGCTTTCATAAGACTACTGTACAGCAAAAAAAGACCATCCCCCAAGGTGCTACTACTCAAAAACCACTACTCAAAAATGCTCATCTCATTGCGGAGCCTACAAAGATGGTCTGGAGTGTGTGATAGAAACTATTAGAGCCTGGAAACAGAGAAGTAGCAACATCAGCGGCCATCATTGGAAGTGAAAGAATCGGCAAAGCCAGCAGGCCGAGTAGGAAGACTTACTTTGGTGTCATCAAGGTCCCCATGATCCATGGAATTACCATCAAAGGCTTGCCATTGCTTCAAGACTTGTGGGAGAGTCAGATCCAAATCAATGCCTGCGCTGCATTCTCTGTCAAAATCCATGGGTTTCCATTTCTCAACGAGAGGTGCAAGCACATTGACTGCATGACCCATATCTGGTCGCTGGAAAGGTTCCCGTGCAGTGCAATGAACAGCCAGCTCTGAAACCATACAGATGGTCTTGTATGTTTCATCATCAACTTCAATAATTGGATCAATTGCTGCAAGGAAGCTCTCCTTGTCACCATTTATGCGCATGAACCATGTAACAAGGTGCATGTTCTCTTCTGCTTGTGTCTCATCCAATGCCCGTCGCCCTGTCATGAGCTCCATCAACACAACACCAAAGCTGAACACATCCACCTTGGTTGTCACACGTCCAGTGACTGCATACTCTGGAGCCAGATACCCAAAGGTTCCAGCCAGCCTTGTCTCAACCGAGAACTTGCCCTCTGGTGCCAGTTTCACCAATCCAAAGTCTGAGACTTTTGCTCGGAAGTCATCTGTCAACAAGATGTTTGAAGGCTTCAAATCCCGATGAATGAAACTCTTGTGTGCCAAACCATGGAGATACTCCAAACCCCGTGCAACATCAAGAGCAATGGATAGCCTCATCAACCACCTGAGAGGTTTCTGATTGAAATATTTCCAATCAAACAAGTGTTGGCTCAGGGGTCCATTGGGAAGATACTCATACACCAAGAGACGCTCTGCTCCATGGGTGCAGTAGCCCAAGAGACCCACCAAGTGCCTGTGCTTCACCTTGGTCAGGACCTCAATCTCTGCTTGAAACTCATTCAAGCCATTGCTGCTCACAATCGCAGCTTCCATTCGCTTGACAGCTATCTTTGTCCCATCTTCCAGCGCTCCTTTGTACACCACTCCGAAACCTCCCCTGCCCACCACATTCTCCTCTGCAAAATTGTTGGTGACAGCTCGAAGGACTTGTATTGAAATTCGCATGTTGCTGCCAGTCTCCATTGCTTGGATTTCGCCCGAAATGCTGCTTGCATGATGTGTTGCACAACTGTCATCACCCAAAATTGTCGTGGTGATGACAGTGCTTCCAGTCTGGTTCACAACAACCTTCAACAAATCGGGATCTGAGTTTGAGTCCCGAGGATGCACCATGACAGTTTTCAAGTTCTGAATCCACAAGAAACCAGGAAGCTTCTTCTTGCGAATACAGAAGACAGCAATTGCAGCCAGAAGGAAGAACGAGAATGCTCCAGCAACTCCCCCTGCAATTGCCACCCCAGGAGAATGGGATGTAGGGGAGGTCCCTGCATTCTGACCTCCTGCAATGGGTGCATTTGCAGTTTTTGGAGCTCCAGATCTGCTAGGGTTTCCAGGGGCAGAAGAATCCCCAGAGCTCAAAGATGGTGTGATTGGAGGAGAAGATGGTGATGATGACGAAGGGGAAGTTTCTGAACCTGCTGAGCTTGAAACAGGCTGAGTTGGAGAAGATGCAGAAAGGGGAGAATGGGTGGGACCCAAAACTATTGCCTGGGTTGGAGAAGATGAAGAAAGGAGAGGAGAAGGACCTGACATTGTGGGAGAAGAACCTGTTGTGGGTGCAGCAGCAGGAGCTCTTGCAGGAGCTCGAGCTGAAGAAGAAGGTCCTCCAGTGAGGAGAAGTGCATTGCCGGAGTACGTAAACGTTACTGTAGCAGGGAAGCTCGGCAGAGGACCTGTGATGTTGTTGTCGCTCACGTCCAGCGCCTTGAGCGACTGCAAGCCCACCAAAGCGTCTGGCACAGGTCCCGTGAGGTTGTTCCCCTTCAAGATGATGGTGGCAAGCGAGGTCACATTCGCCAGCGCTGGAGAGATGGTACCCAGCAAGCCATTGTTGGAGAGAATGAGCGACACAACATCTCCATTGCCATTGCACGCAACTCCGGTCCATGCAGGAGAAGAAACTCCTCCGCAAGGATTTCCGCCTACCCAGGTGGACGCCACGGATTGCGGGTACCCGGCCGCAGACAGAAATTCCAACAAAGAAGCAACAGCAACGGAGCACGCGACTCCAGGACCCCCACAGAAAGTTCCGTTGTCGTAGAGGACTGTACCACCTGCAGGAAACCCCGGAAGCTCCCCGCCCAAGTGGTTCCCGTTGAGGACTACGTCCGAGAGTGGCAAGCTCGCGAGAGCCAGTGGCAACTGACCCACCAGCTGATTGTTGTTCAGGCGCAAGTTCGTGAGTCCCGCGGCTTTTGTCAATCCCTCAGGCACACTACCCGTGAACTCATTCACCTGCAGCCACAAGCTCTTGAGCGACAACATTCCTCCCACCGCAGCGATGCTCCCACTCATCGCCATGTTGTTGAGCTCGAGTACCTGCAGATTGGAGCTCGCAAACGAGCTCGGAATCCCTCCGAGAATTCTATTGTACGCCAATGCAAGCACTTGCAACGACGGCATTTGTCCCAAAAACTCAGGCAAAGCTCCGTTGACCCCCGCGGCATTCATGGACAGATTTGTCATCGCCTTGCAAGCTGCGACATCGGCAGGTATGCTCCACCCGCCGCTTCCGGAGCTGAGGTTGAGATTGGGATTGTTGTCGAGGTACAAAGCTTGCAAGCTGGTGAGACCCGAGAAGAAATCTCCCGGGATACTGTTGAAATCGTTGTCGTCCAAGTACGCGAACTGCAGATTGGAGAGTCCGGCAAGAGACGGCATCGCCCCCGTGAAGTTATTGAAATTGAGCTCCAGAAACTGCAACTGCGAGAGCTGTTTGAGGTCCGGGGTGACGGTTC
Source organism: Sphagnum contortum (assembly GCA_963920785.1). Taxonomy (NCBI): domain Eukaryota; kingdom Viridiplantae; phylum Streptophyta; class Sphagnopsida; order Sphagnales; family Sphagnaceae; genus Sphagnum; species Sphagnum contortum. Next base: position 893,521 of record OY987288.1, read on the forward strand.
CTATCAATCCGAATGCGCGCACTCTCAGCCATAGCACATTGCCGGAAGCATCGCACCTCACTCCCGTCCAGTTGCATGGGTCGCGATCCGTCCAGCCTCGGCTGTTGATGATCCCCTGTTTTAGGTTCTGCAAGACGACCATATCGGAAGCAGGATCTGCTATTACCGCTCCCACCAACAGCAGCAACATAGCCACGCATTGCAGCAGCATCGATTGTCCCAGACTCGTCATTCTACAAAGACCTCCTGAGCATCCTCTTGCGTGCGTCTTTTCTTCCTACTCTATTGCGAAGACAATCTCAACCTACTGGGCGGCAGCAGCAGCAGAAGAAGAAGAAGAAGAAGGAAATCGCCTCATGCAACGACGATCACTGCGTCACGACAAAGATACCGACAGACAAGGAATTCGCGGGAAATCAGCACGAAACAGAATCAGCCGTGGTCATTACGACAGTCGCTTCTTCTGTAATTTCGTAAAGCGTAGAATCCAAAGTCACAGACAAAATGGGACAAAAAAACGTCCGGACGAAAGAAGAAAGAGGAAGGAAGGAATGGGAATGAGAGAGTTCATGACACACTTGTTCATTCAAGAACTCTGTGCTATTGCAGTGATGGATGGACGCGCGCATGAAGACTCGGACACTGCTGCTGCTGTGGCGCGCGCGAGAACACACATGGCATCTGCAATTGTGTACACTGGACTCTGTTACAGCAGCTCGCAGTTCCGTGCATGGCCACCAACTCGCTCCGTCCTTTGCCACTTCTACTCTGTCGCCGAGAAGCTCGTCCACCTACTTTTCTTTTCTTTTTTCTTTCATGACTGCCTTGTATCTGCCTTCGATTCGCTCTTCAGTACTGCGACAGGTCCGGTTCCTGAGGATTCCCGACGAGGACGAGACGAAGAGGACGAGTCAGTCAGTCCCCGAGTCTTCTTTTTTTGGGGGGGGGGGGGCGGGGGGGGCTTGCCTACCAAGGCAAGGATATTGTGTTTAGATTCAATATATAGTCACATAGTTGCTTAAGGGATTCTGGGCCTTAGGCTTATTTTTATATGAGGATTTTTTGGAAAGATGATATTTTGGCTTGTGTTGAAACTTGAGATTCAAGTTCTAGAGTTACAATATCTTGAAGGATTTTGGTTTCTTTTAGAGGATTTTTTTAATGAAAATTTATGTATATTTTTGCATGGTGAAATATTTGAGTTTCATGGTGAAATTCGTCTTTTGCCTTAAGATGCTTTTAAAATGTAAATGGCAAGGCCACAGTGTGTGACACACCCCTTGTTTCATATTCGATGGTGTCGCTCCTCAACTGGCAATTTGTCCATCACGTAGTTTAGCCAAATTTGGGAATAATTATGATATGAAGGTAAATAAATTTAACGTTCCTTCACATCTTTTGGGTTCATCTATAAAGAAATCTGATGTCAGTAAAAAAAAGAAAAAGTTTAAACTGCAGAATTTTGGTGACTAGAAATCCAGAAAATCACTTATTTTTAGCCACTTTGAAATTTCTTTTAGCCAAATCACTTAATTTAGCTTCTTTTTCTTTTTTTAAAGAATGGGAATCCAACTCCTTGGTATTTTATTTTTTCATCTTTGTGATGTAGCTGAACTGGCAGTTAGTCCATAGTATAGTTTAGCCAAATTTGGCTATAAACCGGATATGAAAGGAAACAAGTTTGAGATTCCTTCACATTTTTTGGCTTCATGCTAGAACCCTTGTAGAGAAATTTGATGATTTTTCAAAAAAACAAAAAAGTGAAATTTGGAGACTACAAATTTTTTAAATCACTTTTTTTAAAATCCATTTTGAAATTTATTTTAGCCAAATCGCTAACTTTAGTTAGAAAAAATAAGGATGGTCCAACTCTGACCTCCCTGGGGTTTTTTTTTTTTCCATATTTGTGATGTACCTGAACCTTGATATGGTTTAGCCAAATTTGGCTATTAACAGAATATAAAAATAAAAAAGATCAAGAATTACTTCACACTTTTGGGTACATGCTAGAATCCAATAGAGAAATATGGCGAAATTTTTTTAAATCATAAAAATTTTGGCGACTAGAAAACCAGAAAACCCACATAATTTTAGCCATTTTGAAAAACAATTTCACGGAACCCAATTCCCCGCCGAATTCCGCACGCACTTGACAGACTTTTTTTTTTTGTTTTCTTTTGTTTTTCTTTCGTCTTCGTCCTCTGCCCTTTTGACTCCTCCCTCACCCTGCAACGCATCTGCGCGGCTTCCAAGAAAATATTTCCTTCAGGGATTCGCAAAATCTCCGGGAACAAAAACCCAGAAAAGCATAATTGCCTAAATGTTTTTGAAGCTTTTCCTCTCTCTCTCTCTCATGCACAATACGTGAACTGCTGAGTTGTTTTCTGTTTATTGCGATCTCCGATGTGCGTGCGGCATGGAATGGAGATGGTCTTAGAGAGAGACGGAGAACAAATTGGTGGGTGCGCAATCTTCAATCCTATAAGCCGCAATTGCATCAGCGAAAGCTTTCCTTCCTCGCAAGCTTGTATAAACTTCCCTTTCTCTACAACCCTGCTGTAACCCTAATTTCTGCTCTGATGTTTTCTGCACAACTTGCTTCACACTTTTACTTCAAAGCTGGTGCAGGCTTTGTGTGCCCATCAGTGCACCATCAAGCTTTGTGGTGAAGGTGGGTTTAAGTGATTGCTGCAATGTCTGAAAGAAGAAATCCAGAGCTGAGTCTGTAAGCTCGTGCAGCGGTGAGCATGACAGATAATGAAAGCGGGTTTTCAATTCGAAATTGTCAAAGCTTTTGTTCTTTATGTTTCTAAGTTACCCAGAAAGATCGAGTGTCACACTGGAACGACTTCACCCATCTTCTGTTTAAAACTGTTTTACATGGTGATTCTCACATGTGAGCTCGGCCGCAACATAAAAGAAAGGCATGCCTGAAATCTGCAGATCATCGGACTTTCTCATAAATTCTCCTGAGTGGGTGTGGATAACGATTCGAGGGACTTGCAGTTAGTTGAATTGCTTCTAGAGATCAGTAACTGACTTTGTTCAGAGATGTTTGCCTCTTGTATTTCAGGGAAGGAGAAGATGGGTAGTGATGTAACAAAATGCAGGAGGAACAATTTTGAGAACTGTGGTTATATATCAGAAGGAGTTCTTGGATTTGGTTCTACTTCAGAACTTATTCTTTGATTTTTTGAGAATTGTGATTATATATCCTAAGCAACCACCCTAAGAACTGTCAGTTATTAGGTGCCATTTTTACTAACCCTCCAGCGCTGGTAAGACTACCAAGATTGACATAGAGCTCGAGGAGCCTTGTTATCCTATGACCCAATATAGAGCTTTAGATTATCTATCTATGAAGGAAGTTAGTTTGTTTTGTTTTGTGGTTATGAGATCCACCGAACTGGGATGCTTCAGATTGTGTTTCTTGGTGTCTTTGGAAAGCTCTCAACGAGGAGGGGTGGATGGGCTTGGTTCCATGACGTTTGGACTTGTGGTGCAAAAGTTCTTGAATATTGAGAATGTGGTAACACTTGAGGGCTTACCATTCAATTCAAGCATGATTTCCTTTCATATTTGGCTGTTCAAAAAATCAATACATACATTGCAAAACAATGTATTTTTGCACCCTAGTAGGAGGGTGATTTTCTTTTGTAGAAACATTTTTAAAAATTGCACACAAACTGATCTGTGAACTGTTTTCTGGTCTATAAAACCTTCAGTTCTTGAAACTTTTCAAAAACTCAATTCTGTCTAAAACTAGGTTTGGTTCCATCTACCTTGCACCCAATTAAAGTGAAAATTATTTGTACTAGTATTAGTTTTGTTCAATTAATGCTTAACATTTAAAACAAACGATTATGTACTAATGGCTGTATATAATCAATTAAAGTTAATAACTTGTCTAAAAACAAAGGTTAATACTTGTATAACTGGAGAACCTGGACCTACTTTAGAAGGATAACAACTTGGCTTAGGTTTGAGTTTCATTTTCTGCAAGAGACTAGTTGCATGGTTCAAATCCAACTCAAATTCTAAATTTTTTTTGAACCTCTAGTGCAAATATCTCAGAGTTTGATTGAGAATTGGTCAGAGAACTAACCTAATACCCTGAACTGGGCCACTGACCAGAGAACTACATAATACCCTGTGGAGAAGAGAACCAGCCTGATACCTTCAGTTCACTATCACATGTCTTTTCTAGATTCTGTAGATTCAGTACATTAACCTAAACCCTATGAACTCAAGGGTGACTCCAGGGTCATGCCAGGAAATTAAGCTTCACACCCCTCTTTGGACTTCCTCATCTAGCTTCATTAACCTAAACCCTATGAAGTAGAGGGTGACTCCAGGGTCATGCCAGGAAATTAAGTTTCACACCCCTCTTTGGACTTCCTCATTTAGCTTCTTCATCATCTAGTTGATCAAGGATCCAAAGCTCGGCATGACTCTCAGAGTCACCCTTTGGATCATAAAAGCTGGCTCAAGGATTCATAGGTAATGTGATACCCCACAGAAGTTCCTCTTCCTACCTCAGATTCTTCTCTTCTCCTTTGTACTTTATCTCTACCTTGACTCCCTTTCACAGCTATCATGAACATGATATTTTATAAGATGACTGAAAAAGTCCGTAGCATGGTTTTGCCTGTAGCTCAGAGTGAAGGCTGATGCTCGTCCAGATTTTAAATCTTAGTATGCAAATTTAATGCTAGTGGAAGAAGCTTCTTACTACAAGATACTTCGGGAAACTTTTATTTCTGCTCACTTTAAAGCATGTACGTAGTATTATAATATAATGACCACAATGATTGGGTACTTCAGACATGGAAATTGAACCCAGCCTTATGCTAGATTATATGTAAGCAATATAAGGGATTCAATAAGGGAGATATCATACCCGTCACTGGAAACACTCTCTTTGAGCTTTGAATTATGAGGGATGACAATAATATGCATTGTGGAATTTCCTGTTCCACCAAGGAACAAGCCTGATAGGGTGAGAAGCTGTTTTGTCAAGTGGTCATGGGTTCTTCAGAGGTCTGTTCCAGAGAGCAAGTGTACGCAATTCCCAAAAGGCCAAGTGTATTAGCCTTCAAGGGGGGATCAAACTCAAAAATGCACCACTTTTTGTGCCAACCTGAGTTTCATCCGGTTTTGACCTGTCTTTCCTTTTTTCCTGAGCGCCTCCACTGCTTACTACATATATTTTCACTGCTGCTACATGTACAACTACTATAATTACCTCGAACCTTGTGCATTGAATGCTGAGTTTCACCATTTCATACCCAGATTTAGTAAAACTTCCTTACTTTGCAGACCTCACTCAAAGAGGGGATAGGGGGTGAAAGGAGGCCCAAAGAGAGGGTGAAGACAGGATTACTTTAAGGAAAACTCTAATATGTCAAAGATTTTATGATGGATGAAATTGGATCACATTAACACCATTGGCTAAATGGGTGAAATGAATTACATGGATGAACTTTGAAATGGATGAAAATTGGACCACATTAATACAATTCGTCAAATGGGGTGAAATGGAGTACATGGGATGAACTTTGAGAATGGATGAAAATTGACCACATTAATACAATTGGCCAAATGGGTGAAATGAATTACATGGATGAACTTTGAGAATGAATGAAAGAGAACCTCCAAAATGAAATCCACCACATTAGGGTTTAGGGTTTAAGCACATATGGATGAAATGATCCTGCAATTGTTTTTTGATCACACCCAATTGTTTTGCAGTTGCAGAGCTTTCAGGAAAAAAAAGACTTCCACACTCTTCTTTTTCTGCAAGATCTTCTTCCTCAATCTTCCCCCTCCTCCTCCTCCTCCTCCTATTCCAAAAACAAAAAAAGCCTTGCATCTTTTCACTTACACTTTGAAGTCTGAAAACATTATTGTGAGCATAGCATGCTAAGAGTCAAGTGAGCATTTGACTAGGGAGAGAAAACAAAAGTTCACCCATTGGAGCTCCAAATCACATTTGTTCTCGTGGTTTGGAGTTCGGGACCATGTTTGATACATTGGGCATGTCCGACAATGGGCCCTAGGCCATCATCTCCAAGCCATCAAGTAGTCAAGGGTCATTTGGTCTGAGCCCCGTGCCACCCATGGCCATAATGTCCTAGCCCTCGAGGTATCACATCCCAACCCTTGACAACCTAGGATCATTCTATCCTAGGCCCCATGTTGTCGTGTCCTAAACCATGGGCCACCTTCTCCTGCCCCTTAAGTAACTTAGGGTCCATTCCATTTTGTCATGGGCTCATGTTGTGCAGTGTCCTAGAACCCAAATCACCTTGTCCTAGCTGTTAAAAGGTCCTAAATCATTTTTCATAGGTAGTAAGCCGCTTGTCTTAGGCCCCAAGCAAGTTAAAGAAGGCCTCAAGACACACATTCTTGGGCCCATACAACCAAGGGTCTATTTTTGTCATGGCCCCAGGTTACATTGTCTTGGCCCCGAAGCCACTTGTCAATGGTGTGGAAGTTATACTATGATGGAATGCACTTGGGAGGGCCCATTCCACCCAGAACAACAATGGGTCTACAACTATGATTTTGCCATTATAACAACAGAGCATGGATGTGGGTTCCAAGAGTTTTCAAGAGTAGTAGATGAGGTTTGTCCAAATCATATATTGGAATGAATGAAAGCAAAATGTCAATACAAAATCACATTAATTAATCAACATAATTTATACACTCATCATACACCACGTAGATTTGCTTATTCTTCCCCAAAATAATAAATTTTCTAAATATACCTCCCATGGTTTTTTTTTTCAAGTATGTAAATTCTAATAATCACCCACAAGAGAAACAAGCCAAATTGGGCTAGAGGTCAGCAAGCAAAATAAAAAATAATTATTATCCCACCTTCAAATAGCACAAGGACCAAGACAAGTGGCTTAAGGGCCAAAGATAAGATGCCCAAGGACCATTACAAAAATAGACCTTGGTTGCCTGGGCCCAAGAACGGATGCCTTGAGACCCCTTTAGCTTGCTTGGGGCCAAGAACAAGCGGCCTACCACCTACGAAAGATGATTTTAGATCTTTTAATGCCTAGGGACAAGGTGGTTTGGCCTCGAGGATACTGTACAACATGGGCCCATAACAAAATGGAATGGACCCTAGATTACTTAAGGGCTAGGAGAAGGTGGCTCGGGGTTTAGGACATGACAACATGGGGCCTAGGATATAATGATCCTAGGTTGCCAAGGGTTGGGATGTGATACCTCGAGGTCTAGGACATTATGGCCATGGGTGGCATGGGGCTCAAACCAAATGACCCTTGACTACTTGGGGCCTTGGACATCATGGCCTACGGCCCATCATAGGACATGCCCAATGTATGAAACATGTCCCCGAACTCCAAATCATGAGAATAATTCGACAGCCTACCCCAAGGTATCGCCATGGATTGCAAAATTTTCTCCCCAGCTCCATTATTTGCAACAACATTCCATGCTTGAAATTTAACATTCATTTCTTTTATTGATGTTATTAGTTTTGTGATGTAACATCTTTTATGTCATTCATTGTTGTGGATCATGTTTCTACAACTGATTATCGAGAAGAATAAATGAAAAAACTTTGTCCCAAAACAAGAACAATGAATTTTTCACTTATTCTTTCACCCCTCCATCAAAACAACATTGATTTGACAAATGGATAGGATATAGAATGTTTTGAAAGATGTTAAGATCAATTTGAGGCAATAAAAAAATGTGATAGTGTAATGGGAATCTTGGACAAGGTAAATTTTTATTGAAATATGAAATCATTGTCTCTTTTCAAAGTTCATGGATGATGATCAATGAAATTATTTCATGTAGGTCGAAATAAATATATATATTCTTTATTTTCCCAAATGCCATTTCTATATTCATCAAAAGAGAGCACTTAGCTTATGTGGATGTTGGTGACATTAAAACATGGCTCCAAACTTTCTTTCTTTTCATCCTCTACTAGGTATCCTAATATGCAAGATTTCATGCATGATGAGTCTATTCAAAATTATGCTTTAATCCCATTGTGGAAAAAGGTTTTGAATAATTAAAATCGATTTTGCAAGACTTTAAAACTTCATTCAACATCCTTTCACATTGTTTCATGCCGATATACATAATTTGCAATTTTTCCTTTGTGGTTCATGAATAGTTTATTGCCATATCAATTGGTGAAAATAAATAGCATCCACCAACAAATAGTACCTAAAGTGTTGACTCCCATTTACTTGAAACCTAAGATCATTTGCTTACACCACTTAGCAAGGCAACAACCAAAAGAAATTAATCCAACACATTCACATTGTTGTTTCCACCTAATAATCCAAAATGAGCATACTCAAACCAAAGAGACAAAGCTTTGTCTCTTATCTACGATGGTTTCTATGATGATAATACAATTTTTATCTTTGTTAGAAAATTGAAAAGATCACAATATTGGGCAATTTTTTCACCTATATTGCATATAATTTAAAGACACAAACATCCTTGAAAACCCATGTTCAAAAATAATTACAAGCTATTTTTCAAAATCTCTCCTAATTGATTGTCGAAAGTACATATGTTTGAAAACTTTCATGACTACTTGACAAAAATGTTTCAAGCTTTTCAAAACCATGTTATCCTATGTAAACATATTCATCCCTTGCATTAGCTACCTTGCCATAGGCTAGGATTCTAATTATTACAATACATTTTTAGATCTTAGATAAACCCATGGTGTTGTCAGCACCTCACCCCTGAACAAAATATGCATAGTGCATATTGACTATTGTAACAACATGAAGAAAAAAGTTTCATTCAAAATCAACTTTTTAAATGATGCTCATCATACATGAAATTCGGTAAAAAATAATGTTACATTATTCACTCATGTGTTATACCATTATTTGTGAAGTTCTTTCTACAATTGCACATACATGTTTCTAGTTCTTTTACTTAAGTCCAAATGAGGCAAAATGTTGAGTTTCAATGAACAAAAGGGTAACCAACTAATTTTTTTATGAAAGTTGTTTTCTTGATGTCTTCAGCAACTTTCATAATGCACACTATGGTAACCAATTCTCCATCAAGGAGGAATTCCATTGCTTTTTACGAACACATCATTCAACCACTCTTGGATCCCAACCTCAACTAGAGGATCTTTTCAAGTATGCTGATTTTTATTTGAATATTTGCAAAGGAGTCTCAAGAACACCAAATGCAATAATGTCCAAAAACTAAGTTTCCCCTTGGTCCCAATTTGACAATAGAACTTTGTGTCAAGTGAATGCAAGTTATAATGACTCATTTAAAGCAAATGCAAGACTCCCAATAGTCTCTAACATGTTTTTAGAAATTATCCATATGAATATGGTTTTAAATTCTAAATTTTCATTAGTGTAATCTTTGATTATTACAATTTCACTCACTTATGAAACTTTTTAAAATAAGGTGAAAACTCATATTGAAATTTTTTATTGAAAAATGGTATGGTGAAATCACTTTGGAAATCCTTAAAAAAAAGCCCATAAAGCCCATAAAAATAATGGGTGAAAACATGATCAATTAAACACTCCATGATCCTTGTCTACATAAATGGAAAGTAGCCATAAAATACACCTTCATATAGTAAATTTTAAAACATTATTTATTCCAATGATCAATATGGGCATGTTCTTTGATTTTATACCAATGATATAATAAAAATGCATGTTTAAATAGATTTTTCAAAATTGCAAGCATGTTTTTTTAATTTTTGAACATTTATTTCATAGGAAATAGGCTTAAACTAAGAAAAATATTGGTTTTTTCTACTTTTTAGATACTGTTGGACTAAAATGTATTTATGTGCTTTCAATTTTTATTTTAAATGTAATAATATATCAAGTTTTCTAATGTAATAATATTTTTGAACACATTTTGGCCAATATGTTTCAAAAAGATTTTTCACCTACTGTTATTATACAAAAGTTTTTCAAACTTTGTATATAAAAAATTATAAACCCACTATTGAACAACATTATGGTTTGATAATGATTGAAAACATTTTGATTCAACTTTCTTGCATTTATGTGCAAAAATATGATTACATGAATGTATATCTACTTTTTGTGTTTAATTGAGCATGCTTTCACTCTAAATCCCCACTTAGATTTCTCAATTATGTACCCGTTGCACATTGAAATTTTGACAAACCTAAAAACAAATCATTTCAAAAGGATTTTAAAAAATAAAATCCAATTCTAACCTTTCAAAAATTTATAACTATCATTTGGTTAAGGTTTTTCAAAACATGATTTAATTGTATCATTTCATTCTTCAACCCATTTTTAATCCCTATAAACAATTTGGAATGAAATTCAATATGAAAATTTTGATTTTTTAACAATCCAGCCAGTTGACCGATCCATGTTTTTTCCTTCAAAAGTCCACTATTGATAATGAATGCTTTATTTTCAAAAAGTAACTATGCAAATGTTTTCATAATCAAGTTGTTAAAATTTGAAATGAGTCATCATTTATATATTGAAGGTTAAATTATTCACCACAAACATTTGAACATAAAACAACATATAAAAATTGTTTTTGTGATACCAAAAGTGAACCACCATAGCTTGCATTCATCCTACCATCAAAATTACGGTGAAACTAATTTGGTAGAATTGGTAATTGTTAGCCAATGTTACATCCTTACTTTGATCAATTTCAAGAAGTGAATGATATAGAATGGTAGTTAAATAAAAATGTCCTGTAATTCGAGGTGTGGTTGTTGGTGGGTTGTAGAAGATAATGGAAAAGGTGCATCCAAAGGTTGTTTTTGTGATTTTTTTCCCCATTTTACTTTTCAACTATTTAAAAACCTTGCATTATTAATCTTTTTTTTTTCTTCTATGTTTATTCTAACTATTACATGGTTAATGGGGAAGATGGTTGGCTACAAGAAATAGCTTTTCGATCATTTGGATGAAAAGGTGAAATCTATATTGGAGGTGGGGTTGGGTAAAAATTATGACTTAATTAGTTAGAAAAAGATACATTTTATTTACATAATTAATTCAATTATAATATAGGGTATGTAATAATATGAAATAATGAATTACAATTAATATAAGGTGATTTTAATATGTATATATAAGAAAATTAGATAATAAAAAGGTGATTAAAAATAGATTAAACAATTACTTAATACCCCTTTAAAATGGTCGTTTGACATACATAGATCCCAAGCTTTACATTAAATGTCCCTTTGAAGAACCCATATATTTACTTCTAAACCATATATATATATATAACAAGGATGGAAATCCATCCACAAAAAATACAAGGCATGTTGAAGCAAATGTAAACACACGAAAGAAATACCAAAAGAATCAAAATAATAGTAATGAAGTAGAAGACCCAATGCTAAAAAGGCATCCTTTGCCACAAATTAGTTAGTGATGAAAATGCATTAGTTGCTATGTGTCGAAAAGATGAAGAACTGTGACTAAGTGTGGCAACCTGTTGAAAAGTCGCAATGGCTTACACACTAGAAGGCTATTGACAATCATTGCCTATAATACGATATACTCGTTTGAGGCACCAAAAAAAACCTTGTATATGTATATAAATTCATCCACAAAAAGTACAAGGCATGTCAAAGCAAATGTAAACACATGAAAGGGAAACCAAAATCATCAAATTAATAGTAATGAAGTGGAAAACATAATGCTAAAAGGGCATCCTTTGCCACAAATTAGTTAGTGATGGAAGTGCACTAATTGGTATGTGTGGAAAAGATGAATAATTGTGACTAAGCGTGGCGGCCCGTTGAAGAATTGTGATGGCTTGCATATGCTATAGGGCTATTTACATTCATTGTTTATAATGAGATATAACCATCAAAGATACCAAGGAGGTCTATTGATGGCAAATTATACATGCATGTACATAAGAAATAAAAAAAGAAACAAAACGAGGATGAAGACAATCGTAGTTTTTTATGGCAAGGGAAATGAAATCATTTCTTGGTGTTTGTCTTGTGTAGGATTGTGCTTTATCTTGAGCAACAAATGTTGTTGCATGTGTTGTCATCATCAAAACATGTTGCATTAAATCTAGACGAATCAAATTGGTAATGACAACGTTCGCTAGGGTTTAGAATTTTCTTTGGTGATGACAATATCCACTTGTTTTTGTATGTGGCAAGGGAAAAAGGTGAAAAACCTATCTATGTACATGGGCTCCATTTTCCAATGCGATTGTTGCAACAATATTTTGAAGTGTATCATGGGCTGCTTTGCACTCATTCCTGCATGGGCAACATAACAAATGGACACCCAAATCATTGATGGTATGACCACATTGGCATTGTGAAAGATGCGCAATTATAGGATGTGATATACCAAGATGAATACAAGTGTTGTAAAAAAATGGGTGAAGGATAACAAAATGAAGGGGGTGTTAGGATGAGCTAATAATCAAGCCCTTGCTGTTGGACTTACATAGGAGTGAAAACATGCTTGCACAACATCCGAAGGATCATTTGCTAGAAGTGAATCTGTGAGCATGAGAAACCTAACGATCATGTTAAGGTCCTCTTGGAACACTTTTGATATGAAGAATTTCATAAATGGCAAAGAACCCACTGGAACATCTAGAATATGAAGACCGAATTCAAATGTAAGAAAACTTGGAAATAGTAATATACATTGGTCTAACCCCTATGGAGATTAGGCTACACATTTTGTTAATTGCATTGAAGGTTTTAATGTTCCAAATTCTTCATGTAATCACAAAAAAACATGTAACACATCCCAGACAGGACTAGCTATGTGCGTATCATGTGCTAATGAAGGAAAAACACAAGTCTAAGGGTGGGCTGTTGCAATAGGATGCAAAGCGCAAATATTATTAGTTAATGTAAACAACACTCCTCCCAAAGGATCCCCCTATCATGTACGATATTTAGATGAAATGACAATGAGATCTTTGTGCCTAGAAGCCTTCGATAATATAGTGGAAATCAATGGGCGTAAAATCAATGAACAAATGAAAAAAGTTGATCCAAGGTGTTGGTAGAAGACCATAACTTTGGAAAAATGACTATTTGAAATATTGAATTAAACACATTTTAAACATTGATCTGTAATACCATCCATTCCGAATGTAAATCCAACACAACTCTAACCCCATGAACCATTGTTTCACACTTGATGTCACCCCAAATTAGTGTGAATTAAAATGCTTTGCAAATGTATCTTTGAACTAAATAGCTAGTGTGCGAGCGACTAATCAATAAATCACTTTTTTAAGCATGATGGGTCAAATGCCTTTGATTTGTTTTTTCAAAGTCAATAATTGTGATGTAACAAGTAAGCATGATATTGATGAAGGAACATGACCATGAATGATGTGCCCACATATTTCAGAAAAAAAATCAAAGCCATTAATAAAGTTATTAGGAGCAACGCAATCCCACAAAAGCTCGTCACCATATTTGAGAGACCGTCAAATGAAAGACGTGAAAAACGTGTCAAAAAATAAAAATAATTTTTTTTATCCAAAACAAGATTCATCTCTACATAAAAATCATTGACAAAAGCGAAAAATCAATCTTAACTAATGGATGAAAATAGTGAAAGGCCACAATGGTCCAATCTTAACCAATAGACGAAAATGACAAAAGGACACAATGGTCCCAACTAATGGAGCTGCAAGAGTGCTAGGGCCAATGCACACACTGTTTGAGCATACTTCCTTGCATGAGCAAATGCCTATGCACGACCAATCCTGGTGATGGAGGTGAAGTAAGATCTCATACCAAAGAGGTCTGCTGATGGTGAGCTGTACTGCCATATTCACTTCCCAAATAGTTCAGTCAGCAACCTGAGGTAGAAGTTACAGATAGCAGAGGGATTACCGGTGTCTGATTCAAGTATGCATAGCGGCAGTATGCACTTTGGTAATGTTTCTATTAAGGGTTTGTGGGTCGTAGGGTTTTAGGGGGGGTTTTGGGAGTTTTGGTTTCGTGCTTGTTTTGTGTGTTTTGAGATCCAAGGACGATGGAAATGAGTATCTGCGGGCTTGACTTGTTGTTGCTCTTGTAATTCTTTGTTGGGTATGTCTTGACCCCCCATCTCTCTGTGTGTCTCATTGTTCCTTGCAGAAGGTTGCTTGAAATGGGCGTATGGTTTTTAATTGGTTGTTGTACTTGAGAAGGTTTTGTCGGAATTGATTGTTTGGTTTGGTGAGCGAGGGAGGGGGAGAAGAAGAAGAAGAAGAAGAAGAAACGAAGCAGCAGCAGAAGAAGCAGAAGAGGAGTGATGGATTTTGATGCTCGGAAACGATCCGTGATGGAAGGATTAGCGTCGGACGAGAAGGACAAGTCGCGAAAGGGAGGAGTGGATGCACCCATTGCTGCTCTGATCGCGCGTATCAACTCCCACCCTCTATTTTTTACCACGAGTTCGTGCTCAGGCCGAGTTTCTGTCTTCTCTGAAGCTTCGAGCTTGAGGACTGTGGGGTCGACACAGGCACAGGATGATGTCACGGCAACCAACTTGTGCACTCCAGAGACGAATCTCGAAGAAGATGGTAACCAAAAGATGGATACTGACACGAGGAAGAAGAAGAAGAAGAAGAAGAAGAAAGGTGGGGACTGGGTTTATGTCACCCATGACGCAGCTATAGCAGATGAGGTACCACCAGTTCCTTAAGGGTTTAGGGTTAAGATCCCAGCAAACCTGATGGAAAATACCGAGGTTGTCAGGTGTGATTTGTTTTGGTTCAGGGATGGTCAGATCGGCATTCTTCCTCCAGAGCACTTAGAAGTTTTTGCAGATTTGGTCTACATTGTCTGATACCTGGTTGTTTTCTTCAGTTGATCAAGGAGGTGCAAGCTTATTGCAGCAGTCCTCAGGAAGGGCTGCTGGTGTTCAGATTTGAACCTTTCATTCTGGCACTTGAGTGTTGCACTCTGGAGGCAGCTCAGCTACTAGTCTATTGTGCCCTCTCTTCAGGATTCAGAGAGTCAGGTATGTGAAGCCTGGCCCTAAACCCTAGACCCATGGCCGCTCTGGGTGGCCATAAGGATTGGTTCCTGGGTAGGTGTTTTTGAGAAGCCTCTTCATCCAGTTGTGACAAGCTTTCGTTCTTCCAACCACTGATTCTGAGGAGCCTCCTCCAGACTCCTTGATGTTAAGATTGCATGAAGCTCTTGCATCAATGGTGGTGGTTTTGCCTGTGTTCCTGTTGTTGTGGTGATTGATTCTGCTTGCTTGTTTGTTATTTCTGGAGAGAAAGAGATTTGTTGAGGACATCTCATATTTGTTGTGGGTTGAATTGCTTCTTTGCCAATGAAAAATATAATTCTGGTGGATGCTTGTGGCAATCAAACAGGCATCACAAGCATGGGAAGGCGCAACATAGTAGGTGTTCGGTGTTCGATTCGAATGGAAGTGCCAATAGCAGAAGATGGAGAGCTCCTGATTCCAGAAGAGTACTTGAGGTTTCTCACAGCTCTTGCAAATAAGAAAATGGAGGCAAATTTCCAAAGGACACAAAAATTCTTGTCCAATTTCAAGGACCAGGTGTGAGTTTTCAAAGCAGATCTGACCATAATTCCAAGATGATATGCTTTGAGTGACATTTGCAGCACTTTGTGTGGCTTTGTTCTTAGGGTCCTAATAATCCTCATGAATTTCTCTTGTAGGTGGAAGTTTGCAATCCACAAATTGCACCCAAGGTGCAACATGACTGTGGCATTCAAGAGCCTAAATCCCCACTATCACAATCAGACACCTGGCAAGATGAGATTTTTGCAAAGGATGGGTTTATGAAAGCAGCTTCTGCATCTCAACATCACATTCAACAGCCCTGTCACCAGAGGCTAGATATCAAGAAGGATTCAACAGAAGCAAAGGAGAGGAAGAAATTGCTTTCACAGCTCAAGGGCAGGCAGATGCGTCTGTTAGCACGCATCAGTTCACTTGAGACCCAATTGGGCATGATTCAGGAAATTGCTCCAGGTTCTGTGCCATCGACTGTGATCTTCACTGTGGAAGGGACAAAGGGTAATGGTCAAGTTGTGCTCAACAATGGCCTTGTCCATAGGCAAATCAAAGAGGTGGCTTGTTTGGCAAACTGTAGCAGTAGAAAAGGTGATGAACTTCAAATACACAGAAGAGATTCTGTCCAACTTGTGCCCAAATTGTTGCAAGCATCAACAGGTAATGTTTGCCTTCTTACCAATCTGCTCATTTGTCTTTGATTCTTTCTGGATTCAATTGCAATAAGCAGTGTCATGGGTGAACTTACAGGATCGGGAAAATCTGACTGGTGCAGTTCAGTTGCTGCTCCATTAGTGGTCCAGGGCGAGCTGGTTGGTCGGTTGCAACGGTGGAGTCATTCTGCTGTAGTGATGACAAGAAAGAGCGGTGAACCTTCAATCTTGATTTTTGGGGGATTTGGAGCCCAGGGTTGTCACAAACGCCTTGGTGATTTGTTGATGCTGGATCCTTTGACAGGTGTTTTGGAGGTTATTGTTTCTTCTGATGCCCCAAAACCCAGAATGGCACATGTTGCAGTGACAGTAGGCCAAAACATGGTGGTCATTGGTGGAAGGCAAGATCCCAATACTTGCCTTGGAGATGTGTGTGTCTTCAACGTGGAGACTAAAACATGGAGCTTTCCACAAGTTACTGGAGCTCAGTTTCCGCCTAGGTTATTCTGCTGATCCTTCTTGTGTGTTCTTCCTTGGGCTCATGGTCTCAGTGCAACAGATCTCTTTTACATTCTCTGTGCACCCAACTGTCAATGACGGACTTTGATTTGCAGCAGTCCACAGACCAGTGTCAGTACTGATTCTAGACATGCTTTTGGTGTGCCAGACATCGTCATGCAGCGACAGTTGTGGGATCGGATATATATGTATTTGGAGGAATCAATGCAGGGAGTATTTTGGGGGATTTTTATGTGCTAAATACAGATTTTTGGACATGGACAGCCATTGAATGTGAAGGTCACCGACCCTGCTCCCGGCACTCACACTCATTGGCTGCTGTAGCTCAGAAGCTTTATCTCTTTGGGGGTCGTGATGCAAAGACTGTGTATGGAGATCTGAATGTGTATTGTTTGGAGACTCATACATGGGTTGAATTGAGGACTGGGGGGCCCATGTCAACTCCTCGTTTCTCGCACTCAATGACTGCTTTTGGTAAATGGTTGGTTATACTGGGTGGCTGCCCCATTGGAAAGCACAGTAGAGACATTTGCCTCTTTGATGTTACATGTTCAAAGGGGAGATTACTTCCACTTGCATTGCCATCTGGAGACTTTATGATGGTGCGGCATTCAGCCACTCTTGTAGGAACTAGCTTGGTGATCATTGGAGGTGGAGCTGTGTGTTTTGCATTTGGAACCACACTCAATTCCTCATTTTCACTGGACCTAGAGCCTTACATTGCAATTGGGGCATGTGGACAATCAAGGAAAGAGGAGGAGTCGGATGAAGCAATTCTTACTAGAATCAAGGAAACCCAGGGATGCAAGGAACAAGGGACATGGATACTGAAACTAGAAACAAAGAGTGCAAAGACTGGCAAGGATGCACTGAAGCAGATAGGCTGGTTGGATCAAACCCGGAAACCAAGAGTTTTGTGTAAGGGAGCTTATGTAGCATTTCCCATCAGAAAAGAAGCAGCTTTATTTCTAAAGCAGTCCAATCAGAAGAAAGCTTCACATCTACAGGATTCTGAAGTGCCCCAATCCAATTTAGTTACTTCTACCCAATCCAATCGGCTCTTTCTTCAGGATGTTTTAGTCAAACTTTTGGCAACTGGAGGTGAGATTGTTGAGATGGAAATGGCTTTGGACTTGAAACGTCCCATCTCACCTGCGGTAACTCTACAAACAGCTGTCACTAATTTGTTGGAGAAGGCAGGACTGCCAATGTCTCTTGTTGAAGAAATACCAAAGAGGTTTGTTTCTTGTAGCTCAAGCTTGTTATTTCTCTTGTTGTGTAGTTTGTAGCTCTTGGTAGAATCATTCTACTGTTATGAAAGTTCACGCAGGTGGAATCCAAGGCTTGAATGTTCTGATAACTGTGGGTGAAGCTTTTTGTTCAGCTGGGAGCGGCTGGGAGACATGGCAGTGCTGCCTGCAGGCTCTCTCAGCAGCAGTAGGTGGCATACATTGGGTCAGGCATTATGGACAACTACAGCATCTGTGCTAGGTGTAACCTCCATTGCTCAACAGGTGGGCAAGCACCTTGGTTCTGTCTTGATTGTCAATGATGATTCTCTTGGTGATCTCATACTTCATGGGTTTAGTCTGCTGCAAAGACTAATGAGTGAGTACATGTGTTGTCTCTGGTGGTATGGTAGGCACCAGTGGCATCCACAGGGACAAGGGATAGCAGGCTAAGGGTG
This sequence comes from Sphagnum contortum, assembly GCA_963920785.1. NCBI lineage: Eukaryota > Viridiplantae > Streptophyta > Sphagnopsida > Sphagnales > Sphagnaceae > Sphagnum > Sphagnum contortum. Next base: position 911,928 of record OY987288.1, read on the forward strand.
CTGTGGGGAGAGGGTGGTTGGGTTGAGCATAAGGAGAATGGCATCCTTTATTGCTTTGATGCTACAAAGTGCATGTTTTCATCTGGAAATATATCAGAGAAACTTCGCGTGGCACGACTTAATTGTGCAGGCGAAGTCATTGTGGATCTTTTTGCAGGCATAGGTTACTATGTTTTGCCTTTCCTCCTCAAGTAAGTTGCACTCTGAGTTTTCTCTCTGTTGCAGAAAGTGACAGTGTACTCAAGCTCCCCTGCAGCCTTGTATATTACTTCCTACTATCTGTATTATCATCTCTCACACTTCTGCAGCACTGCAGTTTTCTATGATCAGTTCATTCTCCCTTTTCATGATCATTTGTACATGTGTACAGGGCAGGGGCAAGAAAAGTGTATGCATGTGAGTGGAATCCACATGCAATCACAGCACTTCGGCACAACCTACTCATCAACGGTGTGGAAAATCAGTGTATTGTGATTGAAGGAGACAACCGACTGACAGCACCTCAGGCAACTGCTGGACTCTTTGTTTTGCTTGTTAATATGTTCTCCAGCCTTGTCTCATCTCTTGCTGTTAAGAAGAGCCAATTGGTTTTCAGAGTGCTTGGTCGATTGCAGTCTGATTTGCAGTAGTAGGGACATGGTATTCTTCTTGTCTGGACAATTTATGGGGTTGTTGGAAGCAGGGTGTTGCAGACCGAGTGTGCTTGGGACTTCTTCCAACAAGTGAAGGCAGCTGGAATACTGGCCTGAAGGCTCTTCGGTGAGATCTCAAAGTACCCACATGTTCTTTTGGGGGGGATGTTGGTGGTGGTTGTTTGGACACAGCATATTCTCCTCTGCATTGGATCTCAGCAGAACAGCTATGTCTGGCATTAGTATGATGATTGCATTGTTAACAGTGGAGGCTTTTTGGATTGTTCCCTGAATTCTCCAGGCCAGAAGGTGGTTTTCTTCATGTTCATAATAATGTGAAGGATGTTGAGGAAGCATCATGGATTGATTATCTTGTATCATCTCTCAAAACCATGTCTTCAGTGCTTGGTGAGTACATGTCTTACCTTTGTCATTCAAAGGAGGAAGTGGTTGCACTTAACAAATTCACTGACAACTGATGAGCTTATTGAGCTTATTGAGAATCTTAAGTAGAGACTCTACAGTCATGTTTTGGTCCTTGATTACCTCCCCCTTTTCTCAGCATTACATACCTGTAGTGCTGCCAAATGAGACTTGACTATCCAGCATTGTTATTGTTGCTTTTGCCTTTGGGAGATCTTGCTATAGGGTGATGATATAAATTGGTCATATGAAAGATTGAAGCAGTTCAATCATCGCACATATTGCCCATCTATGTAAATCTGCAGGGCAACACTGGACCATAAGAGTGGTGCATTTGGAGCGAGTGAAGTGGTATGCACCACATATCCGACATATTGTTGTGGACATACAGTGCAGCGTTACTAATACTGCTGCTGGGTAAGATTTCAACTTGGGTTTAGTAATTCCAAGATTCTCTCTTTCTAGTAGTTGTTGGTCAGCAACAACAGACAAGCCATAACAAAAAGCTAAGTTCCTGGAAAACAGCAGGCAGCAGAAAGTTAGAATTAGAAAAAATAAATTCTTGATTACAATCTCAGTACCTGGAGAACATCAGGCAGCAGAAAGCTCAGAATTAGAAACAAAATGTTCTTGATTATGATTGCTACACGCAACAGACAACTACCCAAATTGGGTCTTGCTGATGATCTGCCGACAGACAGTCAATCATGCATGTAATTAGTCCTCCAACACCTAAAAGCAATCAAACTGTGAAATGAGTTGTCATGGATTTCTTCTTTCAAACAAGAGCATAGTCTGTAACTATTAGTTGTAGGGTATTATGTACTTTCCAAGGTAAGTGTAGAAGATGACAATTCTTAGATGTCCTGGAATGCCATAATTCTAGCTCATTTATTCCCCTCCATACAAGTGGTTATGTGCTGTAATTTTCTTGCTTGAGATACACTACCCTTCATAAGTGTTGAGATGTTGAAACATATTTTTTTCCAATTTTTTATACAAAAGAAGTATTTCATTTATTTAGTGTTTTGTTGGAGGTCATTTATAATCCTAAACATTTTTGTTGAGAATCTTGTGAGTCATATCGGTAAGAAATGTTCCAATTCAGTAATTTTTAACCAAGTATTGAATGGAATAAAGGAAATGAACCTATTCATTTCTCTCCATCTGTGTATGTGCAGTAAATTATTGGTCTTTCACTTGATAGCTTGCATTGCAATGTCATATTTGTGCAATTTATTGGTATTGTAGGAACTCAAAACCAACACTTGTATATGGTGTTAATGAAAGGTGATGGTAGGCTGTTCTATAAGGCAGGGAGTCTTTTGTTACAAATTTTGTGTTTTTGTTGGAGTGACAGTAAGGTATGTTGCAGTGGGAATGGAGTCTACAATATTTCTAGTAAACAGAGATCTGAAAACACATTCTAGCTGCAAGCTCATGAAAATTTTCTGCACATTCAAAGGATGGGATGATTCTAGAATAGGTCTAAGCTGAGACCATACTGCAGTGGTCATCAAACCAAGCACATGATTTCTGTAAGGCAAGATTAGTGAAGAGTGTTGCAACGTATAGCTAACATGTTCTCTATGTACCAAAAGTCTGCATGTCATGGATGATATAATACTCTTGCAGGAGACAGTTTCAAGCAATTGTCCTAAATAAAAGACCTGGAGAGGAGATCAAGCACCAAACTTTTGCCATTAAAACATTGTTGATGGAGTAGGTTGTGGGTTTTGGAGGAAGATGGTGGCTGCTGTTCTTAAGAAAATCTGTGACAACAGCATTGTTAGCCCAAAATGTGTACCCACCACCCACACCCACAACCTCACTGGAAAAAGAATTGAGCCTTCTACAGAAGCATGTCTGCTAAAAGAAAATCAAACCCCAGTCTGGAGGACAGCAGAAAGCTCAACACTGACCAAAACTAGTAGCTTAGTGCCAGCCAGATCTAAACCTTGAAGGCATCATACAGATCATCCCAGCTGGATCCAGAAGCAATGCATATCAGTACAAGAATATAGGAGAATGTGCATGTGTATGATTCACACATGTAGATATAGAAGGCCAAAAAACAAGCATAATCTGGTGCATTTGTTGTTATGCAGAAGAGGTCTATGACTAAGCTGCTCTACCATTTCCCTCTCCTGGAGATTCTCTACCACAAGGGAGCAGAGCCATCTAAGTATCTAGTTACACAAGACAAGCTTAGCAAGCACCGAACGTCACTACCAGATTAAAACCCAAGAATTCTAGCACACCCCAAAGTACTACAATCAACAAAAATGGATCTCATACAATGTAAAAAATTATTTGCTAGAAGTCAGCTTGATGGAAGCAATGAAACCACATGGATTCCTCATCAGGAAACAATGATCCATCAAGAGTAAAGAATAATGGGAATATGCTGACAAGAGTAAGAGAGGGATAAACCCATCCAGATCTAGATGGACACTTGAAGATCCTTCACCCATGGGTCAAGAGGCTTGCCAATGGAATACACAACAAAGCCGATCTTGCGAAGAGCTTCCACATTGAGCACATTGCGGCCATCGAAGATGAAAGCAGGCTTCTGCATGTTGTCGTATATGCGTTGGTAGTCCAACTTCTTGAACTCATCCCACTCGGTGATGATGCAGACGCCATGAGCATCCTTAGTCGCCTCATACGCATCCCACACAACACTCACTTGCTTGAAAGCAGTCGGGCTCTGAGGTTGCAAATGCAAGGGATGATCCCAGTCGAACTTGTTCATGGCCAGATCCCGCTTAATCTGGTCCTCTGTCACTTGTGGATCGTAAATGCTGAGAAGAGCCTTGTCACCGAGAAGGCCATGGCACACATCGATGGCTGGGGTTTCCCTTGTATCACCTGTATCCTTCTTGAAGGCGAATCCGAGAATGGCGATCTTCTTGCCAGAGACAGTGTTAAACATGGAGGAGACAACGCGCTTCACAAAGCGTGTCTTCTGGTAGTCGTTGATCTGCACTACTTGTTTCCAGTAGTGAGCAACCTCAGTGAGACCATTGCATTCACAAATGTACACCAAGTTCAGGATATCTTTCTGGAAGCAAGAGCCTCCGAAACCTACACTAGCGTTCAAGAATTTCGGCCCGATCCTGGAGTCCTTTCCGACGGCGTACGCGACCTCTGAGACATCAGCGCCAGTCGACTCGCAAAGAGCAGACATAGCATTGATGGAAGAGATCCTCTGCGCCAAGAATGCGTTAGCCGCAAGCTTCGAGAGCTCGGCTGACCACAAGTTGGTAGTCAGGATGCGATCCTCTGGCACCCAGTGTGCGTACACGGCCTTCAAAGCCTCAACGGCTTTCTGACCTCCAGGAGTCTCCCGGCCGCCGATCAGCACACGATCTGGCTTTGCCAAATCTTCAATCGCAGTTCCTTCCGCAAGAAACTCAGGGTTGGAAAGGATCTGGAAATTGATGCCCTTGTTGTTGTGCGTAAGGATCTTCTCGATGGCTTCTGCGGTTTTCACCGGCACGGTCGACTTCTCCACCACGATCTTGTCAGACTTGGACACATCTGCAATCATACGAGCCGCACTCTCCCAGTAAGTAAGATCAGCGGCTTTTCCAGCGCCAAGTCCCCGAGTCTTGGTCGGCGTGTTCACGGAAACAAACACAATATCCGCCTCCGCGACGTGCTTCTCCACATCTGTACTGAAAAACAGGTTCTTCTCCCTGCATGCCTTCACGACCTCGTCCAGTCCAGGCTCATAGATAGGCAGCTCATCGCTATTCCAAGCCGCGATCCTGGGCTTCGAAATATCCACCACCACCACTTGAATGTTGGGACACTTCAAGGCGATCATCGCCATAGTTGGACCCCCGACATAGCCAGCTCCAATGCAACAAATCTTCACCATCTTTGCCAGAAACTTTCTCAGATCTCTCTCACACACAGAGACAACTCCCCAAAATCTACTCAAGAACACCGCGATTCCTGCTACAAATCCAGCAAAAATAAATTAAAAATAAAGCCAGAAGCTCCGGCCTCAAAAGAAGCAGAGTTTCTAGTCAAGAGAAGCGCAGTGAAGGCAAAGAAAAATGATGCGAGATGTAAACGTCGGAGAAACAAGACGAGTATAAGAAAGAACAGGAGCAAAGTGCGAAGGGAACACGAAGGAGCGCAACAGCGGGGCCAGCAACGTAACGCACGCGGACGCCAGCCACAGTGTAAGTCCGCTGGACGTCCGACCTCCAGAGGGAGAACGCGGACGGAGAGCTGGTCGTGGTTGGAAGTCCAGCGGTCCCCACCACCTCAAACTTTCTTGCGGGTTACCATTGACAACCAAAAACCATCCAAAAAACAAAAAACAAAAAAAAAAGCGAAAATGACCAAAATGAACAAAATATTAGTAAACAACCAAAAATAAATAAATAAAGAAAAATAGACAAAATAACAAAATAACAAAAAACCAAAAACTTAAACTTAAATAAACCGCTGTCTAATTGATTTTTTAGGGTTTATTATTTAAGTCCAATTTTACTTGAACATTAAATCACAGAAATAGGCTTGCTTTTTCGTAACTGGCTGCCGATTTTAGTCAGTTACGTAATTGGCTGGCGACTATGGTCAGACATTAAGCGTCGTTCCACGATTGCATAAACCCTAAAAGTAGATTACGCAGTGGAATGAGGTGTGGCTGTAATTTTCCTACCTTCCAGTAGTTTTTGAGGAGGGCATGAGCAAGCCAGGTAGGTAGCTGCACCCAAAGCTGCACCTTCAGGGTGATGCCAAGAAGTTTCACTTCCTACCCGTCTTTTGTCTTTCCAAGGCACTGGTACCCTGTTCCCAGTTCTGTTATAATTAGTTGTGACGGTGGGTGCACCCAAAGTTTAATTTTTATCTGTTTTTTTATTTTTAACTTTTTTATTTTTTGGGGTGCAAAGGAGCCAGTTTGATTGATCCATCAATTGTGTAGGCATATAGTTTGGAAACATTTGGAACTACCAAATTAAAAGAATTGAGTTGCTTCCCTTTAGCTCAACTTTATAGGCTATGAAAGTTACAACTTTGGGCCAAAAATATGGGATAAATTGTGGTGCTCTTGGGAACATTTTTGGGAACACATTGAGAACATGATTGAAACAAAAAAAATCAAAAAATCACATTCACCCTGCCCTTCTCCCACCAAAGGAAAAAAAGATGGCCATCCTTAGAGGTGCATGTTGAGTGGTCTCATTGGCTGCATGAAAATTATATTCCTAAGACTGTTTGTCACTATTTTTGGCCTGGGCTAATATGGCTTCCTACCAGTGTGGGTACCTATTATTCTTCCAATGGGCTACTTCCAATTATGGCAATTCATGTATCTACCTATGTCTTGAAGAGGAGGGTTTTATTTACCTACTTGATGATGTTTCAACCAATCAGAAAGCAATTGAAGAAAATTCCTTGTGTATTTGGAAGACACTTGGCATCCATTAGTGCATCTCCAATGGTGCTCAGTATGTAACTCTGGATAGTAAAATTAAATGGCTAAAGTTTAGCTGTTTTGCTTTTTTGGCAACCCCACCAACAAAACTGAAACTGGAGCTGCATATGTGTGGGGGATTGCTAATAGCAAACCATCTGGACCAGTTATTATGATCGACCAATTAGAAATACTGAGCCTCAGTCAGGTCCAAGTACACTCGTTTTTGGAGGTGCACAACTGCGTTGCGCCTTTCACCAGCCATGATAAGCTGCACGAATTTGGTGTGAAAAAACCAATTTCCTCCTGAGCTAAACTGGCACATTTTGACTTTTTCACAATAAATTTTACTGTCTGGAGTCACATGCTGAGCGCCATTGGAGACGCTCCTAGTAACCCTCCCACAAAAAAGATCTTCGGCCTAGTTCTGAGAGTGGGAGGGATTTGACGCCTACATACTCATTAAGAGCTAGAGGGATCTTATGACTATATAAAAGTAGGGTCCTTCCCACTCCTAAGGAGTAGGTGTAAGAACCAAGAACTTCCCCCTTATATGCCTTGTGATGTAAGTATGTTAGGTTCAATGATAGTGCTCACCTTGCGCTCTACGATGAGTAAAGCGCACATTGAGGACATTCCCAAAATGTGGGGCCTTTGCTAAGTCATCTTAGGCTCCTTATTTTGGGAATTGCCCCTCCCCCCAACCTGGCTTTACCCTAAGATACACATGTCAAAGTGTCCACCCCATGGACAAAATAGTAAATCCATCCCTTAAAAGTGCATTTGTTGTGGTCAATTGATGTTGGTTTGGATTTTCCTTCTTTCTTGGGGCTTGTGATGCTTCACCAAATTTGAATCTTCACTCTTAACACTTGATAAATTGTTATTTTGGCGTAACATATGCTTTATTAAGAAAAATTGTATTTCTTTTGGGACATTAAGACCAATGTTTTGCAAGAGTACAATTGAGAGCTTATTTGCTTTAACCATTTGAAAAGGTATTTGTCTCATAGCATCTTCACAAGAAATGTGATCTAAATAGTCAACCATCCCAATAATATTGGGGCTTCAAAGTTTGATTTCATCATACATTTATGGCATAGTTTACAAGAACTAGAGTTTGAATACATAAAGCACTCCAAGAAATTTCCCAAGTGTATTTGGAGCACACATTATATATATGAATATGTATTTATCATAGAAAAGAGGAGAGATATTAGGTCTACTCTTTAAGTGTAAGGTAAAGCCTTGGGTTGAAGGCTTTCTCAAAGTAAGAGGTCTAAGGGTGAGATGATAGCCATTTCTGAGCATGCATTTTGTGAATGTCCCTCAACTGTGAGTTCTACCCATCATAAAGCACAAATCAAAGGTTATAGTGAACCTAGTAAACAAAAGTCAAAAGGAGGGGATAGTCCTAACATCTACTCCTTAGAAAGTAAGCATAATTTCCCTCCCATTTCTAAGGAGGCTTAATATCCCAAAGGAGGGGTATTCATGGACGTAAAGTATTGTTCAAATACATTGAGAATTTTCTCCGAGTGCTTTATGAGTGAGAAGAAAGGTCTTACACCTAGTTATATAGGTGTAAGAGCGCACCCACTCTTATACCTTGTGATCTATCATTTACAATGCTCATCTTGCTTTACTAGCATACTAGGGAAGATTCCCAAAGTGCACACATGGTCAATGGTTGTCATGGGCCCCTTAATGCAGAAATGCCCTCACTCTTGGGGCTTTACCTACGCTTACAAGTGAATGTGATTATTGTTTCCTGCTGAGATTATGCCTGCATATGAGTTTTATATAGACAGTGGCGCTTTGTGGTGCTCTCTGGGTGGTTGACATTCTATTGTAATATATGGCCATAAAATGGCACTAGCATTTTGACTTCAATTAATAACTTTTACACAAGCTTGTATACCAATTCTTTGTTCACAATGTACATGGGACAATAGTATTGGGACAGCTGTTGGCATCTTTCTACATGGAATGGTTCAAAAGATGAAGGCATCTTCCATCTTAAGTTAAGTCAAGGGGGTTGGTAGTGGTGGGTTTTAGTTTTAGCCACCGCTCTCCTTCCTCTCCCATCACCCACCTCCCCTTCCCAGTACTGACTGGTTACAAGCAATGGGTAGCTGAGTTGGAGCATCTCCGTATGTGACTCCAGACACTAAAAATTATTGCGAATAAATGAAAATGTGCTGGTTTTTTTACATCAAATTCGAGCAGCTTGCGGTGGCTAGTAAAAGGCGCACCACAGTTATGCACCTCTAAAAAAGAGTGTAATAAATTGGACCTAACTGCAGCTCAGTATTTCTGATTGGTCAATCATTATGATCGGTGCAAGTGGTTTGCTACTAGTAGTCCCCACATATATGCAGTTCCAGTTACAGTTTTATTGGTGGGGTTGGCAAAAAAAAAGCTAAACTTAGATATCTGATTTTATTATCCAGAGTGACATACTGAGCACCGGTGGACATGCTCTTAGGAACCCCCTTACAAGTTCCTTGTATTTACTAACTCTTGGACATTGTAACTTGTAGCAATTCAACTACAACTTACAACTTAGGTCCTCTCCTTTTGTGCTTCCCCTACTTCCTTGGATTGATGTCCCCTTATTAATAAAATTTAACAAATGACAAGAAGTGTCTAGTCTCACAAATGAGAAGCTGCTTTCAAAAGTGCCCTCAAATTAAAATCCAAATCAAAATGCAATGAGGGAAAAAATAATTTGCATGGAGATGTGCCAAATTTTTTCCTATACATCAGCCAATATGCAACCAATTTTCTATTTTTAAAAAAATTGCCTAATTTTGCACACAAAAAAACTGTTGAAATTTGAAATAAGCCATCCAGCGGCAACACAAGTTATAATTTCAGCATGAATTATAAGCATTAGACTAATGTTGAACAGGTCTTGGTGAGACATGCATTAAATCCCCTATTTGAAGGGCAATAAGGCTTCAATTTTAAGCCGTGATCCCACAGTCCGTTTAAGGAAAAGATGCTACTAAAAGCACCAAAACAAAACCCCAAAGCCAAAGCTAGTTACCGTATTTGTGAGGATGGTATAGAGGCAGGGACTTGGGGGAGGGGGGATGTAAGTTGTAAAGTTCGTAACTCAAACATGATTCCCATTTAGCCAAGTGAGTGACAAAGAGTCAACCTACAATGCCCACAATGAGTACCCCGCAAAGTCAACCTACGACAAAACTTTACAGCTGAAAAACATGGCCAAAGATGCCAACCCAAATGAAACCAATTCCCTAAAATTTTCCCACTTTTACAGTTTAGAAGTGAAGTGTGACTTGCATTACCAATAGTGATGATCTTTGATGATGTCTATTATAATAGTATCATGATTCCAGCCAGTGTTGATGGCTGACAATAGTGGACAATGATGTGCAAATTGCCTGACAATAATTTCATGAGCTAGGAAGGGGAGAAAGGAAAACATCTACTAGGGTCTACATTGTGCCCAAACTTTACATTTTAACATGGTGATGAAAGTAAGTGCTGCATCCACCAGAACTCCTTGATTGAACCAGCATCTACCTTGGTACCAGCAATGTGACCCAGCACCTACCAGACTCCAGTGCACATGATATTGGAAATTGGAACCCTTTTCTGATTTAGCTGTGAATGAAAAACAACTCAGTTACCAAGATGCCTTCTTGGTAACAGATCATGTAAACTCTCCTACTGTTAAACTCTTCCATCTCACAATTAAGAATCCAATTATTCAATACCTTCTGTGAGACAAAAGAAATAATTTCACAAAGACCTTGAACCACTAATTTTTTAATTTATAAGAAAATCAATACTGATCAAAACTAAAATCTCTAAAGCTTTTGGGGTTGCTTCTAAACGTTATAAATTTACTGTCCTTGAGACATAATCAGGGTCTCTCAGTCCCGATCTAACATTTTCTGCTGTAAATGTAAATGTAGACTCTAAGTGGCCTCACTCAAGAACCTGAAAGTTCTGGTGTGCGTGCTGGTTCACCTTAACCACTAGCTAAAAAGACAAGAATGCAAAGAATAAAAGCATAACTTAAGTTCAATTTGCATTGCACTCCCAGTTTCAATGAGTGTCGGTTGGGTACCAAGCCGGAGCCCTAGTATATGGACTGGTTGAGGTATCAAAGAACTGACCAAACTGGTATATTGTATCACCTGGGACAAATTTAGCCTCATACCAATAGTAAATACCAGTGTTGGTCTGGTATCAACTTATTTTGGTACCAGCTGGTACTGGTATTGGCACTTTAAAAAAAAATTGCTAGCAGTCTAGTATCGGTATTGGCTATTTAAATTTTTTTGTACTTGCCTGGTACTGGTATTAGAGCATCTCCAACGGTGCTCAGTATGTGACTCGAGACAGTAACATTTATTGCGAAGAAGTCAAAATGTGCCAGTTTAGCTCAGGAAACTGGTTTTTCACATCAAATTAGTGCAAGTTGCCATGGCTGGTAAAAGGTGCAACACAGTTGTGCACCTCCAAAAACTAGTGTAATAAATTGGACCTGACTGAGGCTCAGTAATTCTAATTGGTCGATCATAACGATTGGTCCAGATGGTTTGCTATTAGTAGTCCCCCACGTATATGTAGTTCCAGTTTCAGTTTTATTGGTGGGGTTGGCAAAAATAATAAAACCTAAACTTTAACATTTAATTTTACTATCCCAGAGAGTTACATATTGAGCACCATTGGAGACGCTCTTAGGCTCAATATTGATTTTGGGCTGGTATATGCCTGGTGTATAGACATTACCTCAAGTTACTACCAGCTAGTACTGGTCTTAAACTGGTACGAGACTTAGGTCATACCAGGTGTCACAGCAGAAAAATTGTCCCAAGTGCATGGAGGGAGGCGCAGCCACCCAACTGCTCAACAAACATGTCAAATGAATGTATGTTTAAAATCTAGCTTGCTCATGTTGTAGGCAACTTCAAGCTGAATCTTTTGCTAAGAAAAAAAAGGAATTTGGTTGAGAAAAAAATGGAAATTTCTCACCATTGAGTGTGCAATTAGTGTACTTACTGTTGATCATAATATTTTCCATTTTTCAAAGGATTTGACCGATTGTCATTCTTCATTGTATTCTAAATATGCAAGGTATGTAAAATGCATTCATATTAGTGAGGTGGAGAAAAAGAGGGGCACATGGATTAGATATGAAGGAGAAACCAGTGATCGAGAGTTGCGCATACAAGCAAAGAAATCTTGATTGTTTTCAAGCACCTTGCATAAGGTCTCCCAAAATGGTTGAGGTCTTTGGAAAAAAGAAACTATTATAGAACACACGCTAGCTCTTATAACAATGCAACAATGCCTCATAATTCAGAACCAGTCACTGAACAGCCAATACATGTACACCCTCCCCCCAACCATTAAAGCCATACTTGAAATACCTAAAATATGAAAGGGCAATTTGCAATTATCAAACACATTTATGTTAGTAACCAAAAATTCCCAAATAAATTCGTCCCTAATCGAAATGACGATAAGATTTTATGACCAATCAGTTGCTTGCTGTTTAAGTGATCAAATATACCCATTACCCAACACAGACTGATCAAACATATCCTGATAAAATTTTTCTCATTTACCCATTTCTGAGCAACATCTACTCAGACCCTTTTTCATTTCTTTTCACTGGGTCTCTAGTGCATAAATGATAAAAGAGGCAGGGAACCTCCACTAGCAGTGGGGGTTGTGCAAAATTCACTGATTAGATATACTTTGTGCTCTGTAGTGACTGAATTTGGACAATGCGCAGGGGACTAGGAAGCATTGCACCCAATATCAAGTGCATGATGGAAGGTCGTGTTGCCGCTTACCGCATATTCGAAATGATTGAGAGGGTGCCCCCTATTGACATAGATGACCGTAGCCAAAGAACTTTGGAGAAAGTTGATGGCAACCTCGAGCTCGGCAATGTTGACTTCGCATACTCCTCAAGAATACATGCTCAGAACTTCCGTAATTTCAACCTACAGATCCCTGCAGGTAAACAAGTTTAATTTATATTTTATTACCAGGATTGACTGCTACCTGCAGAGTACCTGAGTTACAAGTGGAAAGAGTGTGTTTAGAAGGTTAGCATACATATGTTCTGTGAGACAACAGACATATGCTTCTTTGCTGCTGTCACCAGAGACCATGCATTGATGGAGCCCTACTGCACAATTTTGCAGGAAGAACTGTTGCACTGGTAGGGAGCAGTGGCTCAGGAAAATCAACTGTGGTAGCATTGCTGGAGCGGTTCTATGATCCAAGTGCTGGACAAGTTCTGATCGATGGGGTTGACATCAAGAATCTTCAGCTGAAGTGGCTTCGCAATCAGATCGGGCTTGTGAGCCAAGAGCCTGCTCTTTTTGCCACGTCCATAGTTGCAAACATATTGTATGGCAAGGACCATTCCAGCATGGAGGAAGTGATAGAGGCTGCTAAATCTGCCAATGCACATAACTTTATATCTCAGCTGCCTGATGGTTATGAGACTCAGGTTGTACACACCTATGCCCAATTACAGTTTCCAAAAGTTAGTTTCTTCTTGAAATGTACAATGACCATGGTCCGGCAGCTTCCACTGATATGGCAATGATGTCATTTAATAGGAAAATGATGTTTCAATTCCAGCCATGGAGTTACAGCAGTGAAATGATGGATTGCCTCAAGTTTACTGTTAAGTTCAAGTAGGGTTGCAAAGAGATGTGGAATTCATCAGCTTTTACATTGGTGATAAACCACCAAAATGCAAAAATTAGATGTTTCTCAGCCTAAACTGTGAACCCTTCTTTTCAGGTTGGTGAGAGGGGAGTGCAATTGTCAGGAGGCCAGAAGCAGTGCATTGCCATAGCCAGAACAATGCTAAAGAAGCCTCCTGTGCTTCTACTGGATGAGGCCACCAGTGCCCTTGATGCAGAATCTGAGAAATTGGTCCAGCAGGCTTTGGAAGCAGCTGCAGTGGGGCGCACTACAGTAGTTGTTGCGCACAGGCTCTCCACAGTACGTAATGCAGACACTATAGCTGTGCTGCAGTTTGGCAAAGTGGTGGAAATGGGGAGTCATACTGAGCTTATGGCCAGAGGGCCAGGTGGTGTGTATTGTGCACTAGTCAATTTGCAGGCTTCTTCTCAGGTAAGTGCTTATGATCGTCTGAGACAAAAATGTAGATGTTGTTTGATTATCAATCTGGGTTCGGCTATGGGCTTGCTTACCTTATTCAATCTCGGTATCTTATTAAGGCTCCCCAGTTAGTGGCTAGAGAGTGGTTGTACACACTTTACACATGGGGCATGTACACCTTACAACCAATCCATATGGCATAGTATATTGGCAGCTTCCACAAGTGCACACGGATTAAATTACTTTTGGAAATGCTGAAACTTTCCAAAAAAACAATTTACAAAGAATTTTTGTGTGTGAATGAAAGTAAAGATCTTTGGAATATTCATGAATATATATATACATGAATAATTTTATTTTATTTTGACATGGAATCTTCTTAATTTATTAATTATTAGACAAACATGTGTATGAAGCTACCCCTGTAGTACAGTATAATAAGCAAATGGGTCCACTTGAGAAGATGTGGAGAACTTGAATCTTGTCAGTTTTGCTCAAGTTACCATGGACTTCATACTCCTTGTTTAATAATCACCACAACCTAAAATTGCCTTTCTCTAAAACTTCCAGTAGAGGTGAAACCAAGCATTTTCGACCCTCCTGTAAGTCTTGCAAAACTTAGAGATTAAGCAAAGAGACCAGCTTCCACATGAGAAATGACCAACAGTTAGAATTTAGAACATGTTTTAAGTCTTGTTAGAACCCAAAGGAAACTTAACAAGCTCCCTGAATTTGTTCTCCAAAACCCTAACCCTAATATATATTGTCACGAAAACAAACCTAAAATCTGATGTGACACAAGTGCATAGTACACTACTGAGATTGCATGTAACAAACTAGCATGCCCCGTATGCCTGCAAAAAATATGGTTTTCATAAAAGTCTATAATTCGGTAACATGGCTTGGCCCTGGCTACCACTGCACAATTAGTTCATCCAAAAGAGTTTTATGCCTCTTTGTTCACCATGGGCTGAAGTTAAACTTTACTGCCCAAAATTTACAACCCACCAATCCTTCACCTTAACATATCTGATATGAAAGTCTTTGGAGATTTGGGGGCATTGGATGAACTACAATGAATGAAGCATGCAAAGGGTGGAACTGGAATACAAGCATAAAAGAGACCATATGTACATCACTAGTAGGTGAAACCAATAAGACCAGTAGACAATTTTTTTTCATTGAGAGAGAGAGAGATGGGGAGAAGCTCTGCAGCACTAAGTGTACACTAACCGACAAGCTCAACCAAGTACTTTGTGGACCATGGGACTACAAAGCTTCTATTTGCATCAAAATCCCTCACTTGAAGGACATTCTGCATATGTTGAGTTTCTTTTGTTGGCCCAAACTACCATAGAATTTAGTCTGAAATAGGCCAAGCCCAACAATGCTGCATTTGGTAGCTCATTGGAATGTGGGTTTTGAAGTAATTTATAAATAAACACCATTTCTAGACTAATGCTTGAAACAAACATAAAAATGACTTGATTGATAAAAAAAGTTAGGGAATTGGCAATGACAATGCAACAAAAAAATTGTGAATTGAAATGAATTAAAAATTTGCCATGTCTTGCAATTCAAATAGATTGAAGGGCTACATTTAATCGAAATACTATATACCATTTTAACCCAGTTAGGGGTAAGTTTCCACACCTCTTTGAATATTTTAAGCAAATGTTATTGATCAATTAACTTTCCTGAAAGACCAGGTGCAAGCATATTTGATAACACGTGGGGGAGAAAAACTAAGTTTCTTAAATAGAGCACTTCAGCAAGAAAGATTTGATTTAAGAATTGGGAGATGGTGTGATGGAACGTGCATTGTTGGAGAACGAAAAAGTCGCACCAGAACCTGTCACTGTATTAGATCCCAAACGTCAGAAGGGCTAGTTAGTGATGGGAAAAGAAAGAAAAACTTTCACACTCTATGAAAGTTGAATCTAATGACATTTGTGCTTTGTATTAATGTCTACAAGAACCTGAAAAACCATCTATGAATTCTTAATAGTGGGGAAGGCTTTCATGGGCTTACACACTGCCTCTCACTATTTTGAGCGCATAAAGAAAGGCAATTAATTCTTCCCTTTGTATTTGGAGGTCCGTTGTGAGGCAGAATAGTTGCCTGGAATCTTAAACCGTGGAAGATTTCTTACAATAAAGGTTCATGGTCTGATTTGTTCATCGATGAAGAAAAAAAAAAGGATTGAAAATTTGTTCAGAGGAATGAAAAAAAATTGCTTGTTCATTGCACTGGATAATGGCAGCCCACTTGTCTCTTCCATGTTTTCGGTTCCAGTGCGCCAGGTTTCAGTTCTTAGTGGTTCCCTTACCTCCTTGTGGCACACCTCTTTAGGGCTGTTTGCTTGCCTAAACTTTGGTCCTTCGTCGTTGCCCTTTGTTTCTTTTTCTCTCAGTTTCATGGGTGCTTTCCTTTTACGAAGTTTGGCAGGGTTTTGTCACAAGTCACAACGGAGGACCCAGTTTTGTGCTAGAGAACGTGCCCTTGGTGGCCGATTCTGCCATGCATGCGAGCATTAGGTGAGCCCTGCACACTGAGGCTGGCAGAAATGGCCACCAACGGCATGTTCCCTGGCGTAAAAGCAGGTCACCTCAGTGATAAGTCAAGGGAACTCCTGGAATAGCAGGGTTCCCTCTGAGTTCTGTCTGAAAAGCGGCTCTATTTTTTTCCGAATATATGTCGCCAGAAAGTTATACTAAAGACTAAAAATGCTAAAATCTACTGCTTTTCGAGATTTTCAATATAGCCAGAATTTGAAAATACATTTAAGAAAAATTTCCAGATGTCTATACATGCTTTACCATATATAGCCAAAAACATAGAAGGATGTTCTAAGAAAATTATTTTAGTATTTATCATGTAGCCAGATCTGGCTAAATCTTCCTGTGAAGAGAGGGCCTTAGAAAAACCATGCATGAGACGACAAGGGAGTTCACTATAGAGGAAGAAATCGTTCTTGTTGATATCGTTCTTGTTGATAGATCGCTTGTGGATGGAGCGTCGCTCTTCAATCAGGAACCAATCTAGATTGCAGAGTGTGGCTTCCAAAACAGGCTTGGTTGGACCCAGAAATTAATAATCAGGATAGAGCAAGCAAAAGCAAGTTTAGAAAGAAGGAACAAAGAAGCAGTAGTAAACGAAGGAAAGAAAAAGAAAAATCCAGATACCAAAAGCATGAATAATACATTGGCAAATTTGGACTTAGAAAATATACCCTTTAAGTTTTCAGAAAATCCAACATTAGGAGACAGCCAAACAACTCCAGCCAAGCATGCTTTAATTTTCATATACTTAAAGTACATGGTGTGCTTTAATACCTTAATATGCAGAGTTCAGAAGAAGTGATGAACTAGACTAGTACTATATGTGCTTATAAGCTTGAGTCTAGCCGATCACCTCTCCTCATGCCTTGAACATCAAGGAAGAGACACTCTTTACTTATAACAACAGATAAAGTGATCTCTAATCAGTGAAAGCATTGAAATTTCAGAGATCATACATTACAGGAACTGGTTTAGCTTCATGTTGGCAAAACCCCACAGTTCATGCACACCTTCACATTGGTGCACCTTGTCAAAACTACAGAGGCTTTGGCTACACCTTTGGCTAAACTAGACAATTAGTGTTGGCAAAACTTTCATGTACATGACCTTGGGAAAACCTTTGGATATGCCTTTGGTTAAATAGAACAATTGGTGATGGGAACTACACCTTGGCTTTAACCTTGGGACAAGATAATTGGTTGGCCTTTGGGAGCTCAACCTTAGCTCATCCTATGAAACTTTGGCTAAACTTTAAGATGAAACAATTGGTGGGTCATTGGGACCGCAACTTTTCATTAAACCTTGGTTACACTTTGCAGTAGTACAAAAACATGAATTTTGCATTAATAGCATCATAAATAAAATGTTAATAGTTTGTTTGAAAACACTACCTATGTTTGATTTTGATTAAAATAAAAATTAGGTGTGGTTTCTTTACTATATATATATATATACATATTTATTTATTTATTTATAATAAAAGTAAACAGCATGTTGGACACATCATGTATGTGGCACCCTCACAAAAACATGAAATCGTTGAACTTGACTAATGTGACAAATGTCATTAAAATCAATCACCTACATATTATTTTAATGCTATTTTTGATGATGTGACAATTATATAATGTCTTTAAAAAATCATTTAATTATTTTAAATTTTTAATTAAAAAATGAAAGTAAGAATACAAATTTCATGTTTTCATTTGTTGTTTTCAATCATTCATATCAAAATAAAAATATGAAGTAACATTTGAAATATTATAAAACGACATGTGAAAAATAAGAAAATTAAACTATTTTTTTCTTTTATTAAAAAAATAAACCAAAAATAAACTACTTGTGAAACTTAGAGTAATTAAATTAAATTAATTCTAAGGAAATTACAGTACTAAAGACTTGTGAATTTTAATTCTATAATTTCAGAAATGAAATTAATTTCATTGTGAATTTTTTTTAAAAAAAATTCAGTTATTTTACTTGATTTTTTTTCCAAAATAAAAATATTAAAAATAATTTAATGTTTCACCATTTGGACGTTTAGAATTATAGAATCCAATTAAATAATAATTTAATTAATTTAATTATAATCAAAGATATTTAAAATTAGTGTAATACATTTTAAATTTACAAATTAAAAAATTAGTAATTTCAATCTAATAATGAAATTCACAATGAATTATGAATAATATTATTAAATTTGTACATTCGTAAACAATTTCATATATGTCTCAATATCATGAATATCATGAATACCATGATATCTTATTGGAATTTCATGAAACAAAGGGGGAAAAGAAACCTTTTTCTCAACAATGGAATCATGGATCTAATTCAATTAATAGTTGATGGACACTTGGCTAAACATTTGGGTAAACCTTCTTAACAATTGATGGACCCCATGTTTGGGACCTTTGGTTACAAAAAATAGTTAAATTTCCTTGGGAGAAGTTGGTTAAAGCTTCTAAACAAATTTTAAAACCTTGATTATATCTTTGTATAAACCTTGGGTATACCATTTGCTAAATCTTGTTTACAATTGGTGGACCTTTGACTACATGCTTTGGCTAAACCTTGGGAGACGTTGGCTAAACCTTACTATTGGTGGAACCTTGGCTTCACCTTTGGCTAAACATTGGGAAATTAGGCTGGGTAAACCTTGTATAACCTTGGTTACACCTTGCTAACAATTGGTAAAAGCTTGGTTAAATGTTGTTAATAATTGGTAGAAACTTAGCTAAACATTTAGCAACAATAGGGAGAAATTAACTAAACATTTAACAATTAAAACATGTTGCTAACCTTGTTAATGTTTCACAATGTAACCAAGTTTACTAAACTTTGCTATTGTTTAGGAACATTTTATGGGTTGGTTAAAATAACTAGCCATTATGGGTTGGATAAACTATTTAAAACACTTTGGGTTGATTAACTTGTGTAAATGTTATGGGTTGGTTAAATTAGTGCTAAACTAGTTCAACATTCTAAGCTGGTTAAACTTTCTGGGTTGGCAACATTATGGGTTGGCTAAACTGCTATACCTTTTTGGGTTGGCAACCTTGGCTAAGTGGCACAGGCGAAACAAACATTGTGCATTGGCAACAATAATAATGTAAAGATGTGTAGAATAATCCACTTGTAGGGGAAGATTGTTGGCAAAGAGAAACATCCCCACATGAGGGCTGCACTAAGTGAATAGAAGAGAGAATCCTTATAGCAGGGTTGTGGCCAGAATTTACTAGTCCCTCCCACCCTTCACTCCACTTCTATGCACCCATTAAAATTCGCACAATTGCATTTTTACAAAAACAAACTTAATGGAACTTGAGGTGTTTCCAATTGATTTTTTCCCATAAAAGTTTTCACATTCCAAAAAACTTAAAACTTGATTTTGAGCCCAAAGAGTGAATATGAACCACCAAAGAAGAAAAAGAAAATCAAGTCTTCATCATTGATTCAAAGGGTTCCTATGCTTGTATTTTTAGATCCAACCCTTTCAAGAAACATACCATGAAGGATTTAGATACATTTGACAAGGTTCACATTCAATTCATTCGTGTTTTACAGATTGCGTTGATTACATTGGTAAGATCTTGCACTAATGTTGCCCAGGTTCGAATTCTCGTCACCACACAAGTTTCCAGAAGCAAGCTTGTTCTTTTTGCAAATTTTGACACATCTGTTCAATAATGTTCCAAAATTTCGACATTTACTGCATGTACTGTAATACCTTGGCAGCTTGCATTAGTGCACACTAATTATATTAGTTTTGGAAATGTCAAAGGTTTTTTTTTGTGGTGGGGAGGAACAAACGGGAATACCTATTGCAAGAAAGAAGAGAAATGTTAAGGTTTTCAAAAATAATTAGTCCGGAGAAAAATGTTTCTGAATGAAAATTAAAATATTGATCAATATTCATTTTTCAACATGGAGTCAAAATTAATTAATTATTCAAGAGATGTGTGTTGAAGCTGCCCATGTACTACAGTATAATAATGAAAAGGGTTTAAGGGTGAAGCAATGGAGAGCTTGAAACTTGTGGGTTTTGCCCAAGTTACCATGGACCTCGTAGTGGAGCTCACATCCTTGTTTAATAATCACCATAGCCTAAAATTGCCTTTGTCTGGAACTTCCAAGTCAATCTGCACAAATGAAGGAAAGTCAGTTAACCAGGATTCAAATCTCTCTAATCTTTTGGTTGAGAAGGTCTAGTACCTATGTAAATCCTGAATAGAGTACATCTCCCCCAAGGGTATGCTAAGAGTCATCAACTGAAACGGGAAATTTAAGAAAAGCAAGAAACTAACCTCCCAAGGGCTTATGACAACAACACGTAACCAAGTAGTTTCCATCATTATGCCCTGCAAATTGTGCAAATCTTAAGCCGAATCAAAAGAGACCATCTTCCACATGAGATATGAGCAACAGTTAGAACCAGTGTTCTACATGTAAATGATTTGGGGCTTACACTCTGTGTAAGTGTAAAATACAAAATATGTAAGTGTTAAAAAATATATATTTATATAATTGTGTGCAATCCAATAGAAAAATGTAAATGTAAAAATAATTTTTTAATCTGATTTTACATGGCTATGTAAAATAATTAAATATATAACAATATAAAGAAAGTGATTTTTACTGGAGGAGGGAGATTTCATAATGTTTTTGAAAATAAGCCAGCTAAATGGCCCATTGCAAAAAAAAAAACCTTCAAAATCTACACCCATAACTAATTCATTTGACTTTGCAAGAAGGTCTGGTCATTTGAGATATATAATAAAATTATCTATGAAGTAAAGAAAACAACCCTAGAACCCTGAATTTGATCATAAACAGGGTGAGACTCAAAAAAACAAAAAACATTTAGCATTCAAGGGTGAACTGAACTTCACCCTGCCTTTCCTGTTTCTTTAGCGCCTCGACTGTTGCTGCATATATTTTCACTGTTCCTACCTGCAAAGCTACTATAATTAACCGTGAACATTGTGCATTATATGCTGAGTTTCAGCATTTCTTTCTCAGATTTAATAAAATTTCCTTACTTTATGGATACCCACAAAGAAGGGTTGGGGGTGAAAGGAGGCCCAAAGACAGGGTGACTTTACAAATAATTTTAATATTTGCACTTACACATCTCAAAACATTTGCACGAGGCCGTGTAAGTGTATTTGACAAATATTGCACTGGCCTCCTGTAAGTGTAAAATATATATATATACATTGCAACAGGATAAGTGTAATTGTAAATTTTTTGAACAGGTAAATGTAAATGATTTACACTTACAGGTTGTATATACAGCTATTGACACTTACATGCACAACGCTGGTTAGAACGTGTCTTAAGTTGCATTAAAGAAAGTGTAACAAGCTCTCTGAATATGTTCTCCAAAGCCTTTTAAGGCTGAAAATCTCAGATATACAAAACAAACATGAAATTTGATGTGATGAAAGGGCATAGATATACTACTGAACTGCATGTAACAAACTAGCATGCCCCATATTCCTGCAAAAATATGTTTTTCATAAAAGTTTATAATTCAGTAACATGGCTGGCTGGCACTTCACAATTATTTCATCCAAAAGCTTTTATACCTCTCTGTTCACCACAAGTTGAAGTTACTCTTTATGGCCCAAAATTTACAACCCTGCAATCATTCACCTTAACATGCCTAATATGGAAGAATTTTAGGGTTTGGTACCTAACACCTCCTAGTGTCCATCATGACATTTCATGGCAGTCATATGTAACCATGGAAGGGCCGTTAAAACAAATTCATTCACACCTAGTGATAGCTACCTAGGTATCATCGGCCTACCATTGATGATATCATTACATGTTCAGATATGCCATCGAAGGTACTGGCCACTTTTTTTTATCTTTTTCTTTCGCTCATTGGCAACATTTTTTCCATATGCCCCCTTCAATACAAGAAGGTTGTTTTCTTTGTTTTTTTCTCACACTTTTCTAACTTCTCTATGTTGCTCTCACTCTTCTCACCTCTCTTTGTTGCTCTTGCTCTTTTCACCTCTTTGCATTGTGCTCATTCTTTTACATATTCTTGCATTGCTTTTGTTCTTTGTAGTGTTGTGCTCACGATGCTTCATCTTCAACACTTGCGCTTACATGTTGTGTTTGCAATGCTTCATCTTCGATGCTTGTGCTTATGGTGTTATGCTCGTGGTGCTTCATTTTCAATGCCACCACTCGTAGTGTTGTGCTCGTAGTGCTTTACCTTCAACACATGCATTCGACTCTTGATAGATATTTGATCTTTTGTGTTTGTTTTTTTCAAGCATATGTTTTTCAAAAGCTTTCATCACTTGTTGCTTACATTTTTTTTTCCATTTGCAACAAAAGCGATCGTCTTGCATTTGTTGTTATCTATTTGTTAACTTCATTTTGTTGGTTCTTATTCGCCATGGATAGTCAAAGTGACTATGTCTTCTCACATTGTGCATTGCTTTGCTAATTAATTTGTTGTAAGAGTTTTTTGTAAGTGGTGCAAATATAACTAGCATGCGTCTCAAGCCCAAGTGTCTTAAGCCCAAGAACATTCCACCAATTGAAGATGACTCATGAAGGTTTTTTCTCATATTTGCTGCATTGCATGAGATGCATATTACATCTTCTTTGAATATGTTGTCAATTGAATTGGGTTATTGCTTGAAGCCTAAGAACATAACCTAGTTTTCCAGATTTCTTTTGATAGAGTTCAAGGAAGATAGGTGATTGGAAAGCTTTTGCTTTTGAACAATTTTCATTGATATAAACAACAAAAATGAACTAACATCTGCAGTGGAGCGATTTCAATGCCATGAGTGAGTTCATTTAAATTTCATTTCAACATGATTACAACAATTCAACTTGTTTCGTTTTCTATGCATTGTCCTATTCTTGAAATATGCTTCAAGTGTCACTCTTTGGTTGGATCCCGAAAGTTCTAAATTAGCTTTTCCCTCATTATGTCATCCATCCTATGTTGTTGACGCCTTTTTATTCCACCTTGTAGATCTTCCTATTCTAGTTGCTACATCAACGCATTAACATCAACATCCTTTTCATCCAATATCATGTTGTACAATAAACATGTAACACCATTAGGAAAAAAAAGGGTATGAAGATTGTTTTGACCAACAATTTTTAAAATGTTTTTCAATTTCTTAAAGGCATTTTCCACCACACTTTTTTTTTAAAGATGTTTGTTGTACAATACTTCCAAAAATGTATATCTAATGGTTGTATTATGTTTATGGGCATCATGAGCCAAAGCAAAAGTGGATAGCCTTTATTGCCAAGTATGTAGGGGTTAGTGCCATCCTATGATCCATGTTCAAGGTCAAAAAATCCAAAAGTTGCCTTTTTGTAAAGGTTAGACAAC
Source organism: Sphagnum contortum (assembly GCA_963920785.1). Classification (NCBI taxonomy): domain Eukaryota; kingdom Viridiplantae; phylum Streptophyta; class Sphagnopsida; order Sphagnales; family Sphagnaceae; genus Sphagnum; species Sphagnum contortum. The sequence goes on from OY987288.1 coordinate 935,494, forward strand.
CAAAGAACTCTAGAATCCTTCATGGATCTTGACAATCCAACAATAACATCTTGAAACCACTTTTCATGATCAACCATTGCTTGCAGTTACATGTTATAACCTTTGGATTTGTACAAAAAGTTTTTGTAACATAAGTTCCTTTAGGTTTTTGAATATGGATTTGTGTGCAATCGGTTACACCTTGAACAAAAGGAAGACCACACCAGTCCTTGAAACCTATAACAACTTTAAAAAAAAATTAACTGCATGGCCATCAAATTTGAATCCTAAACACAACGTTAATATTAATAACAAATTTGTGCAAGACCATGTTCACGAATGATTTGCCAATTGTAAACATTTCATTGCATTAAAGGTAATCAACTCCATGAGTGAACTTGTAAAACAAACATGCAACTATGATGCCAATAAGAATTGTGCATCTGTAATAACAAAACAACACAATAGCAAGCAAATGCAACAGCAAGCAAATGCAATAAGGGGTAAGCAATATAAAGTGAATAATTCCATTACCTTATCAAAACTAAAACAAGTAGATTTAAAATAACAACAAAATCCATCATAGAATTATAGAACATTGAATGTTTTCATTTCAATGACTAAATACTATATATGTTTACCCTAATGTGTATTAATTTTCATATTTCAAACTATGAAAGTAGGTTTTAAGTAGGTTTTTCAAAATACAAGTAATTTTTAACATCTACTTTTCATTATGGGCTTTTGGTTTCAAGTAGGTGTCAAATAGGTTCTTACAAAAAGGAATTTTTTTTTTTTTATGACTTAAACATATGTTGATCTTCATTTTTTAACTTATTACATATCAATTTCATTAATTTTTTTAGCCAAATATAATTAGATTCTTATAAACTTAAGAGAGCTAACTAATGTTATATGACACATATTTTCACCTAATTTGATGTTATTTTATGGTAATTATATGAGAGGCATAGGGTTCAAGTGGAGACGTATAGTTTTTTGGTATATTTTATCTTATTTTGACCCAATAGTAAGTAAGCAATAACTATAACAACAAGAAAACAAGTAATTATTGTAATAACAACTAAGTAAATACAACAATAAGAAAACTACATACATATTAAACAAACAAGAAACAAGAGGAATTACGCACTTGTAATTGGTGTCTCACTTTCCAATCAAAGGTTACAACTTCTTTGTGTTTTGCAAAACAACTTTTTGGTGACATGGAAATGTTCAACCCACCATTGATTATCATACTAATTCATGAAGAAATTGGAGAACCAAATGGTGATTCAAACTTTGACCCAATTACTAACCTCCTTTGTCATCAACATATTAAAATCGTAGGAAAACCAAAAGTGATGCAAGATAACATTGTCCTTCACATGATTGACTAACAATTGGCACTATGTGCCATGAAGTTTGTTGTTACAAGTGTAATCAACCTAATGGTTTCCTCTTTAACCTTAAATTTCACAAAAAATAATCTTGTAACTATAAAACAGTGTGAAGAAAAACAATCAGCAACAATTTTAGTGGCATCATCATTAGAAGTTGCAACTAAACAAACAAAACAAATAAGACTGGAAAGCTTGAATGGTGAATAGTTTTACGCACAAGTGCAATATGTCGTAACCCTAGCCTTGGGCTCACAACCAAGGTCAGGGCTTGTAGGGCGCAAGCCAAGAGGGAAGCCCAGGAGTCGCATTTCATGCTCTCGGGAGTGCAAAAGAGTGTGAGGAATGAACCCTCGCACCCCCAAGGAGCTCCCATTTTGGGAGTTGGAGTCTCGATGGACTCCCAAATTTTCAGAGGGCAATTGTAAGAGTCAGAACCAAAGGGATTGAAGAGTTGATTATATTATTGAAAATCTATTGAAATGTAGATGTCTAAAATGGGCTCGCATGGTTCATTTGGACATTTAAAACACAAGTTATGGCCAAAAGAAAGGCCGGGAGTCAAATTGACAATTTATCTCCCAAACACTAAAAGTCAAAAATTGACTTGACTTCCTTTCATGCAAGTGATGTGGCACATATCGTTGGAATGCTTTCAATGAAGCCTACAACTTTGCTTTAAACCTCATTTCAATCAGAAGTCTGCACACAAAGTTATGAGGTCTCAAAATCACAGGAATTTCAACTTTGAAAATTTCAAGACTCCCATTTGAGAGTCCCGGTACAAAATGCCATTTGGATGTGGGCCTCACATCAACCCAACGCCTAATTTCGGCCTAAATTTTAACTTTAACTCTTAACTTTAACTTTAGGTCTGAATCATACCTATAGTAGAATAGTTTGCAACATGTAATTTGATCACTAAAGTTAGCAAGATTGTGCAAACTCTATAGCATGTGTTTTGCTGGAATTTGAGCTGATCCTAATTGGGCTGCTTGTTTCCAAGTTGTTGGTGTTATTCTAATCCTAGAAGTATAACACAATTGCCTTCTGTTTCTGATCAGTTAAGGTGCACAGACATAGTGCTCACGACTTTCACAGATGCTAATCTTCTCACCCAATCCTTTCCTGATACATTGTCAAGTTATACCTCATTTGCAGCCTGGAGCCTGCTCATCTCCTGATATCCAGAACATCTAATGAGGTGGGCAAATTTTATGACTTGCATGAACCCTAAACACATATAATAGATGAATTCCAACACCCAATTCATGCATAGAACCATTGTTTTCTACTTATAGGTCATGAGAAGCACAAAAAAAATAGAATCTTTTTAAGTCTTTACAGTATCACCCAACTTTCATCAAACTAACTGCTGCTCAGAGCTCTAGTAATTTAGCTTAACAACAAGATTCAATAGTTTTTTTACATAGGGAAAAAAAATACTAAACAATTCAGCAGAGGTATTCATATTTGCAATCTTGAAGAATTGGGAGTGATTAAGCTAGTTATAACTTGTGACACATTTCTTTGAACAAGCTTCAGTTTTGCAAGCTTGCACAATTCCTCTAATGGCTAATTTCTTCCAGCTTGTTCTTTTCATGATATGCACTGAGTCTCCTTCACCTCCAAGGTTTGCAAACTTCAAGTCATTCTTTCCCCTGAAGGGGTGGTGAATGCTCACAACAATTGCAGTTGCAAAGATGACAAGAAAGCTGTTCTCATTGGATATTCAGATCAGCACTTGAGGGTGGTGCATGCTTGCTCATGAGCATTACTGGGGAAGCATTGAAGAAAACTTTAGCTCAAGCTTCAGATCATTTTCGTGAAGTGGTGAATGCTTGCTCACAAGAATCACTCAGGCAGGATTGAAGAAAGCTTCAGCTCAATTTTCAGATCATTTTCCTGAGGTGGTGGTGAATTCTTGCTCACAAGAATTGCTCAGGAAGGATTGAAGAAAGCTCCAGCTTCAGACTATTTTGCTGAAGTGGTGGTGAATGCTTCTTGTTCACAAAAATTGCTTTGGAAGGATTGAAGAAAGATTCATCTCAATCTTTGGATCATTCTCCTGAAGTGGTGGTGACTGCTTCTTGCTCACAAGAATTGCTCAGGAAGGAGTAAAGAAAGCTTTAGCTCAGGCTTAAGATCATTTTGCTTAAGTGATGATGAAATGCTCACAACAATTGCATAGCGAGGATGAAGAAAGCTCAGAGCTGGACCATCTGCTTCTTCTTGCGGTATGATCCATGTGGTCAGTAAGTGTAATGCACACTGCTCAGAAGTTTGAGATCCTCGAGCTCTTCTCCATACACAATACCTGGCTCCACATAGCACAGTTGGTACTCAGGATGCCTCAGGGTTTGCATACTACGCTTCAGCAGCTTCTGCCATCCAGTTTGAGCACGAAGACATTTCACGATGTCTTGTGTCATCTCAGACGGATCCAGAACGAGAATGAAATCTTCCTGTGCAGAGGAGCTGCTGCTGTTGCCAGTGTTGCTGGCAGATGAATCGGCAGCAAGGATCTGCTGCTTTCGCTGGATGCCAACGACAGTACGAGAATGACCCTTGTGTTGGAAGTAGAGAGGAGATCTGTCACTCATGGTGATCTTGGCTGCTGCTGCTGCAGGACTTGCTGAAGAACTGCTGCTTGTTACAGTGTCTGCTGGTTTGCCAGCAAAATAGTTCCACATCCAGTCCATCAGATGTCTGTGATCAATTGCAAACCCTCGGTCTCTACCAGCAGCTGCTGTTGTTCCTGCTCCTGCTCCTGCTGCTCCTGAAGACGACTCCTCTGGAAGACCGTTGCCTGTTTCTTCTCTGCTGCTGCTTTCTGCTGCCGTCTCGTCTATGCCCATATACTCCTGGATGCTTTGTTGGTCTTCTTCTTTGGTGCTTTTACGCAGCTGCTCCATGCAAGTCGGACACAAGTCCGTCTTCTTCCCGACGCCGCCGCCGCCGCTCGATTTGCGAAAGTGTGGGCGTCCTTGAATGATGTACTCGCCACAACCAATGCAATCACCCTCTGCGCTTTCCACAGGAGCACGACGGATAGTCGTTCCCACGCCGAGTTGCTGCTGCTCCGCCGCCATGTCCGGAACTTTTTGCCGCAAATTGCAGGAGCCGCTCTTGTCGCGCAAGAGAGACTCTCGGTCTCGTTTGTTGCCCACTGCTTGGAAATCAACAATCCGTGCTCGAAGTCCAAAGGATCGGAGCAAAGCTGCGCACTCGGTGGTTCCGATCCATTTGTGAGTACCCGCGATCTTCCAGTTGAAGTATTGTGCTCCTTGAGTATCGAAGCCTTTCGCCCACGCGATCTGAAGCCACTGCTGCAACGCGGAGATGTCGGGAACGAAGCCCGCGCCACCGAAGAGCGCATCTCTCGTCTCGTCGTCTTTCTCTAGCAAATGCGAGCTCATCATCTGGATGTTGCGCCACCCGCATCCCCAGCCGAGATCTTCTCCTAACCTGCTCTCGAAATGCTGGACGTAGCTGCACAAAGCGAGTCCCGATTGCGTTCCCGCTTGCGTCTGCTGCTCCGATTCCAAGCAGCGCTTCAACAGGAGCATCAGACCTCCTTCCACATGAAGAGTCGGTTCCCTGATCTGTGAGATCAGAAGTCCCTTGATGTACTCGTCCAAGCTCTCGACCCGCACTCGCTGCTCGATTCCGCGAGGTGGCAGCTGCTCCCCAGTCGGCCCTCCTCGAGCTCTCTTGCTATCACTGCTCGAACCGGGAAGAAGAAGAAGCAGGTGATCATCATCGTCGTCATCGCCCTTTGCACCTCCTCCTCCTCGTAGCTCCGGGCTTCGCAGCTCGTCGTCGACTTCCTCCTCCTGGCAGGGCTGCGTGTTGTTCTTCGACGGCCACTTCATCAGCAGCAGCGGCAAGTCTTCTTTCAGCTGCCTGCAACTTTGAGAAGGAGGAGACTCGCATTTCGATGGCGTTTTTGCAGCAGCAGATCTTCCGCCTTCTTCTTCCTCCTCTCCTCCACTATCAAATTTCATCATCACGAGAACAGAAGAATCCGCTTTCTCTACCTCCTGACGACGTTGAGGATCCTCTTCACTCGGTGAACCTATTCTGATACTACCATGATCTGATGATGCTCGAGGATCGATGCTTGATTGCAGCTAACAGACTCGATTGTTCGCATCGAGATCCATGCGACGGAAGAAAGAGGAAGCTTGAGACGTCGTCTCAACTGCCGCTCCCCTCCAACAACGACCCCGTGTGCTGCTTCCTTCCAGAACGAACCGCGATGGTGCAAAATTTCATGACGCGAGACACATGGACGGGGAACGTGGCTGAAACAGTCTCCGTGCACAATCGCAGCGACCCAAGTGTCGGAGATTCAAAGCGTGGACATGCAAAGCTCTGCCACGAGGCAGCCAGTTCCGTTCCGGAATCATGCCTTTTTTCCCTTCTCTTCCGCCGGTCATGGGTTCCCCGTTGAAGGCAAGCAGGCAGGCAAAACGGTGGTGGTTCCAGACGAAGAAAGAACCACTTCTTTCTTCTCGAAAGATTCTCTGCAGGCTTGCTTGCTGTGCAGATTGTGCGGACCTTGATTGCTGTAGGACCAGGGTCGTATGAAATTTTGCGTAGAATCATCTTCTTCGCAGATTGTCCAAGTTTTCTTGCACCGATTTGTCTGTCGTCTTTCTCTCTCTCTCTCTCTCTCTGAGATGTGCGTGCGTGCGTGTGTTTTACACCAAAATCTTTGTCCAGCTGCCAGTATCCTAATTTCTCGGATTGTGGAAGCTTAAATTTCTGCTCTCACTGGAATTCCGCGAGGCTTTCAGTATGCTGCTTTCTCGGATTGATTGATTGCGAAGCTGCATTTGTGTTTCGATTCTTCTCTCTCTCTCTCAAACCCAATCTCTGCGTGGTTTTCAGTATCCTGCTCTGCAAGCATTCTTTCGACTGTTCTCTCTCTTACACCATTGAATCTCTCTCGCGTAGTATCTCAGATTGTTCTCTCTCTCTCTCTCTTACAACATTGAATCTCTCTGTGCAGCTTCTAGTGTTTCAGATCATTCTCTCTCTTACACCATTGAATCTCTGTGAAAGTTTGGTTTGTTCTCTCTCTCTCTCTCTCTCTATCTCTCTCACCAAATCTCTGTGCTGAATTTTCTGCTTTGATTCAAACTCTCGCAACTGCAGACGGATCGAAATTTGGAACAATTTCTTCAACATTTTTCCATCAACACCCATTTCTTCTGCACTGAAGTCTTTTGTGTGTAGGGTTTAGGTCCATGATCACAAATTGGCTATTACATTTGTCTCCATTTATTGTGAAGACCCCCTAAGTTTGCACTTTCAAACTTTTCCTTTGTAGTTACTCTACAGAAATAGGCATCCAAAATTCAAATATTTTGTTCAAGTAGCTACACTCATTTCTATCAATACTAAGGTAGACCAGCTCATCACCTGTCGCCTGCCTATGACCAAACACTTATTTATATCTTCATCATATGTGCTTCATTTTGAGGGATTTAAAATGGAAGCGCTAGTGAAGCCCCAGAAATCATGTTTGAAGTGCAAAGGAAAAGGATTAATGAAAAAAATTAGAAGAAGAAAAATAAGCTTTGCAACTTACAAAACCCATTGTTTTTCTTTTTTCTTAGCTTAATGGATTTTGGTCCCTAGGTAATAGATCTATTTTCATATGAGGGTTTTTGAAAGATGATATTTTGGTTTGTGTTGCAACAAATGATTTAAAATATTATGGGAGCGCTAATCAAGCTCTAGAAATCATCTTTGACATGCAAAGGAAAAGGATTAATGAAAAAAAAAAAGAAAAAAAAAGGAGCTTTGCAACTTACAAAACCCATTGGTTTTCTTTTTTCTTAGCAACGAAATATCAACATTGACTCAAGGTAATGCAATCACTTCCCTTAACTATTTTCTTTCAATAATATACCCTAATATTTTATTCCCTTCTTAAAACACCATGTTAGTTGCAAGACTTTATTTTTTTGGGGTGAAGTTTGTCAAAATGAAAAACCATAAAAATTAAAAGGGAATATTCTGTCTCAATATTCTTGATTTTTCTGAAAAAAATAGCCAAGCTTGAAAAAAAAACTTGAAAATATTTCACCACATTGTGACTCAAATTTTAGTTTGGTAGAATTTTTTCCAACTATTTTTTAATTACTTAGATAGGTTCCAGAAACCTGTCGCCAATTTAGTGCTAAATCCTTCTTGGGATGCTAGCCAATGATGCAACATTAGAAAATTGAAAATTTTATCACTGGTTGATTGGTTAGTCTAATCACAATTTTTTTTTAATTGTTGGTTCTAAATTTTTTTTTATGGTTTGCATATGGCAATTGGATTTTTAGTTTTTGTTCAAAGTTGTGATTTCAGTTTGTGTAGCATTTAAGTTATTCTTGCTTGGTGTATCCCATTCTTTTCCACATAATAAAGTTATGTACAAAGAGAGTAAAACCCAAAAAAAGAAACCTAAGTTTCCATGTCTCTTGAAACTAAGGAGGCTAGTTAAAATTGAGGGGACTCTACTGAAAGAAAATACCAAAGGAAGAAATTCAAATTCTTTCTCAACCAAGGATGGTTTGAGTTTTCTCAATTTCTTTCTCAATTGAATGATTTGAGTTTTCTCCTGCATTTACATGTCTACCTGGGGACCTAGGTCTGTTGCAAGATGCCTAAGCAAGACTTAGGGGATTACACAAAGCTTATTAAAAAGAGTTAGCTAACATTAATCTTGTCTTTTGGAAAAAATAACAAATAATATGACATCAAAGAACAAAAATAATGTTTTGTGCAATGTTTAAAAAAAAAGTAGGTTAAATAAAATGCACATTACTTATTTGCTTTAATAAGTGGGGTGGCTTGGTGGTAAAAGAGTTGATCTCCATCCTTGAGATTCAAGGATTAATCCCCACAAATGACATAGGTTGTGTTCAACATTGGAATGTTGACCAAATATTCACTATCTATGTATCCAATTTAGGTTAGGTGCTTAGTAGGTGAACTTAAGTAGGCACCATAGGTGGTCTACCTAACAACCTAAATTGAATTTTTAAGCTTTACGTAATGACATGTGTGAACATGGTACAACTTGAATTTAATGAAATTAGCAATAACATAATTATATAGAATAAAAATAATGTTATTATGTTGTTGAGTTGTAAAATCAATTGCAAAATGATCATGTCATGTAAATTGGTCTGGATGGATGAAAAATTCATGTCAGTCACATCTTTATGCGATTACCATTGCAACTTGGTGCCACATATTGTATTTTGCAACTAGAATTTATGCAACTTCTCCAAGGCGACAAGCCTTGTAGGCAAGTCACATGTGGTAATTATGACTAAAATTGAATCATTAAGTCAATCATTTATTTGTAAAATTACCTGTGGTGATTAACAAGGGTTGATTCTTTCAAGTTGATCATGGGCCTATGTTTACTAAAAAGAAATTTAAGATGAAATGCAAAAGAAAAATAAAATCTTTCTAACAAGTATTGTGTAAACATGTAAGTCAAAGTAACCAAATTAGCCAAGCCAACAAGGGGACAATTAGTATGTAACTAAATTTCAACTTGGAATTTGAAATTTGAAAAATATGAAATTTGGGTGGAAATCTACGAAAAGTGACATATGGTAATAAGTTAGTAGATCTCCCTCTTTGTATCAACAACCTTCAATGCACAGTTATATGCCTATTGCTAAGAAACTCAAAATGAATTAGAAAGGAATTTAGGTCCTTTTCTTTAAATGTTTTGTGCATTTCTTAGTCTTTTGGTGATGCAATTATCATATATTGTGTTGGATAACTAAAACTATTTCTTTTTTCTAGTTTAAAATTAGAGCTAAAAGGCTGTCACAAGTTTGTTTGTTTATTTAGAAAACTTGGGGGTTGAAGCTTTTTTCAAGAATAAAATGGTGATTCTATTTGAAAAAAATAATCTTGAATAGAAGAACATGACCATGTGATGTTGAATAATTTGGTTAGGTTGCTAATAAGATTTTTAACATCAATATTCCAAGTATGTGATGCATTTTAGTTTGAAAGCCATCATTGTACATAAGCATAATTGATTGTAATTTAGATTGTATCAATTTTATATATGTTGTCTTTCAATTATAAATAAATTTTATTAATGGCATTACAATTGTTAGCTAATTTTATTGAAATTGAAAGGATGGACATCTAAAATATCTTTTGCATTACAATGTTATGTATATATTACTGATTTCATTTCACATGTGACATTGAATATCATAATATGATAGATTTCAAGCAAACAAGGTGGAATGAAACAATTATGGCTCAAAATCCATTTCAACAATTTTTTTCAAAAATATTAATTTCAATAAACATAGTGTTTTAGATAACAATGTTTAATTGTTGTGATTTATCATCTTTATGATGACCTTTGTTTTAGGTAGAGGAATTTTTGGTTATAAATAGTGTCTGATTCCAATGCATTCAATTTGGCAAGCCAAAACTAACTACTGACCATTGTAAAAACTAAAATCAAGAGATGCATGGATTGTCTCTCTTCCAATTAAATACTTTCATTTGGATCACAGTAGGAAAATTCCCAAAATTTTCCCTCAGGTCAGAGGGAGATCTCAACACTACATCTTCTGTTGTATGCTTGACCATAAAATCCAGAATTTAGGGTGTCCAAATACTTCTGGAACAAAATGTGGTACATAAGATGGGGAGGGGGAAGAGCCCATTGCACGTGTATTAAGCCTAGGTCAACATTTAATCAAACTTAATGCTCATGGTGCTTTACTTCACAGCTGCAACAAGAATGACAAATGCATGAAATTCCAATTTAGTAAAGGAAACAATAGATTGTAACTGGCTTGCAAGTCTTGCAATAAAAATTACATTCACCATTTCAAGGCCCAAAAAAAAAACCCCAAAAAAGCAGTTCATTGAAATAACTGAAAACAAAACCAATATAATTCCTGAGTTTCATAAAATGAAATTCCAATTTGATATGGCATGAATAGATTTTAACCGGCTTTCAGGTCTTACAACGTTATGTTGAAAATGTCAGAGGGTGAAAAAGCCCCAAAACCAACTCATTGAAATAACTACAATTTCACAACAAAAACACCAAAATTTCTCACTTTCACAAAGTAAACGTTCGACTTTAGTAAGCAAACAATAGATTGTAAGTGCCTTCCAGGTCTTACAAAAACCAACTCATTGAAGTAAGTATAATCTCAAAACAAAACGACTATAATTTCTGCTTTTCACAAAATGAAATTCCAATTTAAGGAAACATTGACCAATGTTTTAGAAGAAGAAAAAACCGGCGAAAAACCTTGTTGAAATAGTTAAAATCTCACAATAAAACCAAACAAGCACTACAATGACAATTTCACAAAAAAGAAGAAAAGAAGCTAAATAACCAACACACTGAAACAACTATGACCTCAAATGTTCTCAAACTAAAATACTGAATCAAAACAATATTGCAATTTCAATCCACACACAAACATTTGAATACATCCAACACAAACATTCAATGTACTAATCATTAATATCAAAATGGACATCAAAAAATTACTTCTGAAATTTGCAGAGAAATATCTGAAACAAGAAAATCCTGTAATCTCACATCACACAAACAGGTAAAATCCTTTCCAGAAAAACATACAATGTTGCACTGCAAAAGACAAGCTAAATATATTTCCACATTCAAACTTACATAACATACAAATGATAAAATACCAAATGACTTGCAACTCTTGCAACATACACATCATCAGCCATTTCAGAAAAAGGAGAGAACAATTTAAAACAATAACACCTCAAGATCGCTATGAAATTGACTTTCCCGATATAAAACTCCAAATTGAAACAATCTGGCACAACATGAACATTTCCACCTCAAGAGGCCAGTCCCATAAAGCTCATATCATGAGAACTATGAGAGTACTTTCATCAAGACACTACACCACAAACGACATAAAATAAAAACCTACTGAAAGCACAATGATCTTAAAAGGTCGATAGAATTGATTGTGTTGGATAACATTAAAAAAAAGACCATCCATAGAGCTCAATGCATCATCATAGGGACACCAAACAGAATATATACCAATTTTGCTTGATTTTACCACAAAAAATGGTTTGTAACTCTGTTGAGGGAGAATCCCACTACCAGGTTTTTCCACAGCATAAACAAAAGTTACAGAGCCTCCAACTCTGTATTTGTACTTTATGTATGCAGCAAAAGAGACTACACCTCTTATGCAAGCATCAATAGTGCAAAATTGGGATCATGAATTTGTGATACTGTATTAAACCTGTTCCAAATCAGATATCCTCTTAAGGCAGGATGAACCTGTAGGTTAGCAGTGAAAAAAAGAAGACGAAAAATTGGCAACTCTATTTCAAGAAATTGAGAGGACAAGACTGAGATTTTCCATTTTGAACCTAACAAGACACTAACAAAGCAACAAGAAGCATGTGCTGACTACATGACACCTCAGAACACAGTCCACACAATGGAAGCACTGAATTCTGTGTAGTTATGAGACATGTATGAGACATCATGGAATCCGTACACTGATAACGACCTGCAAATGACACATGCAAACTGAAGATAAAGGTACAGGAACAAGTTGATTGAAGCCATAGAAAGACCTTAACAGATCAATAGTCATATGCACAGAAGGAAAAAAGTGATCAAAGTGGGGCATTAGCGCATCACTGCTGTATAAATTCTAGATGACGTTTCAGAAAATTCAAGGCTCACAAGAGGTGAGGCTTGCAGCAGAGCTTGTGCTTCACACAACTGCATAAACAGCACATTGTCTTGTGTTTCGGCTTTAGCCGAAAAAAAAAACAAAACTTATAATCCGACAGGCTCGAAGCACAAAGGGTCGGATAAGGAAGATTGCACAACAACAGAATCAAGCGAAGTTATTTGTCCTCCACAGCTTGACTCGGCTCCCAGCTACAAAAAATGCCTGCAAACAACACCACACACGACCACACTTCATTCACAGCCAACAGGAGGAAAAAACAGGGAGCAAATGTCAACGCACCTGGAAAAGTTTAGCTTTCCCTCCACCCGACCCTCTGAAAGCCCGCACACAACAGCACCAAAAAGAAAAAATTAAAGCACCTACAAAGGCTTCGCTCCGCTGCCCAGCGACAAACAACGCTTGAAATCAACGCCAAACATCACCGCATCTCCTACGCAGCAAAAAAATAACAAAAAAAAGGAGACAAACCATATTTATGCTTCGCTCTTCATCAATCGATCCGACTTGCCGGAAAGCATACAATTGCAACGAAACAACAGTAAAAGAAAAAGCAAAAGAGCGACAACTCTCTCTCTTTCTCCATCCAACCTCCTCCCTCTCCCCCCTCTTTGCATCGAACCTTCTGCTGCTACAGGAAAAAAAACGAAAAACATTGAGCGCACCTGCAGAGGCTCCACCGCGTCTCTCACACACCACAAGTCTTTCCTCCGAAATCAAAACCGTCAACACCCTTCACACCATCACCCTCTTCTTGCTCACAACGCTCCTCACTAACACCAACAACTCCCACAAAAGCCACAAACACAAACCCAACGAAAGAACAACACAAAAGCCTACCAACAAAGAACACCCGGAAAATACATCACCACCGTCCCCTCCACAACTCCAAACCAAGCTTCACCCAAAAATGTCACACACAACCCGCGCAATGTGAACACAAGCAAAAACCAAAAAACCTGGAACCCGCCCCGTCTGAATAGGGAAATTTACAGTATTGAAACGAAGGAAAGCAAAAGCAACCCAGATACCGAGACCATGAAGAATACATATTCATTGCAAATTGGATTTAGAAAAAAGTCCCTTTGAAATTCCAACATTAAAAGACGACCAAACAACTCTAGCCAAACAATCCTTTGATATTCAAATTTGTAAATACACGGTCTGCTTTCATATCTCACTACACAGAGTTCGGTAGACTGATAAGATATTCGCTTAATAACAGGTCTAGTCGATCAGATCCACGAGCATGCCTCATAGGGCAACCCTGTACAGGAGGAGACATTTTTATTTAGAACTATAATGGAAGGGCAATGGAAGTCGCATCGAGTAACATGGTATTTGCTGCGGACAAAGTAGACGCCGCAACAGCACCAGTGAAAGACGGTCCTTCAGCGGAATGCAAAACGTTCATCTCGACTCCTTCCTGTGGCTCTTCTCCTGTGCCTGCAGTTCCTACCCATCAACACGCAAAGGTTATTTCAACACAGTCAGTTACATCTGGTATCAATACACAGAACCAGGATGCGTACGCACGTCTCGTCGACAATGGGTAGCTGGCAAAATATTAAGTCAGATTCAAGATTACTCAGTTAAAAACGCTGGCTTGCTCTGCTCTCGTGGGACTGGTTTCGCATTTCGTAACATACCATCATCGCTTACTGATGACCGCTTCCGCATGTGGAGATGCAGGCCACAGGCAGCGATGGTGATGAAAATGAAAAGAAGGAGCAGCCTTGATATGAGCGTGGCAGAATCCGAAGCGAAGGTTGACGCTAGTGCCTGCCATTCGCTGGTTGGTGGTGTTGGAACGTCTGCACTCATGGAACTGATTCCTGCACCCATCTCTGAGGCTAATTCAAAGCTCTCGCGAAACTGTGAAACTGTGAGGCACGAAAGTATTTGTTTCGAAACCAAAACCATATTCATTTCCATACACAATCAAGTCAGTTCTTATACTCATCCAACTTTTCAGGCCGAGAAGACCACATCGTGAATGGATGAAAAGTCGTGAATGGCAGAATCCTGGATGGAATGGGGATGAACGGCACCTGACTTTGGAATTTCCCAGAAGAGCAGAGGCCGAGAAGACCACATCGTGAACGGATGAACAGTCGTGAATGGCAGAATCCTGGATGGAATGGGGATGAACGGCACCTGACTTTGGAATTTCCCAGAAGAGCAGAGGCCGAGAAGACCACATCGTGAACGGATGAACAGTCGTGAATGGCAGAATCCTGGATGGAATGGGGATGAACAGCACCGGACTTTGGAAAATCCCAGAAGAGCACAGGCCGAGAAGACCACTTCGCTTGGATGAAAAGTCGTGAATGGCAGAATCCTGGATGGAATGGGGATGAACAGCACCTGACTTTGGAAAATCCCAGAAGAGCACAGGCCGAGAAGACCACTTCGTGAATGGATGAAAAGTCGTGAATGGCAGAATCTTGGATGGAATGGGGATGAACAGCACCTGATTTGGATGAAATCCGGACAATATATGGTTCAAGCACTCGGCTTGTTGAGAAATGGTCCGAGAGTGGACACTCAGAATGAAAAGCACTAGGCTTTGGATGAAAGTCCCAGAAGAGCACACGCCGAGAAGAGCATTAGGCTTGGATGAAATGGGAATGAAATGGCAGACACTCGGATGAAATGCCTCGAGAGCAGGAGTGCGAGAAGAGGACTCGGCAGCTAGGCTGGGGACTAGGCTGCAACAGTGCGAGCAACAGTGCGAGCAACAGTGCGAGAAGAGCGCACATGCCGAGAACAACACTACGCTGTGGATGAAAAGTCGTGAATGGCAAAAAATTGGATGGAATGGGGATGAACAGCACCTGACTTGGATGAAATGGGGACAATATATGCCTGCCCGTAGAATGCATTCTAGGTTATCTTCCACTCTATAAATGTGTGTCCAGATACCCTACAATTCTAGGCGGAGGTTTTGTAATTTCGTGAAGGGCTGCCCAAGTGGGGTAATCCTAGTGGAGAATGATGACCATGCCAAATTTCATGGCATTGTTGAAGTGTAGAACTTTTAAAACTAGTTGTTCTTTTGGGTGAAATGTTTTAGGGTGTGTTGTGTTGAGCATTTGATTTTCATAATAAAACCCTGGTTTCAGTTTTTTAAAATATTGGAACCGAAGATCTGCCAATTGCACTTTTTGAGAAATAAAATAAAATAAAAAATCAGAAGCAAATAACTTGCGATATTGGTTATTTCAAACAAACTGCAGATTCCATGAAAGAACGAGCATAGAATCGTAGGTCTTTGACAGTCCATTAATTTGATTTAATTTTAAAAATGGTGGTTATACGTCAGAACTGGTTCTCTGATTTTCTGAGTTTCTGAGGAGCAGTTGTGAGATCCAAGAACTGCCCTGATAACCACCAGGGTTTTGGTTCCATTTTTGATACCCACACATCCCTGGTTAGAAACTTACCTGGTACATCTTTTGCTAGATTTTACGTGATTGTGACCAGGGGTGTAATCATCCTTCCTTTGTTTTTTATGGCTTTAATATCGAGGTGGAATTATTCTTCTTTGATTCCAACAATTGGGTGTGAGAAAATGGCAATAAATCTCCTGAAAATTTGTTACATGCTATGTTAACACACTAGTCAAACTAGTGAGGCCATGGCATCCATGTGTCCAATCTTATAGCAAACAGGTCAGAATTTTATTTTAGGAATTTCTGTTTGTAGCAAATGTGTTGATCATTCATTGAAGATGTAAAAAAAGTGGCAATCATCCCTTCGAAGCTTTAGCCAAATATGACTATAAACTGTAAATAAACTAGAAACATTTAATCATCCTTCATATGTTTGGCTACACAATGATAAAGCACATATACGAGTCTGAGGATTTTTATTTCACTTTTATTTCTTCTCACTTCTGGCTACTGAAAACATTCAAAATCACTTTATTTTATTTTATTTAAACTTTTTCACTCTGGCGATATATTGCCAGTTTAAAATAGGCTGCTACAGGTATGACCTAGTTAAGCATATGCACATGTAATTTGACATTTTTATTGGAAACAATTCAAGGATTGTGTGATCAAGTGGAGATTATCATCCATGGTTCTTGTGTTGAGAAGATGGTGATGAATCTTGATTCTAAGACTGGTTTAAGGAATACTTTAGTACATGATTGATGCCAATGTCCTATTGTTTAATTTCTTACCATTTTAATGATATTAGATGGAACACCTACTAAGAGGAGGTGAAGGATTGATTTCATTTTAATCACAAAGTGTTTAACTGTCTTATTTTTACTAGCTGAGATGTGTTTCTTTCAAGAGTCCCATATATTGTGTATACATGAATTTTAATATATACGTTATTTGTGAATGTAGTATTTGTGTTAGCACACAAATCAAGTTGAACATATCATGATGTAATGAAGGCGAGTCTATCGATTTAGACACATGTTCATGCTTTTGTGGTAACACTTATTGAATGTTATATTGTTTAGTTCCATTCCACAAGACTGGAAAGGGGATAAAAAGGCATGGCATCTGTCATGCAAGTTTTGTGTTTCCAAATTTTCACGCCTCATCGAAAATCTAGAGTCTCACAAGTTTCTAGTCCAGAATACTATACCAACTGGTATGTCTAATTTTCAGTGCTGAACTGGTCTTGGTAGAAAGATCCCAGTTGTTTTTCATAGTAGGTTGGTGGGAGTGTGTACTAAGGCTATATCAACATCGAATCAAACCTAATGCTCATGGTGTTGTACCTCACAGCTACAACAAGAATGACAAATGCATGAAATTCCAATTGAATAAGGAAACAATAGATTGTAAGGGGCTTGCAAGTCTTGCAATAAACATTACATTCATCATTTCAAGGCCCAAAAAAAAACCCCAAAATTGCAACTCATTGAGAGAACTATAATTTGAAAACAAAACCAATACAATTTTTGAGTTTCATAAGATGAATTTCCAATTTGATAAGGAATGAATAGATTGTAAGTGGTTTTTAGGTCTTACAACATTACATTGAAAATGTCAGGGGATGAAAAAGGCCCAAAACCAACTAACTGAAAAAACTACAATCTCACAACACAAACACCAAAATTTCTAAGTTTCACAAAGTAAAATTCAAATTTAATATGCAAATAATAGATTGTAAGTAGCTTCCAGGTCTTACAACATTATATTGATGATTTCAGGACAAACTAGTTGGTCCCTTTTGGGAGTTGAAATGGAAGTAGGCCTAGCACCCAATATTATGAATGACATTAGTGTTTTTCCTTTTTCAATTGTTCCATTTAGTTTTATTCATTTTTTTAACAAGTAAATTGGATGTACAATGCATGGTCAAAGCCAAGAAGGAACAAACAAATTTTTGTTTCAAAACACTCGTAAATTGATGTTCAATAAATATATTAAATAATGCTTTGCATTTAGTGGGTGAACAACATTTCAATTCATATTTTTATTAGAAATCAAAATCCTATAAGGTGTGTAATGGGTCTAAAAGTAGGGTGTGTTTTAATATTGTGGTTGGGTTTGGAAATTAAAACACCAAAATCCAACCAGCATTCATTGGAATTTGGAACCACACTTGTGCAGTGCCCATTATTATTTTTATTCGTCAGATGTGGGTATATCTCATATTATTTTCTTAAAATCTAAACTTTGAAACAATAATTCAAATAATGAACTACAAAAATATCTATATATGATGGAAGGTTGTTTGTTTTTTTTGTTTTAATGATTCATGAAACCAAGGTGACAATGATAGAAGGAAAGCTGTTAAATTTGAAATTCGTATTTTTAGAAAAATAAAATCAACAAGTTGTTGTAGAAGGCTGCAAGTTGTCAACATGAAAGGCATGTAGTGATAATACATGATAAAATGTGCATAATATTATCTAACTTGGATACCAATTTTGTAAAAACATTTCATATTAATGTAGTGTTATGGTTGATATGCTTGCATTTTGATGTTTCATAACATACAAATGCAAAAGATTTTGAATTGGATAACTATTTCTATAATGATAAATGTCAAGATGCACACATTTACCCAATTATAGATTGTAATTGATACTTATGCTTTAATGTAATTTATTACAATTTTCAAATATCAAAGTCATAGATTTAACTTTAAAGAATGACTTACAATATTTGTGCACATTTATATTAAATTCTATATAGTACATGTATTTGGTATATTTGTAAGAAAATGCATTTTTAAATTGCTAAAAGAATACAACTCAACTTGAGATTTGTACCATTAAAAATACACCCAATTTGCACATTGAGTGGAAAGGATATTGGTCATACCAATCATATGAATTGCACATAGTGCATATTAGTTTCAATGTTACTTTTTAGTATTTTCAAACTTGCACATTTAATTTGTAGAAATCTTATGATGTTTTATTAATTGATTTTTTCATTTTCTATTTTGATGATTATATTTTTATTTCTATTCATTTTCATGTCCAAAGTTCAAATACATGTGCAATAATTTGAGAATATATGTAAACCCTAAATAATAACTTATGTTATATTGAAAATGATGACATCATAAATTGTACAATGCAAATTCCAAGTACATATGTGAAGTTTGTGTTCATGCAATTCAATAAAGAACATTATTAAAAAAAAATTCTTCCAACAAATTATTGATCATGTTTTAATATATTCAGAAAATTTACTAAAATTACTTTAATATATTTGAAAGGTGTATAATGATGATGCATATTAGGTTTCATACATGTAAATTTTTTCTTTCTATCAATTTGAATTCTCTATTATATGTATTTTGAAATTATAATTATTTAGTTATTAAAAATTTGTGATCTATATACAATTTAATTCTACAAAATTTTGGATTTGATATGTAATTTTTTTTAAAAATGATAAATTTATATTGTTATTATCAATTTCACATCTTACTATACATGTTTAAAATAATCAAAATTCATACCAAAAGTATATACATAATTTACATCAATTTTTAATTTATTAGATTAAGGTATATAACGTTTATTTCTTGCATTCATTCCTTGTCATTCAATATTTTGGTATATATATTTTGACTTATGAAACTTTGAAAATTAATTATTTAAATATTTACAATTGTGATATATTTGCATTTTAATTCTAGAAATTCTTGGATTTAGGTAAAACGTTTTTTAAATGAAAAATATTTTCTTATCATTATTGATTTCACATCTTTATTATACATGTCTGAAATATTCAAAATTCATCCCAAGAGCATACATATAATTTCCATGAATTTTTAATTTATTATGTTAAAGTATATAATGTATATTTCTTGCATTTATTCCTTGTCATTCAATGTTTTTTTTGTATATGAATTTTATGATTTATGAATTTTATCTCCAAAGGCTAAATTTTAAATTATCAATGCATTAAAAATATAAATGTTCAATTTAATGACTATATTTTGGTATAATTATTTGATTTTTAAAAAAAAACCTTTTTAAAGCCAATATATATATGAATATTTTGATCAAGAATATTTTTTTTCATGTGTTTGGATTTAATATGTCAAATGTTTTTAAGATGACAAGGATTTTTGTAACCTCATTAATTTCACATTTTAACTATACAAATTTTTGAAAAGGATTGAAAATTTGAAAATGAATTTTGAAAATTCATGCTAAAAGTAGTAACATAATTAATATCAAATTTTAAATGATTATATTGAAGTTTATAATGTTGTCTTTTTATTCAATTTCATAAATTTTAACATTTTTTTGTGAAAAGTTTGGTTTCTTTTGCATCAAACATATAATTTTGCATGATTTTGTTTTTGGGTC
Organism: Sphagnum contortum; assembly: GCA_963920785.1. Taxonomy (NCBI): domain Eukaryota; kingdom Viridiplantae; phylum Streptophyta; class Sphagnopsida; order Sphagnales; family Sphagnaceae; genus Sphagnum; species Sphagnum contortum. The sequence continues at coordinate 955,446 of OY987288.1, forward strand.
TTTTTTTGTCTGTCTTTCTTTAGTTTGGTGTTATGAAATAAAATTTTATAAAAAAATTCAAAAATTAGTTACATTTTCACCACAAAAAAAGAAAAAACTCAATACAAAAGGAATTTTTAGCATGGACCCATGAAACTTACCCATGAAAAGAATGATCAGTGTAGAAACCCAATCATCCGAAATGTTGTGAATTTATTTTGCGAGGGTTTGGAGTTCTTAGTAGTAGGACCAGAAGGAAAAAGGCCAAAAAAAGGGCATTTGCAGGAGATATTCAGTAGTAAAGCTGCAATCAATAGATCAGAATCTTCAGTGGATGGATTTTTTTCTAGCTCCAAATTCAAGGAAATTATTTAGAGGATTTTTCATTTTTCACTGGATTCTTCTTTAGATCCTGATGGATCATTCTTCATTAGATTTTTCTTAAGATCTTAGTGTGTTATTTTTCAGTGGATTTTTCTTTTGTTCCTAAGGTTTCATTCTTCTATGAGTTCTTTAAATCGTGCTGCAAGAACATTGGAGTTCTACGTCTCTAAAGAAGATGAGTGGAAGCTTTATTCTACCATATTAAAACCATTTGAAAAAATGAACATGTTTTATCTTTGGATTTTGAACTATTTATTTTTAATGTAAACTTCAAAGGTGAGTTGTGAACAGATGAATATTAGCAAGTGGTGACAACAGTTTCAAGAACCATCTACAAAATCCAAGAGGTTTAGGATTATACATTGATCAAGGACAAGCACCAAAGCCTGAAGGAAATTCCAAGAGAAAGATATCCATCATGATCTTCATAATCTCATGTGATTTTGACTTGCCAGACTAGAGCTGGATGACTAATCTGCATTGCTAGGTTATGGAAGTTCAATGACATCTTAGGGCTGTTGCAGATGATTAGGGAGAAGAAAAAGCTGCACCTAGCAATGATCACTAGCTAACTGCTACTGCCAACTTTGTTACAATTACACTTGCAGATCTCTAGAGCCTTTTCCTTGTGTTGATCCATGTTTAAGTACTGCAAGATTTCAAACTTCAGCTAGTTTTAAGCAGCTGATTAGTGCCACAGAGTTGGGAAACCAACCAGCAATAGAAGGAGAAAGAAATAAAGACAGTAATTCAATCTCAGCTTGACTCTCTTTAAGTCTAGCTGTTGCAGTAGAGCAACACTAAGCACAACACAATTGGCTGCACCTGATCTTTTCATTCACCATGATCCTAGATAGCTTGCTTGTTGAATTAAAAGAATACTTCATCATGAATACTAGGAGCAACAAGATAAAGGGTTGAGAGTTTTATCAAAAGTGTTGCATTCAAAAATGAGCATGTACATATATGTTTCATATACAAATTCTTAAACCTCTTAAACTTCCAATAGTTTTAGTAGATACAAGACATCATTAAACATATAACTATTTCTAAATGTAACAACCGGAGAAGTTGAAAGCATTTTGTGAAGAATATGGAACACCAAAGGATTCCTCTGCATTAGCTCCAACATTTGCAAGTGACAGTAGCAGTGCAAGTGTGCCCATTCACAAACATCTACCACCCATTACCTTAAGAAACTTAACCCTCTCTCTACATCATCTCCTCATACTTATAGCTGCTGTTCTGTTTGCTACCCCAAGGAGTTTCAGAAAGACAGTACATGCAGAAAAGGTTGTAGTCACAATACCCAATGTTGTTGGGGTCTTTAGCAAAGTAGGCTTCACACTCACAGCACAGTCAAAGCACCTGAACCATGTCATAGATAAAGAAGCATATATAAAGCAGTAACAAATTTAGCAGGGACCTAAATAACAAATTTAGACCTAAAAAAGAAAGCTGCTTGTTGGCTCTCCTCCATCCACAAACTCATGTGAACAACCCAAAGGAGGAGGACTCAGGTTGCTCAAGGCCACATCTAGTGACGGTTGCAAACCTCCCTGCATTTGGCTGTTAGGGCTCTGGAGAAATATGAGCAGATGATTGGATGGGGAAGAAAAATGGTGGTGGTGGTGTTGGTCCATGAAGAATGAATACCCCTCCTCTTTACCTCCAACCTGCTGCACTCAAAAAGACAACAAACAAAACAACAAAAACTTTGATGGTAAGCAGTTGACTCTGATGGGCAGGCATTATCAACAGAAAAGTTTTCCACCATTCTTCAATCAACAACACTGCACAAAAAGTTGTCCACAACTCTCTCTCTCTCTCAAAAAGAAAAAAAACCCAAGACAACAAAAAGCAACCCCAAGTTCCATTTACTCCCAGAGCAGTCACAAGGTTCCTGAGGCTTCTGTTTCATACAGGACTGACTGAAAATATTCTAGTTTGAATTTTTTGCATAGATTAAAGTTGCAAGTAATCTTCACTGCAAGAAAGGGACTGGCTCACCTTCTTTTTCCAAGACCTGTGGCATGCAATAATGCAGCACTGACAGTGAGACACAGTGCCATACCATATGACCTCAAGTAAAATCTTCTTCACTGTGAATTTCAAAGAGATTAAAACCAGACTGAATTACTGTGGTTTGAATCATCAAGGATGATATTTCCTTTTCTAGACAACTTTCAGAGTTCACATACATAATCTGATTCACAGATATGGATACAGAATTCAGAAGGTTACACCACTTCCAACAGTGTGTTCAGTAGAAAAGATACCTGTTCACTGCAAGTAGTTGAGAAATATGGCTCACATCGTTTGTCAGGAGACTGCTAAGGACTGCACACATGCATTTCAAACTATTGTAAGTGCCTTATGCACTGAATGCTTGTTGCATCTTATAGAACACATTATCTGGTCAACAGGAATAATTCAACTATGGGCTATAAGTTGTAGTTCACATTATACCTGCACTTCTTCCAGAAGTTGCTCAAGTTGGCCCTCGGTGCAGGAAGGAGAAAGCCCATAGGAAGGCACCACAGTGGCAACCTTCTGTGGCCAAGAATGTGTTCGCAGTATAGTCTTTTGCAAAAGAATACCCTGTCTTGTCCCCAATAATTGAGGCTCCAAAGTCACTGTAACTTCTTGCATGATCTAATGCTGGATTTGCTTGCAGGAGCCAGGCATGTGCATTTGCCAAACACTGCTCCAAGTCTTCCAGTCCAGGGACTTGAACTGGCAATGCATGCACCTCCCCAACCACCGCCTCCAACTCCTGCTGCTAAGGACAGTACCCAAGATGAGTTCAACCTTCAGAGGATTGTGTTTCAGGGGACTTTGATATAAATTTGCTAGTCTACTGTGATATTTATGACTGAACATATTTATAAGGTTCTGCAACTGCATATCCCATATGAACTGAATGACGATAAATTTTTTTCCACATTCAAACTTACATAACATACAAATGATAAAAATACCAAATGACTTGCAACTCTTGTAACATACACATCATCAGCGATTTCAGAAAAATGAGAGAACAATTTAAAACAATAACACCTCAAGCTCACTATGAAATTGAGTTTCCCAATATAAAACTCCAAATTGAAACAATCTGGCACAACATGAACATTTCCAACTCAAGAGGCCAGTCGCCTAAAGCTCATATCATGAGAACTATGAGAGCACTTTCATAAAGACACTACAACACAAAAGACATAAATAAAAAGCTACTGAACGCACAAAAGATCTTAAAAGATTCATAGAATTGATTTGTGTTGGATAACATTGAAGATAGACCATCCATAGAGCTCAATGCATCTTCCATAGGGACACCAAACAGAATATATACCAATTTTGGTTGATTTCACCACAAAAAATGGTTTGTAACTTTGTTGAGGAGAATCAAACTACCAGGGTTTTTTCCACAGCATAAACAAAAGTTACAGGAGCCTCCAACTCTGTAATTGTACTTTATGTAATGCAACAAAAGAGACTACACCTCTTATGCAAGCATCAATAGTGCAAAATTGGGATCATGAATTTGTGATGCTGTATTAAACCTGTTCAAAATCAGGGTTTAGGTTAAACCTGTAAGTTAGCAGTGCAAATTAGGAGACAAAAATAGGCAACCCCGTTTCAAGAAATTTGAGAGGACAAGACTGAGATTTTCCATTTTGAACCTTACAAGACACTAACAAAGCAACAAAAAGCATGTGTTGACAAGATGACGCCTCAGAACACAGTCCACACAATGGAAGCACTGAATTCTGTGTAGTTATGAGACATGTATGAGACATCATGGAATCGGTATACTGATTATAATGACCTGCAATGACACATTCAAACTGAAGATAAAGGTACAGGAACAAGTTGATTGACCCCATAGAAAGACCTTAACAGATCAATAGTAATGTGCAAAGAAGGAAAAAAGTAATATATCTTTTATAAGAATAGAGAAATCTCCATTCTCACGACAAAGAAGAAAACAGCAAGGTGAACACTTCTTCAGGAAGCCACAGAAAGAACCAGACAAGGGGAGACACAAAACAAAACAAAACACGAAAAACACACAGCGGTATGAACGAAAGTGCCAGTCTCACACCTGTTCAGGGACCATCAACAGTAGCATGTATGATAGTGACTTAACTATCACATCTTCCCCACTGACTTCATCAGCTCCCTACAGTGGGTAAAGGACAGTGACAAGCACCAGCCTGCGAACTGAGTTTCTGCTGCAACCGGAAGCAACGGGAAGACTCAGCCATACTACTGGCTAGCAACAGACCCCACAACGAAAACCAGACAAAGAAACAAAGAAAGACAGAAAGGGAAAAGAACAGGGGAAGACTAAGAACAAGTGGGCTTACAAAGAAGGAAAAAAGTAATCAAAGAGGGGCATCAGCGTATCACTGCTATATTCTAGATGAAGTGTCAGAAAATTCAAGGCTCACAAGAGGTGAGACTTGCAGCAGAAGCATGTGCTTCACACAACTGCATAAACATCACGTTGTCTCGGGTTTCGGCTTTAGCCAACGAAAACAAAACATATAACCCGACAGGCTCGAAGCGCACAGGGTCAGATAAGGAAGATTCGCAACCTCTCTAGAGCACAACAACAGAAACAAGCCAAGATATTTGTCCTCCACAGCTTGACTCGGCTCCCAGCTACAAAAAATGCCTGCAAACAACACCACACACGACTGCACTTCCATTCACAGCCAACAGGAGGGAAAAACACGGAGAAAATGTCAACGCACCTGGAAAAGTTTAGCTTAGCTTTCCCTCCACCCGACCTTCTGAAAGCCCACACAGAACAACACCAAAAAGAAAAAAATAAAGCGACTGCAAAGGCTTCGCTCCGCTGCCCAGCGACAAACAACGCCTGAAATGAATACCAAACATTGCCGCATCTCCTTCGCAACAAAAAGATAACACAAAAAAGGGACAAACGTTTATGCACCTGGAAAAGCTTCGGTCTTCATCAATCGATCCGACTTGCCGGAAAGCATGCCATTGCAACGAAACAACAGTAAAAGAAAAAGAAAGAAAGCGACAACTCTCTCTCTTTCTCCATCCAACCTCCTCTCTCTCCCTATCTCTGTCTCCCCCCCCCTCTTTGCATCGAACCTTCTGCTGCTGCATGAAAAAAGACCAAAAAAATGGAGCGCACCTGTAGAGGCTCCACCGCGTCTCTCACACACCACAAGTCTTTCCTCCGAAATCAAAACCGTCACCACCCTTCACAACATCACTCTCTTCTTGCTCACAGCGCTCCTCAAAAACACCAACAACTCCCACACAGCCACAAACCCAACAAAAGAACAACAGAAGAGCCTACCGACAAAACAACACCCGCAAAATGCATCATCACCGTCCCCTCCACAACTCCAAACCAAGCCTAAACCAAAAATCTCACACACAACGCGCGCAATGTGAACACAAGCAAAAATGTAAAAACCTGGAACCCGCCCCGTCTGAACAGGGAAATTTACAGCATTGAAATGAGGGAAAGAAAAAGCAACCCAGATACCGAGAGCATGAAGAATACATATTTATTGCAAATTGGAAATAGAAAAAAGTCCCTTTGAAATTCCAACATTAAAAGACGACCAAACAACTCTAGCCAAACATACTTTAATATCCAATTATGTAAATACACGGTCTGCTTTCATATCTCACTACACAGACTTCAGAAGACTAATGAGATATTTGCTTATAAACTGGTCTAGTCCATCAGATCCACGAGCATGCCTCCAACATGAAGGAAGCGACATTTTATTTACAACTATACGCAGGTCTAGCCGATCAGCTGTCCGAGCATGCCTTAAACATCAAAGAAGAGACACACTTATTTACGACAGCAGAAAAGCAGACCTCTAATAAGTAAAAGAACTGAAATTTCAAAAGATCATTAATTACGGGAGATGGTTTAGCTGGAAGGAGTAAGGGCAATGGATGTCGCATCCAGTAAGACAGTATTTGCTGCGGACAAAGTAGACGCCGCAACAGTACCAGTAAAAGAAGGTCCTTCAGCGGAATGCAAATCGTTCATCTGGACTCCTTCCTGTGGCTCTTCTCCCGTGCCTGCAGTTCCTACCCATCAACACGCAAAGGTTATTTAAACACAGTCAGTTACATCTGGTATAAATACACAGAACCAGGATGTGTACGCACGTCTCGTCGACAATGAGTAGCTGGCAAAATATTAAGTCAGATTCAAGATTAGCCCAGTTTAAAACGCTGGCTTGCTTTGCTCTCATAGGACTGGTTTTGCATTCAGTAACATACCATCATCGCTTACTGCTGACCGCTTCCGGATGTGGAGATGCAGCCCACAGGCAGCGATGGTGATGAAGATGAAGAGAACGAGCAGCCTTGACATCAGCGTCGAAGAATCTGCAGCGAAGCTTGACGCTAGTGCCTGCCATTCGCTGGTTGGTGGTGTTGCGACGTCTGCAGTCATGAAACTGATCCGTGCACCCATCTTTGATGCCAATTCAAAGCACCCTCACGAAACTGTTTGGCAATACAACATCTATTTTCAATTTAAACCATATTGACATCCACCCACACTAATGTCACTTCATATCCAAATCCTCCTCTTCGTAAAAGGTGGGCGGGTGGGAACAATAAAACTCACAAAACAATCTCCGGTGACAACAATAAAAGGTGGGTGGGTCAGAAAACACCCTAAACCCTATACAACCAATCCTCCTCTTCCTCAAAGGTGGGTCCGGTTTCGACTTGGGAAGAATCTCCGGTCACAGAACAATCTCCGGGAACAACAATAAAAGGAGGGTTTCCACTTGGGAAAAAAAGGGTGTCTGGAAACAATAAAACTCACAAAACAATCTCCGGTGACAACAATAAAAGGTGGGTGGGTCAGAAAACACCCTAAACCCTATACAACGAATCCACCTCTTCGTCCAAGGTGGGTCCGGTTTCGACTTGGGAAGAATCTCCGGTCACAGAACAATCTCCGGGAACAACAATAAAAGGTGGGTTTCGACTTGGGAAAAAAAGGGTGTCTGGAAACAATAAAACTCACAAAACAATCTCCGGTGACAACAATAAAAGGTGGGTCGTCAGAAAACACCCTAAACCCTATACAACCAATCCTCCTCTTCCTCAAAGGTGGGTCCGGTTTCGACTTGGGAAGAATCTCCGGTCACAGAACAATCTCCGGGAACAACAATAAAAGGAGGGTTTCCACTTGGGAAAAAAAGGGTGTCTGGAAACAATAAAACTGGTGGGTTTCGACTTGGGAAAAAATGGGTGTCTGGAAACAATAAAACTCACAAAACAATCTCCGGTGTCAACAATAAAAGGTGGGTGGGTCAGAAAACACCCTAAACCCTATACAACGAATCCTCCTCTTCGTCCAAGGTGGGTCCGGTTTCGACTTGGGAAGAATCTCCGGTCACAGAACAATCTCCGGGAACAACAATAAAAGGTGGGTTTCGACTTGGGAAAAAAAGGGTGTCTGGAAACAATAAAACTCACAAAACAATCTCCGGTGACAACAATAAAAGGTGGGTCGTCAGAAAACACCCTAAACCCTATACAACCAATCCTCCTCTTCCTCAAAGGTGGGTCCGGTTTCGACTTGGGAAGAATCTCCGGTCACAGAACAATCTCCGGGAACAACAATAAAAGGTGGGTTTCGACTTGGGAAAAAAAGGGTGTCTGGAAACAATAAAACTCACAAAACAATCTCCGGTGACAACAATAAAAGGTGGGTGGGTCAGAAAACACCCTAAACCCTATACAACCAATCCTCCTCTTCCTCAAAGGTGGGTCCGGTTTCGACTTGGGAAGAATCTCCGGTCACAGAACAATCTCCGGGAACAACAATAAAAGGAGGGTTTCCACTTGGGAAAAAAAGGGTGTCTGGAAACAATAAAACTGGTGGGTTTCGACTTGGGAAAAAATGGGTGTCTGGAAACAATAAAACTCACAAAACAATCTCCGGTGTCAACAATAAAAGGTGGGTGGGTCAGAAAACACCCTAAACCCTATACAACGAATCCTCCTCTTCGTCCAAGGTGGGTCCGGTTTCGACTTGGGAACAATCTCCGGTCACAGAACAATCTCCGGGAACAACAATAAAAGGTGGGTTTCCACTTGGGAAAAAAAGGGTGTCTGGAAACAATAAAACTCACAAAACAATCTCCGGTGACAACAATAAAAGGTGGGTCGTCAGAAAACACCCTAAACCCTATACAACCAATCCTCCTCTTCCTCAAAGGTGGGTCCGGTTTCGACTTGGGAAGAATCTCCGGTCACAGAACAATCTCCGGGAACAACAATAAAAGGAGGGTTTCCACTTGGGAAAAAAAGGGTGTCTGGAAACAATAAAACTCACAAAACAATCTCCGGTGACAACAATAAAAGGTGGGTGGGTCAGAAAACACCCTAAACCCTATACAACCAAACCTCCTCTTCCTCCAAGGTGGGTCCGGTTTCGACTTGGGAAGAATCTCCGGTCACAGAACAATCTCCGGGAACAACAATAAAAGGTGGGTTTCCACTTGGGAAAAAAAGGGTGTCTGGAAACAATAAAACTCACAAAACAATCTCCGGTGACAACAATAAAAGGTGGGTGGGTCAGAAAACACCCTAAACCCTATACAACCAATCCTCCTCTTCCTCAAAGGTGGGTCCGGTTTCGACTTGGGAAGAATCTCCGGTCACAGAACAATCTCCGGGAACAACAATAAAAGGAGGGTTTCCACTTGGGAAAAAAAGGGTGTCTGGAAACAATAAAACTGGTGGGTTTCGACTTGGGAAAAAATGGGTGTCTGGAAACAATAAAACTCACAAAACAATCTCCGGTGTCAACAATAAAAGGTGGGTGGGTCAGAAAACACCCTAAACCCTATACAACGAATCCTCCTCTTCGTCCAAGGTGGGTCCGGTTTCGACTTGGGAAGAATCTCCGGTCACAGAACAATCTCCGGGAACAACAATAAAAGGTGGGTTTCCACTTGGGAAAAAAAGGGTGTCTGGAAACAATAAAACTCACAAAACAATCTCCGGTGACAACAATAAAAGGTGGGTCGTCAGAAAACACCCTAAACCCTATACAACCAATCCTCCTCTTCCTCAAAGGTGGGTCCGGTTTCGACTTGGGAAGAATCTCCGGTCACAGAACAATCTCCGGGAACAACAATAAAAGGAGGGTTTCCACTTGGGAAAAAAAGGGTGTCTGGAAACAATAAAACTCACAAAACAATCTCCGGTGACAACAATAAAAGGTGGGTGGGTCAGAAAACACCCTAAACCCTATACAACCAAACCTCCTCTTCCTCCAAGGTGGGTCCGGTTTCGACTTGGGAAGAATCTCCGGTCACAGAACAATCTCCGGGAACAACAATAAAAGGTGGGTTTCGACTTGGGAAAAAAAGGGTGTCTGGAAACAATAAAACTCACAAAACAATCTCCGGTGACAACAATAAAAGGTGGGTGGGTCAGAAAACACCCTAAACCCTATACAACCAATCCTCCTCTTCCTCAAAGGTGGGTCCGGTTTCGACTTGGGAAGAATCTCCGGTCACAGAACAATCTCCGGGAACAACAATAAAAGGTGGGTTTCGACTTGGGAAAAAAAGGGTGTCTGGAAACAATAAAACTCACAAAACAATCTCCGGTGACAACAATAAAAGGTGGGTGGGTCAGAAAACACCCTAAACCCTATACAACCAATCCTCCTCTTCCTCAAAGGTGGGTCCGGTTTCGACTTGGGAAGAATCTCCGGTCACAGAACAATCTCCGGGAACAACAATAAAAGGAGGGTTTCCACTTGGGAAAAAAAGGGTGTCTGGAAACAATAAAACTGGTGGGTTTCGACTTGGGAAAAAATGGGTGTCTGGAAACAATAAAACTCACAAAACAATCTCCGGTGTCAACAATAAAAGGTGGGTGGGTCAGAAAACACCCTAAACCCTATACAACCAATCCTCCTCTTCCTCAAAGGTGGGTCCGGTTTCGACTTGGGAAGAATCTCCGGTCACAGAACAATCTCCGGGAACAACAATAAAAGGAGGGTTTCCACTTGGGAAAAAAAGGGTGTCTGGAAACAATAAAACTCACAAAACAATCTCCGGTGACAACAATAAAAGGTGGGTGGGTCAGAAAACACCCTAAACCCTATACAACCAATCCTCCTCTTCCTCAAAGGTGGGTCCGGTTTCGACTTGGGAAGAATCTCCGGTCACAGAACAATCTCCGGGAACAACAATAAAAGGAGGGTTTCCACTTGGGAAAAAAAGGGTGTCTGGAAACAATAAAACTGGTGGGTTTCGACTTGGGAAAAAATGGGTGTCTGGAAACAATAAAACTCACAAAACAATCTCCGGTGTCAACAATAAAAGGTGGGTGGGTCAGAAAACACCCTAAACCCTATACAACGAATCCTCCTCTTCGTCCAAGGTGGGTCCGGTTTCGACTTGGGAAGAATCTCCGGTCACAGAACAATCTCCGGGAACAACAATAAAAGGTGGGTTTCGACTTGGGAAAAAAAGGGTGTCTGGAAACAATAAAACTCACAAAACAATCTCCGGTGACAACAATAAAAGGTGGGTCGTCAGAAAACACCCTAAACCCTATACAACCAATCCTCCTCTTCCTCAAAGGTGGGTCCGGTTTCGACTTGGGAAGAATCTCCGGTCACAGAACAATCTCCGGGAACAACAATAAAAGGTGGGTTTCGACTTGGGAAAAAAAGGGTGTCTGGAAACAATAAAACTCACAAAACAATCTCCGGTGACAACAATAAAAGGTGGGTGGGTCAGAAAACACCCTAAACCCTATACAACCAATCCTCCTCTTCCTCAAAGGTGGGTCCGGTTTCGACTTGGGAAGAATCTCCGGTCACAGAACAATCTCCGGGAACAACAATAAAAGGAGGGTTTCCACTTGGGAAAAAAAGGGTGTCTGGAAACAATAAAACTGGTGGGTTTCGACTTGGGAAAAAATGGGTGTCTGGAAACAATAAAACTCACAAAACAATCTCCGGTGTCAACAATAAAAGGTGGGTGGGTCAGAAAACACCCTAAACCCTATACAACGAATCCTCCTCTTCGTCCAAGGTGGGTCCGGTTTCGACTTGGGAAGAATCTCCGGTCACAGAACAATCTCCGGGAACAACAATAAAAGGTGGGTTTCGACTTGGGAAAAAAAGGGTGTCTGGAAACAATAAAACTCACAAAACAATCTCCGGTGACAACAATAAAAGGTGGGTCGTCAGAAAACACCCTAAACCCTATACAACCAATCCTCCTCTTCCTCAAAGGTGGGTCCGGTTTCGACTTGGGAAGAATCTCCGGTCACAGAACAATCTCCGGGAACAACAATAAAAGGTGGGTTTCGACTTGGGAAAAAAAGGGTGTCTGGAAACAATAAAACTCACAAAACAATCTCCGGTGACAACAATAAAAGGTGGGTGGGTCAGAAAACACCCTAAACCCTATACAACCAATCCTCCTCTTCCTCAAAGGTGGGTCCGGTTTCGACTTGGGAAGAATCTCCGGTCACAGAACAATCTCCGGGAACAACAATAAAAGGAGGGTTTCCACTTGGGAAAAAAAGGGTGTCTGGAAACAATAAAACTGGTGGGTTTCGACTTGGGAAAAAATGGGTGTCTGGAAACAATAAAACTCACAAAACAATCTCCGGTGTCAACAATAAAAGGTGGGTGGGTCAGAAAACACCCTAAACCCTATACAACGAATCCTCCTCTTCGTCCAAGGTGGGTCCGGTTTCGACTTGGGAACAATCTCCGGTCACAGAACAATCTCCGGGAACAACAATAAAAGGTGGGTTTCCACTTGGGAAAAAAAGGGTGTCTGGAAACAATAAAACTCACAAAACAATCTCCGGTGACAACAATAAAAGGTGGGTCGTCAGAAAACACCCTAAACCCTATACAACCAATCCTCCTCTTCCTCAAAGGTGGGTCCGGTTTCGACTTGGGAAGAATCTCCGGTCACAGAACAATCTCCGGGAACAACAATAAAAGGAGGGTTTCCACTTGGGAAAAAAAGGGTGTCTGGAAACAATAAAACTCACAAAACAATCTCCGGTGACAACAATAAAAGGTGGGTGGGTCAGAAAACACCCTAAACCCTATACAACCAAACCTCCTCTTCCTCCAAGGTGGGTCCGGTTTCGACTTGGGAAGAATCTCCGGTCACAGAACAATCTCCGGGAACAACAATAAAAGGTGGGTTTCCACTTGGGAAAAAAAGGGTGTCTGGAAACAATAAAACTCACAAAACAATCTCCGGTGACAACAATAAAAGGTGGGTGGGTCAGAAAACACCCTAAACCCTATACAACCAATCCTCCTCTTCCTCAAAGGTGGGTCCGGTTTCGACTTGGGAAGAATCTCCGGTCACAGAACAATCTCCGGGAACAACAATAAAAGGAGGGTTTCCACTTGGGAAAAAAAGGGTGTCTGGAAACAATAAAACTGGTGGGTTTCGACTTGGGAAAAAATGGGTGTCTGGAAACAATAAAACTCACAAAACAATCTCCGGTGTCAACAATAAAAGGTGGGTGGGTCAGAAAACACCCTAAACCCTATACAACGAATCCTCCTCTTCGTCCAAGGTGGGTCCGGTTTCGACTTGGGAAGAATCTCCGGTCACAGAACAATCTCCGGGAACAACAATAAAAGGTGGGTTTCCACTTGGGAAAAAAAGGGTGTCTGGAAACAATAAAACTCACAAAACAATCTCCGGTGACAACAATAAAAGGTGGGTCGTCAGAAAACACCCTAAACCCTATACAACCAATCCTCCTCTTCCTCAAAGGTGGGTCCGGTTTCGACTTGGGAAGAATCTCCGGTCACAGAACAATCTCCGGGAACAACAATAAAAGGAGGGTTTCCACTTGGGAAAAAAAGGGTGTCTGGAAACAATAAAACTCACAAAACAATCTCCGGTGACAACAATAAAAGGTGGGTGGGTCAGAAAACACCCTAAACCCTATACAACCAAACCTCCTCTTCCTCCAAGGTGGGTCCGGTTTCGACTTGGGAAGAATCTCCGGTCACAGAACAATCTCCGGGAACAACAATAAAAGGTGGGTTTCGACTTGGGAAAAAAAGGGTGTCTGGAAACAATAAAACTCACAAAACAATCTCCGGTGACAACAATAAAAGGTGGGTGGGTCAGAAAACACCCTAAACCCTATACAACCAATCCTCCTCTTCCTCAAAGGTGGGTCCGGTTTCGACTTGGGAAGAATCTCCGGTCACAGAACAATCTCCGGGAACAACAATAAAAGGTGGGTTTCCACTTGGGAAAAAAAGGGTGTCTGGAAACAATAAAACTCACAAAACAATCTCCGGTGACAACAATAAAAGGTGGGTGGGTCAGAAAACACCCTAAACCCTATACAACCAATCCTCCTCTTCCTCAAAGGTGGGTCCGGTTTCGACTTGGGAAGAATCTCCGGTCACAGAACAATCTCCGGGAACAACAATAAAAGGAGGGTTTCCACTTGGGAAAAAAAGGGTGTCTGGAAACAATAAAACTGGTGGGTTTCGACTTGGGAAAAAATGGGTGTCTGGAAACAATAAAACTCACAAAACAATCTCCGGTGTCAACAATAAAAGGTGGGTGGGTCAGAAAACACCCTAAACCCTATACAACGAATCCTCCTCTTCGTCCAAGGTGGGTCCGGTTTCGACTTGGGAACAATCTCCGGTCACAGAACAATCTCCGGGAACAACAATAAAAGGTGGGTTTCCACTTGGGAAAAAAAGGGTGTCTGGAAACAATAAAACTCACAAAACAATCTCCGGTGACAACAATAAAAGGTGGGTCGTCAGAAAACACCCTAAACCCTATACAACCAATCCTCCTCTTCGTCCAAGGTGGGTCTGGTTTCGACTTGGGAACAATCTCCGGTCACAGAACAATCTCCGGGAACAACAATAAAAGGTGGGTTTCGACTTGGGAAAAAAAGGGTGTCTGGAAACAATAAAACTCACAAAACAATCTCCGGTGACAACAATAAAAGGTGGGTGGGTCAGAAAACACCCTAAACCCTATACAACGAATCCTCCTCTTCCTCAAAGGTGGGTCCGGTTTCGACTTGGGAACAATCTCCGGTCACAGAACAATCTCCGGGAACAACAATAAAAGGTGGGTTTCGACTTGGGAAAAAAAGGGTGTCTGGAAACAATAAAACTCACAAAACAATCTCCGGTGACAACAATAAAAGGTGGGTCGTCAGAAAACACCCTAAACCCTATACAACCAATCCTCCTCTTCGTCCAAGGTGGGTCTGGTTTCGACTTGGGAAGAATCTCCGGTCACAGAACAATCTCCGGGAACAACAATAAAAGGTGGGTTTCCACTTGGGAAAAAAAGGGTGTCTGGAAACAATAAAACTCACAAAACAATCTCCGGTGACAACAATAAAAGGTGGGTGGGTCAGAAAACACCATAAACCCTATACAACCAAACCTCCTCTTCCTCAAAGGTGGGTCCGGTTTCGACTTGGGAAGAATCTCCGGTCACAGAACAATCTCCGGGAACAACAATAAAAGGTGGGTTTCGACTTGGGAAAAAAAGGGTGTCTGGAAACAATAAAACTCACAAAACAATCTCCGGTGACAACAATAAAAGGTGGGTGGGTCAGAAAACACCCTAAACCCTATACAACGAATCCTCCTCTTCCTCAAAGGTGGGTCCGGTTTCGACTTGGGAAGAATCTCCGGTCACAGAACAATCTCCGGGAACAACAATAAAAGGAGGGTTTCCACTTGGGAAAAAAAGGGTGTCTGGAAACAATAAAACTGGTGGGTTTCGACTTGGGAAAAAATGGGTGTCTGGAAACAATAAAACTCACAAAACAATCTCCGGTGTCAACAATAAAAGGTGGGTGGGTCAGAAAACACCCTAAACCCTATACAACCAATCCTCCTCTTCGTCAAAGGTGGGTCCGGTTTCGACTTGGGAAGAATCTCCGGTGACAACAATAAAAGGTGGGTTTCGACTTGGGAAAAAAAGGGTGTCTGGAAACAATAAAACTCACAAAACAATCTCCGGTGTCAACAATAAAAGGTGGGTGGGTCAGAAAACACCCTAAACCCTATACAACCAATCCTCCTCTTCGTCAAAGGTGGGTCCGGTTTCGACTTGGGAAGAATCTCCGGTGACAACAATAAAAGGTGGGTTTCGACTTGGGAAAAAATGGGTGTCTGGAAACAATAAAACTCACAAAACAATCTCCGGTGACAACAATAAAAGGTGGGTGGGTCAGAAAACACCCTAAACCCTATACAACCAATCCTCCTCTTTGTCAAAGGTGTGTCCGGTTTCGACATGGGAACAATCTCCGGTCACAAAACAATTTCTGGTGAGAACAATAAAAGGTGGGTGGGTCAGAAAACACCCTAAACCCTATACAAATGCTCCGCTGGGTGGGTCGAACCTTAAACCCTATACAAATGCTCCGGTGACAAAATGGGTGTCTGGAAACAATAAAAGGTGGGTCCGGTTTCGACTTGGGAAAAAATGGGTGTCTGGAAACAATAAAACTCACAAGACACCCTATACAACCAATCGTCCTCTTCGTCAAAGGTGGGTCCGGTTTGGACTTGGGAACAAATGGCCGGGTGGGAACAATCCTAACTCACAAAAGTTAGGTGGGTCAGAAAACACCCTAAACCCTATACAAATGCTCCGCTGGGTGGGTCGAACCTTAAACCCTATACAAATCCTCCGGTGAAAAAATGGGTGTCTGGGGTCCGGTTTCAACTTGTGAAAAAATGGGTGTTCCGAAACACCTTAAACCCTATACAAATCCTCCGGTGAAAAAATAGGTGTCTGGGGTCCGGTTTCGACTTGTGAAAAAATGGGTGTTTCGAAACACCTTAAACCCTATACAAATCCTCCGGTGAAAAAATGGGTGTCTGGAAACAATAAAACTCACAAAACACCCTATACAACCAATCCTCCTCTTCGTCAAAGGTCGGTCCGGTTTCGACTTGTGAAAAGATGGGTGTTTCGAAACAGTAAAACTCAGAAAACACCCTAAACCCTATACAAATCCTCGGGTAGGTGGGTCAGGAAAACTTGTGAAAGAATGGGTGTTTGGAAACAGTAAAACTCATAAAACACCCTAAACCCTATACAAATCCTCCGGTGGGTGGGTCCATAAACAAATCCTCCTCTTCGTAAAAGGTGGGTCCGGTTTCGGTTTGTGGTTTGTGGAATGGAAACAGTAAAACTCATAAAACACCATAAACCCTATACAAATCCTCCGGTGGGTGGTTCTGGTTTTGGTTTGTGGTTTGTGGAAATGTAAGACACGGACGGGTTTGGGGACCGAAACTATGTGTTTTGTCACATAGTTATGGAGATCTATGCTATTGGTTGCACATCTACTTTCTCATCCACCTTTTGTCCTCACACAAACAACACCAAAACATGTCTATGCATAAGTGATGGGCTTCATCATTCTCCTACCATAAACCTCACACAATCAACACTAAAACATGAGTCTATGCGTAGGTGGTGAGCCTCAACATCCCTCAACCACAATCCTCACACAATCAACATCAAGACATGAATCTATGCGTGGGTAGTGAGCTTAACATCCTTCTACCACAAACCTCACACACTCAACATCAAAACAATCGAAACCAAAAGCCTTTCTAAACATCAAAACTTCCATAACAACTTTGTATTCAAATTGTAACCCTTTACAATGGGAGGAGGTGTGTGTTAAGGTCACAAACACCTCCTTATATACTAACCCAAAGGAAACAAGTCAAGAACCTTCCAAAGGTTATCCTACACATAATTTAAACATAAGGAAACAAAATCACATGTTTCCCATGAGATTCCATATTTAATTAATCCCAAGGAAATAAGTCAAGGAACTTCCAAAAGTTAACCTCCACATAATTTATCATAAGGAAACAAAATCACATGTTTCCCCATGAGATTATACATTTAATTAATCTAAAGGAACCAAAATCACATGGTTCCCCCATGTGATTCCACATTCAATTAAAAGGAATGACATCACATAATTTTCCATGTGATTTCACCTTTAATTACAAGAATGACATCACATGGTGCACATGCACCATGTCCATTCATTTACCCCTTTTGTATAATTAATTAAGTAATTAAATAATTACATCAAGTTACCTCTAACAAATTACTAAGGTAATTATGAAATTACCCATCAAGTTACAGAAACAGTGAGGAAAAGTTGTGAAAAAATGGGTGTTTGGGAAACTCCGGTTTGTGATGGATGGCAGTCTGTTTGGAAAACGAAACAGTGAGGGAAAAAAAGGTCGGTCCGGTTTGGGTTTGTGGTTTGTGGAAACAGTAAAACTCCGGTTTGTGATGAATGGCAGTCTGTTTGGAAAACTAAACAGTGAGGAAAAGTTGTGAAAAAATGGGTGTTTGGAAAACTCCGGTTTGTGATGAATGGCAGTCTGTTTGTAAAACTCATGTGAAAAAATGGGTCCGGTTTGGGTTTGTGATGAATGGCAGTCTGTTTGGAAAACTAAACAGTGTGGAAAACTCCGGTTTGTGAGGAAAACTCATGTGAAAAAAAGGTGGGTCCGGTTTGGGTTTGTGATGAATGGCAGTCTGTTTGGAAAATTAAACAGTGAGGAACTGGTCCCGGTTTGTGATGGGTGTGTCAGGGTCCCGGTCCGGTCTGTTTGTGAAAAAACAGTGAGGAAAACTTGTGAAAAAATGGGTGAATGGCAGTCTGTTTGGAAAACTCTTGTGAAAAAATGGGTCCGGTGTGGGTGCCGTCAGGAAAAAATGCGTGAATGGGTGTGTCAAGGTGGGCGGGTGGGAGTGGGGGTTTGGCAGTCTGTTTGGAAAACTCTTGTGAAAAAATGGGTGTCTTGCAGTCTGTTTGGAAAACTCCGGTTTGTGATGAATGGCAGTCTGTTTGGAAAACTCTTGTGAAAAAATGGGTCCGGTTTGGGTGCCGTCAGGAAAACTCTCAGTGGGAGGAAAACTGGTCCCGGTTTGTGATGTTTGTGTCGGGGTCCCGGTCCGGTCTGTTTGTGAAAAAGCAGTGAGGAAAACTTGTGAAAAAACACTCAGGAAAACTCTCAGTGGTTTGTTTGTGAAATGGGTGCCGGTCCGGTTTGGAAAACTTGTGAAACAACACTCAGGAAAACTCTCATGAATGCACTCAGGAAAACTCTCAGTGGTTTGTTTGTGAAAAAACACTCAGGAAAACTCTCAGGGTGAGGTTTGTAATGGGTGCCAGTCCGGTTTGTTTGTGAGAAAACACTCAGGAAACACTCAGGGTGCCGGTTTGTGAGGTTTGTAATGGGTGCCGGTCCGGTTTGTTTGTTAAAAAACACTCAGGGTGAGGTTTGTAATGGGTGTCAGCGTGCCAGTCCGGTTTGTTTGTGAAAAAACAATCAGGGTGAATACGGGTGCCGGTCCGGTTTGTTTGTGAAAAAACAATCAGGGTGAATCGGGGGTGCCGGTCCAGTTTGTTTGTGCAAAAACAATCAGGGTCAATTTAGGGTTTAGGGTCTATTTTTGTGTTCATGTTTAAAATAATCTAATTTTTTATTTGGATTTTGATATGCCACCTATTTTGTTACCATGTGTTTACTTGCATAGTATTAATATTTCAACTTTTTTGCATTCATGTGGGGTGTGTATGAGCATGATATGATGTTGGAGGTTGATTCCTACAATTGAAATGCATAAAACAAAAAATAACATGTCATGCACAAAATGCACAACCAATGCAATCAATAAGAAAAAAATTGCAAATAGTGAACAACAAATAAAGTTCGAATACTTAATCTTTTGCCATACTCCTATCTTGCTTTGAACATTGGCACCTACAATTTCGAAGAATGATATTGTTAGCAATACCACAATTGTTAAAAACCAAACCCATTTTGGTATTAAAGCCCTAAATTAACTTAGAATGAATATTGTTGAATAGACAAGTGAGTTCATACTTGACACATATCTTTTTCTTCATACATATATTCTATACCTAGCTTGAAGTAGGTGTATTGACACAATAATGGTCCCCAATCAACTACATGAACCAAATAAAACAAAAAGTAATGGTAACAACAACTTAGGTTTCATATTACAAATGTCAACCAAATTGACATAAAGTCAAAATTCTAATATATTATCATTTGTTCCTTGAAGTCTATGGTACAAAAACAATATGTCATCACCATATAAATTTTCCATGAAATCATTTTCACTTCCATTAGTTTTGTTACATAGAATTTTGAATCTTCACCTATTGAAAACATAAAAAAATGTTGTGTATTGATTATGTCAAGAAATTCATAAGATCATACAAATATGAAGAGAAGATTTAACGAGAATTAATCTTTTGTTCAATGTGATGTGACTTAAATTGACTTGTATCTTGTGTTGGTGTGATTCGAGGGAACAAAAGTATTCAAGTTTGACATCTGACAATAGAAAGGTGATGATATGAGAAAGCAAATATGAAAAAGTTTTGTAGTGAAATTGTCTTTCGAAATTATCATTTGAAAGGATGACCTTTAATGGAACTAAAGTTGCTCTCCATAAACAAGCTTTGATATATCATCATCACTATAATTAACGATATCAAAATGATAAGTGATAATTATTCTAAAATAATATTTAGGGGGAATTGCCAATTGTTATATTATGTTATGTGAGAAATTAATTATTAGTGATTACTTTGCATTGAGCAAGGGAGAAGATGGAAAAAATCACAAATGGGTAAATGGGTCAAAGCTATAACAAAAAAGGGGAAGAGAGTGCAAAATACAAACTTTTTAATTATATAGACAAGTCTTTGAATATGCAAAAGTGTAAACCAAATGCTTTGTAGAGAAGAAAAGAACACAAAACAATGGGTACTGAATGATGATAAATTGTGGATGATTTATTAGAAAAATAGATCTAGAGTATGAAAACATTAAAAATAATAATAACTCTAAATTTCAACCTTTTCCGGTATACTACAAAGAAGGAAGAAGTGCACATGACCAAGAAAGCCTGCAAGTGTTAATTTAGTTCTTAATGCCAAATCTCACATACAAAACAAAGCACCATAATAAAAGGGATCATTACAAGGGGTTTTGTTTTGCCCCAAATTCCTCAGGCAGGTGATGAGGATCACAGGATTAATTAGCAGTAAATGGCAACTGTCCTAAGAAGGCTGTAGCATTTTTATAAAAGTGCTGCTACAAGTGGTGACCTAAGAAGTGCTTACAACTAGATGTGGCTAATTTAATTATTTTAATTTAAAATGGTGAAAACATTCATTAAATCACAAAAAAAATTCATCATTTTTTCATTTTTTGGAAAAAAAAATTGAAAAAAAAACTCTCAAAGTTATGAAAATTTGCCCCCGAAAAAAAACACTGATCATGATCCAAGGGATTTTGAATACCTTAGCCACCACACTTTGAAACCCTAGCTAAAAACAATTACACTACACTTTGAGAAAATGAAAATGACCTTCATTTTCACCAAAAATTAATCTACCAATTATCAATATAATTATTATTTAATGTGATCTTCATTAATTTTTTAAAAGAAAATTGACCTAATACCCAACCAAGTGTAGGGCTGTATTTGTGATACTTGCCCAAGATTAGTTTGAACATCGTATTGCACAATCAGTTTTGTTACTTATTTAATATTAGACTAAAATAATTCTAATTCAATTTGTCATAAACTCAAATGGAGGACACCAATGGTTTTGTTATGAAACTTAAAGAGAATTTGAATCTACATTCTTGCATTTATGTTTTAAAATTGTTTCATTTCTTAATCAGATTTTGATATGCCACCTTTTTTGTTACCACGTATTCACTTGTATTCATGGCGGGTGTATATGAGGATGTAATACTAAGCTTGGCTATATGGTTCTTTGGTGAGATATTGGAAATTCATTCATACAATGTTTGAAATGCATAAAACAAAAAATAATGTGTCTGCACACAACGCACAACCAATGCAATCCATAATGAAACATTTGCAAATAGTGAACAAGAAATAAAATTTGAATATTAATATTTTTCCATAATACTATTTAGCTTTGGGCATTCCCACCTACAAGCTTGAATAATGATATTGTTCACAATACCACAAATGTTAAAGACCAAACCCAATTTGGTATCAAAGCCAAAAACCCTAGATTACCCTACTAGGAATATCATTTGAATATACAAATGAATTCATCCTTGACAAGTATGTTTTTCTTCATACATATATTCTATAGGTAGTTGAAGTAAATGTATCAACAAAATAATGGCCCCAACTAACTACATGAACCAAATATAACAAAAAATAATGAAAACAACTTAGACTTCATATTACAAACAATAATCAATTTGACATAAAGTCAAAATATTAATGTATTACCATTTTTTCATTGAAGTCTACAATACCAAATCAAAATTTCATCATATAAATTTTCCACAAACTCATTTCCACTTTCGCTAACTTTGTAACTTGAAATTGAATTGTCAACTATTGAAAACATTAAAAATGATGTGAATTGACTTGGATTATAGACTACTATGCACTACCAATGATAATGATTAAATGATTACAATTACAAGTCACAATTACAATTTCAAATCATTTTTAATAATATGCTAGGTTTAATTTGCAATTTTGAATTTTCTCTAAACTTAATTTTTTATTTTTACTTTTTAAATTTAAGAGTGTGAAAATTTCACTATATGTCATATTTTTCCAGCTATATTATTTTAATTTATTATTTGTTAACCAAAACCTTCACCTTAACATATGCCTTAATTTGAATTGGGATTTTTGCAAAATTAGGATTCTAAAAGTGTGTGTTGGAGTTACTAACTTTGTATGTGTACATCCAAAGTAAATATGCATCTAACATTTAAAAGATCTTTTTCATTTTAACATTGTTTTTGTTTGCATTCTACAAACAAGAAATGGATGGAACAATGTGGAATCTTTCTATTGATGACAAAAATCATGAAGCTATTATAAGTATAATTGGGGTTGAAGAATTGGTGAGCTTTTATGGTTGATTCATATTGTTGGGTTTTCTTCCACACAAACAATGTAGTTGTTTTGTGTTTCCAAGAAGTGTGTATTAAATGTATATGTGTTGAGATTGTAGCCACAACGATCAATGCATCTTAGGCATTATGGTCTCATTAATGTTAGATTGTTCCATTGTTTCTTAGATTCTAAGTTAACCTTGATAATTAAAATCTATGATCAAATTTTAATGATTTAATTTTAAAATGCAACAATAGTAACATTAGTGTATAGTTATTGTTTCTTCATCAATATGATATTGCTTTTTAAAATCATAATTGACCATATCAAACATCTATAATTTAAAAGTGCAGAAATTAGAAATGAAAAACAAGAAAACATGTCGTTTGTAGCCCAATAGAATTTTTGACTACATATTGTGTTTCTATTATATTCTTGAGCAATTCTTTTAGTTTGTTTATGTGTGTAGAACATAAACCCTCATCACAACCAAGATCTAAATTCTAAGTCCTTTCTTTCCAAAAGTAATTTGAAAATAAAAAATAAACAAATGTCTTAATCATGTTTTGTTAAATCTCTACCATTCACTTGGTAACATGTTACTTAATATGGGTTTTTGCACTTCCACAATTTTTATTTTGCTATTGGATTGAAAAAATGTGTGTAAAATTTTTATTGTGATGCATAAGGCTTGATTTCAAACATTAAATTGGGGGCATGCATTCTAATTGTTAGGTTAATCAAGAGCACATTTGTTACCAAAAAATAAAGATCCTCATTGAGCAATTAGTAATGAAAATTCCACCAACCCTAGAATCAACAAAAGATTTCAAATACTAAGTAAGACATAGCATCAAGGTCTAAATTTTTTTAAGTGTACCAAAATCATCGTTTTCTATATTTTTCCCTAGTCTTTTTTTACCATATAAACACACATATTCATGGATGATTATGATGGAATCTAAAATTGTAATGGTCTAAAATATGATCCTTCTGAAATATTTGATAATTTTTTACACATAATTTATTATGGGGATCAAAATATAAGGTAAAAACAATTGCAATAAAGACTAGGTCCTTTTCATCCTATGTGGTACACCTTATTAAAGGGTTTTCACCCACCAAACATTGTTAGAATTTCATATACCCACATGTTGAAAATGAAAATATGTTATCATTATAAATTGTAATAAAACAACATAATTAGATTTAATGATTGAGATAGGGTTTGTTACTTCAGTAATGACAATAGTTTTTTCACTTCCCACACTTTTGCTCCTTGGTTTTAATTAATGTCATTATATGAATTATCATCATTATGGTTCCTTTTTCCTCTTACTTTACACCCCATACTCCTTGTTTTATACAACCATTATAGAATGTGTTTTAACTAAAAAGATTGTCTTTGTTGTTATTGATGTGGTAATACCCAATGGTCTATGGGAAGTGTAACTAGGGTAAGAATTGGTGTATTTCCTTTCTAGCTCTCTTAGCATGATCATTACATAAATGTGCCTAACAACATCATGACATAAAGACACCAAAAAAAAGCCTAAGTTGATCTAATGGGGTGTTGGTAGTAAGGATGAAATAAGTGGTAAGGTGCAAACACATTGAAATGACATACATTGGTTGTCGTAGATGTTAAGAGGCTTAACGACTTTTTGGCTTCAAAAACTTCTTTCTTGGCATTGCTATGCATGTTTTGATTCGGATTTTTACCAATTTCCAGCATTTGAATATGCTAACTCATGTTGTTATGAAGTGCACAGAAGTTTTGTTTTACATTCAAACGGTATCTTCCTTGTAACATAATTGTTAATGTAATTAGATATCATTCAACTTATGTAAGCTTTCTTATATTGTCCCTCCCTATTTACTATGATTTGTTTTGCCCATAATTATTTTCTTGATGATTCTTCTTATGTCTTTTAAAGGAAATGAAAAAACAAAATATATGCAATACTTCAGTGTGGCTTCTTTACGATCAAAGTACATCATTTGATAGGATTTTTTTCTATAGTTCATGCATGTTGGGAAATTTGAGAAATTGTGTCAAACGTTAATGTGAGAAGCAAGGGTGGCTGTCACGGACGTGACAGTAGCAGTGATAGTGCGAAACTTTTTCCAACTGGAAAGTGGTGCAAACTGATGTCATGGACGTGACATCAGCAATGACATTCCAACATTGGAGTTTCCAATAGTATCTTAGCATTGGAGTTTCCAATAATATCTTAGCAGTATAAATAGAGGACCTCGAGACTTTGTCCCTCACTCTCGTTAACACCAGTTGTATTTGCTCTTCCAATATCAATACTACTTCCAGCTTTCTTTCTTTGAGTGTTATTGATTCTAGTTCTGAAGCTTCCAGTGTTATTCCCAGTTTTGTGTGAGTTGTTGTGTTATTGATTATAGTTTTGAAGCCTCAAGTGCTATTCCCAGTTTTGTGTGAATTGTTGTGTTATTGATTCTAGTTTTGAAGCCTCAAGTGCTATTCCCAGTTTTGTGTGAGTTGTTGTGTTATTGATTCTAGTTCTGAAGCTTCAAATGTTATTCTCAGTTTTGTGTGAGTTGTTGTGTTATTGATCCTAGTTCTGAAGCTTCAAGTGTTATTCTCAATTTTGTGTGAGTTGTTGTGTTATTGGTTCTAGTTCCGAAGCTTCCAGTGTTATTCCCAGTTTTTGCGTGAGTTGTTGTCCGTAATAGTTTGACGAGAGTGTATTACCAAGATGGGTGATGCTTCCAACATCCAGATGCACGACATGGTTGCCATGCTACAACAGCTACAACAAGAAAATGCCAACCTACAAAATGCCATGGAACAGCTCCAAGTTACTCACGCTCCAGTCCATGTTCCAGTTCCACAAGTGCCAAAAAAACCTCGAGTAAGCTTGCTAGAGAAGTTTGACGGAGATCGTACAAAACTTCGAGATTTTGTCAATCAAGTTCGACTTGTCTTTCGTCTCCAACCACATAGATACGCAACAGAAGAAACACAAGTTGGATTCATTGGATCACTGCTCACCGGAACTGCGTTATCTTGGTTTTTGTCACTATTAGAGAAGGATTCTCCACTTCTGGTAAACCTTGATGAATTCTTGGAAGAATTCAGCAGAACGTTTGGAGAGAGAGATCGAGCCCTTATAGCAACAATAAAACTTCGAACACTACAACAACGATCGCACCTAGCTTCAACATAGGTCGCAGAATTTCAACAACTTACATGTGACCTCGATTGGAACGACACAGCTCTCATCACCATGTTTCGATGGGGACTCCGCGATGATATCAAAACCTTGTTGCTAAACCTGCCCAAACTAACTACTCTGTCGGAAGCCATTACTCAAGCAATCGACTGCAACAACCGGCTGTTCGAGCAACAACAGGAGCGACGAATGCTCTTTGGATCATATCGAGCGGATTACACAGCTCCAACCCGCCAAACATCTTCAAGCACTTCGACCCCAGAGCCCATGCAAATTGACACTTCGAGGGTTAGGAAACTAACCGAAGAAGAGAAAAAACGACGTCGCAGGGAGCACTTGTGTTTTTATTGTGGAGGCAAGGACCATAGCTTAAACAACTGCCCTCTTAAACCTCAGGGGCCAAAGGCACACAAATTTCGATGCACCTTGAGCACTTCTGAGCCAAAATAGGAGGAAATCGAGTCGGAAAACGACAACAGCCAGCCATAGTAGGGACCGTGCGGTTGACCAGTATTACCACATCATCAGGTCCTATCTTATCCTCTGAACCTTCTCGTTGTTTTAATATCCCGCTTAAAATAGATTTTCATCCACATAACATAAAAGTTAAAGCCTTGTTAGATTCCGGAGCCTCTGCTTGTTTTATTGATAAAAATCTTGTAAAACGTCATAATCTTCCTATAGTCCTCAAGAAATCCCCTGTGGCAGTAGAGGTTATTGACGGTAGACTTTTGATTTCAGGAGATGTCACTCATGAAACTAAACCCTTAGACATTATCCTAGAAGGGCACCGAAGTACTATTGTATTCAATATCATTAGTTCTCCTTCTAATCCTCTTGTCTTAGGTCTCTTTTGGTTAGAGATGATTAACCCGAATATAGATTGGAAAAAACGAAAACTAACATATCGAACCATAGTTTTTCATATTTCGTCTAGACACCTTAGGAATGTTCCAAACCCGTGTCCTTACCAAGTCCAAAGGTCCGCAGTAAAAGTTCCGTTGATGGTCGGTGCCCGAGCCTTTATGAGGGCTGCCAAGAATGGGAATATGTTTGCAATTTATGCAATTTCGACACCTCAACCTGTTCAAGAACCAACCAAGTTACCAGCGAAATATGAGGAGTATCGAGACGTGTTTGAGAAGAAGAACGTTGATACACTTCCTTAGCATTGACCTTATGATTGTGGCATTGAACTCCAAGAAGATGCGTAACCTCCCTTTGGTCCAATCTACAACCTCTCCCAGAAGGAGCTTGCTGCATTGCGAAATTACCTTGATGAAAATCTCGCGAAGAACTTCATTCAACATTCCAAGTCACCTGCTGGAGCTCCTATCTTGTTTGTCAAGAAAAAAGACAGCTCCCTTCGGATGTGCGTTGTCGCAACCCTAGCTTTGGGCTTGCGACCAAAGCAAGGGGTTGCAAGGTTGCGGGCCAAGAGGAAGGAAGCCCGGGAGTTAAGAGGAAGGAAGCCTAAGAGTCAAAAGGAAGGAAGCTCGGGAGCAAAGGCAAAGGCATTGGAAGGGTGCGGGCCAAGAAGAGGAAGCCCGAGAGTCATCACATACTCCCGGGAGTCTAAGGAAGTGCGAGGGAATGTGAGGGAGTGAGGACTCACACTCCCAAGGCAACTCCCATTTTGGGAGAGGGAGTCCCGGTGGACTCCCGAAGCTTCAGAGGGCGCGTTAAAGGGTCAAATCTTAATGGTTTGTTGCGCTCTTTATACCGTTGGAAAGCTCTTGAAACGTAGATGTCTAAAATGGGCTCACATTGCTCATTTGGACATCTGAAACACAAGTTAGGGGCAAAAGAAGGGCCGGGAGTCAAACTGGCAGTTTGACTCCCGACCACTAAAAGTCAGGAATCGACCTCTTCCCGACATCCGATTTGAGAGTGCAACACGGCGTTGAAAAGCTCTCGACGAGGGCTACAACTTTGCTTCAGACCGCGTCACCATCGAACTCTGCAGTCGGGAGATATGGGCGTCCAAAGTCCCGGGACTTCAACTCGGGACAATTTCGGGGGAGTGGGAGTCCCGGGAAAAATAGCCATTTGGATGCCACCTCCGCCGCGAGCTGCAGAGTATACTATAAGGGGGAAGGTGATGGCTTCCCCTAAGTCCAGGCCGTGGTGAGTCTTGTGTGTCCGTGTTGCCCATGGCTCGTCCTAGCACCAAAGGTGCTCAAACTATGCAGTAACCATTTTGTGTGGGTTGTGTGCAGGCCCGTGTGAGTGAATGAGCTTGTCAATTCTTCCTAGTCCCATCCCGGAGCTCCAACACGCCCCTCTACCCCTCCAAGTGTTGTGAGCTAGGGAGCGGCTCCAAGTTCCAACTCCTTCCGCATTGCCGCATACTTGGACCCTCAAGTGGGTCTACAAGGAACTTGGGAGTGCGTCATGCGTGGATTATCGTGGACTAAACAAGGTCACAATCAAGAACCGGTATCCATTGCCGCTTATTTCAAGACTTCTTGACCAACTCAGTCAAACAAAGATCTACACCAAGCTTGATCTTCGTGGAGCGTACAAACTAGTACGTATCAAGGAAGGTGACGAATGGAAGACGACATTCTGAACTAGGTACGGACACTTTGAATATAATGTCATGCATTTTGGCCTTACCAATGCACCTGCCATCTTTCAACACTTGATGAAGGACGTATTCCGAGAATTTTTAGATGATTTTGTTGTATGTTATCTCGACGACATATTGGAATGCGGAAGCAGACCAAACATTTGAAACTCTTCAGAAGGCGTTTACAACGGCGCCTATTCTGACGCATCCTGACTTCCAGAAGCCGTTCTTTCTAGAAACAAATGCTTCTGACTTTGCCCTTAGAGCGGTCCTTTCACAACTCGACAAAGACGGACGCCTCCATCCTGTCGCGTTTCACTCACAAAGTCGGCAAGTTGCAATTTAGTAACATGTGACAATTTCATTACAACTAAGGTAAATGTAGCACTTAAATCAATCATTATTTTGTAACTAGTGTATGGCCTTGACAAATATGATCATGCCATGTGTATGCACTTTCACCGCCCATATACATATGGCACTTTCAACTTGTTTGTAAGTAGTTGTCAACTATCATTTTCGTTGGTACAATTTATTATGTCACTAAGTTGCGATTATATAAATATTAATTTTCCAATATTTTACAACTATCAAGTTCAATTTTTTTATTACTAATTTTGTATTACATTACAACTCACAACATCGTGTTGCCCTATAAACCTATTAGACCATATAATTAATTGAAGGTGAAAACCTATGTACTTTTGAAGTGAAGTAAAAGCAATGTGTATATGTGAATTTGGCTTTATATACCTTGATGTTTTGTACCCTAAACTTTAAGGTGCTTTAGTACACTATAGGGAATCCTATCCATTCCAACCAATGCGTTTGTAACTTTTGTCAAAATCAACCATTTTTGCAACTTTAAATATAACAATCCTTTGTGACACTTGGTAAAAATGACTTGTAGTCACATAAATGGTTACAAAATGCTTTGTAGTTGGATATGCACTTATATTTATAATTAATGTTGATTTGAGTGAAAATAAAAATGAAAAATACATTCATGTCATCTGTTTTTAATTGTATCTCAAAATAGATGAAAATGTAATTGTTTTTGCGATTTGAAAAATGGTTCATAGGCCATTGGACACCACGTGACATCTTTTCAACATGATTTTTAACTACAAATCCTAGTCGCATATGCACATGTAATTAAATGTAAAAAAATTGAGTTGACCAATCAAATTGTTGGATTTAGTGGTCTAATTAGTTTTCCCTTTATTGTTTCAATGAACTAACCATTTAAAAATGTGTATTAAGATTTGGTGGGTTTATGAAAATTTCAAAGAAACCATGGCAATTATTGGTAAAGATAAAGCTATGTAATAAATAATATGTATGTGATTTATAAGAAGTAAATATTTTTTCATGTTGATATATCATAATGTTATGCCTAATTAATGAATTAGCTTAGGTAATTAATTAATTACTAAGTTGTAAAGTAGTAAGTAGTAAGTAATAAACAATATGTATGTGGGCTAAGTAGGAGGTATTTTATAATGGTGATATGTGATTATATTTTTGTATTAATGTTTTAGTTAATTAACCTATGTAATTTATTTATTGAACATGGTAGGTAGTAAGAGTAATTTATGACCCATTTATAAACATTATATAGTGAATAAGTCATACATCATACATCTAAACTAAATTTTTTTGATACAATTATAATTTCTTACAAGAAAAATTGTATAATAAAATTTCATAAATCAAATAGAGGTTTGAAACGTGGTAAAAAAACAAATTCTCATAATTTTAAGTAAAACCTAAAATGTTATATGTATAGATGTAATAAAATTTATAGTTCCATAAATTAATTAATAACATGGCATTAAATAATATTTTGAAATTAAAATTGATTTTATTTAGATTAATATTTTATATTAAAAATAATATAGTTAATGAAAGAGCTTTTATTATATCTATATTAGAATTTA
Source organism: Sphagnum contortum (assembly GCA_963920785.1). Taxonomy (NCBI): domain Eukaryota; kingdom Viridiplantae; phylum Streptophyta; class Sphagnopsida; order Sphagnales; family Sphagnaceae; genus Sphagnum; species Sphagnum contortum. The sequence goes on from OY987288.1 coordinate 985,561, forward strand.
TTTATGGTCCATTTATAAATATTAGATATGAATAAATTAAATATCACAAATTTAAATTAAATTCTATTAATAAAGTTATGATATATCAAATGAAGGTTTAAGATATATATATGAAATAATTATTTTATTATTATTATATTATTTGTTTATAAATCATGTGCTTGAAGTTTTTTTCCAAGAAATGGTCATTGAAATTGTGTTGAATAACAAAACAATTTTTTTTTTCCAAATATTCTATATATATTATTATTATTATTATTATTATTTTTTGGGGGTACATTATTGGAAAAAAAGTAAGTTTAAACATTAATCTTCTCTTTTGGACAAAATTACAAGTAGTAAGCTAGCAACGAATAAAAATAATGTTTCATGTAATGCTTTAAATGAAGTAGGTCAAATAAAATGCAAATTACTTATTTGCTTCAACAAGTGGGGTCAATTGGTGCTAAAGGAGTTGATTTCTATCCTTGAGATTCAAGGATCAATCTTCACAAATGACATAGGTTGTGTTCAAGATTTCAATGTTGACAAAATATTCACTACCTATGTAGCCAATTTAGATTAAATGCTTAGTAGGTGAATTTAAGTAGGCACCATAGGTGGCCTACCTTGCAACCTATATTGATTTTTTAAGCCCACCTTATGTAATGACATGTGTCAACCTGTACAGGTTGAATTTAATGAAATTAACAATAACATAATTATATATAAATATAAATAATGTTACTATGTTGTTGAGTAGTAAAATCAATTGCAAAATGATCATGTCATGTAAGCTAGTTTGGATGGATGAAAACTTCATGTAAGTCACATCTTTATGTGACTACCATTGCAACTCGGTGCCACATATTGTCTTTTGCAACTATAATTTTATGCAACTTGTCCAAGGCCACTAGGCCTTGGAGGCAAGTCGCATGTGGTAATTACAACTAAAATTGAGTTGTTAATTCAATCATTTATTTGTAAATTCTGTGTAATGATTAACAAGGGTTGAGTCCTTCAAGTTAATCATGGGCCTACATTTACTGAAAATAAATTCAAGATGAACTACAATTTTTTTTTTTTTTTTTTTTTTTAACAAGTAATATTTAGTAAACATGTAAGCCAAAGTAACCAAATTAGTTAAGCCAACATGTGGACAACTAGTATGTTCAACTTGGAATTTGAAAATTGAAAATATGAAATTTGAGTGGAAATTTATTAATAGTGACATATGTTACTAAATTAGTAAATCTCCCCTTTTGTATCAACAACCCTCAACATGTAATTATATGCCTATTGTTAGAAAACTCAAAATGAATTAAAAAGGAATTTAGGTATTTTTCTTTGAACATTTTGTGCATTTCTTAATCTTTTGATGATGCATTATCATATTATGTGTTAGATAACTAAAACTTTCTTTTTTTCTAGTTTAGAATTAGAGCTAAAAGGTTGTCACAAGTTTGTTTGTTTATTTAAAAAACTTGGGGGTTGACACTTTTTTCAAGAATAAAATGGTGGTTCTGTTTGAAAAATATAATCTTGAATAGAAAAACATGACCATGTGATATTGTATAATTTGGTTAGGTTGTTAATAACTATGTCATTGAATGTGTTGTTATTTGTTGTATAGTAATCCAAACCAATACTTGCAAGTTTAAAACAAATTCCAAAACAACAAAATTATGGTGATTTTTAACATCAATACTCCAAGTATGTGATGCATTTTATTTTGAAAGCCTTCATTGTATGTAAGTGTAATTGATTGCTATTTAGTTTGTATCAATGTTATATGTCTTGTATTTCAATTATAATTAAGTTTTATTAATGGCACTACAGTTGTAAGCTAATTTTATTTAAATTGAAAGGATGGACATCTAAATATCTTTTGCATTACAATGTTATGTATATGTTATTGATTTCATTTCACATGTGGCATTGAATATCACAATATGATAGATATTAAACAGACAAGGTGGAATGAAGCAATTATGGCCCAAAATCCATTTCAACAATTTAAAAAAAAAGTTTGATTTAGATAAACGTAATGTTTTAGATAATATTTTTTGATTGTTGTGATTCATCATTTTTTTGATGACCTTTGTTTAGGTAGAGGAATTTTTTTGTTATAAATAATTTAAGCAAAATATTTAGATTTATAGTCAAATTGTAATTCAATTTTTAAAATATTACAAAAAATCTAGTAATGCATATAATTTTAATCCATTTATTTCATGTTTATAAATAATAATGAAATGCAAGCATTATGTCGAAATGTGATTTCTATGATTGAACATGTTGTGATTACTACCCAAAATAATCATGTAGTTGTAATGAACTTTAGTCAAATTCATTTTAACGACTATAATCATAATTGCAAGTGTATTACTATAAAAATGACCATGATTACAAGGAAAGATAGTTATGATTACATATTTCATTATACAACTAATGTAACCACATTCAAGTAAGTACTTAACCTTGTTTGAACAAATTTAAAAAATTAACTAAAATACATATCAACATGGTCAAATTTGTATTGGAGGCCTAATTTAGATTAATTTAATTTAATTTAATCTAAACAATTCCTAGTTTAGCATATTTAACTTTGTTTAATATTAATTAATCTAAACCTATCCAATCCTAATTTTACCTACTTAAGGCTAGTTCTCCTTAAGTAGCCTAGTATATTTTAAATAACCTTATTTATTTTAATTGATTATATATATTAACTTAATGTAACATATTTTAACATATATAAGATAATTTAGTTTAATTTAACCAAATATAACTAACTTTAGCAACATTTAGATTTTGCTAGTTTAACCAAACTTAAATTAATTAATGCAATTTAACTTTGTTGGCCTTAGTTTCAGCATAATATATTAAAAAACTTTAGTTTTTCAAAAATTTCAAATTTAACCAAGTTTAATTAACCATATTTAGCCTAAGTGCCTTCATGCAACTTGATTTTGTCAATTTTAACCAAATTTAATTTTAGAATTGAAGTTTAACCTAAATGGTTTAGCTTATCCAAGTTTAGTTTAATTTATTAAAATTGAACCAAATACATAATCAAATTTATCGTAATCTTTTCTAGGTTTACCTAAATTTATTCAATTCCCGCAATAATTAATTGAATTTAATTAAAATTTTGCTAAGTTAAAAAAAAATTAGCAAAAATTATTTAGTTTAAACAAATTTATCTTCATTTAATCAAGCTTGACCATGTTTTAGCCAATGTATAAAAGTAAGACAATGCTATGCAAGAACAACAAGTACCGCAACTTGAAAACCCTAATCAATTGAATCCAACAATTTTAAATTGTTACTGACCCAATGATCAAAGACTGCAACCAACATTTTTGCAGCTCATCTTGATGCACTAACATTCACTGTAAGTTGCTACCTATCCAAACCAGAACAAACAAATTAAGCTTAAGAAAGCATTGTATGTTGACTAGCCACACTGCAGTTTCTGCAGCTAGAAAGCCAGGATCAATCCCAATCTAGAGCAATCACAAATCCACTGGATTCATGACCCACAACCTTCAGTGGCCTGAGAAGGTAACATATGCAAGTGACTGAATCCAATGCACCCAATTTGGCAAGCCAAAATTAACACTGACCATTGTAAAAACTAAAATCAAGAGATGCATGGATGCATCTCTTTTCCAATTAAATAGTTGATTTGGATCACAGTAGGAAAATTCCCAAAATTTTCTGGGAGATCTCAACACTACATCTTCTGTTGTATGCTTGACCATAAAATGGAGAATAAGGGTGTCCAAATACTTCTGGAACGAACCGTGGTACATTAGATGGGGAGGGGGAAGAGCTCATTGCATGTGTACTAAGGCTAGGTCAACATTTGAATCAGACTTAATGCTCATGGTGTTTTACCTCACAGCTGCAACAAGAATGACAAATGCATGAAATTCCAATTTAATAAGGAAACAATAGATTGTAAGTGGTTTGCAAGTCTTGCAACAAACATTACATTCACCATTTCAAGGCCAAAAAAAGAAAAAACCAAAGATGCAACTCATTGAGATAACTATAATCTGGAAACAAAACCAATACAATTTCTGAGTTTCATAAATTGAAATTCCAATTTGATAAGGAATGAATAGGTTGTAAGTGGCTTGCAGGTCTTACAACGTTACGTTGAAAATGTCCGGGTGAAAAAGGCCCAAAACCAACTCACTGAAATAACTACAATTTCACAACAAAAACACTAAAATTTCTGAGTTTCACAAAGTAAAATTCGAATTTTATAAGCAAACAATAGATTGTAAGTGGCTTCCAGGACTTACAACAGTATATTCATGATTTCAGGACAAAAAAAGCCCCCAAAAACCAACTCATTGACGAAAGTATAATCTCAAAACAAAACCACTATAATCGCTGCATTTCACAAAATGAAATTCCAATTTAAGGAAACGTTGACCAATGTATTAGAAGAAGAAAAAACCGGCGAAAAAACTTGTTGAAATAGTTGAAATCTCACAATAAAACCAAACAAGCACTACAATCACAATCTCACAAAAATGAAGAAGAAAAGAAGCCAACTAACCAACACACTGAAACAACTATAGCCTCAAATGTTCTCAAACTAAAATACCGAATCAAAACAATATTGCAATTTCAATCCATGCACAAACATTTGAATAAATCCAACACAAACGTTCAATGTACTAATCAATAATTTCGAAATGAACATTAAAAAAATTACTTCTGAAATTTGCAGAAAAATATCCAAAATAAGAAAATCCTGTAATCTCACATCACAAAAACACTTAAAATCCTACCCAGAAAAACATACAATGTTGCACTGCAAAAGACAAGCTAAATTTTTTTCGACATTCAAACTTACATAACATACAAATGATAAAATACCAAATGACTTGCAACTCTTGCAACATACACACCATCAGCCATTTCAGAAAAACGAGAGAACGATTTAAAACAATAACACCTCAAGATCACTATGAAATTGACTTTCCCGATATAAAACTCCAAATTGAAACAATCTGGCACAACATGAACATTTCCACCTCAAGAGGCCAGTCCCATAAAGCTCATATCATGAGAACTATGAGAGCACTTTCATCAAGACACTACACCACACAAAAGACATAAATAAAAACCTACTGCAAGCACAAAAGATCTTAAAAGGTCCATAGAATTGATTGTGTTGGAAAACATTGAAAAAAAACCCATCCATAGAGCTCAATGCATCAACCATAGGGACGCTGAAGAGAATATATACCGATTTTGATTGATTTTACCACCAAAATTGGTTTGTAACTTTGTTGAGGGAGAATCCAACTACCAGGTTTTTCCACAGCATAAACAAAAGTTACAGAGCTTCCAACTCTGTATTTGTACTTTATGTAATGCAGCAAAAGAGACTACACCTCTTATGCAAGCATCAAGAGTGCGAAATTGGGATCATGAATTTGTGATGCTGTATTAAACCTGTTCAAAATCAGATATCCCTCTTAAGGCAGGATGAACCTGTAGGTTAGCAGTGAAAAAAAGGAGACAAAAAATGGGCAACTCTATTTCAAGAAATTTGAGAGGACAAGACTGAGACTTTCCATTTTGAACCTAACAAGACACTAACAAAGCAACAAAAAGCATGTGCTGACAAGATGACACCTCAGAACACAGTCCACACAATGGAAGCACTGAATTCTGTGTAGTTATGAGACATCATGGAATCGGTACACTGATAACGACCTGCAATGACACATGCAAACTGAAGATAAAGGTACAGGAACAAGTTGATTGAAGCCATAGAAAGACCTTAACAGATCAATAGTCATATGCACAGAAGGAAAAAAGTGATCAAAGAGGGGCATTACCGCATCACTGCTGTATAAATTCTGGATGACGTTGAGGCTCACAAGAGGTGAGACTTGCAGCAGAAGCATGTGCTTCACACAACTGCATAAACATCACGTTGTCTTGTGTTTCGGCTTTAGCCAACAAAAACAAAACATATAACCCGACAGGCTCGAAGCCCACAGGGTCGGATAAGGAAGATTCGCAACCTCGCTAGAGCACAACAACATAAACAAGCCAAGATATTTGTCCTCCACAGCTTGACTCCGCTCCCGGCTACAAAAAATGCCTGCAAACAACACCACACACGGCCGAACTTCCATTCACAGCCAACAGGAGGAAAAAATACGGAGAAAATATCAACGCACCTGGAAAAGTTTAGCTTTCCCTCCACCCGACCTTCTGAAAGCCCACACGCAATAACACCAAAAAGAAAAAATAAAGCACCTGCAAAGGCTTCGCTCCGGAACCCAGCGACAAACAACGCTTGAAATCAACACCAAACATGACCGCATCTCCTTCGCAACAAAAAAATTACAAAAAAAAGAGACAAACGATATTTATGCACCTGGAAAAGCTTCGGTCTTCATCAATCGATCAGACTTGCCGGAAAGCACAATTGCAACGAAACAACAGTAAAAGAAAAAGCAAAAAAGCGACAACTCTCTCTCTTTCTCCATCCAACCTCCTCCCTCTCCCTATCTCTGTCTCCCCCCCCCTCTTTGCATCGAACCTTCTGCTGCTACATGAAAAATGACCAAAAAAATTGAGCGCACCTGCGGAGGCTCCACCGCGTTTCTCACACACCACAAGTCTTTCCTCCGAAATCAAAACCGTCAACAACCATTCACACCATCACTCTCTTCATGCTCACAAGGCTCCTCCTTCAGAAACACCAACAACTCCCACAAAAGCCACAAATACAAACCCAACGAAAGAACAACAGAAGAGCATACCAACAAACAACACCCGGAAAATACATCACCACCGTCCCCTCCACAACTCCAAACCCAGCCTAACCCAAAAATCTCACACACAACGTGCGCAATGTGAACACAAGTGCGAAAAAAAAAGTTGGAACTCGCCCCGTCTGAACAGGGAAATTTACAGTATTGAAATGAAGGAAAGCAAAAGCAACCCAGATACAGGGAGCATGAACAATACATATTCATTGCAAATTGGAAATAGAAAAAAGTCCCTTTGAAATTCCAACATTAAAAGACGACCAAACAACTCTAGCCAAACAATCCTTTGATATTCAAATTTGTAAATACACGGTCTGCTTTCATATCTCACTACACAGAGTTCGGTCGACTGATAAGATATTCGCTTAATAACAGGTCTAGTCGATCAGATCCACGAGCATGCCTCAAACATCGAGGAAGAGACACTCTCATTTACAACAGCAGCAAAACCAGACCTCTGATAACTGACAGAACTGAAATTTCAAAAGATCATTAATTACGGGAGGTGGTTTAGCTGGAAGCAGTAAGGGCAATGGATGTCGCATCCAGTAACACGGTATTTGCTGCGGACAAAGTAGACGCCGCAACAGCACCAGTAAAAGAAGGTCCTTCAGCGGAATGCAAATCGTTCATCTGGACTCCTTCCTGTGGCTCTTCTCGTGTACCTGCAGTTCCTGCCCATCAACATTTAAACACAGTCAGTTACATCTGGTATCAATACACAGAACCAGGATGTGTACGCACGTCTCGTCGACAATGAGTAGCTGGCAAAATATTAAGTCAGATTCAAGATTAGCCCAGTTAAAAACGCTCGCTCGCTTTGCTCTCATGGGACTGGTTTTGCATTTAGTAACATACCATCATCGCCTACTGATGATCGTTTCCGGATGTGGAGATGCAGGCAGGCCGCGATGGTGACGAAAATGAAGAGAACGAGCAGCCTTGACATCAGCGTCGAAAAATCCGAAGCGAAGCTCGACGCTAGTGCCTGCCATTCGCTGGTTGGTGGTGTTGCAGTGTCTGCATTCATGAAACTGATTCCTGCACCCATCGCTGATGCTAATTCAAAGGACTCTCGCGAAACTGTGAGGCCGTAAAGTATTTGTTCCCAATCAAAACCATATTCACCTCACACACAAACATGACACCTATTTATATTGATGGCCACTGCAAATTACTGGGGGCGGGTAAAAGAAAATGCCCACTGCAAATTACTGGGGGCGGGTAAAAGAAAATGCCCACTGCAAATTACTGGGGGCGGGTAAAAGAAAATGCCCACTGCAAATTACTGGGGGCGGGTAAAAGAAAATGCCCACTGCAAATTACTGGGGGCGGGTAAAAGAAAATGCCCACTGCAAATTACTGGGGGCGGGTAAAAGAAAATGCCCACTGCAAATTACTGGGGGCGGGTAAAAGAAAATGCCCACTGCAAATTACTGGGGGCGGGTAAAAGAAAATGCCCACTGCAAATTACTGGGGGGGGGTAAAAGTAAATGCCCACTGCAAATTACTGGGGGCGGGTAAAAGAAAATGCCCACTGCAAAGGGTAAGAAAATGCCCACTGCAAATTACTGGGGGGGGGTAAAAGAAAATGCCCACTGCAAATTACTGGGGGCGGGTAAAAGAAAATGCCCACTGCAAATTACTGGGGGGGTGTAAAAGAAAATGCCCACTGCAAATTACTCGGGGCGGGTAAAAGAAAATGCCCACTGCAAAGGGTAAGAAAATGCCCACTGCAAATTACTGGGGGGGGTAAGAAAATGCCCACTGCAAATAACTGGTCGGGGGGGATGAATAGCATGGGTTTAGGGTTTTGGATGGATGAAAAGATAATTACACAATTCCGAGAACCCAATGGATGGATGGATGAAAAAACCTAAGATGTAACACAAAACCCACCACCCAGATGGATGAAAAGAAGATGGATGAAACATTGAACCCACCACTTGGATGGATGAAACGTAGAACCCAGCAGCTGGACGGATGAAAAGCACCGAGATGAAACGTTAAACCCACCACCTCGATGGATGAAACGTAGAACCCACCACTTAGATGGATGAAAAACACTAGGATGAAACGTAGAACCCACCACTTGGATGGATGAAAAACACTAGGATGAAACGTAGAACCCACCACTTGGATGGATGAAACGTAGAACCCACCACCTAGATGAATGAAAAGCACTGGGATGAAATGCAGAACGCACCACCTAGTTGGATGAAAAGCACTTGGATGCAACGTAGAGGCAAAACAACAAAACCACCTAGATGGATGAAAAGCACCTAGATGCAATGTAGAAGAGAGGTGGAGCAACAAAACCATGTCCATGACAACTAGATTGCATTACAACTAAAGCTTCGAAATAATTAATATACAATTATTTTACAATTGTTTCATGGAAATATAGGAAATTAATTTTAAAATGCCACGTCAAAAAAATTAAAAATAGGGATAATTATATTGTAGTTGTGTTGCAAAATAAACATCTCTATAGTACAATGTACACACCTTAGATATGGTTGTAGTTAACCATTTTGATTTTATTGGCAAGTTCCAAATTAGTAACATGTGACAATTTCATTACAATTAAGGTAAATGTAGCACTTAATCAATCACTATTTTGTAACTAATGTATGACCTTGATAAATATAATCATACCACATGTATGCATTTTCACCACCCATTACATATGGCACTTTCAACTTGTTTACAACTAGTTGTCAACTATGATTTTCATTGATACAATTAATTATGTCACTAAGTTGCCACTATACAAGTATTAAATTTTCAGTATTTTGCAACTATCAAGTTCAATTGTTTTATTACTAGTTTTGTATTACATTACAACTCACAACATCATGTCGCCCCATAGACTTATTGGACCATAAAATTCATTGAAGGTGAAAACCTATGTACTTTTGAAGTGAATTAAAAGTAGTGTGTATATGTGAATTTGCCTTTATATACCTTGATGTTTTGTACCCTAAACTTTTAGTTGTTTCATTACACTGTAGGGAATCTTTTCCATTCCAACCCATGTGTTTGTGACTTTTGTCGAAATCAACCATTTTTGCAACTTTAGATATAACAATCCTTCATGACACTTGGTAAAAATGAATTGTAATCGCATAAATGACTACAAAGTGGTTTGTAGTTGCATATGCAACTTATATTTGCAACTAATGTTGATTTGGATGAAACTGAAAATGAAAAATATATTTATGTCATCCATTTTAAATGGCATCTCAAAATAGATGAAAATATAATTGTATTTGTGACTTGGAAAATGGTTCATAGGCCATTGGACACCACATGGCATCTTTTCAACATGATTGTGACTATAAATCCTAGTTGCAAATGCATATGTAATTAATGTGCAAAAAAAATGAATTGACCAATCAAATTGTTGGATTTAGTGGTCTAATTGGTTTTCCCTTTATTTTTTCAATGAACTAACCATTTAAAAATGTGCAATATAGTTTGGTGGGTTTATGAAGATTTTAGAGAAACCATGACAATTATTGGTAAAAATAGGGCTAAGTAATAGGTAATATGTATGTGGTTTATATGAAGTAAGTATTTTATCATGTTGATATGTCATAATTTTTTTTAATAGGTAGGTTAGATAACAAGTTAGTAGATATTTCGTTTGTTGAATGAAATAATGTTATGTTTAATTAATTAATTAAGTTAGGTAATTAATCAATTACTAAGTTGTAAATTGTAAAGTAATAAATAGTAAACAATATGTATGTGGGCTAAGTAGGAGGTATTTTATAATGGAGATATGTGATTATATTTTTGTATTAATCATTTAATTAATTAGCCTATGTAATTTATTTATTGAACATGGTAGGTAGAAGGAGTAATTTATGACCCATTTAAACATTATATAGCGAATAAGTTGCTACATTTTGTTGCTACAATTATGATTTATTACAAGAAAAATTGTAGAACACAATTTCATAAATCAAATAAAGGTTTGAAATGTGAAAAAAATAATATATCTTAATTTTAAGTAAAACTTAAAATGTTATATGTGTAGATGTAATAAAATTTATAGTTCCATCAAATCAATTAATAACATGGCATTAATTAATATTTTGAAATCACAATTTATTACCTAGAATAATTTTCTATACTATAAATAATATATTTAATAAAAATTTATTTTATTATATTTATATTATAATTTATTTATTTACTATATATTATCCATTTATAAATCATGTGATTGAATTTATTTTTCAAATATTCTATATAGAATTTATTTATTATTTTTAAAAAAATTGGTACATTACTGAAAAAAATTAAGTTTAAACATTATTTTTATCTTTTGGACAAAATTACAAATAATAAAATATCAAAGAATAAAAATAATGTTTTGGGTAATGTTTAAATGAAGTAGGTTACTTAAAATGCACATTATTTATTTGCTTCAACAAGTGGGGTGACTTGGTGGTAAACGAGTTGATCTTGATCTTTGAGATTCAAGGATCAATCACCACAAATGACATAGGTTGTATTCAACATTGGAATGTTGACAAAATATTTACTACCTTTGTAGCCAACTTAGGTTAGGTGCTTAGTAGGTGAACTTAAGTAGACACCATAGGTGGCCTACCTAGCAACCTAAATTGATTTTTTAGGTCTACCCTATGTAATGACAAACGTCAACATGGTGCAGGTTGAAGTTAATGAAATTAACAATAACATAATCATTAAAAAAATTAATGTTACTATGTTGTTGAGTAGTAAAATCAATGGCAAAATGATCATGTCATGTAAGGTGGTTTGGATGGATGAAAAATTCATGTAAATCACATCTTTATGCGACTACCATTGTAACTTGGTGCCACATATTGTCTTTTGCAACTAGAATTTTATGCAACTTGTCCAAGGTGACTAGGCCTTGTAGGCAGATCGCATGTGGTAATTACGACTGAAATTGAGTTGTTAATTCAATCATTTATTTGTAAATTCCTTGTAGTGATTAACAAGGGTTGATTCCTTCAAGTTGATCATGGGCCTATGTTTACTAAAAAGAAATTCAAGATGAAGTCAAAAAGTAAAAATAAAATCTTTTTAATAAATAATATTTCGTAAACATGTAAGCCAAAGGAACAAAGTTAACCAAGCCAACATGTGGACAATTAGTATGTAAGTAAATTTCAACTTGGGATTTGAAATTTGAAAACATGAAATTTGGGCGGAAATCTATTAAAAGTGACATATGGTAGTAAATTAGTAGATCTCCCCTTTGTATCAACAACCCTCAATGTGTAGTTATATGATTATTTTTAAGAAACTCAAAATGAATTAGAAAGGAATTTAGATCTTTTTCTCTAAACATTTTTGTGCATTTCTTAGTCTTTTGGTGATGCAATTATCATATTATGTGTTAGATAACTAAAACTATTACCTTTTTCTAGTTTAAAAGTAAAGCTAAAAGGTTGTCACAAGTTTGTTTGTTTATTTAGAAAACTTGGGGGTTGAAGGGTTTTTCAAGAATAATATGGTGGTTTTATTTGAAAAATATAATCTTGAATAAAAGAACATGACCATATGGTTGTTAATAACTATGTCATTGAATGTGTTGTTATTTGTTGCATAGTAATCCAAACCAATACATGCAAGTTTAAGACAAATTCCAAAGTACAGTGATTTTTAGCATCAATATTCCAAGGATGTGATGCGTTTGATTTTGAAAGTCATCATTGTATGTAAGTGTAGTTAATTGTAATTTAGTTTGTATCAATGTTATATTTGTTGTATTTGAATTATAAATAAGTTCTGTTAGTGGCATTGCAATTGTAAACTAATTTTATTTAAATTGAAAGGATGGACATCTAAATATCTTCTCCATTACAATGTTATGTATATGTTATTGATTTCATTTCACATGTGACGTTGAATATCATAATATGATAGATGTCAAGTAGACAAGGTGGAATGAAGCAAAAAAGGCTCAATATCCATTTCAACAAAAATTTTAGAAACATTGATTTAGAGAAAAATAGTGTTTTAGACAATAATGTTTGATTGTTGTGATTCATCATCTTTATGATGACCTTTTTTTAAGTAGAAGAATTTTTTTGTTATAAATAGTTTGGGCAAAATATTTAGATTTATAGTCAAATTGTATTTCAATCTTAAAAATATTTAAAAAAAATACTTTTGTAATGCATTTTCCAACCATGAATGTATAGTTTTAGATCTATTTATTTCATGTTTATAAATAATGATGGAATGCAATCACTACGTTGAAATGCGATTTCTATGATTTAGACATGTTATGATTACTGCTCAAAATAATCATGTAGTTGTAAGTGGACTTAAGTTGAAGTAATTTGGATGACCATAGTCATAATCGTGAATCTATTACTATAATATGACCATGATTACAACTAAAGGTAATTATGACTACATTTCTGATTATACAACTAATGTAAATATTCAAGTAATTACTTGACCTTGTTTGAACAAGTTAAAAAAAAGAACTAAAATACATATTGACATGGTGAAATTTGTATTGAAGGCCTAATTTAGCTTAATTTAAACAATTCCTAGTTTAGTATATTTTAATTTAATTTAATATGAATTAATTTAAACCTAGTTCAATTTAGTTTAATTTAATCCAAACCTAATTTAACTTACTTAAGGCTAGTTCATCTTAAGTAGCCTAATTTATCTTAAATAACCTCATTTATTTTAATTGATTTTATATGTTAACGTAATGTAACATATTTTAACATATGTAAAATAATTAAGTTTAATTTAGACAAATCTAACTAACTTTATCAACATTTAGATTTTATTAAGTTTAGCCAAACTTAAATTAATTAACTAAATTTAACTGAGTTGGCCTTAGTTTCAACAAAATATATTAAAAAACCTTATTTTAAAAAAAAATTCAAATTTAGCCAAGTTTAATTAACCATGTTTAGCCTAAGTGCATTCGTCTAACTTGATTTTGTGAAGTTTAACCAATGTTTTTAGTTCATCCAAGTTTATCTTAATTTATAAAAAATTAATCAAATACATAATCAAATTTAACTTAATTTTTTCTAGGTTCACTCAAATTTAATCAATTTCAGCAATGATCAATTGAATTTAATTAATTATTTTCGAAATTGAGCAAAATTTTAATCAAAATTATTTAGTTTAAACAAATTTATCTTGATGCATTGACATTCAGTGTACGTTGCTACCTATCGAGACCAAAACAATAATATAAGCTTAAGAAAACATTGTATAATGAATAATAGCCACACCCATAACTTCAATTAGTGATGCTCGGGATCAATCCTAATCTGGAGCAATCACAAATCCACTGGATTCATGACTCACAACCTTCAATGGCCTGATAAGCCAACATATGCAAGTGACTGATTCCAATGTAGCCAATTTGGCAAGCCAAAGTTAACTATTGACCATTGTAAAAACTAAAATCAATAGATGCATTGATGGTCTCTCTTCTGATTAAATAGTTGATTTGGATCACAGTAAAAAATTCCCAAAATTTTCCTTCACGTCACAACGAGATCTCAACACTACATCTTTAGTTGTATGCTTGAGCATAAAATAGAGAATTTAGGGTGTCCAAATACTTCTGGAACAAAACGTGATACATAAGATGGGGAGGGGGAAGAGCTCATTGCATGTGTACTAAGGCTAGGTCAACATTGAATCAGACTTTTGTGCTTTACTCACAACTACAACAAGAATGACAAATGCATGAAATTCCAATTTAATAAGGAAATAATAGATTGTAAGTGGCTTGCAAGTCTTGTAAAAAACATTACATTCACCATTTCAAGGCCAAAGGAAAGAAAAAACCAAAAATGCATCTCATTGAGATAACTATAATCTAAAAACAAAACCAATACAATTTCTAAGTTTCATAAAATGAAAGTTCAATTTGATAAAAAATGAATAGGTTGTAAGTTGCTTGCAGGTTTTACAACATTACATTGAAAATGTTAGGGGCTGAAAAAGGCCCAAAACCAACTCATTGAAAAACTACAATCTCACAACAAAAACACCAAAATTTCCGAGTTTCACAAAGTAAAATTGAATTTAATATGCAAAATAGATTGTAAGTAGCTTCCAGGTCTTACAACAGTCTATTAATGATTTCAGGACAAACAAGTTGGTCCCTTTTGGGACTTGGAATGGAAGTAGGCCTAGCACCCAATATTACGAATGGCGTTAATATTTTTCCTTTTTCAAATGTTCCATTTAGTTTTTTTCTTTTTTCTAACAAGTAAATTGGATGTACAATGCACGGTCAAAGCCAAGAAAGAACAAACACAATTTTGTTTGAAGTAAGTTGATGTTCAATAAGTATATTAAATAATGTTTTGCATTTAGTGGGTGAACAACATTTCAATTCATATTTTTATTCAAAACCAAAAACCTATAAGGCGTGTAATGGGTGTAAAAAGTAAGGTGTGTTTTAATATTGTGGTTGGGTTTGGAAATTAAAACACCAAAATCCAACCAGCACTCATTGGAATTTGGAACCACACTTGTTACTATTTTTATTAATTAGATGTGGGTATATCTCATATTATTTTTTAATAATCTAAACTTTGAAACAATCATTCAAATAAAGTTCAAATGAACTACAAAAATATCTACATATGATGGAAGGTTGTTTGTTTGTTTTGTTCCACTGGTTCATGAAATTAAGGTGATATTGATGCAAGGAGAGTTGTTAAATTTGAAATTCGTATTTTAAGAAAAACAAAATTAACAAGTAGTTGTAGAAGGCAGCAAGTTGTCAACATGAAAGGCATGTAGTTATAATACATGATAAAATGTGCATAATATTATCTAATTGGGATGCCAATTTTGTAAAAACATTTCATACTAATGTAGTGTTCTGGTTGATATGCTTGCATTTTGATGTTTCATAACATACAAATGCAAAGGACTTTGAATTGGATAACTATTTCTATAGTGATAAATGTCAAGATGCACACATTTGTACCCCATTATAGATTGTAATTGATACTTATATTTTAATGTAATTTATTACAATTTTCAAATATTGAAATCATAGATTTAACCACAAATAATGACTTACAATATTTGTGCCCATTTATATTAAAATCTATATGGTACATGTATTTGGTATATTTGCAAAAAAAATGTATTTCTAAATTGCTAAAAGAATAGAACTCAACTTGGGATTTGAACCCATAAAAAATGCACCCAATTTGCACATTGAGTGGAAAGGATGTTAGTGATACTAATCATATGAATTGCACATAGTGCATATTAGTTTCAATGTTACATTCTAGTAGTTTCAAACTTGCTCATTTAATTTGAAGAGAGATATATATAAACCTTATGATGTTTTATCAACTGATTTTGTCATTTTCTATTTTGATGCTTATATGTTCGAAGTTCAAATACATGTGCAACAATTTGAGAATATATATAAACCCTAAATAATAACTTATGTTATATTGAAAATGATGACGCCATAAATTGTATAATGCAAATTCCAAGTACATATGTGAAGTTTGTGTTCATGCAATTCAATAAAGAAAATTATAAAATAATTATTCTTCCAACAAATTATTGATAATGCTTTAATATATTTGAAACAAATTATTGATAATATATTAATATATTTGAAGGTGTATAATGACAATGCATCTTGGTTTCATACATGTACGTGTTTTTTTTGCTATCAATCTGAATTCTCTATTATATGTATTTTGAGATTATAATTATTTAATTATAAAAACTATTTACAGTTTAATTCTACAAATTTCTGGATTTGATATGTAAAATAATTTTTAAATGAAGATTTGTTTATTGTTGTTATCAATTTCACATCTCGCTATACATGTTTAAAATAATAAAAATTCATCCCAAAAGTATACATATAATTTACATCAATTTTTAATTTATTAGATTAAGGTATATAATGTCTATTTCTTGCATTCATTCTTTGTCATTCAATATTTTGATATATATATATATTTTGACTTATGAAACTTTGGAATTTAATTATTTAATTATTTACAATTGTGATATATTGGCATTTTAATTCTAGAAATTCTTGGATTTAATAGGTAAAACACTTTTAAAATTACAAATGTTTTCTTATCATTATCAATTTCACATCTTTATTATACATGTCTAAAATATTTAAAATTCATCCCAAAAGTATACATATAATTTACATCAATTTTTAATTTATTATGTTAAAATATATAATGTCTATTTCTTGCATTTATTCCTCGTCATTCAATGTTGAAGTATATATATATTTTAATTTATGAACTTTATCTCCAAAGGCTAAATTTGTAATTAAAATTTAAACTATAAATGCATTAAAAATATAAATGTTCAATTTAATGACTATATTTTGGTATAATTATTTGATTTAAAAAAAAAACCTTTTTAAACCCAACCATAAATTGAATTGTATTATGGGTTGGAGTGGTCCAAGTGAATAAAAATATTCAATTTTGTCATGTGGCAATAGAAAGGTGATGATATGAAAAAGAAAATATGAAAAAGTTTTGTAGTGAAATTATCTTTTGAAATTATCATTCAAAAGGATGACCATTAATGGAACCGAAAGTCGCTCTTCATAAACAAGCTCTGATATATCATCATCACTACAACTAACGATAATGAAAGGATAATTGATAATTATTTAAAAATCATATTTGGGGGGGTGGATTTGCCGATTGCTATCTTATGTTATGTGAGAAATTAATAATTAGTGGTTACTTTGCATTGAGCAAAGTGGAAGATGGGAAAAAAATCACAAATGGGTAAATGGGTAAAAGCTAACAAAAAGGGGGAAGAGAGTTCAAAATACCGACTTTTAATTATATAGACAAGTCATGGAATATGTAATACTTTGTAGAGAAGAAAAGAACACAAAACAATGGGTACTCAATAATAATAAATTGTGGATACTTTATTAGAAAGATAGCACTAGAGTATGAAAAAAATTAAAAAATAAATAAAAACCTATTTCAACCTTTTCCGGTATACCTTTTCCCCCAAATTCCTCAAGCAGGTAATGAGGATCACAGGATTAATTAGCAATAAATGGCAATTGTCCTAAGAAGGTTGTAGCATTTTTATAAAAGTGCTGCTACAAGCGGTGACCTACGAAGTGCCTTCCACTAGATGTGGCTAATTTAATTATTTTAAATTAAAAAATGGTGAATTTTTTTATTAAAATCACAAAATTTTCATGATTTTTTCAATAACAATTCTCAAAGTTATGAAAATTCACCCAAAAAAAACCACTGATTATGCTTCAACTACTAAGACCAAAGTAAAATATTAGAAATGGGAACTAGAGCCTATAGGCAAGGCTTTGGGTGAACCAGCAACCCAAGTTGGTACCATGGTAAAATCTCAAATTTCTTTTAAATGATTTCTAAATATCATAAGTATTCGATGCACAGACTAAATCAGGGTCTCTAAGTTCAAATCTAACATTTTTGGGGGCTTTTAATAAGGCCACGAAGAGGCCTCACTCAACAAGGTCAAGGTACCCATGTGGGTCCTGGTTCACCCTGGCTGGAGGCAAGTACTAGTTAAAATCCTTTTGGAAAAGTGCTAGTTACAAGCCTTTTGGATGTGGTAGAGTGTGTGATAAGGATCTGGACTAGCTCCAAAGATATAGAAAGGTGGAGGGACCCAGAAAAGGGCTCATCTTTTAGAAGGGTTTAGTTAGCTCATTTTTTTTTGTTGTTGTTGTTGTTGGGAGAAGAAGAAAGGCATAATAATAATATATCATGTGTGTTGTTGGAGGTTAGGCTTTGAAGGAAACTCAGCTTGAGGAGGATGATGAGGATGATGATGATGATGGCATGTCGATGGGAAGTCTAGGGTGGTTGGAGTTCTAGTGCAATTTGGGAATTAAAGTGATGATGTTCCTTGTTTTCCTTTGAGGGGATTCAAATTGTTGGTGTGGTTTCTTGCCATCTGAATTGTTCTCAGATTTGATTCTCACTCACTTCTGAATGGGGATTCTGGTTTTTCTGTCTACAGACCTGAATGAAGAAGGTATGGATCAAGCTTCAAATTTTGTGAGTCTGTATTATGGGCATCAAGTGTCTTAGAATGGAGTTTGCATGGATGGAACCTCTTGAGAAACTAATTGGGTCTTTGTGGAATGTGCATGACTCTTTGGATCTACATGATCCTTTTGAGTGTTCTGCAATTCAGAAGTGTGTGGCAGCTTTTTCAGTTTTTGGTGATGGTCAAAATCATGACTAAGTTGTGGCTTTGGAGAGAGGATGGTTTGATGGATGAGGAGCTTTGATGAGATGTTTGTTTGCCTTCTGCAAACCAACTGATTTGAAATCTTTTCATAAGCTAAGTCAAAGATCAATCATTTCTACCTGCTTCATGTTGATGGTGCTGGGTATGCGAAATAGTTGAGAGGATTTTTGTTTCGTATCCTGGAGTTTTTTCTGCCAGAGAAGTCAAGGAAATTTGACACTAGTTTCCAGGCTGAAATCACTCTGCAGACATCTGAGGACTCCCATCCTCATGGGGAAATTTTACACTCATTCATCATAGAGTGTTATTGTATGCTTGAATTTGACCCCCATGAGCTTCATTTGCAAGTGAAAAAAACCATAGATTCAAGGGAGAATTTTTTTAGGGTTTTCTTCAGATGTTAGACAAAATTGCTTGCTTTTCTTTCACCCTTTGGTCATGCAAATTCACAATTGAATCTAATGTGAATTTGCAAGACACATGCTGAGAGTATGATATATTTCTGGATTCTTCATGGCAATATAAGTTCCTGTCTCAAGCTTCCACAGCAATTACAATTTTTGAGATAGGCTTTTCTCTTAGGTGTGCAGGGTTCAGTAAAATTCTCTCCTTTAGTCTTCCTCTTTGCAACCACAACCAAAAACTGTTGTTGTCCCCTTGCACTCGAAGTTTTTTTTGTGCTTACAACCAGACACAGTGCTTTGAAATAGTGCAGAGGAGGAGCAACAGGAGCAGCTGTTGAGTTTCAGGCACAGACAGCAGGCAGCAGGCAGGTACAAGTGAGATCATGGGATCAGAAGCAGCACCAGCAAGTTTCATTGAGTTCCACATCACAGGCTTCAAGAAGTTTCATGGGGTAGCAGAAAATCCAACCGAGGTTTTAGTGGGGACAATTGAAGAGTATGTGAGAAAGCATCATGGGATGCCCACAGGAACTCTGCTGGGAAGCTGCACTGTGTTGGAGACAGCAGGAGAGGGGGCACTTGGGCCTCTCATGGAGCTCTTGGACTCATCTCTTGTAGAGATCGAACATCCTTTAATTGAGAGAAGTGGAAATTTGCAAGAAATGAAGCTGGATGTGAATTCTTTGCCAACCATCCAAAAGAAACTTGTGTGGGTAAGAGTTCAAATTCTTTTGCAATCTCTGCACTACACATGTCATTTTTAGCAGAGTGTCAATCTATGTACTATGTCAAATAACCAGTTGTGATCCAGATGGGTTTGGACCTGACTAGTCCTGTCCTGTGCTTGGTTCTTGTTGTGGTACCCTGATTGTATATTTATCCTAATGCTGGCTTCAGACTAGTCCTGGTTCCTGGACTGACCCCAGCATAAAATCATTTTATGCTTGGGTCTGTTGTGGTACCTTGATTGTAAAGGTACTCTAATGTTGAGTTCGGATTACATGCTTATGACTGGGTTTGATTTCTTTTTGCCCAACACCCATTATAGGCAGTTAAGTTGGAATTGTGCACCTTCTTCTGCCTTAAACCTGATCCATTTGCTTGTTAGAGTTGTTTGACAGATAAATTTTCTGAAAGTTTGGGTATCAGATATTTACTTTATGTGAGAAGAGAAATGAGTTACTACCCATGTTGAAAGAATTGTTGTGTGCCATAAGATTTCCTACCATTTGTTGCTGAGTAATTTTCTAGGGTTCTCCATTAACTGCATGATTAGTGACCCCTCCCCCACTCTCCCTCCCCACCTCTCTTGTATGTCTTCTTTATTCAGCCTCATTGGAATTAGAGATAAAGACTTGTTCAAATCTGATCTTTTGAGAAGAAAAATACTGGGTGTTCAGTGTGCTTAGTGCAAGTAATGACATGGGTTAATCTGTGGGGGTTTGTGAAATGCCACCCAGGTTCATTTTGGTGTGAACAGTGGTGCAACTAACTTTGCTGTCGAGTGGCGTGCGGTAAATGAAGCAACATTTCGGTGTGCTGATGAACTAGGTTGGCAGCCACAGGTCTGGAATTCAAACTTTACCATTGCAGCCATTGTTATTCAAGTTGTGTTCTTCAAAATGTTCTGTATCTCGGTACTGAGTTTTTTCACATCTTTAAAACCTTCTGTGTTGTGTGCACAGCATGCACCCATCATTACTGAGGATGGTCCTATATCCCACATACGTGAGGTACCCTGTCTCCATTCTCTAAATGGTATTGAAACCAGTGTTGGGCAGGTCTTTGATTTTGTTAAGAACCTCCAGTTCTGGTTTTTTGAAACTTTACAGAATCTCAGAACCTCTGTTTCTGGAACATTTTCAGAATCAAAAGAACCTCCAGTTACATATCAGATGAGTCACAGCAGACAGGCTTGAGTTCAGGGAGCTGACATTTGGAAAGGTTATCAAATTGGGTCAGATCAGATGGGTCTCAAATTGTTCTTAACTGGACCTTGTTGTGGTCATGTCTCAGACAACGCTCCCAGTGAAAGAGATTGTAACAGCATTGCGAAAGGAGGACTTCAATGTGACAGAGTCATATGATGCAGGACGTTTCGTATGCAACTATGTGTATTACCACTCTTTATGCCATGCTGCAGCTCATGGGACAAGAAGCCTTTTCGTGCATGTGCCTTTGTTTAAGATGATTGACAAGGAGCAGCAAATGCAGTTTGCAGAAGCTTTGCTACATGTTCTTGCTGCATTTTGTTGAAAGTGTATGTACTTAACTAAATGGAAGGGCAGGTAAAATTCTTCTCTTCGAACCAACCTGATTTACCAGCTTATTGTGAAAGTCAGGCCAGGATTGCAAGCGACTGCAACAACATATTCAATTGTCAAAACCCAGGATTTGCAAGCGATCCTAATTACGTATTCAATTGTCAAAGCCCAGGATTTGCAAGCAATTGCAACAACATATTCATTGCCTAGCATTATTGTTCTTTGTATGTTACTTACCAAATGATACTACCATGGTATTCCTATTTGTTGTTAAGGTGGACACTCATGTTTTATTATAGCTTTTGGCTAACAGCTTTCTAAGGTTAGCATTCCTCCAAGCTAGGTGTTTAGGAAAGAAAGGTGGGGGAGTGTAGTGTTGTGGGTATCAGAGCATGTCCATTAAACTGTGTATAATCACCTCTACAACAATACTTTTGATGAAGTACAAGCTTTAAATATTGTGAAACTGAGTTTGGAGCTGTAAATATGCACAGGACACAATGATCTTCAATAAGGCTGATTAAAGACAATGATTTCTTTTGATTGGTCAGTCGTACGTGGTGGTACATGTAGTGACATGTAAATAGTCTCTTGACTTTAAATTGTTCAATTTTTTGTGTTGACGAGCATTGTCGAGGAGATAATTAGCACTCCATGCTGGATGTGGTAAATATTGGTAGAGGCCCAAAAAGAGGGTTGTAAGTGGGGATGTAAGGATTAAGATCATATGCAGGTTCCCCAAAGAATGGATACATTCCCTTGTACAAGT
Source organism: Sphagnum contortum (assembly GCA_963920785.1). Classification (NCBI taxonomy): domain Eukaryota; kingdom Viridiplantae; phylum Streptophyta; class Sphagnopsida; order Sphagnales; family Sphagnaceae; genus Sphagnum; species Sphagnum contortum. The sequence goes on from OY987288.1 coordinate 1,008,065, forward strand.
GTGGCCAAATTTCTAAACTTTGAATCCGTTATGCATTTCTAGGAAGCTAGCATTAAGGCTCTTCTAGGACTGAGCTTCTTCTTGGATGCAAGTTTCCTCAACAAAGGCAATTATTCATTTTCCCAAAAGTCATCTTCTTCACACGGATACATCAATTTCATCTGGTGAAGAGGGTGATTGTTTGATGACTTGTTAGATGCATCAATTTCATTCCAGAAAAAAAGAAATGCGGTGAATGTTTTTTGAAATTCAGTCCTTCCACTTAAGGTATTACTTCTCAACAAGGGTATCATATCTCTTGTTTCAAAACCTTGTGTGATGTAAAATGCGGTTTAAAAAATTATCATATTTATGCTACACTAAAGAAGATTTGACAAAATAATTTCATGTTGCAACACAAGCAAGCATATGGAGAATGAGCTATATTTAATTTGTTAATGCCTATTGAGCTTTTGTCCTTACCCTCCAATTTTTTTGTCATGAGTATGAATGTTTGACCAAAATGTTGTGAAATCAAGATTCTTCCCTCTTTGTATATTAATCAAGTCCCCGAAAAAAGGAATTTGTGAAATACAAGATCCAAGCTTCCTTCAATCCATTGCAAATTTTGAGGCTTTCAGACATTTTGTCTTAAAAGAGGCTTCAAAGACCTGCTTTCTAGAGGTTGCCTTGTACTTGCAAGAAAAAAACTGCTATGCAAGCAACTGTCTGGTTGGGGATCTCATCCCCAAGGTTGTGAACCCAGTCCCTTTGTGGGTGCAAATTTCAGTTGCCCAGGCAGCTGAATTCTTCCTGCCCCTGTAATCAAACCTAGTGAAAAGCATTTTCACAAAATACCACAAGAACGCTGATTCAGAAGCTAAAATTGGGTGCTTAGAGTACTTGCAATCAATCTACTCAAATGCATTTTCACAATCAACTGCAAAAGGAGCTGATTCAGGAGCTATAATATGGCACTCAAGGTGGCTGCAGTCTGAATGCAATGATAAGGAATAGTGAGCAAGATCTGGGAACAGTACTACTTCCTTGCCATTATAAACAGACATCAGCACCATAGTTGAAGTTCCTTCCATCTTGTTCCATGCATATTTCTTTTTCTTTTTTTTCCTCCAGGGATCAGATCAGATCAATATTTTGACTAAGAGGATCAATATTATCGACTTTGAATTCTTTAAATAAGCAATTTGAAAGCAAGTATTATGCACTTATGGACCAATGAAGCTCCAAGCTTGCCTTGACCTGCTAATAAGCACTTTAGTCAGCAGAAATTAGCACACAATTCTTCCTCCAAAAAAAAACTCAAAACCATTCCATTCTCGGGATTTTAATTGTCTGGGTATCAAATTCATTGAGTACTCAATCACCTCTTTGAGTTTCCAGTGGGAAAGGACAGTTTGACAAGAGGAGGATTGATAAAACCACTTTCCAAGCACATATATAATCACTTTACATAATAAAAAACAGCATGGAGGAGCTGCTTTAAAATCAACACGAAACAGGTCTAAAGTGCTGCAGCAGACTGCAACTTCAGGGTCTTGAAATATGAAGATGTATCACAGTTTAGCAGCATCCACAAGCAGTTTGTTACGCAGCTTATAGGCCCACTCCAGACCAGGGCAGTAGTGCAGTGGTGGGTTAAATCGGCCATCTGTCATATCTGGTGGAAGAAAAGCACCATTCTCAAGCAGAAAACGGACTGCTTTTTTGTTTTTCTCCTTTGCAGCATTGTGGAGAGGTGTCCCTGTACAACTCGAAGAACATCATCAGCTCAGATATTCCAAGAGAATGGAACACAAGTTGTCAAGAAAGCCATCTCTAACATCCAAAAACTTGATGCAAAAGCCTGTTGACAAATGCTATTCTCTAGCTCTGTTAACAAGAATTGTCCAGAATGATATGAACTCACATCACTCATTTAAAGAGCACAATAGAGACGGAACAACCTTTCTACCCATCAACAACAGTTTCACATTCATGAACTATATCTTTTCCAGGATGTTGGAAGAGCTTACATCCACAGCCGCCTTTGGTACGTGCCTCCATGTTGGCACCCCGCTCCAGAAGCTCATCCATGACAGCTATATGGCCACCAGTGGCAGCCAGGTGTAGTGGGGTGGTCCCAGGAGCTTTGCGACCTGAAGATGGCTCATTCACATCTGCACCTTCGTCAATAAGCCTCTGAACCTGTGTGACACAACACAGGTTGATTTAAGTCAACCTGATAAGAATTGAGAGATGATGCAATAATAAGGTTATGGACATTTCAGATCTGACAACATAACAGCAACCAATCAACAGGCATGAAAATGATTGGACCCAATCTTAAAGAAAAGACAAAACAAGGCCACAAAAGTTGAGGGGAGGCTGAAAGATAGCAATGGTCATATGCATGTTCAGTGACCTTCAACAGCAACATGTATGAAATTGACAATCTTCTATAACATCCCCTCGCACTTCATCAGTTCCCTGCAACGGGTGAAGGCTAATATACAACATTTAACCAGTGAACCGAGTTTCTGTTACAAGGCCAACTGGCAATGACCCAAAACTCAGTCTCAATGCTGGTTAGCTCAACAAAACCTAAAAGGGGAGAAAAGCAGAAAACTCAAGAGGAAAGAGGAAAGAAAAACAAAGCAAAAGAGAAAAGGGAAAGGAAAAGAAATGGAACAACCCAAAAATTAAAGAAACAAGAAGGAGAACATTAGGAGCAAGCAATTTCTGGGCTTTAGGCAAGAAAGAGATAGCTCTCATAAGTATTGCAAAATCTCCATAATACCCAGCCCTTTCTTCCATTTAAGTTGATGAAAAACTCCAGATATGGACTAAAGTACAGTGAAGAAGAAATATATCAAGGGGAACTAGTTTGAAAGGACATATAAAACAAGCAGTAGAAACAGCAGTGACTGTCTCTCTGAATTGTTCAGTGACCTTTTCTATCACAACATATCCACTGACTTTATCAGCTCCCTGTAGTGGGTATAGGCCAGTGTAACCATGAGCCTACATACTGAGTTTCTGTTGCAAGTTTGAAGGCAATAGGAAAACTCAGCCATGATAATAGCTAGCACCCTACACCAAATAAGGGAAAACAGAGAAAAAAAATACAACAAAAAAAAGAGGTGGCACACAAAGAAGAAAGAACAGAATATAGCAGACAAAAGGGAGAATGAAGAGCTAACAGCCCCTTGACAGTAGCAACAAAAAGCACACCCAATACAGCAACTTTAAAATTTATCATAAGAAGTTACTCAAACATTTTTCATTGCACAACTCAAAGGCTTCAAATCTATCCTTCTGTGCACATGGTAGAGTTCAAATACAGGGCAGTGGAAACAAACCTCAAGAAGATCACCCCTACGTGCAGCAACATGGAGAGGTGTCCAGCCTCGATCATCTCGAAGCCCAGGGCTGCCAAAAGAATCCCGACGTGACAGCTGACGCATTAGTCCCACTGGATGCTGCTTCTGCACTTGCACATTCATCATGCTGACGAAGCTGCTCAAATCACTGAACTGAACAGAAGGAACAAACAATGTGCGTAAACAGATAGCAGGTGAACTAGCAGCATTCATATGAGAGTGAGCACAATGTATTCTTCTTCCTGTACAATCACCAACACTAACACAAACATGAAGAAACCATCAGAAGACAGTTGAACATTTGGGCTGAATGGGCTGTCACAGAATGTATGTCAGCTACTTATGTTTTCCCCACAATTCAATCAATTAGTGGAATCAAACATCAACCAAACTACTACAGGTCTCCAACAAAGGTTACCAAACAAGATGTAGTTACAAACTCCAAGAGGTAAAGAGCCCATAGGGAAAGAAAGAGGTCTGCCATGACAACTTGGCTTCAGTGGCCTGCTGTAAGATGCAGATGTGAAGCTCATGTCTTCAAAACCCTAAAGAGCATATGCGAATTCAAAAGCCACCGGTTTACAATCATGTGACTATGCAGAAGACCTAATCAAATGTCACCAGCACCATCCAATGTCACAAAGGAAGTGTGAACTTTGAGCTATTTTTTCAAATAAGAAACTGTCGTCAAAGAGAGTACAACGCACTTTCTTGAGCACAAAGTTACAATCACTTTCAAATTCTCAGTGAAGATACCGGGTGATGAAAGTTCCATACATGATAGTTATGATTAGTTCACAGGTGCAGCAGCCCGTTGGCATGAAAACAATAGGACTTAGGCACACACGGAAAACAGGGTAAGAAGAAATTGCACTTACAATTGTAGCACTGGCCACAGATCCTCGCTTTCGTGGAATCTCCTATACTTCACCTCCTGCTCCTCGCAACTAGATTTTCAAACCCTAAGACAAAAAACTCAGGGTTTCTCTGCCTTCTCGTTTTTGAAAAGAAATTTTCAGACTTTATTGATAGCTGATGCAACGGCCATCGACCAGGAAATGAGACCACGGAAAAGGATAGTTCTTCCCGTCTCAAAAGCCTAGTGAATCGAATGAAGGAAAGCCTCAAGAAGATTGCTTCAACGGCTAAAACAAAGATAGAGAATCAAGAGAAACCCCTAGTTGTCTCTGTTTCTTCTCCTTCCCCTTCACCACCGCCGCCACCACCTGCTATATTGGAAAGATTTTCCTGGTTCTGCTCTCAAGCTTCAAAGCACAAGAAGCACCGAGAATTCAAAAACTTATTCCGGCTGCAACAGAGCCATATTTCCAGAAGCTTATGGTGATACGAAAGCAGGCACACAGACTGTTCCGCAAGAAAGGAAGACTAGTCCAGGCCCCGGGACACACATATCTGTTACGAAAGGAAACTAGGAAGATTTTTTTCCCTTCGGCAGCAGAGCAGATCGCGGCACCGGGTGAAGAGATTTGCGCGAGACGGAGGAGAGAAGCGCAGAGCCAGAAACGCGACCAGAAACACAAGGGTTTCAAAACACGGCACTCAAGTCTCTTGGGAAAGGAGAGAGACGAAGTTCCTATGTTCCCAATTTCCTCGAACGAACGTTCCCCGTTCTCAACTCAGCATTCCCAGAAGTGCGCTGCATTCTTTGTCCTTCTCACATGACACGTGTCAGTATGCTAACAGGGTCACAGCGATGACTATTCACTACGAAGGAAAATCAAATCAAAGACGATCTAAACCGTCCACGCTTTCTGCAAAATATCGATATCTAGATCATAGGCAGAAATTGTTTTCCAACTAATTTTATCGATTTTTCGACGAACAAATTGAGAATACTTTTCGAAAATAATTTTTTCCTAGAATAAATCCGACTAATTTGGCCGATGGAAAATTTGCCAAATGTTCAATAACAAAAAATTGGGATAAAAACCCTGCTACCAAACTGTGTATTTTCCCACAATTTTATTTATTTTTCTAAAAAATCTTGGAAACTTTTTTTAAGTGTGAATTTGAATTTTTTTTACTATTCTTAACAATATCACAAAATTGAAAAAAACGCTGGTCCTAATCCACTAAAATGTAATGACAATGTTTCATCCAAACTGGTTCTGAGTTTGTCATCCACAGAATTTTATTTTAAAATATATTTTTTATTAGATCTTATTATATGATATCTTATAATCTGATATTACTTTGCTTTTTTTCTTTAGGTTTTTTTTTTTGGCCCTGGTGTGTTTGTATCTTGTTATCTTGTCTTGCTTTCACCTTCCTTTCTGTGTGGGCAATCATCACTAGTAGTGTGCTTAGTAACACATAGCCCAAGTTCATCAATAATTATTGTTTGCATTAAATTTCAATAAGCCATAGACACACACACACACATATATATATAGTGAATTGAAAATTAATAATCTTTTCATCGGATGTCATCAGATTAGAAAAAATAAAATAAAAATTATCCACCCAACCCAGAATCTGACCAATTTGTTTCGTGGTGAATTCTCTCAAAATTTGTGAGTTAGAACTCTCATAAAAATGAAAGAGAATTTTTCTTCACAAATTTCCTTTTCTCAAAGAAAAACATTGAATTTTTTGGAGAAATGCCTCTCTTTTTTAGTAGGAAAAAAATACCTTGTCACATTTGGACACAGGTTTTAGTGTTTGGGACAGTGTTTTCTTTTTTGGGTCAGTTTTCTACAGTTCGGATAATTTTTTCCAAACGTTAGAAAAATTAGTGCTACATGACTTTTTTGGCATACTCGCATTTAGTGATTTTTTAGAAACAAATTTTGTGATTTGTTCGACCAAAAATATGGGAAAGTATTTTGTTTGTCCGATAAGCTGCTGCATGTCGCCTGCGACACTTGGCCGTCACCGCGCCGGCGTCCATCCGCGTCCTGGCATTTGTGCGGCTACTGCTGCGGCCGCTTGTCTGCGCAGACGCATGCGCTCTTCTCCTCTGCGAGCTGCTCGGATCACAGGTCTAACCGTTCTCGAACTCCATTCCAGAGCGTGGCAGGCTCTGGGATTTCAATTCTTTGCAACTAAGTTGATGCCGGGAGTGTGAGGGAGCATTGGGAATTTGATAGAAGATATCAAACTTAGATATCGAACTTAGATATCTTGAACATCATGGTGGTTTGCAGCAGGATGGATGCTCTGCATGTGTTGATGAGATTGGGTGATGGTGGTAGTAGATTCGGAGACGACAATAGGAGCAGCAAGTTTAAGGTAGAGCAGAGACGGTGTGGTACTCTTCGTGCAGCAGCTGCAGCTGCTGCGTCGTCGTCTTCTAGACGTGATGAAAACATTGTTCCGATGATCGCTTCTCGAAAGCAGTCGTCCGAAGTGTCAACCTTCGTGACGTTAGGATACTCGCTTGATCGTGGCGCAAAGTTTGGAAACAAGACGATTGGAAGCAAGACGATTTTTTGTCATGCTGCAGGAGGTCAGGAGAGTATTCCTGGAAGTGAATTATCTGATGCAGCAGCTGCAATGGAGCAATCGAGAGACAATCTTGAAGAAGCCACTGGAACAATGCCCGAAACTTCTGAACCTGGAGAATCTCCAGCTTCCGATGATGATGCAATCAACTTGGAGGGCAGTGAGGAACAGTTCACTGAAAACCCACAAGCACCTGCTGCTGCAGCACCTGTTACTGAGACTGAGAAAGCTTCTTTCTCCTCTGCAAGTGACACACTTAATACTACCTCAGGAACTGCAAGGGATTGGAGAGTGTTTTCCAATGGAGTCAGAGATTTTAAGAACTGGGATGAGGATCATGATGCAAGGTGATTGAAGACGTTGAAGTGGTGCATGACCAAGCCTAGCTTCATGTTGTTAGCGAGTTTGGTTTCCTGTGTCAACTTTGCTTGTGGATGGGATTGTCTTCCACACAAAGAACTTGGTGGACATAGTATTATTGTCTTCCACACAAGGAAGGTGGATAGGATTGTCTTTTTTGGAAGGGAGATTCATCCAATTTCTTCCTGCCAATATTTACTTTGACCAACAAGTGAGAATCTGAGCATCTCTTTCAACACTTTGCAGCTACCTAGACCTCCATTTTCTGTTTGGGATTTTGTTCATCTTATAATCACATTTGGGGTGGTCAATGCACATAGTTGTAGAGTTCGAGCCAGGAAATTTTAAGTGTTCAAAACACACATGTTTTGCAAATGTGGGCTGCCAGAAAGCTTGAAATGTTATGGCTGGTTCCTGTGAATAATGAAAACAGCTGGATTTCATTCTACAACCAAAGAGAGTGCATGATCTGTTTATGGAGAGTTTGTGGTTTCAACAAATTGCAGCCACCTTATAATACAACTGAAAGAAAGAACTTTTAAAAGAACTTTTGAGCTTAGCTCTTTCATTATTCTTTCACAAAGCTCCCATGCAAATAAAAGGGAGCTCGGAAAAGATCCAAATTTGGAGTGCCTACAATTCTAATTGAAGTTTCATACTAATTGTTAGGATACTTTACATAAAAGATCACCATTGTTACCAGAAGCTGGTGCATTAGGGTTTCATTCCAACCGATTGGTTAACATGAGCTTTTTAGTGTTTAGGGTTTAGGAATTGCTAGCTACACCTCAAAACACATTCACAAAGATCATGCAGGTTAACCATCTCATGAAATTCTGATCATGCAGGTTGACCATCTCATGAAATTCTGAACATATCGTATATCTGCAGATTGTAGCCCTTTAACTGGATCATAAAGACATTATCATTTTGTACAGTAGAAGGGGCAGGTTTTCACCTTAAACTAGATCCAAAAATTGAATCCTCAAGCAGAGATTACAACCAAAATACCTAGAGCAGCTGGGAGCCTTTTATGGAACAGTAAAATCCATTGTGCATCAGGGTTTGGGCACTTCCGCAGGTCAGTTCCTTTAAGATGTGAACAAGATGTCTAGTGATAATTTGCACAAACTTAAAGATTCTGCATTTCCTGCACAATCAACATGGCATACTGTACATTTCTATCAACCTGAAGAAGAATATTCTACATCTAGCCTTGTTTTGAAACACAACAGTCAAGCAAGCTTGATCTTCACTGATGGTTTCAAGGTGGAGAGTTGCATATTCCTTTCAACCTTACTCCTTGATGAAGGCTTGAATTTACCACAAACCGAGTCTCTGATGCCAGCAGCATCCAGTTTGCGTCGCTTGGCAAGCAGGTCCAGTTTTTGCACATGATTTGACTTTGGAGCTGCACTCTGATAAGGCTGCTCTGTCAGATTTGTCGAGAAAATGGAAGCTGCATGGATGGCTGCACGCTTGTTCCGCCGATTTATATCAAACTTGTGGGGAAATGCAACATTTGCAGCTTGAGTGATGTCATCTTGTGTAACTGGAAGTAAGCGAATTCCCAGACCCTTCTTCCTTGCCTCTGCTTCCTCCTTGGCCACTCGCTTCTTTTGAGCCTAAGAATGTTGAAGATAAAAAATTTCAACACTGGCAAGTCCCACTTGGGAACTGAACCCCTCTTTTCTTCCACAGTCAAGATGAGAAGTATTCAACTTATATGATAGCTTTTTAAAGATCTTTCAAACCCATAAACACAATTGAGATGGAACTATAGGCATACCCGGAGGTCTGCACGAAGAGCTTTATTGCGAGCATAGTTGTCGCTGTGTTTCAAATCGGAGGAATGCTGCAGTCTCACAAGTAAAGGTGCTGCCTGTTTACCCTTTGCCACATCCTCACCCATGTGCTCCAACTGGTAGAAGGGATCAACCAGTTTCCCTCTGTCTACATTGTTTGGAGAAAACAGAATCATTCAGTACCATCCGCTCATTAATGGAAAGCTGCAGTGAGATGCAGAAAAGTTCATCAACAACTTCTGGTGTGTATATCATCCCTCCTGAACAGATTATTAACTTGGGCACCATCAATGCATCATGAACGCCTGAAAGTCACAAATCATTTCAGGCACAGATCAAATGACATAAGGCACACCTTCTGCAGCAGGCAATAGGACTGTCTCTGCATCAACTTCATCATAGTCCTCCGTCTTTTTCTCAGCCCCACTGACTACAACATACTCACAGTTCTTGGGGTCTGTTTGAATCTCTATCTCCTGCTTGCAGCAGGCTGCTTTCATCTTGAAGCTCCATATCTGAATGCCAAAAGAGGCACCCAAATACAGAATCATCATACCATATACCCAAAGCAAAAGCCAGAAGCTTCATATCAAATGCACCACAGATTATTTATCAGACAAATAGAGGCACTTGGTACAACCATGTCTGAGGAACTTTGTGAACATGATTACTCATTAACAGTACCTCTTCAATTACAACCTTCAAGTCTCATAGCATGACTTGGTTGCCAACTATTATTATGGTTAGACCTCCCAGAATAGTTGGATTCAAGTAACATGCTGCTTTATCCCATGAAACTGAATTGCATACCCATGAGCACCGACACAAATGATGCAGCCCCTGTTCCATGTTAATCCCTCTTTGATGACACTATTCTTTACATGTGGATCAGAAGAAAGGTGGATCAAAAGATCCTCAAAATAAACCTTTCTTCTGGTCAATGTGTCATACCACTCCATTGTTCCATGTGATTAACCACCATATAGAAACAATGGTAATTGCATATAGAGAGCAAATACAAACAATGGAAATTGCACCTTGGTTGAATAATAGTTGCCAACTTGCTTCTTCTCAGCATTGAAACGTACACCCTTGGCAATCATGGACTGGCATCCTCCACACCAGATATTGTATGGCATCTCGAACCTGATCCCAGCAAAGTAAGCCTTCAGCTCATTCACATGTCAAAATAACCATCGTGTCTACAGATACTCCTAGGGGTTCCTGATTATGCCACAAATAACCAACAAAACTCCTAATACACACACTGCTGAGAAATATTGAAGACTGAACCCCCATGGCAAAGAGCTCAAACACTGTAAAATAGTCTCAAGGAAAAATTGGAAAGTGAAGTCATTGACAGATACCGGATAACCAGGATGCCCTGGTCGATCTTTTTGGCTCTCTCCCGCAAAGCATGTTGGCCATGGAACTTGTTGAGACCTCCCTACGGCATTTATGAAACAAGACTGCCATTAGATCACAGTAGTTGTTACACCATTTGAGCAGAGCACATGAGCATTCTAATCAAAGTTTCATATGCATATGTGCAGAACTTCATCAGCACACAAACCCAAAGCATGCAAAAAGAAATCCACCAGTTATCCAACCACTTAGATGCTTTCATCCTATTGGTAGGTCCTGATAGCCAAAAGTCGAATCCCTACACTCCAGCATATTTAACAGCAGTAGCAGTGTTTTATTACCTGCTCTGGAGTCCATTCTGGCGGATAGTAAAAGTTGTCTGCCCTCGCTGCTGCAAGGGTTGACTGTAACACAGAATTTTTCAAATTATCAGGGCACATTCAGAAAAGCCAATCCAGTTGGTGCTCATCAGTTCCACATATCATCAAATCCTTCTTAGCTTTAGTGTGCAATGGTGATCCTTTGGCACCTCACCTAGGATCTTGCACCTCCTAGACATTCAACTGATTAAATAAACTATACAAGCTTACAGAAACAGAGAAAATAGGAGAAAATCTTCCATTATGCCTTTTTAATCACCAAAGGGTGAGTATAATCTCTCTTAAGAAAAAGTCCTAAACCAAAGCCCTGCTCCTTAAACACATGTCATTAAACAATGCAGATGACACTGATCAGAAGCACAAAGTCACAACCTTCAGAATATGATGACTGCAAGGATTGAAACCCTAAAATGGACATTTGAAAAAACTTCTAGGGTTTCAAACCCCACCTTAAGGATTCCAGAGCAAATACAAAGTCAAACAGATCTATCTACACAGGAACAGCAAGAGATCCAACAATTCCTTAAACAGTCTCCCTCAAAAATTTATGCATGTTAATTTATGCATGCGTCTAAGTTTGTTCACAAACAAAAATCAAACCCTAATGAGCATTGAAACTAAATCTAAACCCTAAATCCGTAACCCTATAGAAATCAGGTGTGATTGATGCTTTAGTTTTCTTTCATAAGTTAAGATCCAGATACAGTGCTAGTTGAGAGAGCAATATCGAATTTTATGATCCCCGACTAGATTCCGCTTTCGAATTGCAATCAATCCTCCCTCCAATTCAGAGACGTGAGAGATAACACAGGGAGAGAGTGTGTGTGCGTGCGCGCGCGCCACAGCTTACCATAGTTCCCGACCAGCTCAATTAAAATCGGTCCGCCTTGATCGGTGAAGAATTTCCCGTCGAACAATCCCAAAACAAAAAAACACTTCAACTCTTCAACTCTCTGAGAGAAACTTTGAGAGCAGCAAACGAAAGATCTGAAGATTTTGCATACAGGCAACAGGGTCACCAAGAAAAGACAGCGACTTTGACAACGGGTAGATGGATGAAACAACATGCGTGTACGTGGGTTGATGAACTCTGGAGTCTGGATCATCCAGTAGATATTCATGAAAACATGTCATTTAATATTTTCATTTGAATGGAACTTAGTTTTCACAAAATCAATTCATTTTTTCATTAATTAATTGTCATTAGTTGTGTGTCTTATGTGTATAAGATGGTCAATTTTGGCGAGCAAGTGTTGAAATCAATTAATTTTCAGTTACATGGACAAAATTCATTAGGTTAGGGTCCGGGTGTACAAAAGTTAATGTTTTGAGTAGATGGATAAGGTTGGGTACCCCTCCTGGCATGAAAAATGGGTATGAATCTTTATTTATTTACTAAAAAATGAAAGAAGATGTCCACATTTTGAAAAACAAATTTTAAAATTCAGAAGTCAAATACAATGTGAAATTGCAAGAATCAAAGTGTTTGATTCATCCATGACTAACACATCCATGACATCTTTCTGTTTGGCAGCTTTCTTTCATGACTAATTAACACATCCATTACATCTTTCGGTTTCACAACTTGAACTTTCTTTCATTTCATAGGAGTGGTAGGTATGTCGAAAGGATGTGTTGTGTATGTGAAGGAATGGTAGGTATGTTGAAGCTGCCCCTATACAACAGTATATATTTGTTGAAATGAAATAGCATGTTTTGGAGTCTGTGATTTTGGAGTCTAGGATATCAACATCATATATGTTATGTTTACATCTTCCACATTTGTAGCACATTGTGCATGGGCCAAAGTTTGAAAAACTATGAGATATTGTAGTTATGGCTAAAGTATCCCATTGCATGTAATGGTTTTGGTGCAGTATGTTCATCTCCATTTTTCAGATGGTTATATATTGATTGTAAGCATTAGCATCTCGAATGGGTTAGGAGTTGGTGAGAGCTTGGAGCTCAGACATAAAGAACTTTGTAACAACTTTTGTAAGATTGGGTTGTGAGGGCTTCTAATAACTCTTGCTTTGATTTTTCCTATTCTCTCACCATTTTGATATCATTCCTGCTCTCTCATCTTTTCACTCTCAATTTTCTTTGTGAATCCTATTCTCTCATGATTCCACTGTCAACTTTCTTTATCATTCCTATTCTCTCATCCATTTTTTGGTCAACTTTCAACAGAGCACACCCATACCCAGAAATCATACATTTGCTTCAGTGCAGGAAAGAGAAAATTTTGGAGTGCATTCAGGTCTCATCAAGGCCTTCTCTCTTCTTTTGTGCTCCAATTTTGATTCAGAGCAATTTGTAAAGCACTTCTCTCTATGTCTTTGCCTGCACCTGTGGCATTTTTAGAATGTGCTGCCTGACAACATGTAAGATTATTTGAACTAAAACCTACATACTTCTACTTCACACACATTTCAAGGAACTGATGAAGCACCACCCCCTTTCATCCTTATGTGCTAACTAGTTTCAGAATTAGCTTCTGAAGGAATCTAAACACATTAGCAAATCGGTTTCAGAATCCATTCTAGTCTAGTTCAGATTGGATCTTTGTTCTTCAGATCATCGTTGTCTTTGGGTCAATGTGCAGGTCGGATTTCAGTTCAAGTTCTTCAAGCCATGGCCCCCACATGGGGGTAACCAACAATGCCTCTGAAATGGGCTTTTTGAGAATGTTCCCAGATTGGAGATGCTCAGCTCTGAGTTGAGCACTTTCATTTTGTTGGAGGCGTTTCTAGAGCATGTTGTTAGTTTGGAAGTTCAAAGATTACTGTCTAGACACGTATTCAGTGCTGTCTAGAAGCTCCTTTTAGTCTTCATCAGACAAAAGAGTTTGTCACCAATGAGTGATTGCTCACTGATTCCTGAGAGCTTCAGACAATTGAACCTCAGAACTGCCATAGGTTTCTTGACGAAATCCCAAGTCCAGTGGGTTTTTCCAAGACTGAGAGTTGAAGCAGAGGGAGAGACATACTTTGATTGCATGTATTTCAGTATTCCTACTGCCATAACAGGCTCATTGTACATCTGCAGATTCTAGGGAATTGCTTTCTCATCGGCAAAAAAATATCACCATTATAGCTATTATACATGAGGTCACTGGCATCAGGGCCTTAAGAACATACTCAATTGCCTTCTCTGCCAATGATGGTCATATTTTTTCCTGTTTCCACCAGTGCAGGTCCATGCACCATAGTCTTGATTGTGTTTTAGGTTAAATCTGTCTGGAATGTCCAGAAACAGTCAGACCTTCATGAACCAAAAAAGTTATGACTAAGGAAATTTGAGTCTGTGACCAGGAGAAGAAGTGAGTGCCAGTTTACAGATTAGAGGGCATTCTCTGAGAGTATCCCAGATGCTTTATACCAAGTAAACCAAGCAGATTGTCTCGAGGGTTTAAGAAATAGTGTTTTAGTTCTCAGTTTTATATGAAGCTTGTGACATGATGGTTTACAATTGGGTCATAAGAGAGAGCACTTACCTCTTAGAGATGCTGTCATTTCCATGGATGCTCACAACAGTGATAATCCCAGGCTCCATAAGCACAGAGATTTTGCCTTCTGGGAGGTGGAACTAGCTGGATGCATTTCTCCCCCTCCACTCATGAGATGAACATGCATGCCAATTCACCAAAGAACCAGAACCTGTCTCTCATGTAATTCATTTTGCAAGGGCAACCATTGCCAGAAACGAAATCATGACAACTCTTTAAGATTGCAGCTATTGCTCGGTCCAAGCAACATGTGTGCACAATTCCTAAAAGAATTTTGGCATGTAAATATACCCCATTATGGAGAAGAAACATGGTGTCAGGCTCTAACCATAAAGCTGCTGGCTTCCTCAATTGTTGCAGCTGCCTGTCTCAACTGTAGGCTGTGTTATTTCTCCTTTGGTTTCAATGGAGTGAACCTTTTTATTCACTTTAAGAAGGTAGAGTACGCTTCAAAAAGTAGCGAAGTCCAATGAACACTTTTCCAACTCTGCATGAACAAGCTAATCAAACTCTGATCTGTATAACAAATCTGCATGAACAAGCAGAAACAAGTTCTGGTGAATGTCAGGAATTCAAGCTTCTTTCTGATTGCTGGCTTGACACTAGCTATATTTCTATGTTCTGCTAGTGACCTTCAAAATGTCACAAGAATTGAATTATATCTGCTCTCAGTTGACAGAAAGAAATTTTCTTCAGTTTGGAAAGTCAGATCTCCTACTGTGATAAAATCATGCAATGCAGCAGCCATTTGGAAGAAAGTGATTTGCCTTGGCCTCATGAATGGTCCTGATACCTTCTGTAAGAGTTCAACTGAACTTTCTGTAGCATACACTGTGTAGACTTTAATGTTATCAAATCATGTAAATGAAACCCTTGACCTTGAACCCTAATCTCCAAACACTGCACAATTGCCCAGTTGAATCTTGACTTCTTGTTCTCAAGGATTGTTTTTCCTATAATCTCACTTGTTCAGTTTGTTGTCCTTTTATAACTCTCTATGGTTGCACTTGAAATGAAAGACTTACCAGGGTAATTACTTTGTTCTAGCGCCTAAAGTACAGCAGACTACTTGATCACTTGAGACGTAAAGAAGTAGAAACAATGTCAGTATATAGGCATTGCTGAAGGTAAAGGTTTATGTCAGGGATCAGCCTTTATGGATCAATTAGCTCTTTATTTTGACTATTCAGGATTTTAGTAGTCCAGCAATACAGTTGCTCCTTTGTAAAATCTTAACAGACATCGTACAAGTGAGAGTGTGCAAAAATCTATCAGTTACTTCAGATCAACTCAAGTTTTAAAGCCACGTACCCACTGGTGTTGGGGAAAAACACAACAAGAGTGATGAGTTCTTGGACAATCGAGTGGACTGAGAGTTCAGCTGTCATGTTACCCCCTTTGGACAAGCTTGAGGGCCTTGCTTGGGTGGAGACCGCAGTAAATTGCAGAATGTGCTTGAAGGATAGCCTACTGTGACTGGCACAAATGAGGTTGATGGCTTGAAAGGAGTTGGAGGAGATGGGGACCTTGGGCAAATTTCTGCAGCTGGGAATTGCCTGAGTGGTAGAACTGACAAATCAAATAGGTCTCCTTGAGACTCTGGACATGCAGGTGAGCAGATGTCAACAGATGTAGCAGGATTTATGTAGGCATCTGTCATCTCCAAAGGACTACTGAATAGAATTTGGAACAAAGAGATGCAGAAGCAGTAAATACAATTAGTATGTGCAACCAGTAAGTTAGAAAGTTTTTGGTTATCAGACCTAGAGCCAGTTGGGTCTTGTGAGGGTCTTCAAAACCTCTGGGTATTGGCACATTAATGGAGTATGGATTTGGCTGCTTTATGATTGCTTTCTCCTTACCACCAGATCGCTTTAGCTGCTCATATTCATTCCGTAGAGCATCATACATCTCTTCCAGCTTCCTTTTCTGCCTGTAAAAGAGAGAAAATTAATGAGTAGCTTAACATTGCAGGTACCATCAGGCTACCAACATAGATGAGAGAAAGAAATTTCTGAATTGAATATTCAATCCAATTTGGTACAATTAGTAGTTAGTTTTGATCAGTTCTTGATTATGAAAGAGAAACCCAAAACCCCAATCTCATCTGAAGGAAGACCTTAATCAGCATACCAAATCAGCCTCCTGTGAACACCAAAGTAGTAGTACACATTGATGGGAGAAGGATAATCGTTGTGCCTTGATTTTTCTGTGTACTTATCCTGCAGTTCATTTTTGTCATTGATGAAATTTTGCCTCTCCTCTTCCAATGCCTGGATCTTCTGCATGCTGGCTTTATGCAGTTGTTGTAGCTTCCCCATGTAGGCAGCCTCAACTTGTTTCATCTTCTCCAAGTACTTCGCTTGCATTTTTTCAGATTTCTCTTGGAGCTGGATGGCCTTTCTAACTGTGACCTGGAGTTCCACATCCTTTTGCCCTATCCAGAAGCCAACACCTTTGAGCGCACTCTTCATAACTGAAAGATTGATCAATAAGCAAACCAATCTTCATATATGTTGTGGTCATTTGAATGTTGACATGTGTTTAAGACACTTAAACATCTGTTTGAGTTGACATGCCTTTGAGACTTCATATATTACATGTTGTTGGTCATGCATTGTCAGACAGAGAAGGAAATTTTATGAGTCTCAAAGGCATGTCAACCCAAACAGATGTTAAAGAAAAAGCAAGGGGGTGGAGGTTCCATTTGAGGATACTGGCTTGTGGAGGTGCACCAACCATCACCATCTGCAACATTTTCAATCAAATGTCAGAGAAAATGCAGTGGTTCATTGACATTCAGATAACTTGCATTAGATACAGTATACTTTTGTGCAAGCTCCAATGCCATATACTAGCTGTTAGGGTAGGTACATATCCCAAAGACCACTTGCTGAATAGCAAAAAGTCCTTGCATTGTAATCCCTAAAGAGACATATTATTATGATGAAGATTCTTAGTGTTGCAGATGATTTGAACAGTGTACTGAACTGGTCCATGGCAAAGGTATGTACATCAGGATTCTACAACGAGTGCAAGCTCAGGAGGAACCAAGAACCTCACGTTGATCCATTCGTCAGTAGGAACCAAGTCCACGGGCTTCATTTTACTGTTCCCACAGCATCCAACACAAGCTGATGAAAGCAAGAAACTACAACGGATCTTGCACTCGTCTCTCTTGTTGTCGTCACAACCTACAGAGCTTCAAACTTGCAAACGTGATGGCACAACAGTTTGGCTCCTCCCTGTCTATTAGAACCTGTTATGCTGCAGCCTGCTAGATTTTGACATTCACGCGCTCATGACAGTATTGTTACCTTTTGTTCAGAATCTCCTCGCAAATTGGACATGTAGAATCATCAGAGTCGACAATTTTGCTTGCATCTTCCGTGCCTGGATTAAGAAGAAGTCAAGGAGGACATGTGGTGAAAGGAAGAAACAAAAAGCGGCCGCGACGAGATCCATGCTCTGATTGTTCACATAAAGTTCTTGACGCCTTAAAGATACAGAAAATATGGCCACAGGTCGTCGCAACCGCGCGGCCGTCCAGATCCCGCCAACAGGAATTGCACTTCATGATCGGGGATCTGTTTTTCGTGGATCCAAGAGGCCAAGAACAACGGCGTTACTGCATTGTAGAAGGAAGTAAGCAAAACATGACCGAAGAACGTCAAACACAACGCACAAAGAGAGCCCCTCCACCTACCTATTCCTCAGACCGATATGGCTTAGGAAGCATGGAAGAATAAAGTTCATAACCTGCAACACGTTGTTTGGTACTCTTCACAGCCTCCAAGCTCCAAGCGTGTCCAACAAGCACCTTCCGAAGCGTAAAAGCGTGACCTTAAAACGACGTTTACATGGCTTCAAGCAGGTACATCTACGAAGCAAACGCGCTCCGGCACACGAACTTGCTAAGCACGGCCGTAGTATTTCCCACAATTTCTGGTTCTACTGTGAGTTTCGCCTTGAAAGCGATCCAGCCGCAAACACAAAACGAAACAGAAGCATGGAAAATGCGCTTATGTAATCACAAAAGTTCCATATTACTCAACTTGTTGCCTCCTTAGCGATGGAGTTCCAGACGAAGGTCTAATGTTCTCTACGCGTGGTCCTTCTTGAAAATTCTTTCTTTTCTAGTGAAGAAAAAAATAATTATAGAGAGGCCATAACTAAAAAAATGCAAAAAATGCAACAAGTTTCAGTGCACTTACGCTGTTGTACGTGAACTCGCATCCACGATCTCGAGCGAACGCAAGTCTCCCACGACGAAGCCTTGTAGAGAGGAGACGTTCGAGCGTACCCTCTCTTCCAAGGCGCAAGAGCCGGAAAGATCAACGGTCACTATTATTGTTCTACGAGAAGTAACTCCATCCGACAGTTTCAGTCTAGTATTCATCAGTTTCTGTTACTACCCGCTGAGTTTCTGAAGTAACCGCAGTCTCTACAGTCTCCACTGCTATGTAGAAATCCGAACCCTTACGGCAAACACTCCGCACCAGACAAAGACCATTGGTCACTAACTTAATCCGAAAGATATAGATGCTAACCGGTAAAAAGAAAATACTAAAGTTATCCTTAAAGTCATGCCCTGTTTGATCCCCTATTTGAGCCCCAATCTATTTTGGGTACGTAATTGTCGGGAGAAAAATTTGGAAGTTATCCATAATGTCATACCCTATTTGATCCCCTATTTGAGCCCCTTCTATTTTGGGTTAATAATTGTTGTGGGCAAAATTGGGTCTTGCAATGGGGATTTGGAACCCAGTTTTGAAATAATAAAAATATTGAAAACCTTTATGGTAGAAGGAATTATAAATGAGGTCAATTTGGATAAACAAAGTTTGAATTAATCAAATCAATTCCCCTCCAAATTTTGTTTTTAAAAATAATTTATTTATTTATTTTTCATGTGTTCTTTTTTCCCCATTCTTTTTTCAATGGGTCTTGCTTCCTTCTTTCACAAAGAAATCAAACGATTTTTTAATAATATGTGCACATTAAAAAATCAACAACATAATAAGATAGTAACATTGATTTTTTCATTGTTCTAAAAGTGGGCTACTTAACCCCTTAGCTTCATGAAAGTGGAATGGGCATTGGTATTTAACTAATTACTCTTCAATTTCCGTCTATTTGTTAACTAAAAACTCATTGCCTTTGTTGAATATAAAAAAAATACAAAAATGAGTGTCAAATTGAATTTTTAAAAATTAATTAAATATTCAACATCGGATTGTCAAACTAGTATATGTACTTAGACTTACTACAATATTTGTCAACTTGTTGAAATTGACCAAAATAAGTTCAAATAAATAAATTTATTGCATGTATATCAATGAAAGTAAATTGTATGACATTCTAACAAACTTGTATTAACTATTATTAACTCATTTGAAGATGATGAAAATTGTTGATCAAGCATATAGTGATCGACATGTATTAATTAAGTTAAGGTAGGTAGATGTATAGGCTTTGAAATTTCTGATTCTAGGTAAGGATAAAGGTAAATGACAACAAGGTAAAGGTAGATAGATGTTCACCATATATTATATAACATTTTTTTTATAAATTTAAGCAAATAAATGTGGGATGTTCTTGAACTTCATGGTTGGGATAAAGAGTTCTACTCAATTGGAGGAACATTATTAGCATATATTTGTTGGATCATCTTATGAGGCAAAACATTCTCAATATTTATTGTTGCATCATATGGTGGCCTCAAGTCAAAGTTCTTCAATTTTTTTAACTTCTAAATGGTCAATTAATTTTTCAAAAATTAATTTTGTATAATTATGAATATTTGTATTCTTATAATTATAGTAGTAGAATTGGCTACCTATAACAATACTATCTATTAAGTGTAATTGTTAATACTTTTTTTTTAATAAATAAAGCTCATGATGGCTTGGTGAAAGCATAGTGCTAAGGTGAACCCAAATGAGTAGTTGAAAGTTCATTATAACAATTCACATCCAACATATTTTGATCCCACTGATGAAACTGGGCTTTTAAAAAAAAAAATGTTGTGATTTTAATTTTGGTTTTGCAATCAAAATGACGGTACAAGAGCAAGAGTGGATTGGGGGAGTGTTTCAAGATTCAAACACAACGCTTTCACAAGTGTGAGAAAGTGACTCTGAACATTCCCTAGTGATTTTCCCACTTTGGGAATTTGAGTCTTGTTGAGTCTTGAATTTTTGATATGAAAATGTAAGTAGTGAACTTAGTGCAATTGAACCTTTAATATACTATTGAAAAGGTTTTAAACATTTGTAGATATCAAAAGTAACTTCATTTGTTTATTTGGACTTTAGAACTGATAAAAAAAAGGTCCAGAGTCAAAGTGACAATTTGATTCTAAACCATTAAAACCTAAACAATAAGGGTTCAATAACCTTTAAGTGAACAAATGATACAATTTGAAAATTTCTTTTCAAAGGTTACTTGTTTTAACATTACTCTATCAAAGCTCATATGTAAAAATTATAAGGTCACAAAGTTGCAAGACTTATAACTTGAGAAAAATAAAAATAAATAAAAACCCTAGGTTTTTTTTGCCATTTTCATGTAGCCCCCATCACTAGGCACAAAATACAATATAGGAGACCTAAAGTGTATTGGCTTTTCTCCAAATCCAAGTTGTGGTGTGTTTTCTGAATTTGGCTTACTTGTGATTCATTTGTGACTAATCCATGTAGCATTTCGACTCCCCATTAAACTAATCACAGTCTTTCTTAATTTGTGCAACTTAATATTATCTTGAACTCCCACTTATGAATTTGTTCTAATCCCAACTTGAAGCTCCCACTTTCTATCTTGCTTGTTATGGAATGTGACTTGGGTTTACATTTCATTACAAACTTGAATTTTTTTAGTTTTCCATTTCATTTTGTCAAGTTTTTACAATGCATTTGAACTAAATACAACAAGACTTGATTAACCCATAAAAACTAGGCCGCTATGATTTCCATAAAAGTTTGTGTTGTAGTGTGCTTTCACTTGACAATTATTAATATGGTCATAGTGTTGTTTTAGCAACCCTATACCCTTAGTTAGAAGACTATTTGTTATATATTTTTCCTTTAGTAGACTTATTGTCCCTATGTTGTTGCCATTCATGTTTTAATTCTATTACATTCTAAGATGGGAGTTTTTTCCATTTTATGACCATTTTCAGGGATTATTCTTTAAAAAAATTGAGTTTCTGTTTTCATTGTTTGGATGTCAAAAGCTTGTTGGTCATAGCAATCACCTTGGCCAATGAATACTCTAGTGCAATATTTGGCCCACCTTGGTGTTCTGATCCTTGCCCTTTACCAAAAAGTAAAAATTGCAACTAAGAATTAAATGTTAGATCCTCCAAAATTACAACTCATATCCACAATTAACACATAAATGTTAAGTAATCACCAAGATGAAACCAATTCAGAAAACATTAGAAATCATATATGCAAATAATCAAGAAGATGAAACAAATTCAAAATCAACTCAAGTCCATCATGTGTGAACTCAATGTCCTCTAAATAAGATGCTTTTAAACTATACATCAAACATAATTTTTCATCACAACTCAATATGTACTAATGGAAGAATCAAGGTTAATAATTAATTGTATTTTGTAACTTTGAACCAAAAATTTAAAAAACATGAAAATTTGATACATAAATTCTGCAAGATGGCATAACAATAATACAAAACTTTAAATATTACAGATGGGTGGTATCCTGTGAGGTTTAGTTGGTCTGTACTAGTGTTGGTCAGTTATTGTTTTTATAATGAGCTTGGTAGGTCATCACAAAAATTAAAAAATTAAGACTATTGAATATCAGTGTTAATGTTAAAGTAATACCCTCGATTATCAACAATCGTTAAGCTCGTTTCAAGATAAGATTTAGTAAAGGCAAGATTTGCACCCACCAACAACTTTCGATCACATTTGCTAGAGTAACTGTAGTTGAATTCAAAGGTGCAACCATTGATTGGGCAACTTGTGATGCTCACACCATATATTGAAGGAGGCCAAGCTATAAACATCAAGGTCCAAAGTCAAGTCAAGTGAACCTGATGGGAAACCTTTAGTTATGCCATTGTAAAAACCATCATTGCTTGAAATTTTGATAAGGGATTTTCAACAAATGAACCTATGAATGGGTCAAATTTGGATTAGAGGAGTCACTTCAAGATGAAGTTATTGCCTAGTTTTCATTGTGGTGCTGGTTACTTTAGTTGATGTTGAAAGTTTTGACTAAATTTGTACAGCAATAATTATGAGAATAGTTGAACAAAATTTGAAATGAATTCATTAAATATTTAGTATTCAAAAGCACTTCTAAAACAATGTAACTAGTTTTAAAAATTATTTATTAAAAAATAAATAGATTTTTAATTATGTGAAAACAACATTTTTATAAGAACTTTTGTATGTACATGATTTTTACATTATAACATATTGTAACATTGTTTTGGGTCATAAGAATTTAAAAAATTTGAAAATCAATTTATAAATCATGATTTTAAGCATATTCTAGTTTTAAGGACATGATCCTTAGTCAAAGTGACTTTTATTAACCAAATTGAATTTGAATCCTAATAGGTTGAGCAAAACAAAAAAAGTTCATGGATCCAATCTTGAACATACTTATAGCTTGAATAACTTAGCTTTTTCTAAAAATTTTAATGTAGCCAGGGTCAAAAATGTAAACCCCCAATTTTGAAGAGATTACACCTTTCAACTTGGTCTATATTGGAGGTAGTTACATTTAGGGGTCATTTGTAATCTGATGATGTTTTTTTGAGCACATGAGAGGAAAGATTGAAAAGTGCTGGTCAGAGAAGGAAAACTTAGGTTACTTAAGGTGGACTAAATATGCAATACATGACATGTACTAATGCACACAAATTTTTTCAATACTTAGAAATTAGAATTGCATGATTCACCAAAAAAAAAAAAATCATCCCCTAAAGTGGAGATTGTAAAGGTTAAAGAAGAAAGGGAATCAAATTCAAGTAACACAAGTTAGAATAATTTTCAGTGTCTAAAGAGGATGAAAACTGTAGGAAAAGATGTTGGAAAACACATTTGCAGGTTGTTGAGCTCTAATTGTGAATCAGTCAAATACTATACTCAATTCAATGCATAATTTGATAGAAAGCTAGAATTCAACAATGAGCAGCGCTATGCCAAGAAGTTCTAGACATGTGAAAGGGGAGTTCAAAACTTCAAAAGCTAAAATTGTCTAATTTTAAAGTGGAGTTTGAGAATGCTTATAAAAATGTCTTTTTGTTAGAATAATACACCAGTTTTGCATGGAATTTCAATAATTAATGTTCATTTCAATTTCACAAATTAAAAATTTTGTAGGTTGCTTGCTATCTTTGGGATTAGCATGGGGCCACTAGGGTCAAACCAAAGTTGTTATGGCTTGGAGGATCACAAGTTGACACATAATATTGAATTTTTAAATTATAAATTATAATTAATGTTCATACTCTATCAAAGCTAAAAAATAATTAAATACATGTGCAAGGGAATTCTTAGCATTGGTGACAAAGTGCAGAAGATGGATGGAGGTTGGGGATGATTTTTTCTCCAATGGGTCATTGTTTTGTAATCTCATAGCTCTTTCCAAGAAGTCATGTGATTTCAACATTTTAGAATAGCCAGAACCTTCAAGATAAATATTTATATTGCCAACTAACCTTGTAATATTACAATTCACCTTGTTAAGTATTTGATTAAAAAGGAACTTTCTTCTCCCTATTTTCAGTCCCCCAAAAAAATTCTTTTATAAATTATGACATTCGCAACATCCTTTTTAATACACCTTAACTTCAAGATGCTTAGAAATCATGTTAAAGTCATAAATTTGCCTTTGAAAACTTTTGATTTCTGACATCTCTTGACTATTAACTTCTCTACTGAAGACTTATGTTCTGTAGTTTTTTTATACATGAATTCTCTTTTGAAGATTAGAGTTGAACTTGTTTCCACACTCATTATGGTGTTTCCAGGATCATGCCTAGTATAAACTTACTCTTTGACCCCAGATCTATTTGATCAAGTTATGAGGTTAGGAATTTTGCCTCTAGTTTTTACTTCAATTCAATTTAAGTCCTACAACTTCGGACAACTTGTTACAGTTCCTTGATTCCAGTACAGACAAATGGACCCATGTCCTGAACATTTTTGTAATTCTAGTTACAGAACTAAGGCAAAGGATTTGTGTCTTGATTTTTTTGTGCTTCTAGTTAGAGTTCTCACTCCATGGACTTCCGGGTCTTGAGTTTTTCCTGGAATTCCAGTCAGACATTGAGACAAAGGATTGTGTCTTTGTTTTTGTGTAATTCTAGTGGTGGCATTGAGGCAAAGGGATGGTGTCCTAAATTTTCTGTGAATCTATAGATAATAGCTTCACAATATGTTTTATTTGACATTCATCCGAAAACACTTAACAACAACAGAAACCAAAGAATAGAATCAAACCCAAAGAGCATCTATGGTCACTCATACACACCATTGAGCGCTCTTAGTTCACACAACAGAGACCAACGAATAGAAAGCAACACACAGAGTATCTATGGTCACTCTTACACGCCATTGAACGCTATTAGGTAATGCAAGGTCCATTGTCGCTTTGGCAGTCACGATTCACAAGCTATCAACACTGCCCCCCACATTGGTCGACGTCCACCAACTCCAGGCCCTGGGGTGCTACGTCTGTTGGCAAAGTGCTGCAATGTGCATCTGAAATTGTTTCGTAGCAGAGTGCAAATATGAAGCCTACGGCTAGGCGTTACGAACTGCTCGTCGTTGCTTCACATATCCTTGAATTGTGCCTCTCTGGGGAGCTGTAATAGTACTAAAGGCTTCCGGAGCTAATGTCCGAAAGTTATCTGGCCCGTTGTTACGTCCAAGAATATCATAAGTAGCTCCACGAATAGCATCCTTGTACGGGGTAGAGTGGGTTCTCTTTTCTCTGAGAAGATCGCACGCCTCGTCCAACTGGAATTGGAGAAACGTTTTATTAGATGATCAAACATGCAATTACAATCCCACGAGGAGTAAGGAACACCTTCTCTTTGGTTCTTCTTCGGTTGCAAACATATGAACTAGAGTACTTCGATATATGTACCACAACTTACAAGTTATTCATAAAAATTGGCTGACATTTCAAACTTATATGATATACACCCTTTGCCCTGAAGAAGCAAGGGGGAAGCATGCACATGTATGCATGTCTCACAATTAGATGACATACAAGAACATCAGTGACAGAATCAGTAATTGTAGCACCACGATAAAGAGATCAGCGGAAGACACAGACATTTGCAAGGAGCATATATGCAGGTGCTAAATCTGAAACTCACAGTCTTGTCCGTAAACCAGTAGAGATAGGCAGCGGCAACTGAGGGTGACCGACCGAGACCTTCATGGCAAGGTAAATACACCGTTTGTCCGGGTTCGTTTACTTTTTCTCTTATGGCCTTATCGAGGATTCTTACTGCCACAGGCAGGTGGGTACGCACAGACATGGGGTCTAGATCATGTATCTGACATCCAATATCCACAAGCTCAGTTACCAAAAGCCACTAAAAATTTGTCATCAAATCCAATACCTGCATTCCAATCATAGCCGCTATACATCTCCATCATACATGATGTAGAATATTTTTAATTACACGCCACACATGTATAGTAAATTAAATAATTGTTGTACGTTAAAAAATATAATAGTTTGCCTCTGTTAGCACTGTTAAAACTACAATCACGTGAAGTCAAGAGCCGGTGACCATAAACTAGTAGCGGGAGCATCAGCAGTGACTGTAAATTAAGAAAGGCAGAACTCCTGCATGTTAATAGTAGTGTGACTCTGTATTAGTAGCTGTAGTTTTTGGTTAAGGTAGGTGATTAGCTATGCTAATATTATGTATTTATGCTACTGATGATTAGTAGTTCATTACTCTGGAATATAATTTCTTTCAAGTAGTATAAATATTTCACATGATTCATCTGTGTAATTTGGAAGTGCTCGAGACTTTTATTGAGAAAACCTACTGGTACGCGCTGGTACCAAATGTTCTTCAGAACACATTCGTCCTTTATTGCGGTGATGTAGCTCGAGTCTTCCGATCTCTCCTGCAAGTTCTCAATTGCTCTTACACCATAATTGTCAAAGAGGTTCTCAATGTCGATGGCCTTCGGTGGGTGTGACCCCACGATAAGATGATCAATAATTTTTGCAAAATCTTTAAAGCTCTGCGCCATGTTTCGGTATCCAGCTAAGCCAATGTACTTTCAACACTGATGACACTGGTATGCTTCAACTGTACTGAGAATTTCTCAATCCTTACAATTCAAGTTAACTTGAGTGAATTCATGAGAGGTGATCCCCAAAAAGGTAGTTAAATGTATATTTCAGATCTGATAATACAACCGCAACTATTCAGCAAGCATGATGCAAAGGAACATTCCTCAATATTCCTAAAGAAAGAGAGAACAAAATTGTGGAAAGGTTTGAGCAACAGCAAGCAACAGTCATTGGCATGTTCAGGGGGTTTCAACAAAATTGACATTTATGGTATTGACCACCCACCACAATATGTTACACAACATACCCACTGACTTCATCACTTCCTGGCAATCGATGGAGGAGGCTAATGTCAAACATTACCCAACTAAG
Source organism: Sphagnum contortum (assembly GCA_963920785.1). NCBI lineage: Eukaryota > Viridiplantae > Streptophyta > Sphagnopsida > Sphagnales > Sphagnaceae > Sphagnum > Sphagnum contortum. Next base: position 1,034,990 of record OY987288.1, read on the forward strand.
CAAGCTGCGAAATGAAAAATGGAAAGACTCAAAAAAGAAAGGAGGAAGAAAACAGAGAGAAGCCTGATCATGCAGATGTCCGTGCCTAGGTTCGAAGCCGATGCCCTGCACGGACTCCCGCGGTCCAGTCTCTTTTTCAGTGGCGGCAAATCGCCAGATTTCAGAGTCCTCTTCAAAACAGGACACCGCTCCTACCCAACTTGTTGAAGAAATGTGGACTTGCACTTGTACGTAAAGACCAGACCCAAACGAAAAACGGAACCTGCGAAAAAAATATTCGCAGGCGTTTGGGATTTGTGTCCATACAAAGAACACGTGCAAAATGTCCGGAGGCATCCAAGATAAGATGAGGCTGACTCAGTAAGCTGGAAAGATTCAACGCGGACTCAGTAAGGTAAAAGGATTCGACATTGAATTTGAGGTAAACTTCAGCATTCGATACAAGGTGATACTCTCTTCAGTGATGCCAAAAGTCAACAAACAGCGTTTTGCAAGCAGTTGGCGATACCGTCAGAGCGCTTTTTTGGTTGTGCTGGTATAGCTATATGCACCCACACTGGTACCTTCACCTTCTTGAGTGAAGCCTCTTATTGGCCAAATTAAACCCAAGGAATGCTAGATTTGGACTTAGAAACTTTGATTTAGTCCAAGCAAGGGATATTTATGATTTTTAAAAACAATTTAGATGCATTTGGGGGTTTTTACCATGGTACCAGCGTGGGCATTCGGTGCTGGTTCACCCTAGGCTACATTCATCCCCATTGCAGATAAATGGCGAGAGTCTCGTTACAGGGGATCAAATTCTCGAATCTGTGGCCGGTGGCGAGCAGTGATTTCATCTGTGTTCACAAGAAAAGAAGTAGCAGAAAAAGACATTCTACAAAGAGACCACCGAAACTGCTACGGAAAGAGCGATAACACCGATATCCGATATGGATATAGCACCTCAAAATTGTAAGTTTTGCTTTCCACAACCTTTTCATCATTCCTGAATCAATCAGCTGAGTTTGCATGAATCTCGTAGTACAAGCCTTCAAGTAGCTCAGGATTCACGAATTGTAGCTACTTGCAACTTGTTGGTCAACTCCAGAAAGAGAATCAGTTGAACTAAATTACAGTATTGCACGGCGATGGACCTGCAACCAGCTGAAGAACCTAGGTGGACGATGATTCTGTTCTGCTGTCTAGCACGATCCAAGCAGGTAAGCATGACTAGTTACGGCATATTTAAGGAGCTTCTCAGAGTTGCATGTCGACAATCCTATAGAGAAGTACTAGGCCCCGCACGATCTCAACTGGGGAGGGCGCACGAATCTTTAGCCTGCAAAAATCAGCAGCAGACGAAAAGATGCCCGGAAAAATAGATAGTTTGCAAACTCAAAAATGGCAAACTAGAAATTCCAGACGCAGAAGGAGTATTAGGAGTCTTTTGTGTCCATTGAAAGGTGAAGTAAGAACGGAAGAAAAGCTGAGAATCAAAAAAATAAATAACTGAAGGTACTCAACTCAGTAAAGTACAAATATTCGACGTTGAATTTGAGGTACACTTGGTGTCTTTGTGTGATGCCAAAAGCCAACCAATTAGTCAATTTTTTGCACGCAATTGGGGAGAGAGTCGGACCGCCTTTTTGTTGCTTAATTAATACTAGTTTGAACCCTGTGCCTAATGCACAGGTTTGTGTGCATTTGACAATACATATTACAAAATTACAATTACAAACTATAGTTCCAAAACCTCTTTATATACGACATTCCGCATGTATCTATCGGGACCTTGGTCATTGAAAATCTTGATGTTTACACTACTTGTGACCCGTGAAATAGCAACATACAGCTGACCATGAGAATAGACCAGAGATGGCAAATATACCTTAACGTTATTGAATGTCTAACCTTGATTCTTGTTGATTGTTATCGCAAATGCCACTCGAACTGAAAATTAACGACGATGCAAAACAAATGGTTAATCAGTCCCAGAGGGGGACATGATGATGCGAGGTATGAACACACGTTTGCCAACATTGTTTCCTGTGATGATTTCCACTTCAATGACACGTTGACCCAATTTTTTGACAATCAACCTTGTATCATTGCACAATCTTATTAATTGATTGAGATTACGCAACAAAAGGATTGGCACACCCACTTTGAGTTCCAACTCATGATTTGCGATACCGTTCAATTGCAAAGTGTTCAGAAATTCCACCGGATATAATGAATCCATTGAAACTCCTACAGCAACACTTGCACCTTCTTCTGTTGGAGTCAACGAATTTGCGCTCAGGTACGTGTGCGATTCTTCATATAGCGATTCTAAAATTGCATTGTTCACTTCATCAATGTCAATATTTTTGGGGGCTAGAATGCTATGTTGCATAAAATACATGGCGTCTCCAGAGTGGCACCGGTGACCCGGATAGATGGTTCGGATTAATCCTCTTAAGCTATAATATTCTGCTGGCAGCCTTATTTAGGATGGAATCTTGATCCAATCTGGATCCACACCTTTTCCTTCCGCAATGGCAGGAAGATTATCGTCTCCAACATTCAACACCCATTTGGCAAACTCTCGCTGCTCTTCAGAATTGGTTGCCATGACTCGCATGTTGATATGAAGACGAAGAATTGTAACATGCTACCAAAGATGCGATCGAGGCAAGGAAGCACTGACAATGTCTTCTCGTCCACCCTTGGGAACAACAAGCAAGATGACGCGCTCCTAAGTCCCGGGGTGAAACCCACTTGAGGGTTTCACTTTGTCAAGTTGCGAAAAGTTGAGACTTAGAGGCACGCTCCCGACTTCCAACACGAGAAAGGGCTAGAGGGTCATGTTGGGAGCCCCGGGATTAGACTAGTTTAGCTTGTGTGAATCTACATCCAAAAACCAACCACATTAAGTTAGTTTAGCATTTGGGACAAACTTGTGTGTTGGGACAAGCCACGGGCACTTTGACACACAAGACTCACCACGGCCCGGACTCGGGGGAAGCCACCACATTCCCCCATATAGTATTCTCTACACCTCGCCGTGGAGCCTACATCCAAATGGCACAAATTCTTGGGACTCCTGAAATGGAGTCCCGAAATTGTCCCAGTTGGAGTTCCGAAACTTTGGACGGCCATAACTCCCGACTGTAGAGTCCGATCGCGACGAGGTCTGAACCAAAGTTGTAGCCGTTGTCGAGATCTTTCCAACGCCATGTCGCACTTTCAAATCGGATGTCGAGAAGAGGTCGATTCCCGACTTTTAGTGGTCAGGAGTCAAACTGCCAGTTTGACTCCCGGCCCTTCTTTTGCTCATAACTTGGGGTGCCGATGTCCAAATGATCAATGCGAGGCCATTTTCGATATCTACGTTTCAAGACCTTTCCAATGACATCAAGAACACCTCAATGCGAGGTGTTTTGGGCTTTGTTGTTGAGCTCTGAACATTCAGGAGTCTCGGAGTACTTCAAATCCCCAACTTTGCAAGTGTTGGGCTTCACCCCCACACTTGGCCAAAGTGGGGTTACGACACAAGATCTGTCGAAAATCCCCACCAAGGACCACGATTTTCCCACCAAAGATTTTCTCGGTTGCCTATGTGTCATCCAATTGCATCAAATCACGTAGGGTGCGATCAATAGTTTCAAAAGCTCGATGATGCATCATCGGAGCCTCATCCCAAATGATTATATCAACTTTACGCACCAACTCAGCCACTTTCATCTGTTGTGTGATGTTGCAAGTTAAGTCATTCTGCAGATCAATCGGAATCTTGAATCTTAAATGGGCGATTCTGTCGCCCAGAAGCAACAAAGATGCAATCCTGATGAGGCAACTGCAAGCATGATTTTGCCTTGCCCTCATAGACGGGACAGAAGTGTTGTCCAAACAAATGTTTTGCCGGATCCACCATTGCCATACACAAAGAATAGTTTGCCCTCTTTGTTTTTCACGGCATTCAAAAGAGTTTCGTATGCGTTGCGCTAATCATCATTGAGCCTATCTTCTGCATTGTCTGCATTTGTGGTCAATGAATGCAGATCATAAGCCAACTCTTCTTCGACCAATTGGTTTCCTCCATGAACAAAAGGGATGTAATTAGACTTGAGAAGCGTTGGAAAATCTTCCAGGCGATGTCCATTACGCATGAGAACCTTATCGATCTCATATTATGCACTATCCTTTAACGCATCCTCAGAAAGGGTAACTGTTGGATCAGCACGCTTGCAGTGTGTCATTGCTTCAATGTCATCGCTCAAAGACTCCCAATGTGCATCCCGTAGCTATCTGGGATTCGTGACCTCACAAAACATCAACATGGAGGCAAACATGTCACGTAGTTGTCGTCCTGAGGCCCTAACACTAGCTTCTTTCAAGGCTTGATGCCATTCATTGTCGTCTACAAGCAAACCCATTGCAATGCATGCATCGTTGAATGTGTCGTGCTCTCTGCCATCCACTGTCCGCAAATGCTCGTAGGATGTGGCACCTTTGACGCAATTCAATAACATTCGCAAATAATAACGTTCACCCGATGTCAAATGTGCATAATACATGCGACCAATGGCAAAGCCTCTCTTGCACATTGTCCATCGCTTCAACTTCCAATTCCACACCCATTGCTAAGGGAATTGATCGAATGTAAAGCTTCGTGTGACTTCTGATTTTTTTTAATTTAAAAAAAAAAAAAACCAAAAACATGAACCAAACATTGTTGAAATAACACACCTATGCATTATGCACGGGGTTCATGTTTTTGGTTTTTAAAAAAAACTTTTATTTTTTCAAACAACCGTTGGTCCCCCCCCCCCGTCGCCCTGGTCCTTCGCATTTCCCACTCCGGTTCTTTACCCCGTCGACCCCCCCCCTGCCCGGTCCTTCGCATTTCCCACTCCGATTCTTTACCCCATCGACCCCCCCCTGTTCGATCCTTCGCATTTCCCACTCCGGTTCTTTAACCTATCGAGCCCCCCTGCCCAGTCCTTCCGGTCCTTCACATTTCCCACTCCGGTTCTTTACCCCGTCGCCCCCCCCCTGGTCCTTCGCATTTCCCACTCCGGTTCTTTAACCCGTCGAGCCCCCCGCCCGATCCTTCACATTTTTGACTCCGGTTTTTTAACCCGTCGATCCCACCCGGCCGATCCTTCACATTTCCCACTCCGGTTCTTTAACCCGTCGATCCCCCCCCGCCCGGTCCTTCACATTTCCCACTCCAGTTCTTTAACCTTTAACTCCGGTTCCGGTTCTTGAGAACCCAATGGGAACAAAATTCAACAACTTTGCCAAGCTGATGGTTTTCGTGGAAGAACTGCCACTTCGTTGGCCGATTCTTTGACTTTGTCATTATTTTGAGGCCCATAACTATGTACCAAGACTACCTTTTTTACTTTTTAACTACTGTCCGTAGCCACTGTTCGTCCGGCTTCAGGGGAAGCTTCATTCTTCCTTTAATAAAACAGATGGATGACGGGATGGATGAAATGTCTGTCTGGTTGGACGGATGGACGGCTTCAGGGGAAGCTTCATTGCACGGCTTCAGGGGAAGCCGACCAAATGGACGGATTTAACGGAAGCTTCATTTGGTCGGCCTCACTCTTCCTTTAATATATGTAATATGAGACTCATAATCCCTGTTGTAAACATGCATGGTGACCGTTTGTTTATAGGCGATAATTCTCAAATCTGGACCGGTGGAGATCAGTGATTTCATTTGTATTCAGTAGACAAGAAATCTAATTAGCTTGCAAAAAGAAAACATTCGTTAAAAAGTCGAAAAAAGCACCGACAATCACAAGATGGATGGATGATGATATAGGCTTAGAAGCAAAAATAAGTAAAGTTTTTTATCCACGATGGTCAACCGCGGTCACGATAGTTTATAAGCCCTGTGACCGTTACCCATCGAACGGATTTCAGTTGTTGGCAATTTTGATCCTGGCACAACGATCGACGATTGAACTGTGATGATGAAAAATGAACCCTGGTGAAATTTAGTTTTTGAGGGAAAAAAAAAAGTTGTGAAAGTTCAGGAAAATTTTGAGTTTTGAATATAAATATTATCAAATAGGTGAAAAAATGGTAAAATATACAAAATAAAAAAGCAGTGTATTGAACAATAAAATATTGAAGTCCTTAAATAAAAAGATTAACAAGTAGATGATTTTATAGAAATATTAGTATTATTTTTTGTACATTATTTTTTAACTTTTGTTAGTATGAACTTCAAAAGTTAAATCGTGATAAACATGTTATTTTAAATTATTTGTAAGTATTTGAATTGAACTTAAAATATTTTGTGGCAGTTTGAAAAATAAAGTTTAAATATTTGAAAATAGGTGTAATATTTTTGCAAAACATGTTATTTGACTTTTTTAAATCATGTCAATATTGATGTAATGAACATTTTAATACAATCTTTTTAATTAATGGAGTTTGTTTTCATAATTAAAATCATTTGTAACTTTTGAAAACTGACATAATTATTGGGATTTTTAAGAGTACTTTTTCAAGTCCAAATAATATGACATAAATAATTGCTTTGAAAAGTTAAAAGGAGGCTAAAAATGTTCATGGATTTTTTTTTGAAGTGTTATAAAAAGGTTAAAAGTTTAAAAGATTGTTTTTTTTGTGTTATCAAATAAAAACAAGGTAGTAAGTATGTACAAAATATCTTGCTTGCACACAAATTTTTTATATTTTGTAAAAACTTTCACACCAAAACAATGAAAAAAGACCAAAACAATATAAATGGCTTTCACTTGCATCAAAAGAAATATTTTTAAATAAATATTTATTATTTGATGTTTAAAACATTTTACCAAAACATTTTGTATCTTGACATGGACACATGGATTTTCCAACATTTCAAAATATTGAAAAGGAAATAGTTTGGGGAAATGAAATGATGGGATGTATGTTATAACTTATGTCCTTAACGTTTGCACATGGAAAAACACAATATCAATGCAAGTGCATCAAAACTTGAACAAAATTTTAATTGTGTTCAATGAAAAGCCCAATAATCAAATTTCAAAGATAATCACACATGATGTATTGTGATTCCTTGATAAAACTTCATTCTATTAAATCAACAAGTTGAAAACACATCATTTCCAACAATTGACATGAATTAGCCAAATTTATATGCACCAATTATAAACAATTTATGGCTACCTTTGGTAACATTTTTTAGGTGGAGTCCATTTGTATGGAAATGCCATCAACATGTGCACAACATGTTAGACAATTATTTACGTCTCTAGATTGATCTTGTACATATCATAAATCACTTTTCCAAATGACATTTTGGTTGGATTGTTCAAGAAATATTCACTACACCAAAATGTAAAAAATATGAATGTAGATATGATTACATTTGTAGTCTTAAAGGACATTTATGACTACCATAACTATAGTGCATACATAATCATTGCAAAGGCCATTAATCGTATTTTTGATCATAGTTGCAAATGCCATAGTTATTGGTTGTAGTCGAAATGGTTTGTGTCTTTTACAACTACAAAGTTATAAATATATAATAATTTAAATAACATATTTATATTTTAAGATAATACTATATAATTAAAATAAAGATAATTTTAAAAATTGAATTATTTAATTCGAATGATTATATATTAATTATTTTATATTGATTTAAAAAAAAATTAAATTAGAAATTCAAAACAGATTCGACCCTATCTGCCTAGGTAGGTAGGAAATATTGTGATGCATTGTTGGGTGGTGTAATGGTGTTTATATACCCATTATTCGATGGTAGTTGTTCTGAAATGCTAGCATTAGACAATAATCTTGAAAATGAAAAGTCTTTTGATGAATCAATAGTTGGGAATTCAAAAGGGTCATGTTGGTTGTCTTCTTCAATTAACACTCAAGGGTCATCTTTTGATGTGCCACCTTTGTCTAAATTTAAGAGGACATCGAACATAAAATTTTCAAACAATATATTTTGTTTATACCATGTTGTTGGCACCATTCATTCTCCTTGTTTTGCTATTATTTTATTTCATACTTTACTATGGAAAAATGAGTGTGAACTCCAATTTTGTTCACACAATGTGGGGGAACATACTTGCATGAAGATGGGATAGGCAATGGGCACAAATGTACATCCATTTGATAACCTTGGAATGGTGACTAAGAAGTTTTGATGAAATTGTGACATCAATGGCAAAAATCAATCCACCATTGATCGAATAAATCAAAATCTATTTGGATCATTGCCAACTAAATGGGTATTAATTGTTGAATCCTCAGTGACTAATAAATTCACATCATCAAAATTGTGGCAATTGAAAAATATTTGTTCATCAAAGTTATGGCAACCAAAAATCGAAAATTTCGTAGTCAAATCTATTTTAGGTTATAAAACATCCAAGGGGGCAAATTATATGAAAAGAAATGTCTACATCTAACTTGATGAATGAAACTAAAGCATTCAAACCATTGCCAACTTACGCAAAATGGGCACATCACATCATTTTTAATACACTACAACAAATCATGGTTTATTTGACTGAAAAACTAAACAAAAAACTAGTCATTTTAACATTTGGTCAATTTGACCATTTCAAGTCATACTAAATAAGTTGATTTGAACATTTCCAACTTGACTGATGGTTTTACTAAATTTAAAATGGTATTATTGACTAGTTAGATTGAACAAAAAATTCGATTGTCCAAAAAAAATTTCAAATTTTAAATATAAATGTAATGAATAAATAAATAATAAGTACCTACCCACCCGCCCATCATGGCCTCCTACCTAGTTATCCACAACCCACCTAGATACTATACATTTACACATATGTACAAGGTATACATATAAATATACATACTCCACATAATATATTGACCTTTTAATTTTCCCCACATTAGATACATCCAATGAGCATGAAATTGAAACCCCCCATGCATCCCCCATGGATGTATATGCCACAACGGTCAATAATCCATAACCACATATATAATTGATATGCTTCATCAATTTTGTACTCCCCTAGATCATGAACACACAAAAAATGACAACGGAACAGATAATGGGCCCAAGGATCACCATTTAGACTTGGTCACCCAAGATGCATTAGCAAACACATCAACCTCACAATTTGGCCTTTTCATCTATCCTATGATTCATGTAGTTGAAACCATGGTGACAATGACATTAGATGCATGGGTGAACCTAGACACAAACATTAACATTGGTGAACCCCAAGTTAATCATCAACACATTTTCACTCTTGAAGTTACAACACAATTGGCCCAACATGATTCAAATTTTGACCACACACCAATTGGCCAAATCCTATGATGTCAAACACATTCACAACCTTAAGTCCAATCAAGAATGGTTGTAATGGTAGCTTCCATGAGCCATCCATGTGCCCTTTTCTAAAACTCATCCACACAACAAGCATTTGAAGGAAAAGGCAATTGGTTCAAACAACAATGGCGTTCATAGGTGAACAAGATTATGATCGACTACATACCAATGATGGCATTATAAACATCAAGGGACAACATGCTACCAAATGAATTGTGACAAAATGCTTAGGGTTGAATACCATCATGACCTTGCATGGGACAGACACTTCAAAAGCAAAGGAGTGTCGCAATGGAGATGATGACAATGATGTCAACATTAGTGACAAATGGTGGAGAGCCCCCAAATGACAATGCTTACCACAAAACACAACCCCAAAATATTGACCTTACAATTGGTTGTCTTTCCATGTTTAAAATCATTAAGGCATCACAATCTTGCATTATTTAAGAGGCCTAACCATTTTGCTTTAAACAATACACACAAATTATTTAATATGCATATCCATAAGAGGGTATGTACATCTCTTGTTTAGATTGTATGTTTTTATGTAAATGAATTCTCATCATTTGATTTTGGATTTTGGTGTTCATCATAATTTTGCTATATGTTTGAACTATTGTAAGGATGTAATATAATATCTATGCAATTATGAATTTTCCAATCACATTATAAGTTATAATTCAGCATTCAAAAATTCAAGGCACATGAAAAATAATCATATTATAAATATGTACAACTTTACAATTGATCACATTTTGCAAAAAAATACATCACTTGGCCGTCCAAGATTGGGGAAACAATTTGTTTACCCATTGCGTAAACCCTTACCCATTGCCATTCAATGTTCATAAATATCAAATGTATAACATTTTTGTTAATACCTCTATTACATCCTCTTGAATACTCACCCTAAATTCCTAATTTTAAGGATTATTTAATCACCTATTACTACCCTCCCTAAAAACAATTTGGTGAATTGATTTGAATTGTGGCCTTGATTAATCTTGTAGCCCAATGGGTGTCCTTTACAAAATCAAGCTCTACTACATTGAATGCTTGCCCAATTTTCATCACCCATGAAGTTGTACCAAATGTTGAGTGAGTTACAACAAAAATCAAACTTGTTGGTCCTTGGGTTAAACCACCCCTGAAATATTTGGTAAACCAATTGTGTCTTGCATTAATAGCACTAGGGTATAGGTTCTCACACATTTTAAATCACGGATTCATTGTTTTGTCATTTGTTATATTAACTCTCACATGTAATAAGTGACATGTCCTCTTACAAAAATCATTTTATGTTTGCATCGCAAGCTTGTGGTTGATTAGGTGTGTTATACTAATCGTATTCCCAATGTGTAAGCATAATAGCTGGAAGGCTAAATTGTTCATACAAGTGTTGATGGAACGAAGTCTTACATACATCTCCTTTTTCCCACCATCAACATCATTAAACATTGCTAATGATACATGTGTTGACAAGTGCCCAACTGTCACACTCCTTCTAGTCCAAATGGTTGCAACAAATAAAGCACTAATCCACGTTTTTAGTGAAATATTGAACATGTGGTCACAAGAGTTCCCTTGTTTTTTCAAAAACTTGGGTAACCTATTTTTAGTTTAGATTGGGGTGTGTTGGCCAATCTGCTCATCCGATATCCTTCAGCTTCAGTAATCTTGGGCCATTGACATTAAATCATGTGGTCGAATCTCTAATTGTCAAGACTAGTGGGTACCCATGACCTTCGGCCATTGTGAAATCCCCCGGTTCTCCATCCATGTCCTGAAAATCATGTGCCAAAAAACTTCCAGGTCCTGGATCATGTGAAGCCCCTTGTGTGAAATCCAGGTCCCAAAATTGAGATCCCACATCCTGAAAATCAGGTCCTAAAAGTTTTCAGGTTTCCCCCCCTGCTGGGCCCATAGAGAACCTGCCATAACTGCCACCGGTTCTGCCATGTTAAAACGCAGAACGTCGTGTGACACCAGACAGACATGTTAGCTTTTATATATAAGATATTCCACTTGGATGCATACTAACTCTACCTCCATATCTGATGATCTAAATGTGATAGCTAAAAAAAATTGATTGCTAAAATTGTGGTGACTGAAATGTTTTGCTTGTCGAAACTAGGTCAACCAAAAATATGGCGATTGAATCCAGTTTTGGTTGCAAGGCATCCAAGGGGCAGGCTAGGTGGAAAAGAAATGTCCACTTCTGACTTGATGGATGAAATCAACATGTCTAGAGGATACCAACATGATGACAAACACAAAAATTTGGCACATCGCGGCATTTCTGACAACCATGGTAGGACTGCATTTGTACAGCCTTCAAGTAGTTTAAATGAATTATATCATGTTGTCAACTCCAGCAAGAGATCAGTAGAACAAAAATGGAGCATCGCACCTTGATGTCCTGCTGAACAAATGGATCTGGCCAAGCTTGAAGCTTGAGTATTTTCATTTCACTAATGGCCTCATTTGTTATGTAGACTATGATCCCTAATTTCTACTCTCTAGCAGCAATAATATCCAAGCAGATGAGCATGACTGGCAACATTGTTGTTGAGAAACTTGTCAGAGTTGCAAGACCAATTACAATGCTACAGAGAATCACAAGCGCCTATCAAATCTGAATTCATGGGAGGGCCCACAGATCTTGTGCATGTTAGCATCAGCAACAGTTGAATAGATGACTGGGCCAAGAAATAGATAGTTTGTTCAGACTCTCAAGTTTTGCACCAAACCTCAGAGAAAAAGGAAAGGAATTACAAGAATTGAAAAAAGGTTGGGTTAAAGAGAAACCAGCTGACCGAGGGAATTCATTGTGATCTAAGCATGCATCTGCACGTACCTGCATGACTGCTTGACAAATCTCTCACAGGACATCAGTACTAGACATATAGTTCTCAATTTTCCACACTGTCACTAACCTTCAAATGCTAAGAAGATTAGAAATTTTGTGACCTAACAAGAGGCCTGAAGTTCAGGGGTACGATTTTGACACAGAGCAATTTATCAAGCACAGCTCTATCTGTCTTTACCTGCACCTGTGGCATTTTAGAATATGCTGCCTTGCTACAATGTAAGATTACTCCACCAAAACCCACATACTTCACACATTTCAAGTAACTGATGAAGCACCACCGCCATTCATCCTTCAGACCTCATCATCATCAACAATGAATTAAGTGTGTCTGTTCTGAAGGATTCTGAGCACATCAGCAAACTGGTTTCAAAACACATGCTAGAGTTCAGATTGGATCCTTGATCTTCAGTTCATCTTTGTCTTTCCAGGTCAGATATCATTTCAAGATCTTCAAGGCATGCTCCCCACATGGTGGTAACGAAAGACAGCTTAAATGGACACTTTCTTCAGAATGTCTTCAGCTTGGAGATGACCACTTCCCATTTTGTTGGAGGTGTTTCCAGAGCATGAGGTAGTTTGGAAGTTTGGAAGTTTGAAGAATACTGTGGACTGACATATTTTCAGTGCTGTCTAGAAGCTGCTTCTTTTTCTTCTAAATAAGTCAAAAGAGTTCGTCACCAGTGAGTGATTGCTCACAGATTCTTGAGGGCTAAGACAATTGAACCTCAGATGTACCATAGGTTTCAACAAAAATCTCAAGTGCAGTGGGCTTATCCACGACCTAGAGTTGAAGCAGAGGGAGAGACAAACCTTGATGGCATGGATTCTGTTTTCCTACTACCTTAACAGGCTCATTGTATGTCTGCAGACTGCTGGGGATTTGCATTCTCATTAGCAAAAAATATCACCATTCTATCTATTATACATGAGGTCACTGGCATAAAGGACTTTTAGCACATACTCATTTGCCTTCACTGCCAATGGTGGTCAAATTGCTGGTGTTTCACCAGTGCAGAACAGTGCACCACAGTTTTGATTGTGTTTTTTCAAAATCTGTGTGGAATGTCCAGAAAACTGGTTAGACCTTCAAGAATCACGAACCAAAGAAGGTAGGATCAAGAATTTTGAGTCTATGACCAGAAGAAAAAGTCAGTGCCAGTTTACAGATTAGAGGGCATTCTTCGAGAGTATCCTGGATGCTTTACACCAAGTAAGTCATACAGATTGTTTCTAGGGCTTAAGAAGACACTGTGTTTGTGATTTGAGGTCTATGCAAAGCTTGTGATATGGTGGTTTACAAATTTGGGTCATAAAAGAGAGCACATGCCTTTTGGAGATGCAGTCATTTCCGAGGATGCTCACAACAGTGATAATGCCAGGCACTGTAAGAGCAGAGATTTTGCCTTCTGGGAGGTGGAACTAGCTAGTGTCTCAGTTTTATAGTGAAATTGGATTTGGAGGAACTGGTCCAACCATTGATTATGGGCAAAAACAGGCACCAAGCCAACTCTACACTCACCACTCTCACCTTTCTTGAATTTTCTTTTATGAACTCCTTTTGTGCTTGCCTTGCATGGATGATGCTAAGGAAAAATTCTTCGATAAAACATCTTGGTTTTAAATATTCTCTGACAAGTGAATCAAATGCTCGAAACTTATACAATCCCTTGTAAATAATCATTCCTTGGAAACCTTAGACCTAGGATGGTGTGATGGTGTAAAGGACACCATCGTTCTTGCTATCATGGATGTTCTACTCAAGTGTCACCTTGAAACACAAATTTGAGCAACACTCATTTGGAAAGAAATGGCAAGCATGTGGTCATCAGCAAACAACTAGAAAATAATGTGGATCCAATGAGATACATCTCATGGAGCTAGAAATGGCTGAGGCAACATCTGCAAGAATAATTTTTTGTGGCTCTCCACATGCTGGTATGTTCCCAATCTCTGTTGGCCCCATTACAACATCAATTTGTCAAGTCCATTTCTGAGCCGTAGAAAAAACTCGGCACTGACCACAGAAATGTAACTGAAAGCTACAAACCTGCACATTAGAGGCAAGAGATATGTCAAGCAATTTTACTGCTGCTCGTGCTTTGTATTGCAATGCAATCATTCCTTGATTCAAGAGGAAGAATTTTGCCAATTACGACTTATAAACTCTTTGATTGTGGCTGTCTGGATAAAAGTGATTCAACTTTGTGCTCATGTAGTATTTTCTGAAGTGGATAATCTGCAGCAATTTGTGTCTGCACATTTTTGAGAGCATAAATTTGGAGGCCATTTCTGTGATGGGATAGTCTGGAGTAATTAACAATATTGTTGCCTGCCAGATTTTGCAAGGTCTCTACACCCTGGATACTGTAGTGAACCCTGGATTTAACATTGGCCAAGGACATGATTTTGGATGATCTCATGGACAAAGTTGCATGTGTGCTCTGTCATAATAGAGTCCTCAGACATTTCAAATTTAGATTCACTGGCACAGGGTCAATGTGGTGATAAGGCAGGGTCTAGCTTTGGCAAAGCGCTTAGGATGAATCAGACTGATGAGTGGTTGCTTCTGGCAAATTGTCTTGTAGCAGATCACATCAACACAAGATCAAATTTGGAGGATGTTCAATTGTTGATTCATAGATATCAAGCCAATTCTACTGTCACAAACTCGAGTTGGTGAGATTTTCCTTCTGTGAAATCCATCCCAAAGAAGTCTTCTATAAAACATCTAGTAAGGTTGAGTTCTGGTGTCTAACAACAGAGTCAAACATTTAAGAACTTGTGCAAAGGACCATTCCTTTGAAATCTGAAAGCTATCCTTGTGTGACAGTGTAAAGGCATCAGGTATCCTACTATTAGGATGTTCTATCAGTTAATTCTACCTTGAAAAACATACTGTTGGATGAGACTCCTTTCAGCTATATGGGGAAGGATGTGGCCATCATGGAACAACTTCAAAGGTATGCAACATCCAAAGAGTTACATGTTAAGCAGATGGAAGTGGCAGAGGAGCTAGACATGGAAAAGGCAAAATCGACAAAAGTAGCTTTGTGCAGCTAGTCGGACACTGGTATTTCTCTGATCTTTGGCATCATTAAATTTTGCTGTCCAACTAAGTTCTCTCCTTAAGCGGTGCTCAGTCATATGCACTATGACTTTACAGACTAAGAGCATCTCCAGTGGTGCTCATTATGTGACCCTGCGAAAATATCTTTCACGTTCAAGTTTAGTTCTGTTTTCTTTTGCAACCCCACCCATAAAACTGAAACTCCGACAGCAAATAGGTGGGGGACTCCGGCTGGAGTGAACCAGCAGCCACCAATGCACCAGTTGAGGATGAGCCCGTTCAACCCGTTTTGTGGATGAACATCCTCCCTGCCTGTCGAGATTTTTTTTTTCACCTCCTCTCTGCCCCAAAATTCTCTACCTCCCCCCTCCTACCTACCACCTACCAAGCCCACCCCCCCCTCACTCCATCGCCAGAGCTCCAGAGACCTCGAGCGGCTGTGGAGCGGGAGTTGGAGCTGTGGCTGTGGAGCGGGAGCTGGAACGGCTAGAGCTGGAGCTGGACCGGCTGGAGTTGGAGCAAAACCCACACGCCCACGAAAAGGTAAGATGCTTACGTTTTTTTTTTGTTTTTTTTGTTTTTTTTGTTTGAAGAAGGCTTGAGAACTCTTCTTCTTTTTTTGCAGCAGAAGAAATAGAAGGCGACGGCAAAAGAAGGCAGAAGAAGAAGAAGGCCTTCTTCTTCTTCTTTTTTTGCAACAAAGAAGAAGGCCTTCTTCTTCTTTCTCTTTCTTTGCTGCACTGCAGCTCAACTGCAGCGCAGCAAAGAAGAAGGCCTTCTTCTTCTTTCTCTTTCTTTGCTGCACTGCAACTCAACTGTAGCGCAGCAAAGAAGAAGGCCTTGTTCTTCTTCTTTTTTGCAGCAGAAGAAGAAGGCCTTGTTCTTCTTCTTTTTTGCAGCAGAAGAAGAAGGCCTTGTTCTTCTTCTTTTTTGCAGCAAAGAAGAAAGCCTTCTTCTTCTTCTTTTTTGCAGCAAAGAAGAAAGCCTTCTTCTTCTTCTTTTTTGCAGCAAAAGAAAAAGGCCTTCTTCGTCTTCTTTTTTGCAGCAAAGAAGAAGGCCTTCTTCGTCTTCTTTTTTGCAACAAAGAAGAAGGCCTTCTTCTTCTTCTTTTTTGCAGCAAAAGAAGAAGTCCTTCTTCTTCTTTCTCTTTCTTTGCTGCAGTGCAGCTCAGCTATAGTGCACCAAAGAAGAAGGCCTTCTTCTTCTTTTTCTTTCTTTGTTGCACTGCAACTTAGCTGCAGCGCAGCAAAGAAGAAGGCAACAAAGAAGAAGTAGGAAAAAAGAAGAACAATAATAAGCAATGTTTATTATTTTTTTATTGTATTTCATCCAAGGTGTGTTACGGTTGAATTTGGTGATTTTTGGGTGTTTATAGGGTTCAGGACCAAACAAAGGCCCAGTTTGTTGCAAATGCAGTTCAGGTTGAGATGCAACGCCGCCATTTTTACACTGCTCATCATGTAGCAAAGGCTGCAAATGCAACAACTGCATACCGAGCTAAACACGGGATTGTAGATACTGATATGGGTTAGGGTTTCATTTTATATAATTAGTAAGGTTTTGTAGCCCTTTTATTTTTTAGACTACTCAATTTTGAACTTTGATCCTTTGATATGTTATAAAGATCCAATGTTTTTTTTTCATTGGGTTCTCTAGTAATTTTCCATGTACCCATTTTTGTACATGTTTTATCAATAGAATAATATCTTCTACTCACACTTGTTTGATGTGTATCTAGTTAATCATATATGTTTTCTTTGTCATAATTTTGTTAGTACTTGAGATGTAAGAATCAAACCAAAGATCAAAATGAACATTATACAATACTTACATCTAAGTTAATAGGACTCACATCACCTGAAGACTTTTAAAAATAATCCACACATTTAAAACATATAATACCCACATCATTTTCTATTATGAACTCCATAAGACCTATTCTAATATGCAATACTTGCATATAAATCCAAAAATAGCCACAGGCATTTTGCATTATTGCAATACCCACATATAAGTCCCATAATAGGTGCTGGCCTTTTACATTCCTTGCAATACCCGCATATGAGTCCCATAATAGTCGCTAGCATTTTGCATTCCTTACAATACCCGCATATAGGTCCCATAATAGTTGTTGGTTTTCACATTCATTGTAAAACTTACATTTTGTCATAAGATTAATTTAGAATAATATTTAATTTAGGTATATAAAAAGACATAATTTTGCTACCCAGACCACTTTTGAAATGACATTACATGCGAGTTTTGCATTTAGGCTTTACAGTTTTCACATATGGTTTCCTGCAATCACCTATGTATTATTTCAGTATGATCTTGCAAATATGTATTGCATTTTTTTGCATATAAAATTCCCCCTATAATGTACCGTAGATTTATTTTATTTATTATTAATTTGTAAAAAAACTGTTAATTAATTTAGGGTTTCCCAAACTCTAAATTTGAAAACGCAACCCTAAAAAATCATAACTCGTACAAAAATGGGTTAGAAAATATTAAACTCTAGTAACTATGGAACATATGGAAACAAAGGAAATTCAAATTATGGTATAAATTTAAACAAGTGAAAATATCAAAAACCAATACAATGAGCAAAATTTAGAGTATAAACCTTAAGTTCTAAAATATATGAACCAAATTCTTATACATTAAATAATAAAGCATAACCTTAAAAATCTAAATGATATTTTGCCATAAGCCTTATTACAACCCTAATTATACAAACCCTAACAAAAAAAAGTCTTAGTGATATATGTCCTAAACCCAAAAAACTATACAAATTATATAATGCAAAATACGTTAATATTTAAAAACAATCAAATAAATTTCATACAAAACTAAAAGAGAAGATATGTTTTTTACCTTTGTGTGATCTGTCCAACTTTATTTTTTCCACTCTTTTTGAAGAAGATATAGAATGCAATTGTATTACTTCACATATGTGTAAACCCTAAAATTTTCCCCCCAAATTTAGCCTACTTTAGATTAATTACTATACATTTGTGAAAAACTTATTAATTAATTTATGTGTTTCAACCCTAAACGTAATGGTTAAGTTAGTAGGGTATGTAATTAATAGAGTAGCTAGGTTAGTAGGGTAGGTGGTTAATACAATAGCTAGGTTAGTAGGATAACTAGTTATTAGGGTAATTATGTCAGTAGGGGATAATAAATAAGGTACCAAGGTTGGTGCAATACTTATGAGGGTAGGAAAGTGAGCAGGGTAGCTATTTGGAGTGACCCCAAATGCAGGTATTGCATTTAAAGTGGAATCTTCATATAAAGAACCCTAAACCCCACATGTGTACTTTCGGAATGACCCTAAATGTAGGTATTGCATTTAGGGTAAAATCTTTATATAAAGAAAGCTTAAACCCTACATGTGTCCTTTCAGAGTGACCCAAAGTGCAGGTATTGCATTTAGGGTTGGGTTATTTCAAAATGACTTTGCATATGCATATTAACGCGCTCCTAAGTCCCAGGGTGAAACCCACTTGAGGGTTTCACTTTGGTCAAGTTGCGGAAAGTTGGGACTTGGGGCACGCTCCCGGCTTCCAACACTAAAAAGGGGTAGAGGGTCGTGTTGGGAGCCTCGGGATTAGACTAGGAAGAGGCACTAGTTTAGCTTGTGTGAATCTGCATCCAAAAAAAAACCAACCACACGAGGTTAGTTTAGCATTCGGGACACCCTTGGGTGTTGGGACAAGCCACGGGCACTTTGACACACAAGACTCAACACGGCCCGGACTCGGGGGAAGCCACCACCTTCCCCCATATAGTATTCTATGCAGCTCGCCGTGGAGCTTACATCCAAATGGCACATTTTGTTGGGACTCCCGAAATGGAGTCCCGAAATTGTCTCGGCGGGACTTTCAGAACTTTGAACGGCCATAACTCTTGATTACAGAGTCCGATCGCGATGAGGTCTGAACCAAAGCTGTAGCCCTTGTCGAGATCTTTCCAACGCCATGTCGTACTCTTAAATCGGATGTCGGGAAGAGGTCGATTCCCGACTTTTAGTGGTCGGGAGTCAAACTGCCAGTTTGACTCCCGGCCCTTCTTTTGCCCATAACTTGGGTTGTAGATGTCCAAATGACCAATGCGAGGCCATTTTCGATATCTAAGTTTCAAGACCTTTCCAATGACACCAAGAACACCCCAATGCGAGGTATTTTGGGCCTTGCTATCGAGCTCTGAACATTCGGGAGTCCCGGAGGACTCCAAATCCCAACTTTTCCAAGTGTTGGGCTTCACCCCACACTTGGTCAAAGTGGGGTTGCGACATAGAAAGAACCCTAAACCTCACATGTGTTACTTTCGGAGTGACCCTAAATGCAGGTATTGCATTTAGGGTAAGATCTTTATATAAAGAAAGCTTAAACCCTACATGTGTCCTTTCAGAGTGACCCAAAGTGCATGTATTGTATTTAGGGTTGGGTTATTTCAAAGTGACTTTGCATATGCATATTGTGTTTAGGGCTAGGTTTTCACTTAAGGTATCCAAACCATTTAGATGGGTTTTTTTGAAATATGGTATTACATTTAGATTTGTATTTTCATTTCAACTTGAAATACCCAAACTTATACTTACCTTTACTAACTAAAATTTTGGGGTTTCGTTGCAATACTTACATCCGTACTTACTTTTACCAACTGGAATTTTGGGGCATAATTTCAATACTTGCACTTGTACTTACTTTTACCAAACCCTAACAAAAAAAAATCTTGGTGATATATGCCCTAAACTTAAAAAATTAGACAAGCTATACAAACCATATAATGCAAAATAAGAAAATTTGAAAGAACATAGGAAAAAAATTAAAAACCAAAATTCAAAGGTTTTAAACTATAAATATTTATTAACTAAAAGAAAATACGTTAATCTTTAAAAATAATCAAATAAATTTCATATAAAACCAAAAGAAAAGATATGTCTTTTATCTTTGTGTGATCTTTCCAACCTAATTTTTCCACTCTTTTTGAAAAAGAAAAAAATATAAAATATAATTGTATTACTTCACATATGTGTAAACCCTAAAATTTTCCCCCCAAATTTAGCCTACTTTAGATTAATTACTATACATTTGTGAAAAACTTATTAATTAATTTATGTGTTTCAACCCTAAACGTAATGGTTAAGTTAGTAGGGTATGTAATTAATAGAATAGCTAGGTTAGTAGGGTAGGTGGTTAGTACAATAGCTAGGTCAGTAGGATAACTAGCTATTAGGGTAGCTGTGTCAGTAGGTTGGTGCAATACTTATGAGGGTAGGAAAGTGAGCAGGGTAGCTATGTGTGAGGTCAGGTCCAGGAAAAACGGCCAAGAACCAAAAAAAAAAAAAAAAGTAGAGTGGTCAGCAGCAAAAAGAAATCGACTGTGATGGGCCCCATCCGGCGCCGAATGAAAAAACGCAACCCATCCAGTGGACAGAACGGCCAACTGGTGCATTGGTGGCTGTTAATTCACTCTGGCCGGGGACTCCTAATAGCAATCCACTGGACGAACCATTATGATGGGCCAATCAGAAGCACTGAGCACCAGTTAGATCTATTTGGTACACTCGTTTCTGCAGGTGCAGAGCGCTGCTGCGCCATTCACCAGCCATGGCAACTTGCGCAATTATGCCTAGCCAAAACTATTTTTCTCAGCCAAACAGTAGTGAGAAATTATTTCAAAAATCAGGAAGAAGGGAAGAAATAATATTTTAACAGTTTATTTCTAAACTTTCGTTGGTATTCCAAACAAGTGGTAGTACCTGCAGATGCTCTGGATTAGTTTCGGAGGAAAAACTATTAAATATGATGATACCAAATTAATGGCAGAACATCAGATGTAGGCATAGTTGCGCATAATTGCTATGTTAACTTGCGCTGTCAACTTGACATAATTATTGCTATGCAACTTGCTATGTCATAATTATGCGCATAATTATTGCTATGTCAACTTGCTATGTCATATATGAGCTGACATGTTAGGTCCTTTGACAGGGCCACAGCGGACCAGCACCCACCGGCGCACCATCCACTGGATAGGAACAGGAAATTGAATGGAATGCTGCAGACTAAAGAAGAGCAGCAACAAGGATTTCGAAGGAGAAAATGCACCTCCCGCATAAGGTGCCTGCTCCTTTCAGACAAAAAAATTCCCAGAGGGTAAGGTGCCCCCTCCACATACACTACGAAAGTTCAACCATTCTCTATGTTTCTAACATGCCCAGAACAGGCCACCCCCAGGGTGTAAACTATGATAAATATCTAGATCCAAAGGGGGGTAAAAAAAGGATTCAATGTTAGATCCAAGGTGGTACAGGTTGCCCTCCTATGGGGTGTTTGCGGGTTCAACTTGTTAATGCCTGTTTCATGCTTGTCATTCATTTCAGCATAACATTGCAACATAAAAACCCACAACGCCAAACCCTTAGTCAACAACTTGGCATGGGCCTTAAGATGAGGTAATGGCGCTAATAGTTGGGACTAAGCTTGATGTTTACATAACATTTAGTCCATTCCTTATTATGACATGATTTCCAAGTTTACTTTTGAAAAACTTATCAAATTTGTTTTTGGGCAAAGTTTTGCCATTTTTTGAGAAAGAAATTGGGGAGTTTTGAGGATTTTTTTTTCTAGTGCAATTTTTGCTAAATTTGTGAAATTTTGATAATTTTTTGCCAAAATTTCAACATACCAAAAATGAAAAAAGAAAAACACTAAAACTTGTATGTGGTAAAATATGGCCAAAGTGAACCTGCACCCACCAATGCACCATGCTTCAAATGCACATAACACCTTAGAGGCTCTCCTCACCACCTCCTTGTTCCTAATAGCGTTCAATGCCCTCACCAATGTGCAGAAGAGGAGACCTTGACCACATGACTCCACATACAACAATGGCATCAAAAAAAATTCACATAGCTTTTATAGACCTAAAACTAGTCACATGCCCATTACATCTGGATTCATTTTCAAGAACCAATAGAAAAGAAGGGAATTATAAATATCTAATAATGATTTTAATATTTTAAAAAGTTCTTGACCATTCCCTTAAAATCACCAAGTAAAGGAACAATCACCTTAAAATGTTCTTGGTGGGTCCACCTAATCATACTTGGACCCAAAAATGAAATATTTTTTAAAACCTTACATAAACCTTGACATGATAATAAATTTTTTTTAATTCAAGTTTTTTTTCAAAAAATTGAAGAACTTTTGTGAGAATTAAAAATATTTTCACAAAAGCAATCCCCTGACAGGTGGGTGTGGCTCATGTTATCCCATTTGCACCTAGGGGTCACCTTATCGTACCCTAAATTGGTTGACCTATTAAGTAAGGGAGGACAAATGGTTAGAGAATGTCAACTTCTAAAATCTTTGATTGTTTTCTTGTGTCTAGATTAAAGGTTTAGGTCATCTTGGGGTTTCTTGGTTAACTTCTTTCTATTGACTCTTATTTGATGTAAAGATGTTGACATACTCATGAGTTTGGGGGTGGAGGTAGGAATATGATGGGAGGATTTGGGGAAACTTGAGGTGATTATGTACATCATCAACAAGGAACGAAGAGGTGGTTATTCATTCATGAAAAATGAAATCTTTAAGGTGAACTCAAGAAAAGAAACAAAAGATGGGGAGGTGGAAGTATGAATGGCACGGAAAAGAGGTGGTGATATCTAGGATGAGGAGGGTAAGTGAGTTGAAGCAAGGGGAAAGGCAAGGAGGAGGTACCAAAGGGGGAGGTTGATGACTTGTGAAAGGGCAAAAATGGTTTTAGGGTTTTGAGGAAATTAGATTGGATTAGGAGGTAGTGAAGGGAAGTGTAAAGGGATTGAGTTTTTTTTTTAGCATATTTAAAGGTTAGCCAATGTTACAATAAAGGAAGGGTTTTTTTTAATGATAAGATGGTAGAAGGAGATATTAAGAGAACACTAAAAAGAACTCCATGTACCTCATTGGCACATAAAGGATTTCAACTATTTGTTACTGTGAATGGTGTTGTGGTATTGATAAATGAAAAATAGAAGTAATTATAATGTATGAGGGTTCTTAATTCAAGTTAGGGTTATTGTGTAGTAAGTAAAACAAGGAGGCTAAAAGAATACTTGCTATAAATAATATCAACATCAACATAATTCATTGCAGTAAACATTACATCTTTTGGTTGAAATAACCACTAACCTATTGGAAGGTTTAATTGATACAAGTGCCTACATGTCAATGACGTTTCCAATTGTGGTGTTTTAACTAAAATTCATGCATATGGTCATTCAATATGAGTCATATAAAATTACATTTGGTGTGGTGATTCAAACTTTGGGCAAAATAACATAAAGAACTAGTGCTCATCCCAATTGTTCATCTTCATGTAATTAGAGAGGTTCACTCAAACTTTTTTTTTTCCTGCCCCCTAATTTGTTAATTTTTTTTTCCACCCACATACTTACCCTAGTTGCCCAACTACCCACCATCTACTCCATTCACCCACGCTACATATCATTCAACTACACACCTACCTTATTAACCCAAGCTACCTATCTACATCATCCATTTTCAAAAGTTTTTTTTTGCTTTCCAACATGGCCATCATCATTGCCATAAGGAGAAAAAGTTTTTGAGGTATCATTGACATTGAAACTTAAAAAGAAGAGTTGTATCAAGGTTGGGACTAGTTGCAGATTGCAAGAATGCTTATGTTGTAATTTCTATATCAACTCTCATGTATATAAATTGAAAAGGTGAAATTTAAGGGAACACATTTGTTTCTATTTTGCAATTGCGGTTTGAAGAGGTCAATCTATATGGGACATGCCCAATGTTCCAAACTTTTTGTTGATAAGCCAATCAATATGGCTCCTTGAAAAAAAGAAAAAAATTGTGAAGTTGTGAGTGCACCCATTAACTAATTAATATGAATCATACTATGTGGGACCATGAAAGTATTAAGTACTTGAACAAAAACTCAATTTGGAACCTAATTAAGGGTTTCTAATCCTAAGAAAATTTGAAGGTGTAGGTTTTTGTATAAATTGTGTTGACTGAGGTTTTTTTGTGAGATGTTTGTTCATCTATTGTATAATTTTTGTGCTTTCCATGATCTTGAAGGGAGGTTGAAAAAGATTATTTAAAAGAAATCACCAAACCTATGTGTATATTTCAATGAAATAATTCTTGAAACTTTTGTATTTTCTTAAGATTTTTCTTTTGTTAATAATATTATGAACAACTAAGGGTTTAGTTTGTGGGGGTGAGAAAAACAAGTAAGGCTCAATAAAGTTGGTTGGAGTGACCCATCACCTACCAATGCACTAGTCCAATAAAACCCATTTTGGGTTGGATGAAACTCTATTTTTAAAAAAACTTCACCACTTCCTCATTGCCCTTTTTCCCCGCTTTCACAAACCTATTTTTTCTTTCTTTCTTTTCTTCCTGATTGTTTTTTCTTCTTTTTCTTCTTTTTTTCTTGTTTTTGTTGGTATGATTTTTTTTTCTCTTCCTCCCTTTTTTTTCTTTCTAATTTTTCTTCCTTTCCTCCTTGCTTCTCTTTTTTTTTTTTTTTTCTTTTTTTTCTTTTTCTTTCTCTTCCCCCTTGCTCCTCTTCCTCTTTTTTTCTTAATGTTTTTCTTGTCTTGCGCCTTGCTCCTCTTCTTCTTTTTTTTCTTGTTGTTTTTCTTCTCTTCCCCCTTGCTCCTCTTCCTCTTTTTTTTCTTCATGTTTTTTCTTCTCTTCCCCCTTGCTCCTTTTCCTTCTATTTTCTTGTTGGTTTCTTTTCTCTTCCTCCTTGTTCCTTTTTTTTTTTTTTCTTACTTCTTCCTTTTTTTCTTTTTTCTTGTTGTTTTTTCTTCTTTTTTTCTTGTTTTTTTTCTTGATGTTTTTTCTTGTTTCTCTCCTAGCCCTTCTTCATCGTTTTTTCCTTGTTGTTTTTTTCTTTTTCTTCACGTGTGTTGGGATTTTTAATTTGGAACAAGATAGGGATTTGGAGAAACATTATAGCTTATTACCGAGGGTTGGCAAGTTTGGTTATAAGCAAGATCACAATGCAACGTGAAGGTGAGTTTGGAACAACAAGACTTGTTACAAAAGCACAACAAAGCTTAGGAGCTTCTCAAATGAGTTTTTTTTTCTTTTTTTTCCTTCTAATTTTCAACTATTTTTCATGGTTTTTTCATTTTCGTGTGTTTTAAAAAAAATCTTTCAATTTTTTCATGTTTGTGCCTTCTTTTTCACTTTTTTCATTTTTTTTATATCTTTTAATTTGGTTTTGGTTTTTTGTTTTTCAATTTTTTTTTGGTTTTCAAATTCTTTCAATTTGTGTTATATATATATATGTTTTTGTGCTATTTTTCTTATTAATAAAAACCTTGAAAGTTTTTTTTATTAATGCATGTTTGTATTTGTGAATTAGATTGTGTGGAACCACTAAGGATGAGTTTATGATCAACATAATTCATCTTCACATATAACACCAACAATTATACAGATATGACCATGTTACAAAAATGATGAAAGGAATTGCAACTTATTGCCAAATATATAAAATTATAAATGAAGATACTAGTGATAAAAAGGGATCTTTTATGAAGAAGGAATAACATGTCATTACTTTCTTTTTGTATTAACATGGACTTGTTGATTTGCATTTTGTTGGACACAATTTTTATGGTTTGGTGCATTCATTATTACAAAATGTGGGTGTCGTTCACTAGTCCCCATTCACTAGACCAATGAATTCACTACTTCTTCATTAGTTTTCGTTCATTATAACCAATGAATTCACTCAAAATCTAATGAAATCACTTGGCATATAGATACACCTTTTGTTGTAGTGATTTCACATGTAGTTTATTTGTACATAGAAACAAAAAAATTAGTTTATGACATTTTGTATTATGGCAACCAATGAATGTGAATGCTTTTCAAAAGATCTTTGTGAATTTGTGAATTTCAAATTCATTTCAAAATTTTCATTAATTCATGTAAATATTGCCTCTTTAGAAATTCAAATTTTGTTGTGTTAGTCAAGTAAAAAATATGAAACATTAAGAATAAACATAATATTGATTTGGACATGCAATTGTACATACATATGAATATTTCATATTACATTCTACATTGTTTTTGCCCCATAATATCCACAGTAACCTCCCAATTTCTTCATTGATTTTTTTGGCCAACCATCTAATATTCGCATCCATATTTGTTAAACTACATTTTATAACATAGTCACCCCACAATACCCACATTGCATTCCTAAATTCTTCATTGGTTTTTTTGGCCAACTATGTGATACCCACATACATAATTGTTAAACTATTTTTTGCAACATTGCCACCTTGCAACATCCACATTGCATTCTTAATTTTTTCATTTGTTTTTTTAGTTAACATACAATTCATGAAAAGACTTCTAATACCTAATGTGTTTCAATTAAACTCAGGTGTTAATAATTAGGACATGGAGCAACTACAACCAAAGCATCTATGGATGTGGAGGAACATTGGACTGAAATCAAATCTAAAATAAAAATTGATCCAACATTAGATGAATAGAAGATTGACTAATTGTGGGAGTTAATGTCCAAAAGTTTTTAGATGTGTTTGTTTGACACAAAGGTGGGCTGGTATGTTGCAAATATGGAAAACATGTGGTGGATACACAAGGATTTCCACCTTGTAGAACCGAACCAAGTCATCGTTTTTTTTGGGAAGAAGGTGAAACCAAGAAATAAATTGATGCATTGGTTATGTTAGGAAAGATGAAGCCCAATACACATGCAAAATAACTTTACATGTAAGGAAGGATGGCAAACATAAGTTTTGTGGTGATTGCAAACCATTGAATTTACAAGCTTGACTTAATGCATTTCTAATGCCATTGGTTCATGATGTTTCACATCAACTAGGCAAATTTCAATGGCTTTCTATTCTAGATTTGTAGTTAGGGTTTTGGCAAATCAAAATGGTTATTGAAGATGTGCACAAAATAATTGTAATTACCAAATAAAGTTTTTTTTATTAGACTGTGATGTCATTTGGCATGAAAAATGTTACCATCATTTTTTCTTGGATGACAACGAAAGTATTTGGAGTTTATATGGACAAGTTCCTAAAAGTTTTTGTTGATGACTTGAATGTTCACAATCTGACTTAGGAGGAACATATAAATCATCTCCAATATGTGCTTATGAAGTTGAACTTGAAACTTAACCCAAATAAATGTGAATTTACAAACACCAACTTGACATTTCTAGGTCATGTAGTAAATCGAGACGGTACACAACTTGACCCTAGGAGAATCAAAATTGTTATTAAGTTCCAATTCCTACATCTGTAACAAACAACTATGAAAAAATCATGTTCATTGCAACTTGTTTATTTAGTTGTAATCTAGTTTTATTACACACCTTTTAGTTGCAATTTGGTTCTATCAAACACTTTTTAGTTACATCAAACAGGTTGCAACAAACACAATTTTCTCATAGTGAACATGCGAGCATTTTTGAAACTAATTAACTATAGAATTTATGTCAAAGGATATTCTTGGATAACTTTACCATTGTTTGACCTAACTAAAAAAGATAATGTTTTTGATTGGAACCCTAATTGTTAGGATTTAAAAAAAATTGTTGAAGGATGCCCTTGTTTTTACCCCAATTCTAATTAGGTATGACTTCAGGAAACCATTCATTCTTGATGTTGATTAGTTTACATAAGGGGTGAAAGTTATTTTGTCACAAAAAGATGGGAGAAATGAATGTGTTATTGCTTACACTAGTAAGGGCCTTTCCCTTATACAAATTTTTTCCCACCCTATGGAGGGTGAATGTTGTGCTTTAGTATGGGGCATAGTGCATTTCAAACAATATTTATATTATAATTATTTTACGTTTCAGACTGACCATAAACCATTGGAATGGTTGACTATTGTGTTGAATACATATGGCAGGAGGGGCAAATAGGTAGTTGCACATTAAACAATCCATTTTTTGGGTGTCACAAGGGCAATTTATGGGGGGTGGCTCTAAGTTTGGTATGATATGTGTTAGAATATGATTGAAATTTATGCAAGGGATTCATCTAACTAATTTATAACACTTGTAGAATCAAATTAACAAATTTGAAAATAAAATGTCATCATTTCATTACAAGGTGGAATTTTAAAGTGATGTAACATTTTTATCACAATCCATAAAAGTTTTTATGGACTTTTATTGTATAACAAACATGTGTGAAATGTTGATTTTTTTTCCTAGTATGATTGTGAAGCTATTGTAATGCCAAACCAAAAGCTTACAAGAAAGTTTAATATTTTAATTTATCAAGTCTTCATAAGATAGCCATTGGTATAAAGTCCATGATTTATTAAAATGGAAAAATTTTAAATTGTTGTTTTGTAAAAAAAAACATTATTACCCTACATAACATGTGCTAGTTATAAAAATTGAAAAAACCCAATTTCTTGCTTCTAACTTTTCCCTTAGCTAATCAAATTAAAATTTGTTGCAATTAAAAGACTTGTACATTTAAGGTTTAGTTATTCCACTTACCCCTTATTGTCAAATGGACAATTTTACATTCCCAAAACATTAAATATTTGAATTAGACATTCTTAAAAAGTAAAACTATGGATTCCACATGTGCCATTTTTGGTCCACTTTAGTGTGCAATCACCTAGATGGATTAATACCTTATAGGATTTTAGTTTTAAAATTATTCATAAAACTACATCCAAACACACCAATTTACTAGAAGAAATGTTGTCCATTCTAATCGTATCTTGCAACTACTATGTGACTAATGTTTAAACCAACTTATTTTATGACTAGTAGTGTGTTAGTCCTACGTGTCCATGTAATTGCAACTTGTTGTAGTTGCACATATGCAATTACAAGAAAGGTTGAACCAAATTCTGGTTGTAGATGTGATTACAATTTGTGATTAATATGATTTTCATTGAAAATGTGAATGAAAAGTGAACAAAGTCATCCAATTTTGATTGCATCCATTGATCGATGATTACATAGTTATTTTGCAACTACAATGGTATATTCTACCACATGTACAAAGAAACATAGACCACATGAGATGACAAACTTTGTTATTTCAATTGGATTATTATCCCTTCAATGTACCCATCCATGGGTCTTCTTTATAATTATCCATGGGTTTTCCATGATATAATATTTAATAATTAATAGGTTGTTAGAAAAGGCTACTATAACTTAGTTGGTAACCTAAATTAAGTAAGCTTAATAGGTTATGTTAAACTAAGTAGGCCAACATGTACGTTGGTAGCTTAACCTAGCTTTCATACTTAGTTAATTGGCCTAAGTTATCTATAGGTAGTAGTAGGCTAGTTTACTAGGTGTAGCTAATGGGCTGCTAGGTTATGAAGGTTATTTAATTAGGCTAGGTAAGTTAATGTAGAAATCCACCACTCTTGTGTAGAACTTTTTTTTCTCTAGACTATAGAAAACCACACTATACAAATCCACTCTCAAAGAGAGGTATTATAAAATCCACTATTGCAAAATTTTGTCACTATCCCATTGGCTATTAACCTTTCTTTCAATACCATCCCACTTTAATGGCTTATTACCGCATAGTCCACAAAGGGGGTCCTATTATCCTTTTTTGCGAGTTTGTTCCCAAATTCTAAAGAGCTATTTTCGGGGAGTTGGGGTCTTGAATGCACTTTCTTTAACTCAACTTATGTTCTCAAAAGCTTTTTCACTAATTATTGCTTTCTGTTTCTAGGGAACTCAAAGAAAAAAAAACAAAATTATGAGCTCTTTCTTCTCGCTTTTGATCCTATAGCTTTCTTCACATTCTCCCCCATGCCTTTCTATTCTATTACTCGTAACTTTCTAACTTTGTATAAAATTTATAAACTATACCTCCTTGTTCTCCATCACTTGTTTATTTGCACTCCCATCATGCTTTTTAACTTGTCCTTTGTCACTTGTGAAAGGATTGTACAATTAAGTAGGTAGTTGGTAGGCTAGGTCATTAGTAGATTAGGTAGTAGGTACTAAGTACGATAGGTTACTAGGAGGTTAATTAGTTTATTGTATGTGAATATGTGATCATGTTTTCATATAATTAATAAATTAATTAGATTAGGTATTTAATTCATTAATAAATAGGCTAGGTAGTATATAATAAATAGGATAGGTATGTAACTGAGGTAGTATGTAATAAATAGGATAGGCAATAATATGTAGTAGGTAGGTAGGTTATAAGTTAAAGGAGAAGTATTTTATTTTGTGGATATGTTGTGGTGTTTTTGTATTAATTGATTAATTAATTAGCTTTGTTACATAATTAATTTATTAAATGTAAGCTAGATAATTAATCTATTAGGTAGGTTAGGTATTAGATAATAAGTATGTAACCTAGGTAGTATGTGATAAGTAGGATAGGTAGTAGTAAATAGTAAGTAGTTTAAATTTTAAATATTTTATTATGTGGATATATGATAATTTTTTTATATGGCACAAAAGATGTGATAATGTTGTAGTGTTGTAATGTTTCCTTTTTATTAAAATGTATCCCATATCCTTTGTCTACAACTTCAAACCTATAAAATATATAAGTAGGAATAGACTCATGGTATCCACTATGAACATACGAGTGCATGTGCCATTTGGGATGAGCCAAGCAAAAGGCTTGTCCGCAACAAAATAAACAAGATCCTACCTACCTAGTTAGCCTATGCTAGGTAGCCTATTCTACCCCATCTTAGCATATAATAGGTTGTTTATTATAGTTTAGCCTAGGATAATTTTTAATTAATTAATTATAATACTTAATTATTGTTAATATAGTATTTAATTGCTATAGTTTTAAGTTTTAATTATTATAATTATAGTATTTAAGTATTGTAATCATAATATATATTTTTTGAACAAATGAAAAATTGCTATGTGTTTTATGGCCATTGGCTCTTTAAATTACCACATGTTTATACCTTAACCATCCATCAATGGCACATTTGGTAGCATGCAACTATCCCAAATGTAGTTGCAAATGCAATTGCAAATTGGGGTTCCACATCATATTAATGATCATTCATGGCAATGGATAAAAAATTATGGCTTAGTCATAAGGTTTGTGACTACACTTTGAACTTCATGGCCATGTCATGTCTTTTGCGATTGTCTTATGGCACTTGTCTAAGGTGATTAAACTATTTTAATTGGATGTGTCCATTAAAACTATGAATTAGTTGCAAATCCAATCTTTGATTTTCAAATTTCTTCTAATGCAATGTCAATGCCCTTAGTAGGAACCTGGTTGATATTATTAAAAAGGAGGATGAGATGCAAACTATTACAAGTGGACTGTGGGTCTAATGAAACTTTCTGGACATGAAGATAAAGTTCAAGAATGGGAAGGGTACTACTACCTTTGGGAAGTCAAGGCTTACTGATAATGTATTCATGGTGGGTGTTGAAGAAATTGAAGCTCCAAATGCTTCTATTATGGTCATTTATGTGGTTATAGTTAGTGTTATTATGAGGTTGATAAAAGGACATGGTGCAAATGTTCTAAAATGGAAAGGGTATGAGTTGTGGGATGTTAGAACACACTGGCAAATGGTTGAGCAAATGGAAGCTTCGGTGGATGAGTAAATTGATCCAGATCAAGTGGAAAAAAATAGTGACTTGGAAAACCCCGGAGTATGGAGATTTGGGATGATCAGATGAGCATGTTGGTGTTGAATGGAGGTCAATATTTGGTTGGATGCAGAAGAGGAGAAATCTAGAATTAGGAAATGGATTTTGCATTACTATTGGAATAATGAAAATCTAATGTTCAAAGATTTAATAATGCCAAAACTAAGTGAATGATCACAATAAATCTTTGAGATCTGTAATGAGATAGGTCACTTTGGAGAAGGAAAAACCTTGGTGGAAATAAACAAATGATATTTTTCACACAATAAAATTGAAGATGTTAGTGTAGTGTGAGCTTGCAAATAATTTCAATTGGTCAAGAGGATTATAAATATCAAATCTGAGCTTGAAAACTTTAGAAATATCCCCATTTGGGGTTAATTTTATCGTTATTTTGGATATTGCTGGACCTAGAACTGTCAAAAATTACAAATGGAAATAGGTAGATTTTGGTGGCCTTTGACCATTATTCAAAATGGTGTGAAGCCAAGGTAGTTGTTGATCACAATGCCAAAACTTCCACTAAATTTCTAAAGGATGAACTCATATGTAGGTTTGGTGTACCAAAATACATATTGATTGACAATGGGTTTAAATGGTTAGCTAAATTTGATCAACTATGTAAAAACTATGGGATCATACACCAATACACCACACCATAATGGTCCAAGTGTAACGGTATGTTTAAATGAATTGTCAAGTTATTAAAACATGGTTTTCAACAATATTGTTTGCCATTTTGGAGTATGCCCAAGACTGGAACAAACATCTTCCCAGGATCTTTTTTGAATACAAATGTGGTGTACATGCAAGCACTAAATTTTCTCTTCATATGCTTCTTATTAGATGGACCTTGAGATTGAAAACTAACAATTTTTTGAGTCGGCTAATGTAGGTGTTTGAAATTGACAATGACCCAACTATAACGATGGAACAAATGAACTACAATCAATTGCTAGAATGATGGTGAAATTGTTGAAAATGTTAATTAGGTGCAAATTAGGTAGAAGCAAGCCTATGCATCAAAGAAAGGTAAGCATATGTTTATCAAATTAAAGGAAGGAAATACTTATGTCAAAATGAAAAAGCCCATCATGAAGATATCCTTGGCTTTTAGCTAGGAGGGATTGTTTGTCTTTGTGAAGTACCTTGATGGGAATGGGAGTATGGAGCAAGATGAAGGAACGATAATTTGTGTTTTAAGGGCAAAGAGGAACAACTTTAGGACAAACCTAGAAGGGATTATAATTGTTTCACACAACATCATGAGTTGAGGAAATTGAGGTGCTTAGTTTGATTTATATGGGAGTTACACATCCATGAAGTGGAATTAGGGCTGGAGTAGTTTATACGATGTCCATTTCTATAGCATTGTTGGTGCTTGGTTGGCATCATTCAAAGTTGAAATGGGTCCCTGTATATGGATGTTACAGATTATGATGATCAAGGGTGTTTTTGTTTCTTTTTTTTTCTTTGGTGTGGTTTTGTTTGTTATTGTTTATGTAAGGGAACAAAGTTATTGATTTTTATGACACTTGGAATTGGAGCTTGGATGAACATTTTTTGACACTTTGTGAAAATGGGTGTAATGTGATTGGCTTTTGGAATGCAACCCAAGGAGTTCAACATTATATGAAGGCTTGGCTAGGTTTGAAAAGGAAGCTAAATACCACTTGGGCTGAACATTGTAGTGAGATGTTGTGTTTTGAAGTGATTATTTGTGTTCAAATTGTGTGGAGGAAGAATGCCTCATGATGTGTGGTTCATTTCCTTTTTAGAAACATTTAATATTTGTTGCGCATTGTGTTTCAACATAGGAAATGCAAGTGTAGGAGGTTAATCCAAGGAGATGATGATTGGTTCAATTGGTGTTGTAAATGGTCTTTGTGGCAAAATTTGTCCAATGTAATTGTGAAATTCTATTGTTTAAGTACAATGGGTTTATGTTGTGTTTATGTTGTTAGGAGAGAGAGAGTACCTTTATGATTTGGAGCTCTGAGGTTGGAATTGTTGTTTTGAAATTTAGTATTGAAAAAAATGTGGAATTCCAAAGCATTGTTTCACTCTGGTAATACTCTTTAACCATTTGTAATGAACAGTCTTATTTGAGTGTGTGTGTGGGACAATTGTGTGCAAATTAGAGCAAGGGAATATTCATGTTCAATTTCTTGCATTTATCTATGGATAGTTGTGCATTATGTGATGGGCATCGATCAATGAAAAATTGTGTGAATTATGTTTTCAAAGTACTGGGGATGTTAGGGTTTGTTTGCCAAATGATTTACTTTTGAAAAAACAAATGGTGTTTGAGAAAATAATACCAAAGTGCTCTGATCTTTGGCGACCCATAACTTTAGCTAATTATGGATTCTATAGTTTAGTTATTTGTTGTTTATGTTAAGCACATCATTGGTGTAGATGTAACTTAACTTGCATATCTAGGTTTGATTTCTTTCCTAATTTCTTTTGTTAAAATTGCGCCTCCCCAAAGGAGGGTGAAATTTTGTCCAATTCACTAAGGAAAAAACAATGTTCCTTAATCCTAATGTAGTAAACCCCTTTTATAATCACACCAATTTTAGTCACATTCTTGTTTATGTCACACAGTTTTTTGGTAACCATCCATTTTAGGAAGAAACACCATTTTTTAGAATTATTATCACATTCGTTAATAGCACAAATTTTTGGTAAAACTTTCTTTATAAATATGACTATAATGAAGGAAATCTAAAACAAATATAAAGGTTTTGTGAATTGTAGTTTCCTTTGGTAATGTTAATGTTCCTTTGTGTTCAAAGTGTGCAAACTAACAACAATGAATTCCATTGAATTTTTTTTAAAAACAACAATTTTTTAATGCATATGACCAAAAGATATGTGAATTGGCTAAGAAAGCAAAAAGAGTTTGATTGAAAAAATCTAAATACACAAGCTAATAGTTAAGCAGCTCAAACTCAATGCAAATCGTCACATTAAAATAGATAAAAATCACAACCTTCTTCAAGTTTAATAATGAATAATAAAACTTAAAATAACTCATGTAAAAAGCTTAAACAATTGACACCTTTAGTCTAACATTAAAAAAAACTGTTTTGTAAGGTATTTTGCCTATAGTCCTTGTAAGGGTACATATGGAATGTGACTATACACGTTTAAATCACAATTTGTTAGTGTCACCAAAAAAATAAAAAAAAGTCACCAAGGGCGTGAATATAAAGGGGATTTACAGTATTCTTATCAAATATGCGAAGTATTTTGACAAGTGCACTTCACATTAAAGGATTGAACGAACGGTTACCCTTCACGTGGGGACGGTCCCACTTTTTAGCCCTTCCCTGGAAGGGCTAGATGCCAGGTGCTTGATTGCATTTTCTGCCGAGTTTCCAAGCTGCGCTCGAAGCATTATTAAAGCACGAGCCGTATAACATATAATAGCTCCATGTACGCGAGCTTAATTAAAGCTCCCAAGTTGCGTAGCCGACGCGATACGCACCGCCAAGGAGCGGATTCAGCTTACCGATCGCCGTCAACGAGGGTCAGGAAATAGATTGATCAGTCTTTTCTTTTCAGGTGAAAATTCGTCAAAAGGCGACATTGACTCAATGTTTTGGCGAAAATTCCCTTTTCTCGAAAATAATTCGCCAAATTTCGCCCACTCTTAACTTTTTGGGAAGCCTGTCACCGCAGGTCTGTCGTCCAACTGGCTACAATTTTAATGGCCCTCTACAAAAACTGTCACCAATTAAGTCGAAATGTGTCTGGGAAGGCTCAACACTTGTTGCTCACTACAAAATTGGAAGAAAAAAAAATAGTAAAATATCCAGTGAGGTTTTTTCATGGCAAATTCTTAGGCCTAGAAAAACAATCATGCTATTATACTGTCGGTAGTACCACATGTGTGGAAACTTTGCTTGAACACCCGAGCAACAGGCCCGGCTAGGACTCACCATTTATTTATCAAAGCTTTGTGGGTTTTGCAGTAGTATTGCTTACTAGACGTCCCCAGCTCTCCTCATGTCATTGCAGTCTATAAAGTTAAGGAGATTGTCAAAGGCGTCGCAGCTTTGAACACAGTCTACAAAACATTACGGTGTCTGCTGATATTCATGTCTGTTAATTCGCCGTGACTGGATTTGTGTAGGTGCAACTACTCACTTTGAAGAGTTTTCACCCACAGGAGGGCGCAGCGAGCGTCCGGGGAAAATACTTTCGTGAAGGAGATTTGCACTGTTACGCATCTTGAGTCATGCTGTGTTATCATGAGAAGGTGGAGCCGGACATGACGATGCCGCGATTGCGGATCTTTGATGTAGCAGTCGTGGCGCTACTGCTGTGCGTTTATGTCCCCGTCTTGACAGTCCTGGCCCAACCAGGTGCGAGCTACCAAGCTGAGTGCTTGATTGATCTAAACCTAAACCCTAACAGCAACAGTAATCTAATTACTATTCTTATGCTTTCCGGGCCCAAAACCCTTTTCTTCGTGATATGCTTGAAATAGTACTGGATACATGCTCAGCTTTAAGTCCTGGGTGAACTTGAATCGAACTACAGTATTTCTGTAATCAGTGACGGATTCTGGAGAGGGGGGGGGTCAACATTTGGTGTAGATGTTGAGATCAACAAAATAGCAAGGGTAAGGGTCTCTTTCCATTAGGCTGTTGTGATGACAACATCCGAGTGAAAAGTCATTGACACCATGGGTTTTTTTTTGGCTATCGTTTGACAGTCGCTTTCCATTGGAGAGCTGCAAGTACCTTGAAAATATGTAATTAATCATGTTAGGAACTCTAGGAACAGATGTTCTCATGAAAAAGAGGACAGATGTCATTTTTTGGTGAGTCACAGTTTGACTCACAGCTCTCACACCTCCTATGAGATGACTGTGAGCAAATGTAGCTGGGGGAACATAATGGAAAGCTACTGTGATCACAAAATCTGTGATCACAGTAGCCTATGGAAAGGTGTCCTAAGAGTGGCATTTGCAGCTGTTCCGGTTCTACTAATGTGCGATGATTCAACATACACATGATGTTCTGAATCCTTGTTGAATCCCGCATAGAATATAGGAGAAGATTCACAATTTTAAATGATACAACTGTGTCGCGCATGCACTCTCTGATTATTTTTGCAGGGTTTATCAGTATCGACTGTGGATTAAACACTGCAAATTACACCGACTCGAATAACATCACTTGGGTACCAGACACAGGCTACATATTCACGGGGCAGAACTTCGATGATGGTGCAGCGGATACAACACCTTTTGGGAGTTTGAGATACTTCCCCGAGGAAAGGAGCAAGCACTGTTACGTGTTGCCTGCGATTCCAAACAACACCTATATGGTTCGCGTCAATTTCGTGTACTCCGACTTTCTTGGCACCGGTGGTCAGCCTCCGGTCTTCCATCTTGAGATTGACACAGTGAGAGTAGGCGATTTGTCAGGCTTCATCCAGCCTATTGTACTATACGAGGTCTACTTGTCCGCGACCAGGGATACCATTTCTGTTTGTCTTGCGCGCGTAACTGGAGTCCCTTTTATATCTTCCCTGGAGTTGAGGGCTCTTCATGCCGACTACATGCATGCGTTACCGCGAGAAGGCTACTACTTGATGAATATTTATCATGCCAATTTCGGCAGCTCCACGCCTATCATAAGGTATCTATAAGAACCCCCAATCTCCTTGAAGTGGTGCGAGTCGTCGAAACATAATTTTCTCACTGTATAACACTAGTCAGTACTACACATTCTGTCAGTACCCTTAACCGGCAGTAACCCAGACCCACGAAACAAAACAATAGTGGGAAATCTGAGGGTTTGAACCAATATTGGTCTAATATTGACTTTAAAAAAAGCATATGAGCCTCCTCCTTGGATTTGCATACTTTTAGAAATTTCATACCAGCCTAGTGTTGTTAGTTGGTCCCACCAGTCTTGTCATGGTTTATTAGGTCCAAGGCTGACTTTTGGCTCGTATAAGATAGTTGTAATATTAGCTAACACTGAAATGGGTACAAGACAGGTGTTATCTCAAGTCTTTTTAGAGCGTCTCCAGCCATCCTTAGTATGTGACCCTGCAAAAATCTTCCTGGCATCCAAGTCTTAATAGTTTACGTTTTTCCAACCCAACCCATAAAACTAAAACTGGGACTGCAAATAGGTGGGACACTACTAATAGTAACGCACCTGGACCAATCAAACTATCTAGCCAATTGGAAATAGGGAACAATCAATAAATACGATTTGATTGTGTATTTATTAGACTCTTCCAGGCCTCTCCCTTGGAAGATGTGCATTTTTCCAGGTCACAGCAGTCTTTTTGCGGACTCACTGGATATGACTACTGCACAGCATCTAAAATGCCAATGCAGGGTCACATACTGAGCACTAGTGGAGATGCTCTTAGAGAAATGAATAACCATGCATGGATCATCATGATTTTGCAGGTACCCGTACGACATGTATGATCGTCAGTGGTACAACAATATACCGGCAGTGAATCAAAACTCGAATTTTGCCATCAACACGAACACTCCAGTAAATGTACCATCGACTCTGGATGCGGTACCAGAGCTAGTGATGCAAAGCGCTGATTCCTGGCCACAAGGACAAGCTCTGAACCTGACGACATCCTATATATCCCCGTCCATGTCGAACGCACTCTACTATATGTTGTTTTACTTCGCAGAGATCGATCCCGTAGCGCTGAACGAGACACGAGTCTTCGACTTGATTGTGACCCATGAGCTGGAGAAGACCCTCAATGTCTCCGTCATCTCTGGTGGCATGTATAGTGCGATACGTATATGGTTCCTGGTCAGCTTGAACAGCACCCAAACGATCCAGTTCGTTCCTCATCCGGATTCCCAACTGGGTCCCATTCTGAATGCCCTTGAGCTCTTTGCTATCATTTCCGAGCCACCTGAACCCAATCCAACATTTGTCTCAGATGGTAACCATCTAACGTACATAAGTTCCCCGCCCCTGCTCCTCAAGTTCCTGATCAAGTCAACTGCATTCTAATTTCCTCAGCTCTACCACAAATCTAGATGCAGATTTATGAGAATTCTGATCAATTTATCAATAATTTACCTGTCTTTATTCATTAGAGTGAACCAAAAATGGACAAGTATTTAAGGAGTTTAATGTATTCAACTCATGCAATTTACACCTGAAATTGGGGTATTTCTAGATGCAAATTAATACATTCACAAATTTAAATATGAACTAAATATCAGGTAAAAAATATATCAAACCTTTTTTTTTCATTATGTTTTCATATATTGAACCTTTGGTATTTTTAATCTATTTGAATTTTTTATACTAAATTTGATAATAAACATGATGGACAATATTTTATGATATCTCTAGTGAATCAAAACAAAATAATAATAATAATAATAATAGTAATAATGAGATTTCTGACTGTGGAATTTCTTATCGGTTTTGAGATTTCCAGACCTGAACTAATTAATTGTACATTATTTGCAAATGTTCAAGTAATGCAAAATGTTAGTCTTGCATTTTGGTTTTGAGAATAGCCGAACAACTTGTGCAACCTTTATCATTTTTCACCTGATTACAGGTAATGAGCCTGCCATCATGCCCATGCATGGAAAAGTTGGTCAAAGTTTTGAGGTCCCACTTTTGAAATGCAATTAAGTTGGTTTGTGGTATAGCCTTAAAGGACAACTCTCATGTGATCATGATAAATTACAGCAAGGTTTTTAATTGGTCAATGGCTGTCCATTATAAACTACTTACAAAATCCCAAGTGTACATGGAACTAATGTTACTTTGTCGGTGCGGGTTGGGTGTTTAGTACTTGCCATTGAAAGTCTGAAGGAAGCTTTTAATCTCACTTCTTGGCTTGGAGATCCATGTGTATGCACTCCTTACGACTGGATTACATGCACCACAGACACAATTCCTAGGGTTCAAACTTTGTAAGTGAAAGAAAATTTCCCTTTTTTCCTAATGATGTTGGTCCATGGCTTGTCATTTAATATCCACACAATTCCATGGTTACCTAGTTGTTATAACTGGGATAAGATAATATGGAAGTTATGTTTTCACTTAATAATACCTACTATTTGCATCTTTGGTTGTGTTTGAGAGGGTTGTGTGTTTTTGACAAGTTTAGAAGTTGTTTGGATTTTGAAACTAATTAATATAATTAATTAAACCTTCAAGTTTTGATATGTAAAGATGACCTAGGTACTAGATCTGATAATGCATTATCCAACCATTGAACCTTGGTTCAAAATTGAAATGTTGGCTACTTGATTGGTATGCTCCAAACATGAACATAATTAGTGAGTTCAGGTTTTCAAATTACAATTCACTCTTATAGAAATTAAAATCCATTTAATTTAAAGAATACGGCCCCTTTGATTACTACAAACCAATCAAACAAGCCAATGTGGCTGACTTCATGAAACATTAGAATAGAAAACAAGGTTTAGGACT
This sequence comes from Sphagnum contortum, assembly GCA_963920785.1. Taxonomy (NCBI): domain Eukaryota; kingdom Viridiplantae; phylum Streptophyta; class Sphagnopsida; order Sphagnales; family Sphagnaceae; genus Sphagnum; species Sphagnum contortum. Next base: position 1,075,408 of record OY987288.1, read on the forward strand.
GCAATTGAGTAGAATGTAGGTTCTGTTATTTTAATGATTCAAAGCTTTCATCAATTTACATTAGGTCTTGGAAAGTCATTTCATTTAATGGGGAATTTTGAGCAAAATTGTCACTTTCAACTAAATTTTGAGATTTCTTAACATTTTTCTTGTGTCAATTCTTGGCAGGATTCTTTCCAATTATAGTTTGACAGGCATTATACCTGGAGCTGCCTTAAATAATCTAACAGCACTTACTAAACTGTAAGGGATTTTTACTTTCTGCCATTTCTTTTTTATTAAAAAGAAAGGTCCACGAATTGTGTGCTAGCCTATTTATGCACATTATCCACACATGGGAATTATATTTAAAATTTGCAAGTATTAATATCGAATAAATCTTGTGAGGGTTGGCACTAGTGTTCGACATGCTATTTAAATTATTGGTGTGAGTTTTAGTTAGTAAAAGTTGAACAGGAACTGGGTCTCATTTTCAGTACTGATTTTGGAACTAGAATCTGGAACCATAACTTTTTAAGAATGGATCCGGAACCAGGATTTTGGTTCTACTTATATATAGAATTGAAATTGGAATTGGAATTGAATCTATTTTTTTGAGAAAAAAACTAGAACTGGGACTAGATAGGGGTAAACTGGTAATCAACCCACCAGAACTAGATCTAATTTTCAAACCACAACCAGAAGCAAAATCAGAATTTTGGTGTTTTAAAGAACTTGAACCACCCAGAAGCAAGTTCTCAATTCCATTTATGTGTAGAACTGGAACCAAAACCAGAATTGTTCAAATTTATTTTTTAGAACTGGAAACGGAGGTTCTTCATAAAAGTCAACAACTGTCAAACACTAGTTGGTGCATGCAAACATTTATTGCTCAATTTAATAATTTTGTAGTATTTAATTTTGTGGTTAGTGCTAAAGATGTGTTGGGATACATTAATGCAAAAACGAATCTTCCTCTAAAACAACTGTTTAATGAATGTTGGTTGATTTGACAAAACAAATTTACTTAATTTTCCTTTATATAATGGTTACCAACATTGCAAAAGCTGTGTAACAGGTGGCTAGATCATAATTCATTGTACGGACCTATCCCAAACTTGACTAATTTACCAAATCTGCTATCATTGTAAGTGTTTCCAACTCCTTTTATTCTTAAATAACTCTGTTAGATTTTTTAAAAAGATGTTGAATATTTGTGAGATACTTTCACATTGTCCTCGCAGATCGACCCAAACAATATATTGAACAAAGTTTTTCAATGGACATGCTGTATCAGACTAAGATTGGTCCCCCATTAATTTGTACAAGCAAGTGATTCTAGATAAGCTACATACCATCTGAAAATTGATGATCACCTTGGTTTTGTTCTAATTTGATGATTTCACTAAAAGTGGCACAGTTAATGCTCATGTAGTATCATTAAATTGGCCTTCACATGTGCAGAAATTTACAGAATAATAACATTACAGGTGACATTCCTGTTTCGCTCGCATCATTACCATCTCTGAAGGAATTGTAAGTAGATTTATCAGCATTCATCTCATGCATTACTCTTGTACATTTTGTTTCCTGATTTTCATTTGCTTTCACACAAAGCCAGCTGGGAAATAAAACCTAAGGGTGGCCAATGTTGATAAATCTTTTTAACTTTGACCTGATAATGGCAGGCTTTTGTCAAATAACAACCTATCTGGAACTGTACCTTCAGCTTTGTTGAACAAAGGCTTGGTACTGCAGTAAGTCATACTCACCTAGCCTAGTATACTCTTTATGTGAACCTTACAAGGTTGTCATTGTATGTACATATATACTTATCAACTAGATCTCACACAACACCAGCCATTCATGTAATATTTGAAGTTTTGAATTATTGTTATGCAAAGATATTTCCTCAAGATTCTTGCAGAATTTATGTAAAAACTTTTCATGTTTCTTAATGTTTGGTTCAAAGTTACAAGTATGACTAGTTGTTGACCTTATTTTTTTTCTTTAATATGTTTTAATTGGTGAGTGTCTTCGTGATATATTGTAGGGATTTTGGAAACGCACAATTATGCAATATGACTAGTGGATGCCCACCTTCAACTGGGCAAAACAATAGTACACATAACAATAGTACACATCGCAACAACACTCTGCTACCAGTTGTTGGAGGTGTGGTTGGGGGTTTGTTTGTGGCAGGCGCAATAGCTCTGGTAACAATTTATGTTTTTTGTCACAAACGGTCAACCAGATCAGGAGGAGGATCAGGTTTGTGGGTTTGTTTATCTTAGCTTTTTATCTTTGCAAATTAATTTTCATTCTAAAGTGAAATTTTTTATTTCATTTTCTTTTGGAAAAACATGTAGATATTGTCATCTGATCACTAGTTCAGTTGAAAATCAAAATTTTGAAAAAAGTTACAATTGTGACCACTGCTCCTTATTCCACCACATTGACAAGACCCTCAAAGGAAAATAGATTTCAAGTTGCTTGTGATATTGTAAATCACATCATTGTGATGAATTATTATATATTTGATGTATAGCTTAAAAGCATCTGCTTTAAAGGACATTGAGTTCACATAGAATTAACTTGAGTTGATGTTGAATTGGTTTCATCTCATCAATTACTTAGTAATATGTTATTTGCATATATGAATTGTAATTTTGGAAGATCTAACATTTCATTCTCAATTGTGTGTATAGTGTTTCGTAAAGGGCAAGGATCAGAACACCCAGGTGGGCCAAATATTGCACAAGAGTACTCATTTGCTGAGGTGATTGCTATGACCAACCAATTCAACCAAATCCTTGGAGAAGGTAGTTTTGGAACTGTGTGTTATGGAAAACTGCCCAATGGTCAAGAGGTGGCTGTCAAAAGGTTATCAGGCGATTCACAACAAGGGGCTCATGAGTTTTACAATGAGGTAGTTTATTCTCTCACACCAATTTTACCTTGTAGTTGTTGTTCACAAATTATAATCATGTTTCAAGACAATTAATTTGATTTCCATAATTAGTTAATTGTCTCTTTATTTCATTACCTGTCTAATACTTGTTATGGATCTTAATATCATAAACCTTAAACCATAACCAAATTGATATGTTTGAAACTGGAACTTCAATGGTCTTAACCAAAGTCTTTTTTTTGGGGAAGAAATTTCATCACTTGGTGACAAAAGCAAAGTGGTTACAACTCATAAAAAGTATATTTTTGAAAAAAATGGTTGAAAGTCACCATATTTTGAGAAAAAAATAGTTGAAATTGCAAGATTTAGACCATAGCTTCTAGCATGTTGCCAGGATATTACAACATGTGTGTGTGTGTGTCCGTCCGACGGGACAGTTTCGCGTTTTAATGGACCGGCGGAACCGGCCCGGACGGTCGGATTCCAAAAACGGGAACCGGCCCGGACAGTCGGATTCCAAAAACGGGAACCGGCCCGGACAGTCGGATTCCGAAAAGGGTAATGGGTATAACTCAGCAGGGGTGGGGGGGGGGGGAGAGGGTGGGGTGGGGCAGCAGGGGTGGGGGGAGAGGGGGGGGTTTTTTTTTTTTCTTTTTTTTTCTTTTTTTTTGGGTCCTCCCTCTTTTTCTTGGGGGTGGCTGGAGTGGCGTAACCACGGGTTATCAATACTCGTGTTGGCAGGATACAACAGGGTTTTGAAACATCTTTGCTTTCCTCTATGACCTGTAGTCAAAATTGGCTACATTGTCCTCCAGCTGTAAAAACTTGCTAATTCACCTACCTCACAAGATTGAAAAAAAAAACCCCATCTTAATTAGAATCCAATTCTTCAATATTTTGTAGGTTGATCTTCTATCCAGAGTGCACCACAAGAACTTGGTGGCTTTGGTTGGATATTGCCAAGAAGGCAAGGAACAAATATTGATATACGAGTATATGCCAAGTGGAACTGTGCGTGAAAGTCTTTATGGTAAGACCTGGAAAACTCTGAAACCCAATGGTTTATGCTAGTCATGCTTGTACAAACATATCAAGTATAAAAACATAGTTGATGTTTCATATGATCAAATCATACACAAATAAGTATTCATTATTCCATGCTTATTTTTCGTGTAACATGGACCACCCATGTATTTTTGCACATTTTATGTATTTTGGCAACAGATGCTCATATTAAACTAAAATTATGTTTCAGGTACTGCAAAGGCCCACAACAATCCAATCAGTTGGAACACTCGCCTCGACATTGCTCTTAATGCTGCTAAAGGTTGATCATTTTTATAGATCATAATAATTCTTATAGCATGCTTGCAATCAATGTATGGGTATGTTGTAGATTTTGATGTGTATAACTAGTATGATTTTTGTAGAACATGTGATGGTTGTAAGCTCTCTACACCCAAGGGGCAAGGTAAGGCTCCCCGTTGAAGGTGTTGACATTAGCTCCCTGTAGGCCACCCAACTTGGGTAATGACCTCAAGAGTATAAGAAGCTTACAACTGGACCACTTGAATTGGGTAACCTTAACTTACTTCAAAACCTATTGAAACTACTAGAAAAGAGGAAAAGCTAGAGATCAAGTGGCTTGTAAGAGGGGCCTTAAAAGCCTAATGGCCCCCCAATAGAGGCATTATTTAGCATAATACCCTCTATGAGCAGAACTCCCAATGAACCAAAATTACTCTCCATGGTTGCTCTAAATAATTGAGGCCTGACAGGACGTTTTAACTTTTAACATCCCCCCAATAAGAGAAAATACAACAATTATATCTAATATGAATTCTCAAATTGACCAATCAAGTTGATTAACTTATAAGATTGTTGGGTATATTATTGTTGATCCAAATTTTGTTGTGCAGGATTGGAGTATTTACACACGGGTTGTGTGCCTTCCATCATCCATCGGGATGTAAAGACTAGCAACATTCTTCTTTCAGCAAATATGACTGCTAAGGTTGCTGATTTTGGACTTTCGAAAGCAGTCATTAATGAAGGTGTTTCTCACATTTCAACAGTGGTGAAGGGCACAAGCGGTTATCTTGACCCTGAGTATGTGTACTAACAAGATTATCATTGCTTTCCCAAAGTCTGCATGTAATTGAAAGACCATAAATAGTGCCTCAATTTATGCAATATATACTCACCAAAAAGCTACATATATTTTTAAAACTTATAAGTCATGCATCAATTTCAATACATACTTGACATCATTTTAATTCCTTTATTTTGTGGGTCTAGTCCTGGAAAGAGTATTTGAAATTAAACTGTGGTCATATTTGGACCGTACTGTGTGAGACAAAAGGAAGGAAGTCTTTGTTGTCATGTGAGTAACTATGATCTTCTACCTATTGTTGTAGGTATTACACGCGCCAAAAATTAACAGACAAGAGTGATGTCTTCAGCTTTGGGGTTGTACTGTTGGAACTCATATGTGGACGACCACCTATAGATACAACATCAGATGATCGAATGGAATGGAACATTGGTGAATGGGTACGTTGCAAATTTTCTTTATATATTAAAAAAAATGTTAACTACATTGATCCAAGTTTTCAGCTTACTTAGTACATGGTATCTCACTTATCACTTGGGCTCAATAGATTGCACATAAATATTCAAGTAAACAGGAAAGGTTGACTGAGTCTAGAAATTGATGAACAATCTGTAGTAAACCCAAAAATTAAGTTAGGAAAATTTAAGAGTCTCATTCAATCAACAATTCAAGTTCAAAAATATTTTGTCAGCGTAATCCTAAATTCAACTTTATCAAAAAAGAAATATTAGAGTACAATTTCACAACAAACCAAACAGGAAAAACACCCTCAAGAGATTCATGAATATCTTAATTTGCAATTTCAATTTAAAACTACATATTATGAACTCGACAATCTCAAGTTTTGCCAAGAATACAAGTCAAGCATTAATTTTGGGGAGAGAAAAATTATAAGTTGTTAAATCTCTCTAATTTAAATACTAGCAGAGGTGTACAATTGGTGCAAGTGATAGAATTAATGTTGATTATGAGTGTTGTACAACAATTGTGTACTTAATGGTAATTGGGTGTTATATGATTCATGTCAACCCAAAAAAAAATTGTGTGAAACTTTGCGCCTACTCAATAGACCTAAGATTGTTCTACCATAAGAATTGTTTTATTCAAAAATGTTCATTAGGTTTTCAAACTATTTGGAAGGACTTTGGCCAAGATTCTAAAGCAAATTTCAATAGGTAACCAAAAAATAGAAGGGTCCTTAAATGTTGATATTTTCATATTCTATTTGTAGCCAAATTTGACTGCAGTAGGTGAACAACTTGTGCTACAAACCAATTTTGTGTTAAAGATCTTTATGTGTCAATTGAATGTTGTTTAATGAATGTTAATTGGGTGTTGTATAATTTTATTTTATTTTTATCCAGGTGAAACCACATATAGAAGCAGGAGCAATCAACAACATAATTGACAAAGCCATGGAAGACAATTACATGCTGGAGAGCATATGGAAAGTAGCTGAGATTGCAGTTATGAGCATTGCACCATTTGGTATAAACAGGCCAACAATGAGACAAGTGGTGAGTGGTCTAAGAGAAGCCATTGAAATCCAAACAAACATGCAATCGTCATATGATGTCTCATCTGGAAGCATGCAGTCAAATGCATGCTTTGCACCAACAATTGCTAAACCCACAACAACAACAATGGCAAGGAACAACAACAACAACCATATTCAAGGTTCTAGCCCACTTATCCAATGCACGTCCAGCAGCAGTGAAACAAACCATTTGCAAACAAATTTCCAGGCTAGCTCAAGCAACCCAAATGTTATGGACATCCCATATGCAAGGTAGAAAAAGAAGGAGATGAAGGAGGAGGAAAAGAACAGGATACTCATGTTTCTCTTTGGAAAAATCGATTACATTTTTAAAAAGATTGTCTCCAAACACACTCATAACCAAATGCTCAAGAATTGATTAAAATATTTTTCACCTTATTTGTTTTCAGATATATGCATAAAATTGTGGTATTCCTGTCCCAATACCAAATGTATTTATATATAACAACGATCTTTTAATACTGGCTTCTTCCCACGCCCATAACCACACATAGAAAATAGCATTTCATTTAGATACCTAAAAAAGAATCAACACTTTTTCTCAAGATTGAGCATCCAGTCATAAGACCATTTTGAACATTGATCCACATTTTTGTACACTACACTCCTTTTAATCACATTTGCAGTTTGCACACTCAAGAAAGTTTTAGACTTGGGTTTTCACTCAATTAGCAATGTGTAAGTAAGAGTGTTCATGAGCCAAGAAGGGGACCCCAAAAATTGAGGATATGGGAGTCATTAGCAAGAGCGTGTTGTACATGTAGCCTTAACGAAAATCATAACAACAAAGCCCACAAATGTTCCACACATGTCCACCATGTTCGGAAACCCTATACAATGGCAGCCCAGGGTTTTCACCAGGTCGAATCTACCAACACAAGACATAATAGACTCCAACTTGATAGATTATATAGGTTTACAATGCCATCTCTACTGGCCAGTGTCTCTTAAAAAAATTGTGATGTTGCTCAAGTGGTGAACAATCCACACAAATTTTTAGCCAAAGTTGGTGATATTCAAAATATGAAAGTAGAAAAACTTTAAGTACCCTTTCATGTTATATGCAGTTGTGACAAATTTTGGCAATTTTTTAGAGAATTTCTTTCTTTTTTGGGTGCTGCGATCGTTGTAAGAATATTTAGCCAAATTTGGCAATATTCAAAATATGAAAGTAGAAAAACTTTGAGTACCCTTGCATGTTGTACATAGTTGTGACAAATTTTTACAAACTTTTCGAATATCTTTCTTTTTTGGGGGCATTTTCTTACATAAAGGAATTTGTGATAGAACATTCTTTTTTCAAAATGCAGAAAATTTGCCACGACAAAAAAATAAATCATTACTACCAGCCCTTTTTTAATGACAAAAAAACCATTTGTAAAAAAAGTAACTGAAATTGAAATGATTTTTGGTACAAAATTTTCTAAAAAATCACCAGATAGAAATATTCAGCATATATTTGTCAAACAACATAAAAGTCCAATGACATCATCACACTACATATTTCTGGACTCAACCCCTTTTTCAAGCTTCTTGGATCGTAAAGCACTGATCCATTTTTTCCTTTGTATTTTGTGAAAATTCATGTTCTTGGGAAAATTCATGACTGGAGAGTAACTTCAGAGGGCCAGAAACTTTCATTTACTATTGCCTTTCATTTAGGCAAGGATATGTGTGTTTAGATTCATTATAGAGTATATGATAGCTTAATGGACTTTGGCCCCTATGTAATACTAGGTTTAGGGTTTAGGGTTTGTGCAAGGATTTTTGAAAGCTGCAATATTAACTGAGAGATTATCAACCCTGGCTTGATATCTGCCCAACACTCGTTTTTAGTTCGTGGTAGAACAATGTAGGTGCTGGGTTTACTTATGGCACTCTAAACTATTTCTCAAGTCCCTTCGTTTTTGTCTTCCTTAGTTTTCCAATACCTAAAGAAGAACTGGGCTACAATTTCTACCTATCGTATTTTTCCGAATTGCTATAGGTAGAATTTGGTGGCATTTTTAAAAGAATTTCCCTACCCTACCCAACCCATATACTCCATTAAGTAATTATTGTTTTCGTGTGGATTTTGCAGACTAATTAAGTGTATTTGCCTAATGGTCATGTCGATTTTTCACAATGGTCTTGTAGATAATAGGTCTTGGCACTTACTTGTCCAAGTGAGGTCTGGTAAATGCCACGGTACCCCTCCATTCGAGGTACAAACCATTGTGATCAGGAAGGTGCTTGCAAAGGAATTTCAACAAGCGTGATAGGGCAAACCCAAAATTTTGAACGGGCACAATGGCCTGTAGCCAACATGTTCCATAATGGAATGGTTTTCATGACTTGCACAATTGACATATGGATTCTACGAAATGAGCATGTGAAATTTGAACAATGGTTGTGTTGGATATACCCAAGAAGACCCATCTATTGTGCAGTGTAAAGGGGGCTAAAAAGAGGCAGAAAAGGTCACTTGGATACCATTGGAATGGAAATGGGAATGGAACCCAAATAGGAAATATGAACCAACTGCCAATTATAACTATTTGCATTCCAAATTTGTGAAGAGAAAGTATACTGCTATGTCGGCCCAGTTGATGGATTATATCGTTTACGCCGTTTTGGGATGAACCTATACTAGGTTTTCTCTAATTCTCTTTCCTTGTTCCACATTACTCCCAATTTGAAAAAAACTAGACACCTTGCTACTCAGTAGCATCCCTACCTACCCCAACAAGAAAGGCGCTTCTTCTTCCTGTTCTTTTTTGCTCTTTTTCTTTTTTTCCTTCTTCTAGCATCATTGCACTTTCTCCCTTCTTCTTTGAGTAGAAGCATTTTTAAAGTGCCCTTTTTTTTTTCCTTCCAGCAACATGGGAAGCAATGCTTTTCAACGCCCTTCTTCCAAATGCTTTTTTGTTTTTCTCCACTCATTTTTGGTAAGTTTTTCTTTTTTTTTTAGTCCTTTTTGTGTTTGTGAAAGAAGGAAGATGGATGTGTGTAACAAGGCAAAAAGAAGGAAAGAATGAGACAATAGTAGGACAAGCATGCTAAAAAGAGGGGTCAAAAAAGGGAGAGGGAGAGGGGCAAGATGATAGGCAAGGCAGAAAGAACGGAAGAAGGAGAGGGGAAAAAAAGGACAAAGGTGGTGGGGCAATAGGACAAGCAAGGTAAAAAAGAAGGATTGAGAAGGATGATGTTGTTAATGACACTCTCTTTCAATGCAAATTCTCTTATGTTAAAAGGGCAAAGGTTTCATAGAATGTTATTTTGTGAGAATGACAATTTAGCAATTAATTCACTCGAATAAAAAAGATGCAAGTGATTCATGATTTCCACGTATCACAAAGATTCATGAATGATATGTGTTTTCAAATCCTTCTATTGATTCAAGTTCAATTGAAAGTTCCAAATGTAAAACCAACTTTTTAATTTAGGTTGTTTGGAACCACAAAGGTTTGGTTGTGGTAGATGTAGTTTATCTCGTCATAAATTCCTACTAGATGTAAACACATCATCACACAACAAGGATGTCAAAGGTGACAAACACTTACCACCAAGTTCATAATTTTAATGATGATGGTTTTTGAGTTAAACAAGTGTTTTTTTTGCATTTTTTTGTAGTTCTTTTAACATTATTGCTTACATTGATGTGGATTAACACATTCTCCATGAAAGTTTTTGGCATTTGTCAATATAATTTTTCACAAGTCATATTGAAAATCATTTTTTGTGACCATGTTTTGAAATGCAATATTTTAATTTACTAAATCTCAATACATATGCAAAAGAATGATTCCATAATACTTCTATAAACACAAAAAACCATCAATACAAAGATGCAATATTCATAATTTTGATGTTTATTTGCCATTGAAATAAACACAACATTTGCAATATTCACATTTCGCTTATTAAATGCAAATTTAACTCCTATTTAACACCTTAACTTGGGCCAACCCCCCCTTACCCCCTTGTGGATGATCAAATGGAGGAATCATAATCGATTACATAGATTTCATAACCTTACTCCTTCTAACATTTGTCTTCTCTAGTTTTTGTTATAATTTCCTTCTCATGTCTATTGCAAATAAATCTCTTGTTTCTTTTTACCATTTTTCTTTTCTTTTCTACCTAGTTACAACCTTAACCTATGCATACTAATGCAAGCATCATCACTCATGAATCCCAGCTTGTTACTTAAACTCCACATCCCACTTCTTTTAATGTCCTTCCTTGGTTTTCATCTATATTTCCTTTCTCCTATTTGCTACAAATAGTTATGTTGTTTTTTTCTACCATTTTGTGTTTTTTTCCACTTAATTAACTAAACCATAATTTAAACATACTCATGCAAACATTATTACTCATGAATTCTAACAAATCTTAGTACAAAACAAATCTCACATCTTCAACAAAATGTTACAAAGTATTGTTTTTGCATGTGAATTCTCCCACTCCTTTTTCTAACTAACTTCTAACTTGGCCTCTAAATCGCCTTCCATTATTACAACTCTTATTTCTACCCCTACATACATCTCCAAAGTTTTCTGCTTCACCCCAATTAACCAACCTTTCACACCTTGACTCTATGGGATAACTTGCCCCCTAGTTCACTAGTTCTCTTCTTTTCACAAGAAGGCAAACCATTATTTACATGTTCTCGAGCCCAACAACCAACAACCCCAACTCTCTCTTCTTTTCTATTCCTAGCTCCCAACTTTAACAATAATCTAGGTACCTTTTTTTAATTTTTACCATTCATTTTAGGGGGCTTGGACCAATAGGCAACATTTTTTACAATGCCCACGTGTGAGTATTTCATCAACAAAAATTTACATTAATGAAATTGTTATCATTTAAATATTAATTATTAGAATTAATAAGAGCTAAAAATACTGAAATAATAATAATAATAATTCTTGGGCTCTGCATTATTTCACATTGCCAATGATGATTAAATGATTATAAAAAAGAGTTGGACATTCCTCAATGTTACCAAAAAATATTGCCAAAAAAATCTAATTGAAATTTTATTCAAATAATAATTATTTTTATATTTGATTAATGAAATTTTAATATATGTTTATTTTAAATTTTTATTACAACCACTATTTAATTGAAAATACCAAAATATATAGTATATTATTATTATCTATTTTGAATTATTATTTATAATATGTAAGTGGGAAAGTGGGTAGGTAGGTAAGAATATGAATGACACATGCATGTAGGACTGGGTGCATAGTTGGGTGCTAGGCATATAGGTGGGCGGTTGGATTAGTAGGTGGATAGGCAAGAAACGGGGATGGGGATCTAGAAGGTAGGTGATGATGCAAGGCCTTGATTCTTAGTTGGTAAGTCGTGCTAAAAAGGCAAGTAATATGTACTTAGGTAAGTGAGGTCTTCAGGAAAACAATTAGCACAAAACAAAACCCCAAGTAATGGTCATCACATATTTAGGCACCAGATGAGAAATCCCTCCCCATCTAGTGGAGAGAACGCCCAACTGGTGCGCTGGTGGGTGCTGGTTCATGTTGGCCAGATTCAAACTAAAGAGTTAACTTGAAAATAGAAAGGGAAAAAAATGGGGCTGGAATGAACCAACAACCACCAATGCACCAGTTGCGGATGAGCCCGTTGAGGTCGTTTTTTAGATGAACAAAAATCCCATCCTCCCTGCCCGCATACATATATTTTTCCCACCTCTTCTCTACCCCAAAATTTTCCCCCCTCCTACCTACCACCTACCTCCCCCCTCCTACCTCCCCCTTCCTACCTACTACCTACCTCCGCCCTCCTACCTACCACCTACCAACCCCTCCCCCCCCCTCACTCCATCACTAGAGCTCCGGAAACGTCGAGCGGGATCGAGCTTGGAGCTGGAACCGAGGCTGTTGGAGCAGGAGCTTCGACCTTGGAGCAGGAGCTTAAAGCTTGGAGCTTGGAGCAGAAGCTTGGAGCTACCGAGCTGTATCTGGAGCTGGAGCGAGACCCACACGGGACCCAAGTAAGCCTTCTTCTTCTTTTTTTTGTAGTAGAAAAAACAAAAAGAAAAAGGCACCTTTGGAGCTGTGCTGCAGCGCATTGAACAAGGCAACGGCACCGTTGCTACCGTCGCCTTTTTTTTACAACAATAGTAGCAGCAGCAAAAGAAACAAAAAGAAAAAGGCGACGGCAGCAAAGCTGCCATTGCCTTCTTCTTGTTCTTGTGGAGTTGTGTTCCGCTACAATGCAACACAACGAAAAAGGTGACGGCAGCGTTGCTGGAGCTGCGTTATAGCGCAGCGCAAACTCCTGTGTGGAGTTGAGTTGCAGCGTAGCGAAGAAGGCGACGATAGCGTTGTTGCCGTCGCCTTTTTTTGTTTTGCAACAGCAACAGCAGAAAAACAAAAAAAAAGGTGACGGAAGCGTTGTTGTCGTCGCCTTCTTCTTCCTCTTGTGGAGCTGTGCAACGTAGACTCTTGTGGAGCAGCGCTATAGCACAACGCAGACTCCTATGGAGCTCCTGCGCTGCGTAGTGCAGACTCCTGTGGAGCTCCTGCGCTGCGCAGCGCAGCGAAGAAGGCGACGGCGACGATAGCGTTGTTGCCATCGCCTTCTTCTTCTTTTTTTTTGCAACAGAAGAAACAAAAAGAAGAAGGTTTTGCTGTCGTCGCCTTCTTCTTCTTCTTGTGGAGTTGTGCTGTAGCATAGCGAAGAAGGCGACGACAACAACGTTGCCATTGCCTTTTTTTTTTTTTTTTTTGCAAGAGAAGAAACAAGAGGAATTTATTTTTTGTGCATTATAGCATAAAAGGGTTGTAGTGTAGAGGGCGACGACAACAAGTTTATATTGAAGAAGAGGACGACAACTATTGCCACCTTCTTCAATGGCTTTGTTGCAAGGAAATGGCAACTTTCGCCTTTCTTTTGTGGTTTTGCTGCGAAGAAGGTGATGGCAGCAATGTCGTCACCTTCCTCTATGGTGGCAGATATTATTTTTTCTTCGTTGTTGCTTATGGTGTAGTTCTTTAGAATTAGCATTATAGTAATTGGTGGTTTTTTCTTTAGGGTTGTAATGGCCAGGGGTAGAAGGTTGAGGAAAAGCGCTAGTGGGGAGTTGGAAATGAATAAGGAAAATGGTACTGTGTCAGATGATGCAAATCTTTTGCCAAATGTCGCTGTGTCAAACGAGGCAATTCTTTTGCCAAATGTTGCTATGTCAAACGAAGCAGATGCCGAACAACACGTTGCTACAACTGTCGAGCAAAACATGGCTACAACAGATGAAGCAATTGGTGACCAAAGTAGTGTTGCATCAAATCAACCAATTGGTGAGCAAAATGGTGCTCTATCATGATTGAAAGACAAGGATGACAATTTGGTATAGACTGTTTTAAAATTTATGGACATTAGATTAAAGACATATTAAAAAAATTGTACAAGTCTATTCAAGTTTAATTATATCCGCACCTTCCATCATTTGTTGGAAGGTGCAGGATTTTTTTTATCAATTTTTTTTTTGTCATACCTGAAAATAGTTCATGTTTATAGGAGTAGTATGTGATTAAGTGAGTTTATGTTTTGTAATACCTGCATTCTGTTTTTTGATCTTTCATTTTTTGGCTTAGGTCGAGAAGTTGAATCTGATCAGGCTCCTTAGCCATTGCACTTTTTTGTCCTTCTAATTTGGCTCGGAAGGACAAAGAATGGACGCATGTTGGGTCGAAATGGAAGTGCAAAGTTAGCATTTGCACTATTGCATATTGTGCCAAATGGTTATTGACCAAACATTTGAAGGAGGTGTATGGCTTGGTGGCAGAAAAGGCCAAACTTGGGAGGCCTTCAACTACTGCAGGAAGTCCTCGACATCAAGACCATGCCAAGATGAATGCTCACATCTTGGGAAATGCGATGGCTATGTAAAGGCGAAATGATCAAAAGGTGGCTAATTGCGCTCGTGCCAAAGCACAACACTAGTGGAAAAACCTGGTAGTTGTTGCAAAACAATGTCCACCATTCCCAAAACCAACTTTGGTCAAATTAACTTCAGAGCAATTGTTGAAAGTGTTGGGCCTCAATGCTTGGGGTGTGGGCAGTGTGCTTCGAGATGCAGCATCACGGATGGAGAAGGATGAATATTTACAAGGGATGATTCGATCCACCCGTTGTGTGTATGCACGACAATTGAAGATGGCATGGGATGTAAAAAATTGGGATCGATAGTATGTGAGTAAGTTCAACATTAATTCAATTAGTTTTGAATTTGTTGAAGTTTTTCATAAATACTCAAATATATATATATATATATATATATAATTTTTCATGTGTTCTGTTTTCACCATTCTTTTTTCAATGGGTTTTGCTTCCTTCTTTCACAAAGAAATTAAATGATTTTTTAATAATATGTGCACATGAAAAAATCAACAACGTAATAAGATATTAATATTGATTTTTTCATTGTTCTAAAAGTAGGCTACTTAACCCCTTAGCTTCATGAAAGTGGAATGGGCATTGGTCATTAAGTAATTACTCTTCAATTTCCATGTATTTGTTAACTAAAAACTCATTGCCTTTGTTGAATATAAAAATAATACAAAAATGAGTGATTTTTAAAAAATTAATTAAATATTCAACATTGGATTGTCAAACTAGTATATGTACTTAGACTTACTACAATATTTGTCAACTTGTGGAAATTGACCAAAATAAGTTCAAATAAATATATTTGTTGCATGTATATCAATGAAAGTAAAGTGTATGACATTCTAACAAACTTGTATTAACTATTATTAACTCATTTGAAGATGATGAAAATTGTTGATCAAACATATAGTGATTGACATGTATTAATTAAGTTAAGGTAGGTAGATGTATAGGCTTTGAAATTTCTAATTCTAGGTAACGATAAAGGTAAATGACAACAAGGTAAATGTAGATGTTCACCATATATTATATAACATTTTTTAATAAATTTAAGCAAATAAATGTGGGATGTTTTTTAACTTCATGGTTAGGATAAAGAGTTCTACTCAATTGGAAGAACATTATTAGCACATATTTGTTGGATCATCTTATGAGGCAAAACATTTTCAATATTTATTGTTGCATCATATGGTGGCCTCAAGTCAAAGTTCTTCAATTTTTAAACTTCCAAATGGTCAATTAATTTTTCAAAAATGATTTTGTTCAGCTAACCCCCTTGATCTAGCAAATTTTTTTGTTGTATTAGCTAAGAAATAAGAAATAAAAGAAGGAGAATAAGAGAGAAAATGGGGTCTTATAGCCTTGTGGTAGCTCGGGCCCACTTTGATTAGTAGTGATTGGCTACCTAAGGGAGGGAAGGACTTGAAAGAAAATGTTCGGAGTTTGTATGTGTGTAAGTGAGAAAGAGGATGTGTGGTGGTGTTGCTAAAGTTGCAAAAGGCAAGAATAGTAAAACTCTAATATCAATATAATTGGTGTGTGATTCGTTTAGTGATCACTGGAATTTTAAATTATTAAATTGGGTTTATTTGTAAACCATGCTCTTTATCACTATTATAGGTTTTGTTTTGATGTTTTCCTTTGTATTCTTATAATTATAGTAGTAGAATTGCCTACCTATAACAATACTATCTATTAAGTGTAATTGTTAATAGTTTCTTTTTTAAAAATAAAGCTCATGATGGTTTGGTGAAAGCATAGTGCTAAGGTGAACCCAAATGGGTAGTTGAAAGTTCATTATGACAATTCACATCCAATGTATTTTGATCCCACTAATGAAACTAGGCTTTTTTTAAAAAAATGTTAGTGATTTTAACTTTGGGGGTTTGCAATCAAAATGAAGGTACAAGAGCAAGAGTGGATTGGGAGAGTGTTTCAAGATTCAAACACAATGCTTTCACAAGTGTGAGAAAGTGAGTCTCAACATTCCTTAGTGATTTTCCCACTTTGGGAATTTGAGTCTTGTTGAGTCTTGAATTTTTGAGATGAAAATGTAAGTAGTGAACTAAGTGCAATTGAACCTTTAATATACTATTGAAAAGGTTTTAAACATTTGTAAATATCAAAAATAACCTCATTTGTTCATTTGGACTTTAGAACTAAAAGTTTAATGATAAAAAAAAGGTTCAAAGTCAAAGTGACAATTTGATTCTAAACCATTAAAACCTAAACAATAAGGGTTCAATAACCTTTAAAGTGAACAAATGATACAATTTGAAATTTTCTTTTCAAAGGTTACAACTTTTTGTTTTAACATTGCTCAAAGCTCATATGTAAGAATTATAAGGTCACAAAGTTGCAAGACTTATAACTTGAGAAATATATATATATATATATACCTTAGGTTTTTTTTGCCATTTTCATGTAGCCCCCATCACTAGGCACAAAATACAATATAGGAGACCTAAAGTGGTATTGGCTTTTCTTGTGATTCATTTGTGACTAATCCATGTAGCATTTTGGTTCCACCTTAAACTAATCACAATCTTTCTTAGTTTGTGCAACTTAATATTATCTTGAACTCCCACTTATGAGTTTGTTCTAATCCCAACTTGAAGCTCCCACTTTCTATCTTGCTTGTTATGGAATGTGACTTGGGTTTACATTTCATTACAAACTTGAAATTTTTTTGTTTTCCATTTCATTTTGCCAAGTTTTTACAATGCATTTGAACTGAATACAATAAGACATAATTAACCCATAAAAACTAAGCCATTATGATTTCCATAAAAGTTTGTGTCCTAGTGTGCTTTCACTTGACAATTATGAATATGGTCATAGTGTTGTTTTAGCAACCCTATACCCTTAGTTAGAAAACTATTTGTTATATATTTTTCCTTTAGTAGAATTATTGCCCCTATGTTGTTGCCATTCATGTTTTAATTCTATTACATTCTAAGATGGGAGTTTTTTCCATTTTATGACCATTTTCAGGGATTATTCTTTAAAAAAATTGAGTTTCTGTTTTCATTGTTTGGATGTCAAAAGATTGTTGGTCATAGCAAACACCTTGGCCAATGAATACTCTAGTGCAATATTTGGCCCACCTTGGTGTTCTGATCCTTGCCCTTTACCAAAAAGTATAAAATGCAACTAAGAATTAAATGTTAGATCCTCCAAAATTACAACTCATATCCACAATTAACACATAAATGTTATCAACAAGATGAAACCAATTCAGAAAACATTAGAAATCATATATGCAAATAATATATATAATATATTATTAAGAAATAATCAAGAAGATGAAACGAATTCAAAATCAACTCAAGTTCATCATGTGTGAACTCAATGTCCTCTAAATAAGATGCTTTTAAACTATACATCACACATAATTTTACAACACAATGGTTTGATTTACAATGTTGCAAGCAACTTGAAATCTAATTTTGTTTTTAGGGTCTAAGGTCACTGCGCTGGAATAAACACCAATGGTCACAATTGTGGCTATTTTCAAAATTTTGATTTTCAAGTGAACCAGTAATCATATCAGAACATCCACATGTTTTGCCAAAAGAAAAAGGAGAAGCAATTCTTATTTTGAAATAAAATTTAATTTGGAAAGATAGAAATCTAAGATAAATAAACCCACACATCTGATCCTCCTCCTGATCTGGTTGAGTATTTATAGCCAAAAAAAAAAAAAAGTGAGTATCAGAGCTTTTGTGTCTGCCACAAACAAACCCCCAACCACACCTCTAACAATGGCTGGTACATTGTTGTTGTGATGCATACTACTGCTTTCCCCATTACCCATGGGCATCCACTAGACACATTGCATAATAATAGTGGGGTTTCCAAAATCCCTACAGTATTATCACAGAGACACTCTCAACTCAATATGTACTAATGGAAGAATTGAGGTCAATAATTAGTTGTATTTTGTAACTTTGAACCAAAAATTTAAAAAACATGAAAATTTGATACATAAATTCTGCAAGATCCTATGTTGATATCTTGTGCATAACAGTAATTTAAAACTTTAAATATTACAGATGGGTGGTATCCCTTGAGGTCTAGTTGGTCTGTACTAGTGTTTGCCAATTATTGTTTTTTTCACCAGCTTGGTAGGTTATCATAAAAAATTAAAACTATCAATTATCAATTATCAATGTCAAAGTAATACCCTCAATTATCAACAATAGGTAAGCTCTTTTCAAGAAAAGATTTAGTAAGGACAAGATTTGCACCAAACAACTTTGGATCACGTTTGCTAGAGTAATTGTAGTTGAATTCAAAGGGTGCAACCATTGATTGGGCAACTTTTGATGCTCACACCATGGATGAAAATTTATATTGAAGGAGGCCAAGCTATAAACAACAAGGATCAAAGTCAAGTCAAGTGAACCTGATGGGAAAACTTTAATTATGCCATTGTAAAAACCATCCTTGCTTGAAATTTTCATAAGGGATTTTCAACGAAGGAACCTATGAATGGGTCAAATTTGGCTAAGGAGCCACTTCAAGATGTAGTCATTGCCTAGTTTTCATTGTGGTACTGGTTACTTTCGTTGATGTTTTTAAAACAATTTAATTAATCTTTTTCATTATTAAAAAAAATTAAAAGACTTTAAATTATGTGAAAACGACATTTTTATGAGAACTTTTGAATGTTACATGATTTTTACATTATAATATAATGTAACATTGTTTTGGGTCAAAAGAGTTAAAACAATTTGAAAATCAATTTGTAAATCATGATCCTTAATCAAAGTGACTTTTATTAACCAAATTGGAGTTGAATCCTAATAGGCTGAGCAAAACAAAAAAGATCATGGATCCAATCTTGAACAGACTATGTCCAGTCAAAATAATAAAAATGAAACCTAGCTTTTTAAAAATTCTTCGATGTAGCCAGGGTAAAAATTGTAAACCCACAATTTTGAAGACATTACACCTTCCAACTTGGTCTATATTGGAGGTAGATACATTTAGAGGTCATTTGTAATTTGATGATGATTTTTTGAGCACATGAGAGGAAAGGGTGAAAAGTGCCGGTTAGGGAAGGAAAATCTCTTAGGTTAGTTTAGGTGGACTAAATATGCAATACATGACATGTACTAATGCACACACAAATTTTTCAAGACTTAGAAATTAGAATTGCATGATTCACCAAAAAAAAATCATCCCCTAAAGTAGAGAGTGTAAAGGTTAAAGAAGAAAGGCAACCAAATTCAAGTAGCACAAGCTGGAATAACTTTCGGTGTCTAAAGAGGATGAAAACTGTAGAAAAAGATGTTGGAAAAAACATTTGCAGGTTGTTGAGCTCTAATTGTGATTTAGTCAAATACTATACTCAATTCAATGCATAATTTGATAGAAAGCTAGAATTCAACAATGAGCAGTGCTATGCCAAGAAGTTCTAGGCATGTGAAAGGGAGTTCAAAACTTCAAAAACTGAAAATGTCGAATTTTGAAGTGGAGTGTGAGAATGCTTATAAAAGTGTCTTTTAGTTAGAATAATACACCAGTTTTGCATGGAATTTCAATAATTCATGTTCATTTTAATTTCAAAATTAAAATTTTTGTAGGTTGCTTGCTATCTTTGGGATTAGCATGGGGCCACTAGGGTCAAACCAAAGTTGTTATGGCTTGGAGGATCACAAGTTGACACATAATATTGAATTTTTAAATTATTAATTATAATTAATGTTCATACTCTATCAAAGTTAAAAAATAATTAAATACATGTGCAAGGGAATTCTTAGCATTGGTGACAAAGTGCGGAAGATGGATGGAGGTGGGGGATGATTTTTTCTCCAATGGGTCATTGTTTTGTAATCTCATAGCTCTTTCCAAGAAGTCATGTGATTTCAACATTTTAGAATAGCCGTAACCTTCAAGATAAATATTTTATGTTGACAACTAATATTGTAATATTACAATTCACCTTGTCATGTATTTAATTAAAAAAGAACTTTCTTTGCCCTATTTTCAGGCCCCCAAAAACATTCTTTTAGAAATTATGACATTCGCAACATCCTTTTTAATACACCTTAACTTCAAGATGCTTAGAAATCATGTTAAAGTCATAAATTTGCCTCTGAAAACTTTTCATTTCTGACATCTCTTGACTATTAACTTCTCTACTGAAGACTTATGTTTTGTAGTTTTTTAATACATGAATTCCTGTTGAAGATTAGAGTTGAACTTGTTTCCACACTCATTGTGGTGTTCCCAGGATCATGCCTACTATAAACTTATTCTTCAACCCCAGATCAATTTGATCAAGTTATGAGGTTAGGACTTTTGCCTCTAGTCTTTCCTTCAATTCAATTTAAGTCAGGCCTCATAAAATTTGGCATTCTACAAAAAAAAACTCAAAGTTGCCAAAATTAAGTGGGTATAAGTAGTAGTAGTTGTAGTAGTAATAATAGGCAAATAATCTTTGGAGAGTTGGCCTACTGAGTACTCCTTAAGAGAGGGAGGGATCTTTTAGGTGTAGGAATCCGCACTCTCCTATGCCTAGTGACCTATGTAAGCATAGGCCTTGAGAATAGGCCTACTCCTTAAGAGAGGGAGGGATTTTTAGGTGTACAAATCCTTGCTCTTCTAGCCTAGTGACCTATGTAAGCTTAGGCTTTGAGAATAGGCCTACTCCTTAAGAGAGGGAAGGATCTTTAGGTGTACACATCCTTGCTCTCCTATGCCTAGTGACCTATGTAAGCATAGGCCTTGAGAATAGGCCTACTCCTTAAGAGAGGGAGGGATTTTTAGGTGTACAAATCCTTGCTCTCCTATGCCTAGTGACCTATGTAAGCTTAGGCTTTGAGAATAGGCCTACTCCTTAAGAGAGAGAGGGACCTTTAGGTGTACACATCCTTGCTCTCCTATGCCTAGTGACCTATGTAAGCTTAGGTCCATAATAGTATTTCCCTCATGGTTTATGATGCTCATGATGAAGGCCATTCCCAAAATGTCACGCCGGATTCAACCTCACCCTAGGATTTAAAGGCCCTTTTCAAACGTCAAAACGCTGCAAACGATGGCGGCAACCCTTGAAATTCACTTTCTCACGTTAAAATACATACACTGCCAATTTTGCCAAAATTACCCAAAGAAAGTTGCCAAAATTAAATTAATTTTGGCAAAGTTGGCATTTGCCACAAACTATGAGGTCTGATTTAAGTCCTACAACTTCGGACAACTTGTTACTGTTCCTTGATTCCAGTACAGACAAATGGACCCATGTCCTGAATATTTTTGTAATTCTAGTTAGAGAACTAAGGCAAAGGATTTGTGTCTTGACTTTTTTGTGCTTCTAGTTAGAGTTCTCACTCCATGGACTTCTAGGTCTTGAATTTTTCCTGTAATTCCAGTCAGAGCATTGAGACAAAAGATTCTGTCTTTGTTTTAGTGTAATTCTAGTGGTGGCATTGAGGCAAAGGATGGTGTCCTAAATTTTCTGTGAATCAGGGTACTAGGGCCATGGACCCGTCTTCAATTTTTCAGGGAATTCCAATGCTAGCATTGAGGCAAACCAGTTTTTTTGTAACTTTCCTTTGAAGTACCAGGAAATATTGAACATGTACCTTGATGTTACTTAAGATAAGTTGTAGGTTAATAAGTACTTAAATACAAGAATTGTGTGATGAAAATTCTGTAGCATGCTTTGAGGTAAAAGCAAGCTATTGTGACTTCTTTTTGAATTTTTTTGGGTCTAGTATTATCCTACTACACCTTTGGCACCTTTGACAATAATTACATTTTTAAGAATGTTTTAAAAATTAAATAACAAAAAATTGTTAATGAAAATATTGATGAATATTATTCAAATATTTTCAAAATGAAAAGTTCAAAATTAATTAAATATTTGACAAACATGTGTTGAAGCTGCCAAGGTACTATTACAGTACAACATATGTAAGTGCCATTCAAATTTTTGGAAAGTATGACAAGTTAACACTGTGTGTTCTCTATTGTTAGAGGTGTCCAATCATTTGAAGCTTCTTAAAGTAGCAATTATGGAGCTAGCACAAAAGTGTTTTTTTTCCTGAAATTTTGCCAACTAGTGATTTTTTCTTCCAAAGTGAAATTTAAATGACTTGTTTTCGAAAATTTTCTTAGAATTGCCAAATATTGAAACTTTTAATTAAAAAATTGTCAGCTTCTACATAAAGTTCCCATCCAGGAACTTAGTTTTTCATTTGTTTTATTTCACATTCAGCCGGATACACTTAACAACAACAGAAACCAACGAATAGAAAGCAACACAAAGAGCATGTATGGTCACTCTTATACACCATGGAGCTCTCTTAGTTAACGACAACCGAAACCAACGAATAGAACCCAACACCATGAGCATCTATGGTCACTCATATACACCATTGAGCGCTCTTAGTTCACAACAACAGAAACGAACGAATAGAAAGCAACACAAAGAGTATCTATGGTCACTCTTATAGGCCTTTGAACGCTATTAGGTAATGCAAGGTCAATTGTCGCTTTGGCAGTCACGATTCACGAGCTATCAACACTGCCCCCCACATTGGACGTCCACCAACTCCAGGCCCTGGGGTGCTACGTCTGTTGGCAAAGTGCTGCAATGTGCACCTGAAATTGTTTCGTAGCAGAGTGCAAATACGAAGAATACGGCTAGGCGTTAAGAACTGCTGGTCGTTGCTTCACATATCCTTGAATTGTGCCTTTCTCGGGAGGTGTAATAGTACTAAAGGCTTCCGCAGGTAATTCATGAAATTTATCTGGCCCGTCGTTACGTCCAAGAATATCATAAGTAGCTCCACGAATAGCATCCCTGTACGGGGTAGAGTAGGTTCTCTTTTCTCTGAGAAGACCGCACACCTCGTCCAACTGGAATTGCAGAAACGTTTTAAATTTATTAGATGATCAAACATGCAAATACAATCCCACGAGGAGTAAGGAACACCTTCTTTTTGGTTCTTCTTCGGTTGCGAACATATGAGCTAGAGTACTTTGATATATGTACCACAACTTACAAGTTATTCATAAAAATTGGCTGACATTTCAAACTTATATGATATACACCCTCTGCACTGAGGAAGCAAGGGGGAAGCATGCACATGTATGCATGTCTCACAATTAGATGACATACAAGAACATCAGTGACAGAATCAGTAATTGTAGCACCACGATAAAGAGATCAGCGGAAGACAGACATTTGCATGGAGCATATATGCAGGTGCTAAATCTGAAACTCACAGTCTTGTCCATAAACCAGTAGAGATACGCAGCGGCAACTGAGGGTGACCGACCGAGACCTTCATGGCAATATAAATACACCGTTTGTCCGGGTTCGTTTACTTTTTCCCTTATGGCCTTATCGAGGATTCCTACTGCCACAGGCAGGTGGGTACGCACAGATATGGGGTCTATATCATGTATCTGACACCCAATACCCACAAGCTCAGTTATCAAAAGCCACTAAAAATTTGACATCAAATCCAATACCTGCATTCCAATCATAGCCGCTATACATGTCCATCATACATGATGTAGAATATTTTTAATTACACGCCACACATGGTATAGTAAATTAAATAATTATTGTAAGTTAAAAATATAATAGTTTGCCTCTGTTAGCACTGTTAAAACTACAATCACGTGAAGTCAAGAGCCGGTGACCATAAACTAGTAGCGGGAGCATCAGTAGTGACTGTAAATTAAGAAAGGCAGAACTACTGCATGTTAATAGTAGTGTGACTCTGCATTAGTAGCTGTAGTTTTTGGTTAAGGTAGGTGATTAGCTATGCTAATATTATGTATTTATGCTACTGATGATTAGTAGTTCATTACTCTGGAATATAATTTCTTTCAAGTAGTATAACTTTTTCACATGATTCATCGCTGTAATTTGGAAGTGCTGGAGCTTGTTATTGAGAAAACCTACTGGTACGCGCTGGTACCAAATGTTCTTCAGAACACATTCGTCCTTTATTGCGGTGATGTAGCTCGAGTCTTCCGATCTCTCCTGCAAGTTCTCAATCGCTCTTACACCATAATTGTCAAAGAGGTTCTCAATGTCGATGGCCTTCGGTGGGTGTGACCCCACGATAAGATGGTCAATAATTTTTGCAAAATCTTTAAAGCTCTGCGCCATGTTTCGGTATCCAGCTAAGCCAATGTACTTTCAACACTGATGACACTGGTTTGCTTCAACTCTACTGAGAATTTCTCAATCCTTACAATTCAAGTTAACTTGAGTGAATTCATGAGAGGTGATCCCCCAAAAGGTAGTTAAATGTATATTTCAGATCTGATAACACAACCGCACCTATTCAGCAAGCATGATGAAAAGGAACATTCCTCAATATTCCTAAAGAAAGAGAGAACAAAATTGTGGAAAGGTTTGAGCAACAGCAAGCAACAGTCATTGGCATGTTCAAGGGGTTCCAACAAAATTGGCATTTATGGTATTGACCACCCACCACAATATGTTACACAACATACCCACTGACTTCATCACTTCCTGGCAATCGATGGAGGAGGCTAATGTCAAACATTACCCAACTTAGCAAGCTGCGAAATGAAAAATGGAAAGACTCAAAAAAGAAAGGAGGAAGAAAACAGAGAGAAGCCTGATCATGCAGATGTCCGTGCCTAGGTTCGAAGCCGATGCCCTGCACAGACTCCCGCAGTCCAGTCTCTTTTTCAGTGGCGGCAAATCGCCAGATTTCAGAGTCCTCTCCAAAACAGGACACCGCTCCTAGCCAACTTGTTGAAGAAATGTGGACTTGCATTTGTACGTAAAGATCAGACCCAAACGAAAAACGGAACCTGCGAAAAAAATATTAGCAGGCGTTTGGGATTTGTGTCCATACAAAGAACACGTGAAAAATGTCCGGAGGAAAAGGGCATCCAAGATAAGATGAGGCTGACTCAGTAAGCTGGAAAGATTCGACGCGGACTCAGTAAGGTAAAAGGATTCGACATTGAATTTGAGGTAAACTTCAGCATTCGATACAAGGTGATACTCTCTTCAGTGATGCCAAAAGTCAACAAACAGCGTTTTGCAAGCAGTCGGCGATACCGTCAGAGCGCTTTTTTGGTTGTGCTGGTATAGCTATATGCACCCACACTGGTACCTTCACCTTCTTGAGTGAAGCCTCTTATTGGCCAAATTAAACCCAAGGAATGCTAGATTTGGACTTAGAAACTTTGATTTAGTCTAAGCAAGGGATATTTGTGATTTTTAGAAACAAATTAGATGCATTTGGGGGTTTTTACCATGGTACCAGCGTGGGCATTCGGTGCTGGTTCACCCTAGGCTACATTCATCCCCATTGCAGATAAATGGCGAGAGTCTCGTTATAGGGGATCAAATTCTCAAATCTGTGGCCGGTGGCGAGCAGTGATTTCATCTGTGTTCACAAGAAAAGAAGTAGCAGAAAAAGACATTCTACAAAGAGAGCACCGAAACTGCTACGGAAAGAGCGATAACACGGATATCCGATATGGATATAGCACCTCAAAAATGTAATTTTTGCTTTCCACAACCTTTTCACCATTGCGGAATCAATCAGCTGAGTTTGCATGAATCTCGTAGTACAGGCCTTCAAGTAACTCAGGATTCACGAATTGTAGCTACTTGCAACTTGTTGGTCAACTCCAGAAAGAGAATCAGTTGAACTAAATTACAGTATTGCACGGCGATGGACCTGCAACCAGCTGAAGAACCTAGGTGGACGATGATTCCTTTCTGCTGTTTAGCACTATCCAAGCAAGGTAAGCATGACTAGTTACGGCATATTTAAGGAGCTTCTCAGAGTTGCATATCGACAATCCTATAGAGAAGTACTAGGCCCAGCACGATCTCAACTGGGAGGGCCCACGAATTTTTAGCCTGCAAAAATCAGCAGCAGACGAATAGATGCCCGGAAAAATAGATAGTTTGCAAACTCAAAAATGGCAAACTAGAAATTCCTGAAGCAGAAGGAATATTAGGAGTCTTTTGTGTCCATTGAAAGGTGAAGTACCAACGGAAAAAAAGCTGGAAATCAAAAAATAAAATAAGTGAAGGTACTCAACTCAGTAAAGTACAAATATTCGACGTTGAATTTGAGGTATACTTGGTGTCTTTGTGTGATGCCAAAAGCCAACCAATTAGTCAATTTTTTGCACGCAATTGGCGATAGAGTAGGACCGCCTTTTTGTTGCTTAGTTAATATGTCAAACTCATAATCCCTGTTGTAGACATGCATGGTGAACTTTTGTTTACAGGCGATCATTCTCAAATCTGGACCGGTGGAGATCAGCGATTTCATTTGTATTCACTACACAAGAAATCTATTTAGCTTGCAAAAGAAAACATTCGCTAAAAAGTCGACAATAGCACCGACCATTTGAGGAAAAAAAATAATTGTGAAAGTTCAGGAAAATTTTGGGTTTTGAATATAATTTTAATCGAACAGGTGAAAAAATGGTAACATTCTTTAGGTGGAGTCCACTTGTATGGAAATGCCATCAATGTGTGCACAACATGTTAAATGATTATTTACGTCTCTAGATCCATTTCATACATATCATGAATCATTTTGTCAAATGACATTTTGGTTGGATTGTCCAAGAAATATTCACACACTGAAATGTGGAAATATAATTACAAATATGATTACATTTCTAGTTGTACATTTACAACTACCATGACTATAGTGCAAACAAAATTGTTGCAAAGGCCATTAGTCGTATTTTTGGTCATAGTTGCAAATGCCATAGTTCTTAGTTGTAGTGGCCCGTGTCTTTCACAATTACAAAGTTATATATATATATAAAATAATTTTAACCAAATATTTATATTTTTAGGATAATATTATATAATTATAAATAAAATTAATTAAGAAATTTTGAATTTTGAATTATTGGAAATCATAATCTTATCTTTATTTTCATTTACTTTTATTAGAAATTTAAAAAAGATTCGACCCTATCTACCTAGGTAAGTAGCAACCTAGCACCTACTTATTTGTGTAGGTATGCAAATAGGTAGGAAAGGCAAAATATCGATGGAATGAATAGCCAAACAAAAAATTCATTTATATTGAAATTTCCATTTAACAGGTCAGCCATTTTTTCATGTATTTCAAATTCAAATATGCATTTTTAAGTGATAAGACGAATACATGTTCTTTACATAGCTTGTGAGATGAAGTTCAAAGGCAAAACATATGGGTTAAATGTTTTATTCACACCTTAGTTTTAAATTGAAACATAACTAAACCATCTTTTAAATCCAACTTTAATTAGTAAGATCTATCTCATATTATGTCCAAAGCAAACAATTTAAACTTCATTCTCAAGGGTTTTCCAAAACCTACACACAAAAAATTATTAATACTATTAAAAAACATTGAATTGAACAAAATTTCATGTAAATCTCACATTTCAATACATTTCAATAACAATCTTTTCAAGACATTTTTTGTCTTTTAACCATCATTATCCTTCTCATACTTCGTCCAAATGAAAAAATAAATAAAGCATATGAATTTTTTTAATTACATAGTACATTTTAATTATTTTAATTACAAATAGTTCATAAAATAGGATGTATATACACATAATAATGTTATTTTCAAACCCATTCAATGTTACATATTATATTTAGGAAACACATACATGTTTATTTTTATATTATAATATGAGTTCGATTATATAATTATAAAATATAAATTAATCTGACTATATGAATATTTAAATGAATGAAAATATTATTATAAATTTATAATAACTTTTATATTATATATCAATGATCCATATGAAAACAATATTGGATAAAAAATTTATATTTTCATGGATGAATATTATGTTTTACATTTTTATGAAGTGAAACCCACAACACAATACTATTTGATTAAAACATTATATGTAATATGTATACATAATTATATGATACGTATTTCATGCATAATATACATATGATATATGATATATTATTTAGTATATATATTTTATGTTAAAATATGTTGGATTTTTATCTTTTTTCTTGTAAACATTTTTTAGCATTTATTAAATAAATAAATAAAAATTGACTTATTTTCCATAATTAAAATTAAACCTTATTTAAATCATGTATTATTTGGATTTTAAAATAATAATATCTGTACATAAACTAAAAATAAATTATATCATTGATTGATATACTAAATAAGTAAATTTATATAGATTTCTATTAAAATATTTTACGTAAAATTTTTAATATTATAACTAGGTAGATTTATATTATTATGAATAATATGTTAATTAATAAAAAATATGGTAGAATAATATATTGTTTATTAATTATTTACTATGATTAATTACATACCCCAAAAGCATATTAAAGTATGTTATAAAAATTTATCTTAATTATATATAAAATAATGAAATTCAATGTTAATGAGTTTTTTAATGAAAAAAAATTATTTAATTTAAATAAAAATATATTTAAATATTATTTATTATTTAAACAGTACTTAAGTTACATGATTACAAATATTAATTGATAATTGATAAATATCTTTAAATATTATTTAGTATTTAAATAAAACTTAAATTACATGATTACAAATATAATTGATAATAAAAAATATTAAAGTAAAATTTTAATAATTTTCCAACTAATTAATATCAATGATTAATAAAATTGAAAATATTAAAAATTATATTTTCCATTTTATTTATTTATTTGGAAATTTATTGTGGTTCATTTGATTTCATAATAATGGAAGATGTTAATTCATTATAAATTAATTTATATAAAAGGAAAGATTTAAAATAATTTAAATATTAAACATTATGTGGTGTCATGAAAAATAACTATATTATTTAACCAATAGATTTGAATTAAGACTATTTTAAAATAATCAAATGATTTATTTTTGAATGTAAATTTTAATTTGATGTAATTTATGATTAGAGATAATAAGAACTGGAAATAATTAAAAATTTAATCACTACATGTTTTAAGTAACACTTCAAATAATGATTTCATTGTGTTGTTTAAATATGATGATTTTAAAACATGAAATGTCAACTATTATGAAAATATTAAATGAAATCATGAAATTAATTTTAAATAATCATAGGTAATCTAGACATGTAATATATAAATGAATAGAATTAAAGTAGATATATAGGTAGTTAGATAATTACTTACATATTAGGTTATAAAAAAATAGCTACATTTTAAGTTGCCTATTTACCTACATAACTTTTGCTATCCTTTTACAACTTATTTATTATCTTACATTACATATTTAGTTCACAAATTAGTTACCTAAGCTAACCTACATACATATACCTTGTTTTTAAAAGCAATGAATGTTAGCAAAATATTTTAATTATAAACTTAGTTTGCTTATAATGGAAAAGAATGTTTAAAAGTTTAAAGCACTAAAATTTTAATAGTTAATAATGTACATATTCATTACATATATAAATAATATTTTAAATTCATAATCAAGGTGACTATAATGGCTAGTTATAATCACACACACGTATTAAAATTCATGATTATAGTTGATAACTTAATAATGTAGTCATATTTTTGGTAGAAATCTCTAATAGTCATAAAAGCCACGTCTTATATGACTATATGACTAAGGTGAAAGCATAGTTGCAAAATGTCTGAATCATGGATTCCACATTTTGGCATAGTGATTATGCATCCCTTTTTTTTCACTTCATATGACATTTACAAGCTTACACATCAAACATTTTTCAAAATTTTTAATTATTTTATAGTATTCCACCATATGTCAAATGCAATTCGTAGTTTTTTATTCACCATCAACAAAAAATAAATAAATTAGGCCATCCACCAATGTGTTTTCTTTGATAATGGCACCTTGTTCCTTGGAAAAAAACATACAAAGATGGAATTTGATTATGTTATGGTAAGTATTTAAGTATTAGAATAGGAAAACAAGGTTGTTAACACTACAACAAATCATGACTTTTCAAAAGGTTCAACTTGAATAAAATGTTCACATTGACCAAAAGGATGTTCATTTTGATTAAAAGCATTGGGCATGAAAAACACATGATCATTTTGTGTATTGTTTTACTAAAATGACCATTTTGACCAAGTCTAATGATTATGCATCACAATTTTCACATCTAGTCAAAAAGGACAATTTTTTAAAATGATCAATCAAGATGCCCATGGCTTAATCAAATTGGCCATACTAAATGGCCATGCTTAATCAAATTGGTCATATTAATATAGTTAGTTAACTTGTTTGCTATGCATATTAGGTTATCTACTTTTTATCGATTTACCAAAATATGTCCTACCTACCTATGTACTTACCTATCATTTACATATTTAAGTCCTACCTACCTACTACATGCCTACCTACCACCTACCTACCTACCTACCTACCTACCATTCATTTATTTACATCCTACCTACTTACTATTTACCTACATAAATACTTATTTGTATTTTACATAAATAAGTATGTACATTTTAAAACATAAATAAGTAAACATGTGCACATACTTATTTACCTGGTTAAGTACCTACTTGTACATACTTATTCAAAAATTCAAATCCAAATGTTGTTATACACATTGACCAAAAAATTCATTGAAGTTCAAAGGAAAATGTTAAATGCATTTGGTATCATATTATTTTACAAAGTGGTGTGGTTTGATGGCCAATACATTGTACCAATGTGAAACCAATGAAACCAAGGTTCAATCCCCCTTACAATCATATATTATGTGGGGTATGTATATTTGTATTTATACCTTATACATATGTGTAAACATATAGTATTTAGGTGGGTTGTGGATAACTAGGTAGGAGGCCATGATGGGTGGGTGGGTAGGTACTTATTTATTTATTTATTTATTTATACATTTCTATATTTAGAAATTGAGCTTTTTTTTTTTTTTTTTTTAATTTTTTTTTATGGTCTAATTTTTTGTTCCATTTGACAAGAGCATTACCAAAAGTAGGAGACACCCCTAATTCTAGCAATCCCCTTGTCCTAGGGCTAACCCTAAAATTAATTACTACTCAGAACAAGACCATGTTAAGTTCAAACAAAAAACCACCAATCAAGTTGGAAATGTTCAAATCGAGTTATCCAGTATGACTTGAATTGGTCAAATTGACCAAATGTTAAAATGACTAATTTTTGGTTTGGTTTTCCAATCAAATAAACCATGATTTGTTGTAATGTGTTAAAAATGATGTGATGTGCCCATTTTGTGTTTGTTGTTAGGTTGGCAATGGTTTGAATGTTTTAGTTTCATTCATCAAGTTAAATCTGGACATTTGTTTTCATATAATTTGTCCCCTTGGATGCTTTACAACCAAAAATAAATTTAACTACCATATTATTATTTTTTGGTTGCCATAATTTTGACAAACAATTTTTTTTCAGTTGCCACAAATTTAGTGATGAAAATTTATTGGTCATTGAAGATTCAACAATTAATACCCATTTTAGTTCGCAATGATCTAAATAGATTTTGATTTATTCAATCAATGGTGGATTTATTTTGCCATTGACATTGCAATTTCATCAAAACTTTTTAATCATCAAACTTGTGGCAACCAAAAGTTCTTTATCACCATTCCAAGGTTATCAAATGGATGTACATTTGCGCCCATTGCATGTACCATTTTCACATAAATACATTCCACCACATCGTGTGAATGGAATCAAAGTTCACACTCATTTTTCCATAATAAAATATGAAATCAAGTAATAGCAAAACAAGGAAAACAAATGGTGCCAACCCCACAACATGATATAAAAAATATATGTTGTTTGAAAATTTTATGTTCGATGTCATTTTAAATTCAGACAAAGGTGGCACATCAAAAGATGACCCCTTATTGTTAGATGAAAAAAACAACCAACATGACCCTTTTGAATTCCCAACTATTGACCCATCAAAAGACTTTTCATTTTGAAGATTATTGGCTAATACTAACATTTCAAAACAACTACCATCCAATAATGGGCATATAAACACCATTACACCACCCAACGATGCATCACACTTTTAATCTTCCCCACATTACATACATCCATTGAGCATGAAATTGAAACCCCCCATGCATCCCCCATGGATGTATATGTCACAACGGTCAATGATCAATAACCACATGTATAATTGATATGCTCCACCAATTCTATACTCCCTTAGATCACGCACACACAAAAAGTGACAATAGAACAAATAATGGGCCCAAGGATCACCATTTTATACCCGGTCACCCAAGATGCATTAACAAACACATCAACCTCACAATTTGACCCTTTTGTTTATCCTACGAATCATGTAATTGAAACCATGGTGACAATGACATTGGATGCACAGGTAATCTAGACACAAACATTAACATTGTTGAACCCCAAGTTAATCATCAACACACTTTCATTCCTAAAACTACAACACAATTGGCCCAACATGATTCAAATTTTGACCACACACCAATTGGCCAAATCCTATGATGTCAAACACATTCACAACCTTAAATCCAATCAAGAATTGCTACAACAGTAACTTCCATGAACCATCCATGTGCCCCTATCTAAAGCTCATCCACACAACAAATCATTCAAGGGAAAAAGCAATTGGTTCAAACAACAATGGCGTTCATAGGTGAGCAATATTATGATCGACTACACACCAATGATGGCATTATAGATATCAAGGGACAACATGCTACCGAATGAATTGTGACAAAATGCTTATGGTAGAATACCATCATGACCTTGCATGGGACAAACACTTCAAAAGTAGAGGAATGTCACAATGGAGATGATGACAATGATGTCAACATTAGTGATGAATGGTGGAAAGCCCCCAAATGACAATGTTTACCACAAACCACAACCCCAAAATATTGACCTTACAATTGGTTGTCTTTCCATGTTTAAAATCACTAAGGGGATCACAATCTTGCATTAGTTAAGAAAGCTTAACCATTTTGCATTAGAAAATACACAAAAATTATGCATATCCATAGAAAGGTATATATGTCTCTTGTTTAGATTCTATCATTTTATGTAAATAAATTTTCATCCATTTGATTTTGGATTTTGGTGTTCATCATAATTTTGCTATATGTTTGAACTATTATAAGGATGTAATATAATATCTATGCAATTATGAATTTTCCAATCACATTATAAATTGTAATTCATCATTCAAAAATTCAAGGCACATGAAAAATAATCATATTATAAATATGTAAAACTTTACAAATGGTCACATTTTGCACAAAAATACATCACTTGGCCATCCAAGATTGGGGAAACAATTTTTTTGCCCATTGTGTGCCATTCAATTTTCTTAAATATTAAATGTATAACATTTTAGCTAATACCTCTATTACATCCTCTTGAATACTCACCCTAAATTTCTAATCTCGAGGATTGTTTAATCACCTACTACTACCCTCACTAAAAACATGAATTGATTTGAATTGTGGCCTTGATTACTCTCGTAGTCCAATGGGTGTCCTTTACAAAATCACATTCAACCCAACAAATTGTTTATCTCATTGAACATTGCAATTATGTGTGTGTTATCTAATTAGGAATGCATATGTTGAATCATCCTTCAAGTATTGTTCATTGTTAGTCTCCTCTATTATTAACTTGTGTTGAACTTGTCCATCAAGGTCTACTACATTGAATGCTTGCCCAATTTACATCACCCATGGAGTTGTACTAAATGTTGAGTGACTCACAACAAAAATCAAACTTGTTGGTCCTTGGGTTAAACCACCCTTGAAATGTTTGGTAAATCAATTGTGTCTTGCATTAATAACACTAGGGTATAGGGCTTCACACACATCATGGCTTCATTGTTTTGTCATTTGTTATATTAACTCCTCATGTAATAAATGACATGCCCACTTACAAAATTCATTTCATGTCTGCATTGTAGGCTTGTGGCTGATTATGTGTGTTATACTGATTGTATTCCCAATGTGTCAGGGTAATAGCTTGAAGGCTAAATTGTTCATATAGGCGTTGATGGAATGAAGTCCTACATACTAAACATCTCCTCCTTCCCACCATCAACATCATTAAAACATTGCTAATGATACATGTGTTAGCAAGTGCCCAACTATCACACTCCTTCTAGTCCAAATGGGTTGCAACAAATAAGGCACTAGTCCACATTTTTAGTGAAATGTTGAACATGTGGTCACAAGAGTTCCCTTGTTTTTTCAAAAACTTGGGTAACATATTTTTAGTTTAAATTGGGGTGTGTTGGCCAATTCGCTCTTCCAATATCATTCAGCTTCAGTAATCTTGGGCCATTGATGTTAAATCATGTGATCAAATTTCTAATTGTCACAATATTCCAATTATATGCATACTAACTCTACCTCCACTTGTGATGATCGAAATGTGACAGCTAAAACAATTTGATCGCTAAAATTGTGGTGACTGAAATGTTTTGTTTGTCTAAACTAGGTCGACCGAAAATATGGTGATTGAATCCATTTTTGGTTGCAAGGCATCCAAGGGGCAGGCTAGGTGGAAAAAAAACTGTCCACTTCTGACTTGATGCATGAAATCAACAAGTCTAGAGGTTGCCAACATGACCAACACAAAAATTTGGCACATCACGGCATTTCTGACAACCATGGTAGGACTACATTCATACAGCTTTCAAGTAGTTTAAATGAATTATATTGTGTTGTCAACTCCAGCAAGAGATCAGTAGAACAAAAATGGAGCATCGCACCTCGATGTCCTACTGAACAAATGGATCTGGCCAAGCTTGAAGCTTGAGTATTTTCATGTCACTAATGGCCTCATTTGTTATATAGACTATGATCCCTAATTTCTACTCTCTAGCAGCAATAATATCCAAGCAGATGAGCATGACTGGCAACATTGTTGTTAAGAAACTTGTTAGAGTTGCAAGACCAATTACAATGCTACAGAGAATCACAAGCACCTATCAAATCTGAATTCATGGGAGGGCCCACAGATCTTGTGCATGTTAGCATCAGCAACAGTTGAATAGATGATTGGGCCAAGATAGTTTTTTCAGACTCTCAAATTTTGCATCAAATCTCAGAGGAGAAGGAAAGGAATTACAAGAACTGAAAAAAGGTGGGGTTAAAGAGAAACCAGGTGACCGAGGGAATTTCATTGTGATCTAAGCATGAATCTGCATGTACATGCATAACTGCTTGACAAATCTCTCACAGGACATCAGTACTAGACATACAGTTCACAATTTTCCACACTGTCACTAACCTTCAAATGCTAAGAAGATTAGAAATTTTGTGACCTAACAAGAGGCCTGAAGTTCAGGGGTACGATTTTGACACAGAGCAATTTATCAAGCACAGCTCTCTCTGTCTTTACCTGCACCTGTGGCATTTTAGAATATGCTGCCTTGCTACAATGTAAGATTACTCCACCAAAACCCACATACTTCACACATTTCAAGTAACTGATGAAGCACCACCGCCATTCATCCTTCAGACCTCATCATCGTCATTTCAAGATTTTCAAGGCATGCCCCCCACATGGTGGTAACCAAAGACAGCTGAAATGGACACTTTCTTGAGAATTTCTTCAGCTTGGAGATGACCACTTCCCATTTTGTTGGAGGTGTTTCCAGAGCATGAGGTAGTTGGGAAGTTTGGAAGTTTGAAGAATACTGTGGACTGACATATTTTCAGTCTGTCTAGAAGCTTCTTCTTTTTTTCTAAATAAGTGAAAACAGTTTGTCACCAGTGAGTGATTGCTCACAGATTCTTGAGGGCTAAGACAATTGAACCTCAGATGTACCGTAGGTTTCAATGAAATCTCAAGTGCAGTGGGCTTATCCAGGACCTAGAGTTGAAGTGGAGGGGGAGACAAATCTTGATGGCATGGATTTCTGCTTTCCTACCACCTTAACAGGCTCATTGTATGTCTGCAGATGGCTGGGGATTTGCATTCTTGTTAGCAAAAAATATCACCATTCTAGCTATTATACATGAGGTCACTGGCATAAATGGCTTTTAGCACATACTCATTTGCCTTCACTGCCAATGGTGGTCAAATTGCTGGTGTTTCACCAGTGCAAAACAGTGCACCAGAGTTTTGATTGTGTTTTTTGTCAAAATTTGTGTGGAATGAAAACTGGTTAGACCTTCAAGAAATCACGAACCAAAGAAGGTAGGATCGAGGAATTTGAGTCTATGACCAGAAGAAAAATTCAGTGCCAGTTTACAGATTAGAGGGCATTCTTTGAGAGTATCCTGGATGCTTTACACCAAGTAAGTCATACACATTGTTTCTAGGGCATAAGAAGACACTGTGTTTGTGATTTGAGGTCTATGCAAAGCTTGTGATATGGTGGTTTGCAAATTTGGGTCATAAAAGAGAGCAGATGCCTTTTGGAGATGTAGTCATTTCAAAGATGCTCACAACAGTGATAATGCCAGGCACTGTAAGTGCAGAGATTTTGCCTTCTGGGAGGTGGAACTAGCTAGTGTCTCAGTTTTGTAAAATGAAGCAATAAACAATGTTTTAAAAATTCTCATTTGACATTTGAAATGAAAAATTGGAAAAGCATTGGGGATGACTCACATCCTTGAGATTCTCGAACTCAATTGCTATGTCAGTTCAGTGAAATTGGATTTGGAGGAACTGGTCCAACCATTGATTATGGACAAAAACAGGCACCAAGCCAACTCTACACTCACCACTGTCACCTTGAATTTTCTTTTATGAACTCCTTTCATGCTCACCTTGCATGGATGATGCTAAGGAAAAATTCTTCAATAAAACATCTTGGTTTTAAATATTCTCTGACAAGTGAATCAAATGCTCGAGAACTTATACAATACCTTGTAAATAATCATTCCTTGGAAACCTTAGACCTAGGATGGTGTGATCGTGTAAAGGACACCATCGTTCTTGCTATCATGGATGTTCTACTCAAGTGTCACCTTGAAACACAAATTTGAGCAACACTCATTTGGAAAGAAATGGCAAGCATGTGGTCATCAGCAAACCACTAGAAAATAATGTGGATCCAATGAGATACATCTCATGGAGCTAGAAATGGCTGAGGCAACATCTGCAAGAATATTTTTTTGTGGCTCTCCACATGCTGGTATGTTCCCAATCTCTGTTGGCCCCATTACAACATCAATTTGTCAAGTCCATTTCTGAGCCATAGAAAAAACTGGGCACCGACCACAGAAATGTAACTGAAAGCTACAAACCTGCACATTAGAGGCAAGAGATATGTCAAGCAATTTTACTGCTGCTTGTGCTTTGTATTGCAATGCAATCATTCCTTGATTCAAGAGGAAGAATTTTGCCAATTATGACTTATAAACTCTTTGATTGTGACTCTCTGGATAAAAGTGATTCAACCTTGTGCTCATGTAGTATTTTCTGAAGTGGATAATCTGCAGCAATTTGTGTCTGCACATTTTTGAGAGCATAAATTTGGAGGCCATTCTGTGATGGGATAGTCTGGAGTAATAACAATATTGTTGCCTGCCAGATTTTGCAAGGTCTCTACACCCTTGATATTTAGTGAACCCTGGATTTAACATTGGCCAAGGACATGATTTCGGATGATCTCATGGACAAAGTTGCATGTGTGCTCTGTCATAATAGAGTCCTCAGACATTTCAAATTTAGATTCACAGGGTCAATGTGGTGATAAGGCAGGGTCTAGGTTTGGCAAAGTGCTTAGGATGAATCAGACTGATGAGTGGTTGCTTCTGGCAAATTGTCTCATAGCAGATCACATCAACATAAGATCAAATTTGGAGGATGTTCAGTTGTTGATTCATAGATATCAAGCCAATTCTACTGTCACAAGCTCGAGTTGGTGAGATTTTCCTTCTGTGAAATCCATCCCAGAGAAGTCTTCTATAAAACATCTACTAAGGTTGAGTTCTGGTGTCTAACAACAGAGTCAAACATTTAAGAACTTGTGCAAAGGACCATTCCTTTGAAATCTGAAAGCTATCCTTGTGTGACAGTGTAAAGGCATCAGGTATCCTACTATTAGGGATGTTCTTTCAGTTAATTCTACCTTGAAAAACATACTGTTGGATGAGACTCCTTTCAGCTATGTGGGGAAGGATGTGGCCATCATGGAACAACTTCAAAGGTATGCAACATCCAAAGAGTTGCATGTTAAGCAGATGGAAGTGGCAGAGGAGCTAGACATGGCTAAGGCAAAATCGACAAAAGTAGCTTTGTGCAGCTAGTCGGACACTGATATTTCTCTGATCTTTGGCATCATTAAATTTTGCTTTCCAACTAAGTTGTCTCCTTAAGCGGTGCTCAGTCATATGCACTATGACTTTACCGACTAAGAAATCTCCAGTGGTGCTCAGTATGTGACCCTGCGAAAATATCCTGCGAAAATATCTTTCACGTTCAAGAAATCTCCAGCGGTGCTCATTATGTGACCCTGCGAAAATATCTTTCACGTTCAAGAAATCTCCAGCGGTGCTCATTATGTGACCCTGCGAAAATATCTTTCACGTTCAAATTTAGTTCTGTTTTCTTTTGCAACCCCGCCCATAAAACTGAAACTCGGACAGCAAATAGGTGGGGGACTCCTAATAGCAATCCACTGGACGAACCATTATGATGGGCCAATCAGAAACACTGAGCACCAGTTAGATCTATTTATTACACTCGTTTCTGCAGGTGCAGAGCGCTGCTGCGCCATTCACCAGCCATGGCAACTTGCGCAATTATGCGTAGCCAAAACCATTTTTCTCAGCCAAACAGTAGCGACAAATTATTTCAAAAACCAGGAAGAAATAATATTTTAACAGTTTATTTCTAAACTTTCGTTGGTATTGCAAACAAGTGGTAGTACCTGCAGATGCTCTGGATTAGTTTTGGAGGAAAAACTATTAAATATGATGATACCAAATTAATGGTAGAACGTCAGCTCTAGGCATAATGAAGTAGTGGGCGCCACTTGGAAAGCACCATGGTACACTTGAAAGTTCCGATGAACAAAGTTGTGGGTTAACTGCGTTTTGGAAAGAGAGCTGACATGTTAGGTCCTTTGACAGGGCCACAGCGAACCAGCACACACCGTCGCACCATCCACTGGATAGGAACAGGAAATTGAATTGAATGCTGCAGACTAAAGAAGAGCAGCAACAAGGATTTCGAAGGAGAAAATGCACCTCCCGCATAAGGTGCCTGCTCCTTTCAGACAAAAAAATTCCCAGAGGGTAAGGTGCCCCCTCCACATACACTACGAAAGTTCAACCATTCTCTATGTTTCTAACATGCCTAGAACAGGCCACCCCCAGGGTGTAACTATGATAAATATCTAGATCCAAAGGGGGGTAAAAAAAAGGATTCAATGTTAGATACAAGGTGGTACAGGTTGCCCTCCTATGGGGTTTTTGCGGGTTCAACTTGTTAATGCCTATTTCATGCTTGATATTCATTTCAGCATAACATTGCAACATAAAAACCCACAACGCCAAATCCTTACTCAACAACTTGGCATGGGCCTTAAGATGAGGTAATGGCCCTAATAGTTGGGACTAAGCTTCACGTTTACATAACATTTAGTCAATTCCTTATTATGGCATGATTTTCAAGTTTACTTTTGAAAAACTTATCAAATTTGTTTTTGGGCAAAGTTTTGCCATTTTTTGAGAAAGAAATTGGGGAGTTTTGAGGATTTTTTTTTCTAGTGCAATTTTGGATAAATTTTTGAAATTTTTGATAATTTTTTTTCAAATTTTCAACATCCCAAAAATGACAAAAAAAAAAACAATAAAACATGTATGTGATAAAATATGGCCAAAGTGAACCTGCACCCACCAATGCACCATGCTTCAAATGCACATTACACCTTAGAGGCTCTCCTCACTACCTCCTTGTTCCTAATAGTGTTCAATGCCCTCACCAATGTGCAGAAGAGGAGACCTTGACCACATGACTCCCCATACAACGATGGCATCAAAAAAATTCACATAGCTTTTATAGGCCTAAAACTAGTCACATGCCCATTACATCTGGATTCAATTTCAAGAACCAATAGAAAACAAGGGAATTATAAATATCTAATAATGATTTTAATTTTTAAAATGGTCTTGACGATTCCTTAAAATCACCAAGTAAAGAAACAATCACCTTTAAATGTTCTTGGTTGGTCCACCTAATCATACTTGCACCCAAAAATAAATATTTTTTGAAACCTTACATAAACCTTGACATGATTAAAAAAATAAAAATAATTCAAGTTTTTTTCAAAAAATTGAAGAACTTTTGTGAGAATTAAGAATATTTTCACAAAAGCAGTCCCCTGACAGGTGGGTGTGGCTCATGTTATCCCGTTTGCACCTAAGGGTCACCTTATCGTACCCTAAATTAGTTGACCTATTAAGTAAGGGAGGACAAATAGTTAGAGAATGTCAACTTTTAAAATCTGATTGTTTTCTTGCGTCTAGATTAAGGGTTTAGGTCATCTCGGGGTTTCTTAGTTAACTTCTTTCTATTGACTCTTATTTGATGTAAAGATTTTGACATACTCATGAGTTTGGGGGTGGAGGTAGGAATATGATGGGAGGATTTGGGGAAACTTGAGGTGATTATGTACATCATCAACAAGCAACTAGGAGGTGGTTATTCATTCATGAAAAATGAAATCTTTAGGAAGAACTCAAGAAAAGAAACAAAAGATGAGGAGGTGGAAGTATGAATGGCACACAAAAGAGGTGGTGATGGCTTTTCAAGGACTATCTAGGATGAGGAGGGTAAGGGAGTTGAAGCAAGAGGAAAGGCAAGGAGGAGGTACAAAAGGGGGAGGTTGGTGACTTGTGAAAGGGCAAAAGTGGTTTTAGGGTTTTGAGGAAATTAGATTGGATTAGGAGGTAGTGAAGGGAAGTGTAGAGGGATTGAGTTTTTCTTGGGCATATTTAATGGTTAGCCAATGTTACAATAAAGGAGGGGTTCGTTTTTAATGATAAGATGGTAGAAGGAGATATTAGGAGAACACTAAAAAGAACTCCATGTACCTCATTGGCACATAAAGAAATAACTAAGATTTGATGGACAATGGGTTCGAATCTTTTATGCAGAAGGAAGGTCAATTCTGAATCTAATCTTGGAATAACAAGTTCACAACTTGATGTTTAAGGAGATATCAAAGACATATGACTTTGAGGACTGGATTAGGTGCATTGGTCAAGTTGGCCTAAGTGACCCAGCCTTATGACCGCACCAGTTTCATTTCAAAAGAACTAGTGGTCATCCCAATTGTTGAACCTCATGTAATAAGAGAGGTTCACTCAAACTTTTTTTTTTCTTGCCCCCTAATTTGTTAAATTTTTTTCCACCCACATGCTTACCCTAGTTGCCCAACTACCCACCATCTACCCCATTCACCCACACTACATATCGCTGAACTACCCACCTACCTTATTCACCCAAGCTACCTATCTACATCATCCATTTTCAAAAGTTGTTTTTTGCTTTCCAACATGGCCATCATCATTGCCATAAGGAGAAAAAGTTTTTGAGGGTGTCATTGACGTTGAAACTTAAGATTTTTCTTTTGTTAATAATATTATGAACAACTAAGGGTTTAGTTTGTGGGGGTGAGAAAAACAAGTAAGGCTCAATAAAGTTGGTTGGAGTGACCCATCACCTACCAATGCACTAGTCCAATAAAACCCATTGTGGGTTGGATGAAACTCTATTTTAAAAAAAACTTCCCCACTTCCTCATTGCC
Organism: Sphagnum contortum; assembly: GCA_963920785.1. Lineage (NCBI taxonomy): Eukaryota > Viridiplantae > Streptophyta > Sphagnopsida > Sphagnales > Sphagnaceae > Sphagnum > Sphagnum contortum. The sequence goes on from OY987288.1 coordinate 1,117,609, forward strand.
CTTTTTTCCCGCTTTCACAAACCTATTTTTTCTTTCTTTCTTTTCTTCCTGGTTGTTTTTTCTTCTTTTTCTTCTTTTTTTCTTGTTTTTGTTGTTACTATTTTTTTTTCTCTTCCTCACTTTTTTTTTCTTTGTAATTTTTCTTTCTTTCCTCCTTGCTTCTCTTCTTGTTTTTTTTCTTGTTTTTCTTTTTCTTTCTCTTCCCCTTTGCTCCTCTTCCTCTTTTTTTCTTAATGTTTTTCTTGTCTTCCCCCTTGTTCCTCTTCTTCTTTTTTTCTTCTTTTTTTTCTTCTCTTCCCCCTTGCTCCTCTTCCTCTTTTTCTCTTCATGTTTTTTCTTCTCTTCCCCCTTGCTCCTTTTCCTTTTATTTTCTTGTTGGTTTTTCTTCTCTTCCTCCTTGTTCCTCTTTCTTTTTTTTTCTTATTTCTTCCTTTTTTCTCTTGTTGTTTTTTCTTCTTTTTTTCTTGTCTTTTTTCTTGATGTATTTTCTTATTTCTCTCCTAGCCCTTCTTCATCGTTTTTTCCTTGTTGTTTTTTTCTTTTTTTTCATGTGTGTTGGGTTTTTTAATTTGGAACAAAATAGGGATTTGGAAAAACATTATAGCTTATTACAAGGGGTTGGCAAGTTTGGTTATAATCAAGATCACAATGCAACGTGAAGGTGAGTTTGAAACAACAAGACTTGTTACAAAAGCACAACAGAGCTTAGGAGCTTCTCAAATGAGTTTTTTTTTCTTTTTTTTCCTTCTAATTTTCAACTATTTTTCATGGGCTTTTTGTTTTCGTGTGTTTTTTCTAAAAAAATCTTTCAACTTTTTCATGTTTGTGCCTTCTTTTTCATTATTTTCATTTTAATTATATCTTTTATTTTGGTTTTGGTATTGTTTTTCAATTTCTTTTTGGTTTTCAAATTCTTTCAATTTTTGTTATATATATATGTTTTTGTGCTTTTTTTCTTACTAATAAAAACCTTGAAAGTTTTTTTTATTAATGCATGTTTGTATTTGTGAATTAGATTGTGTGGAACCACTAAGGATGAGTTTATGATCAACATAATTCATTTTCACATATAACACCAATAACTATATAGATATGACCATGGTACAAAAATGATCAAAGGAATTGCAACTTATTGCCAAGTTCATAAAATTATAAATGAGATATTACTGATAAAGAAGGATCTTTTATGAAGAAGGAATAACATGTCATTACTTTCTTTTGTATTAACATGGACTTGTTGATTTGCATCTTGTTGGACACAATTTTTATGGTTTGGTGCATTCATTATTACAAAATGTGTGTGTCATTCACTAGTCCCCATTCACTAGACCAATGAATTCACTACTTCTTCATTAGTCTTCGTTCATTACAACCAATGAATTCACTCAAAATCTAATGAAATCACTTGGCATATAGATACACCTTTTGTTGTAGTGATTTCACATGTAGTTTATTTGTACATAGAAATAGAGAAATTAGTTTATGACATTTTGTATATGGCAACCAATGAATGTAAATGTTTTTCAAAAGATCTTTGTGAATTTGTGAATTTCAAATTCATTTCAAAATTTTCATTAATTCATGTAAATAATGCATCTTTAGAAATTCAAATTTTGTTGTGTTAGTCAAGTAAAAAATATGAAACATTAAGAATAAACATAACATTTATTTGGACATGCAATTGTACATACATATGAATATTTCATATTACATTCTACATTGTTTTTACCCCATAATATCCACAGTAACCTCCCAATTTCTTCATTGATTTTTTTGGCCAACCATCTAATATTCGCACCCATAATTGTTAAACTACATTTTATAACATAGTCACCCCACAAATACCCACATTGCATTCCTAAATTCTTCATTGGTTTTTTTGGCCACCTATGTAATACCCACATACATAATTGTTAAACTATTTTTTGCAACATTGCCACCTTGCAACATCCACATTGCATTCCTAATTTTTTCATTCGTTTTTTTAGTTAACATACAATTCATGAAGGGACTTCTAATACCTAATGTGTTCAATTAAACTCAGGTGTTAATAATTAGGACATGGAGCAACTACAACCAAAGCATCTATGGATGTGGAAGAACGTTGGACTGAAATCAAATCTAAAATAAAAATTGATCCAACATTAGGTGAATAGAAGATTGACTAATTGTGGGAGTTAATGTCCAATAGTTTTTAGATGTGTTTGCTTGACACAAAGGTGGGCTGGGATGTTGCAAATATGGAAAACATGTGGTGGATACACAAGGATTTCCACCTTGTAGAACCGAACCAAGTCATTGTTTTTTTTGGGAAGAAGGTGAAGTCAAGAAACAAATTGATGCATTGGTTATGTTAGGAAAGATAAAGCCCAATACACATGCAAAGTAACTTTACATGTAAGGAAGGATGGCAAACATAAGTTTTGTGGTGATTGCAAACCATTGAATTTACAAGCTTGACTTAATGTATTTCTAGTGCCATTGGTTGATGATGTTTCACATGAACTGGGCAAATTTCAATGGCTTTCTATTCTAGATTTGTAGTCAGGGTTTTGGCAAATCAAAATGGTTGTTGAAGATGTCCACAAAATAATTGTAATTACTAAATCAAGTTAGACCGTGATGTCATTTGGCATGAAAAATGTTACCATCATTTTTTCTTGGATGACAATAGAAGTATTTGGAGTTTATATGGACAAGTTCCTAAAAGTTTTTGTTGATGACTTGAATGTTCACAATCTGACTTAGGAGGAACATATAAATCATCTCCAATATGTGCTTATGAAGTTGAACTTGAAACTTAACCCAAATAAATGTGAATTTACAAACACCAACTTGACATTTCTAGGTCATGTAGTAAATCGAGACGGTACACAACTTGACCCTAGGAGAATCAAAATTGTTACTAAGTTCCAAATCCTAAATCTGTAACAAACAACTATGAAAAAATCATGTTTATTGCAACTTGTTATTTAGTTGTAATCTAGTTTTATTAGACACCTTTTAATTGCAATTTGGTTCTATCAGACATTTTTTAGTTACATTAAACAGGTTGCAACAAACACAATTTTCTCATAGTGAACATACGAGCATTTTTGAAACTAATTGGTTACTACAGAATTTATGTCAAAGGATATTCTTGGAAACCTTTACCATTGTTTGACCTAACTAAAAAAGATAATGTTTTTGATTGGAACCCCAATTGTTAGGATTTTTAAAATTTTATTAAAGGATGCCCTTGTTTTTACCCCAATTATAATTAGGCTTGACTTCATGAAGCCATTCATTCTTGATGTTGATTAATTTACATAAGGGGTGAAAGTTATTCTGTCACAAAAAGATGGGAGAAATGAATGTGTTATTGTTTACACTAGTAAGGGCCTTTCCCTTATACAAATTTTTTTCCACCCTATGGAGGGTGAATGTTGTGCTTTAGTACGGGGCATTGTGCATTTCAAGCAATATTTATATTAGAATTATTTTATGTTTCGGACTGACCATAAACCACTAGAATGGTTGACTATTATGTTGGATACATATGGTAAGAGAGGCAAATGGGTAGTTGCACGTTAAACAATCCATTTTTTGGGTGTCACAGGGGCAATTTATGGGGGGTGCCTCTAAGTTTGGTATGATATGTGTTAGAATATGATTGAAAATTATGGAAGGGATTCATCTAACTAATTTATAACACTTGTAGAATCAAATTTACAAATTTGAAAATAAAATGTCATCATTTCATTACAAGGTGGAATTTTAAAGTGATGTAACATTTTTATCACAATCCATAAAAGTTTTTATAGACTTTTATTGTATAACAAACATGTGTGAAATGTTGAATTTTTTTTCCTAGTATGATTGTGAGGTTATTGTAATGCCAAACCAAAAGCTTACAAGAAAGTTTAATATTTTAATTTATCAAGTCCTCATAAGATGACCATTGGTATAAAGTCCATGATTTATTAAAATGGAAAAAATTTAAATTGTTGTTTTGTAAAAAATGAAATTATTACCCTACATAACATGTGCTAGTTATAAAAATTGAAAAAACCCAATTTTTTGCTTCTAACTTTTCCCTTAGCTAATCAAATTGAAAAATTTGTTGCAATTAAAAAACTTGTACATTTAAGGTTTAGTTATTCCACTTACCTCTTATTGTCAAATGGACAATTTTACATTCACAAAACATTAAATATTTGAATTAGACATTTTTTAAAAGTAAAACTATGGACTCCACATGTGCCATTTTTGGTCCACCTTAATGTGCAATCACTTAGATGGATTAATACCTTATAGGATTTTAGTTTAAAAATTATTCACAAAACTACATCCAAACACACCAATTTACTAGAAGAAATGTTGTCCATTCTAATCGTATTTTTGCGACTACTATGTGACTAATGTTTAAACCAACTTGTTTTATGACTACTAGTGTGTTAGTCCTACGTGTCCATGTAATTACAACTTGTAGTTTCATCTATGCAATTACAAAAAGGGTTGAACCAAATTCTGGTTGTAGATGTGATTACAATTTATGATTAATAAGATTTTCATTGAAAATGTGAACGAAAAGTGAACAAAGTCATCCAATTTTGATTGCATCCATTGATGGATGATTACATAGTTATTTTTGCAACTACAATGGTATATTCTACCACATGTACAAAGAAACATAGACCACATGAGATGACAAATTTTGTTATTTCAATTGGATTATTATCCCTTCAATGTACCCATCCATAGGTCTTCTTTATAATTATCCATGGGTTTTCCATGATATAATATTTAATAATTAATAGGTTGTTAAAAAAGGCTACTATAACCTAGTTGGTAACCTAAATTAAGTAAGCTTAATAAGTTATGTTAAACTAAGCAAGCCAACATGTACATTGGTAGCTTAACCTAGCTTTCATACTTAGTTAATTGGCCTAAATTATCTATAGGTAGTAGTAGGCTAGTTTACTAGGTGTAGCTAATAGGCTGCTAGGTTATGAAGGTTATTTAATTAGGCTAGGTAAATTAGTGTAGAAATCCACCATTCTTGTGCAGAACTTTTTTTTTTCTAGACTATAGAAAACCACACTATACAAATCCACTCTCAAAGAGAGGTATTATAAAATCCACTATTGCAAAATTTTGTCACTATCCCATTGGCTATGAACCTTTCTCTCAATACCATCCCACTTTAGTGGCTTATTACCCCATAGTCCACAAAGGGGGTCCTATTATCCTTTTTTGCGAGTTTGTTCCCAAATTCTAAAGAGCTATTTTCGAGGAGTTGGGGTCTTGAACACACTTTCTTTAACTTAACTTATCCTCATCGACTTATTCCTACCTGACCTAATTGATATATATTTTGACACACCCAAAATACCACCTCCACCACAACAAAATTCTTCAAACTTCCTTCCGTTCTCTTTATTTCCAATCAAAACCAAGTACATCAAATGCACGGATTCACCATTCAATTACGAAAGTCAAAGGGCGTTTATGTTCTCAAAAGTTTTTTCACTAACTATTGCTTTATGTTTCTAGGGAACTCAAAAAAAAAAAAAAACAAACTTATGGGCTCTTTCTTCTTGCTTTTGATCCTATAGATTTCTTCACATTCTCCCCCATGCCTCTCTAGTCTATTACTAGTAACTTTCTAACTTTGCATAAAATTTATAAACTACACCTCCTTGTTCTCCATCACTTGTTTATTTGTGCTCCCATCATGCTTCTTAGCTTGTCCTTTGTCATTTGTGAAAGGATTGTACAATTAAGTAGGTAGTTGGTAGGCTAGGTCATTAGTAGATTAGGTAGTAGGTACTAAGGAAGATAGGTTACTAGGAGGTTAATTAGTTTATTGCATGTGAATATGTGATCATGTTTTCATATAATTAATAAATTAATTAGATTAGGTACTTAATTCATTAATTAAATAAGATAGGTAGTATATAATAAATAGGATAGGTATGTAACTGAGGTAGTATGTAATAAATAGGATAGGCAATAATATGTAGTAGGTAGGTAGGTTATAAGTTAAAGGAGAAGTATTTTATTTTGTAGATATGTTGTTGTGTTTTTGTATTAATTGATTAATGAATGAGCTATGTTACACAATTAATTTATTAAATGTAGGCTAGATAATTAATCTATTAGGTAGGTTAGGTATTAGTTAATAAGTATGTAACCTAGGTAGTATGTGATAAGTAGGATAGGTAGTAGTAAATAGTAGGTAGGTTAAATTTTAAATATTTTATTATGTGGATATATGATAATTTTTTAATATGGCACAAAAGATGTGATAATGTTGTAGTGTTGTAATGTTTCCCTTTTATTAAACTTTATCCCATATCCTTTGTCTACAACTTCAAACCTATAAAGTAGGAATAGACTCATGGTATCCACTATGAACATACGAGTGCATGTGCCATTTGGGATGAGCCAAGCAAAAGGCTTGTCCCCAACGAAATAAACAAGATCCTACCTACCTACTTAGCCTATGCTAGGTTGTTTATTATAGTTTAGCCTAGGATAACTTTAATTAATTAATTATAATACTTAATTATTGTTAATATAATATTTAATTGCTATAATTTTAAGATTTAATTATTATAATTATAGTATTTAAGTATCGTAATCATAATATATATTTTTTGAACAAATGAAAAATTGCTATGTGTTTTATGGCCATTGGTTCTTTAAATTACCACATGGTTCTACCTTAAACATCCATCAATGGCACATTTGGTAGCATGCAACTATCCCAAATGTAGTTGCAAATGCAATTGCAAATTGGGGTTCCACATCATATTAATGATCATCCATGGCAATGGATAAAAAGTATGGCTTAGTCATAAGGTTTGTGACTACACTTTGAACTTCATGGCCATGTCATGTCTTTTGCGATTGTCTTATGGCACTTGTTTAAGGTGATTAATCTATTTTAGTTGGATGTGTCCATTAAAACTACGAATTAGTCGCAAATCCAATCTTTGATTTTCAAATTTCTTCTAATGCAATGTCAATGCCCTTAGTAGGAACTTGGTTGATTTTATTAAAGAGGAGGATGAGATGCAAGCTATTACAAGTGGACTGTGGGTCTAATGAAACTTTCTAGTCATGAAGATAAAGTTCAAGAATGGGAAGGGTACTGCTACCTTTGGGAAGTCAAGGCTTATTGATAATGTATTCATGGGGGATGTTGAAGAAATTGAAGCTCCAAATGCTTCTATTGTGGTCATTTATGTGGTTATAGTTTTGTGTTATTAGGATGTTGATAAAAGGACATGGTGCTAATGTTCTAAAATGGAAAGGGTATGAGTTGTGGGATGTTGAAACACACTGGCAAATGGTTGAGCAAATGGAAGCTTCGGTGGATGAGTAAATTGATCTAAATCAAGTGGAAAAAAATAGTGACTTGGAAAACCCTAGAGCATGGAGATTTGGGATGATTAGATGAGCATGTTGGTGTTGAATGGAGGTCAATATTTGGTTGGATGCAAAGGAGGAGAAATCTAGAATTAGGAAATGGATTTTGCATTACTATTGGAATAATGAAAATCTAATGTTCAAAGATTTAATAATACCAAAACTGAGTGAACGATAACAATAAATCTTTGAGATCCATAATGAGATAGGTCACTTTGGAGAAGGAAGAACCTTGGTGGAAATAAACAAATGATATTTTTCACACAATAAAATTGAAGATGTTAGTGCAGTTGTGTGAGCTTGCAAATAATCTCAATTGGTCAAGAGGATTATAAATATCAAATCTAAGCTTGAAAACTTTAGAAATATCCCCATTTGGGGTTAATTTTATCATTATTTTGGATATTGCTGGACCTAGAACTGTAAGAAATTGCAAATGGAAATAGGTAGATTTTGGTGGCCTTTGACCATTATTCAAAATGGTGTGAAGCCAAGGTAGTTGTTGATCACGATGCCAAAACTTCCATTAAATTTCTAAAGAATGAACTCATCTGTAGGTTTGGTGTACCAAAATACATATTGATTAACAATGGGTTTAAATGGTTAGCTAAATTTGATCAACTATGTAAAACCTATGGTATCATACACCAATACACCATACCATAATGGTCCAAGTGTAATGGTATGTTTAAACGAATTGTCAAGTTATTAAAACACAATTTTCAACAACATTGTTTGCCATTCTAGAGTTGCCCAAGACTGGAACAAACATCTTCCCAGGATCCTTTTTGAATACAAATGTGGTGTACATGCAAGCACTAAATTTTCACTTCATATGCTTCTTATTAAATGGACCTCGAGATTGAAAACTAACAATTTTTTGAGTCGACTAATGTAGGTGTTTGAAATTGACAATGACCCAGCTATAACGATGGAACAAATGAACTACAATCAATTGCTAGAATGATGGTGAAATTGTTGAAAATGTTAATTAGATGCAAATTAGGTAGAAGCAAGCCTATGCATCAAAGAAAGGTAAGCAGATGTTTGTCGGATTAAAGGAAGGAAATACTTATGTCGAAATGAAAAACCCCAGCAGGAAGATATCCTTGGCTTTTAGCTAGGAGAGATTGTTTGTCTTTGTGAACTACCTTGATGGGAATGGGAGTATGGAGCAAGATGAAGGAATGATAATTTGTGTTGTTGAGGGCAAAGAGGAACAACTTTAGGACAAACCTCGAAGGGATTATAATTGTTTCACACAACATCATGAGTTGCGGAAATTGAGGTGCTTAGTTTGATTTATATGGGAGTTGTTACATCCATGATGTGGAATTAATGCTGGAGCAGTTTATAGAATGTCCATTTCTATAGCATTGTTGGTGCTTGGTTGGCATCATTCAAAGTTGAAATGGGTGACTATATATGGATGTTACAAATTATGATGATCTAGGGTGTTTTTGTTTCTTTTTTTTCTTTGGTGTGGTTTTGTTTGTTATTGTTTATGTAAGGGAACAAAGTTATTGATTTCTATGACACTTGGAATTGGAGCTTGGATGAACAATTTTCAACACTTTGTGAAAATGGGTGTAATGTGATTGGCTTTTGGAATGCAACCCAAGGAGTTCAACATTATATGAAGGCTTGGCTAACTTTGAAAAGGAAGCTAAATACCACTTGGGCTGAACATTCACTACAACAACATGGGGCTATTTTGCGATCCAAATATCATTGTAAACAACAAAGAAAGATGTTTCTGAAATCCAGCTGTTGCGAACCATAATTCCTCGCAAACTCTTAAGCTTTTGCGATACCATAACATTCGCACCCGTACAATCACAAGTCCTTCGCAACTCTCGAACTTGATACAATCGCAAAACTTTTCCGATTACAACTGCTTCTATCCATTGTTTACGATTCACATTACATCGAAAATTATTAGCAACAAACCCATCACCGCAACAACTTAGCGAACTGACTCAAAAGTCTATCGGTTTCCGATATAAGATCTAACGCAAACATTTTGGGATTTTCAAAATGCCGCTAAAAGTTTGCGATTAACATTACATCGAAAACTACTTGCAACAAACCTATCACCGCAACAATTTAGCGAATCGACTCAAAAGTCTATCGGTTTCCGATATAAGATCTAATGTAAACATTTTGGGATTCTCAAAATGCCGCTAGAAGTTTGCGAAATCTATGATTTCACAAACCTGTTCTGGAATGATTTTACCCGTAAAATTGTAGCGATGTCTATGACATGATATATTTGGTCTTTTGGCTTCTACAGTGTTGCAAAGAATTATGACTCGCAAATGTTTTTAAGATCCACTGTGTATCACAAGAGCATGGCACTGTATTCTTATTTTGGAAGTAGGGTTTATATTCATTTGGAGTCACTTTGGGCCGCAAAAAAAAAAAATCTATATGAAAATTTCAAAATTTACAATGTAAAAGGGTTTGCAACCCTTGGGTATCTAACACACTAGCTGTCTATCGAGACTTCCTAATTCCCCTCTTAGATTTCTTCCTCGAATGTTTCTTCCTAATGTTCTCTGGTGGAGGGGGAGGCTGCTCATCCTCCTCCCTCTCGTCATCATCCCCCTGCCCCTCCTCGTCCTCGTCCTCCTCCCTATCTTCTTAATCTTTGCCCCTTGCAGAACTTGCATTTCAACTAGCAAATGAACTGGGTCCATTGCTAGTGGTAGCACTGGGAGCAATGCTAGCGCCTCTCTCCTCCTCATCACTGCTGCCCTGGGAGCTCTCACTCTTACCCTCAAATATTTTATAACAAACATTAATTCGTTAAAATTTAAGAAATCCATTTCACCTGAGCATCAATTTGTTAAGATTAAATTACATGCATGATGTCATGACATAAGGGCTAGCCAACAAGTTCAGTGACCAATCAGCCGACCAAACTATTAACAAGCACTAAGCAAAACCTAGCCCCCAGAAACATTGTTTAACCAATCAGCTAAAAAATAATGTTCATGGGGCCTCATCTATGAACATCAAAAATTATACATGAAAGCGAGCTCATATTGAAATGAATTTCTGAAATTATTCCTTATAAATTATATTTTACAACAAACATTAGTTCACTAAAATTTAAGAAATCCACTTCACCTGAGCATCAATTTGTTAAGATTAAATTGCATGCATGATGTCACGACATAAGGGCTAGCTAACAAGTTCAGTGACCAATCAGTCGACCAAACTATTAACAAGCACTAGGCAAAACCTAGCCCCCAGAAACATTGTTTAACCAATTAGCTAAAAAATAATGTTCGTGGGGCCTCATCTATGAACATCAAAAATTATACATGCAAGTGAGCTCATATTGAAATGAATTTCTGAAATTATTCCTTATAAATTATATTTTACAACAAACATTACAAAAAACCAATCAATCTGATAACATAGCTTTGAAATGAAAAACAAACTAAAAATTACACATACATGGCATTTACAAAAATTTACAATTATTTAAAAAGACTAAAGAAAGGGCATTTACATGGTAAATAAAGGAACTTGACATTTTTGAAAAAAATAGAAAAAAGAAGGAAGGAGATATAGGAAAGGAACAAAAAGGATTGCTCTCAACAACCGCATCCATTGCTCCAAATCTTAGCGTATTGGGCACCACCCACCTGCATGAAACCATCTTAGAATATGAGGTAATATGAGGATTATAACCACAACAAAACAAATTCGGATTATAATCACAGCAAAACAAATCAACATTTTTTCCAAATTACAGCATTTCTTCTTCTCACACCTTGCTCAATGGGCTCAAATAGGGCCTCCATTGCTCAAGGAAGTCAAGGTTCTTGATGGTGGGAATCACTATGTCTAGCTCATCCTTCAACAACGGGGGCAGGGATGTTGCTGGAACTGCCATGATCACTGTCCTTCCACTCTCTTATCAATCCAAAATTTGAGCTTCGTACAGTTCACTCTAAGATCTGAACACAAAAAGCCAGTAGTCAAGAAGATCAAAATATAATCCTCTGATGGGTGAATGTATAACAATCAATTGCAATCTGAGGTCATTGGTCTGAGACATAGTTGAAACAAGTTCACATGGATCTGAGAAACATCTGCACTCATAAGATTGGACAGAGAACACTATCTATGACTTTTTTGTGATCACTCAACACCTCATAATGATGCTCTCAATGTTCACAACAAAACTTTGGAGTGCTTTCAGTGCAAAAGTTGGGACCCAACACCTCTTTGAGGTACCAAAAGTTGGAGAGAATGTTTGCTGCTGCAATCAATTCAGCAAGAATGTCTTGGTTTGCACAACATGAAATCAAAAACCATCTCACCCTAAAATAGCCATCATTGCAAATGAACTTACAAACAATTCATGATCATGAATAGAGCTACCTTTGAGCTTCAGGGCAAAACTTGCTCAAGGGTGCCACATGCTCAAAACATCATACTTGAGAAAAGATAAGCAACAGAAACCATGAAAGAATCATCTGGCAAAAACTTGAAAAGAATTTTGTGTTGAATGCAAACCCTAAGTATCTCTGAGAGAGATACACAGTGATGTTCCTTCTCAAATTGAGAAAGAAAGCAGGAAAAACCACGAAAGACATCTGGGAGAAACATGAAAAAAATTTCATCCCGTAGGCAAACCTGAAGCAAACCTGAACTCTGAGAGAGAGAAATGTTCCTTATCGGATTGAGAACGACAGCAGCAAAACTCATGAAAGAATCATCTGGTAAAAACATGAAAGAAAATTGTCTGGCAGGCAAACCCAAAGCCAACAACTCTAGGTCTAAGGTGACATGACAGATTAAGTGCAACCCTTCATCACATTGTGAGCATAAAATTTCCAGAAAATAGTGCCTATTTGCAAGCAATATCACATACACAAAAATACCTTTTCAGCGATTGGTGTGTACAACTTCAACTTCTCCGCCAACAATGCAGAAATTGGAAAAACTAGCAGTGTTAACCTACAGATTGCCATAGAAAACCCATTCAGTGGAAACTGGCAACAAAATGTTACTGGAAGATTCTTACTCTGTCAACTTATTTGCTTGTGTCTCTGTGTAATTCTGCTTCAAAAGCCCTACCAACAGCCTCTTCATTAATCTCTTGAAACTTCCTTTTATACCCCCTCTGTTTATGCTCCTATGTCCTTCTAATTCCTTCTGAACACATCAATCAACCATTGATGAACCATCAATAACAAGAAAAAATGAATGCTTGAAACATAAGCTAACATCTGGTTTCAGACAAAGAGAAGTTCAAAAGCAAATTACCCACACATCAATAGAGGCCAATCCTTCAATGACCTTGAGCTGAACCAGAAACCAGCTTGTATTAGCAGTCCATACTGTCCAAACAACATCCCACAAAGTGTCCTTTCAGCTCAAACAAGATATCAATCTTTAAGCAGATAGTGAAAATGGAGACACATGTGGGAAATGCATTTCAGCAATGCCCCAAGAGGTGTGTCGCTCGCCTCAGCCATAGCAGATACTTTCGTGAAAGATGCTTTGAAGTCTTGGAAATCTTAACTCCTGCTCTTGGTGTTAAGACACATGCATTCATGATAACTAATTGATATGATTCAAAAGAACAAAACCAGATTGAGATTGCAACAAATAACTCACACAAGAATATTTTTATATGCAGAGATAGGTAGAAGAGAGTTGTGGAGAAACACCTTCATCAAATTTTCTATAATGAGCCGACTGTTGACTGTAATCAGGATAACAAGGCACAGATTGAACAGCCCTGCGTGACTCTGCTCCAATTATTGCCATGCCCACACACCAGATTGTATAGATTTCAGAACTGGATTCAGACAGAGAGTATATGGATGCAGGATACAGAACAGGAAGAAAGAAGCATATTAGGCACCCAAAGATATGCTAATAGGTGATAGAGAACAAACAAGAAACGCCAAAAGAAGAAGAAACAAGAATTTTGCGCTTGCCTGGTTGAAGATTGCATCTGAACTAAGAGGGCTTTCTCGGATCTGAAAGTGAGATGGTGTGCTTACAAGCTAGGTGTGTTTCATTCGGCTATGTGCAGTAGCCTTAGGCTCTGACACTTTTTGCACTTCGTCGCTCTTAGGCGCAACAGCTGATAGAAGGCTTTATTCTCATCGACTGACATCATCGTTGCTAACTTTCAAGATCTTCAGTGAAGTCCAGAATTGTTGTTGCTGCTGGTGCTCTCAACTTCCTCAGAGGTGCTATCTAAGTCCTCCGTCGAGATAATCTCGGAGACTTGAGCTGAATCAAACTCACCTTCTCCAACGCCCCCTCCTAGAAACAGTCCTAGATAAAACTGCCAAAGCCGGTGCTCTGCTAATTTGCTTCTTTTTGTTGTTACCACCATTGCCCTGGGCGAACTCGTTGTTGCTGTATCTATTCTGCTGCTGAACCTTAACCCTAATGCCTTACTACCTCCTCCTCCGATGACTGCGTCCGTTCACGCTTGTACCACTTGAGAAACTGTAGAAGATGTAGTGTTCACATCACTGCCCTTCGTAGGTATGATGCTCGAATCCTCTAGCTGAGGCAGTCCACGTTTCGGAGATGCTTCTTCTCGAAACACTGGACCCCGAAGATGTTTCTTCGACTTATGCACAAAAATCACACGAGCTTGTAATATTAGGGTTTATCAAAATATCAAGCGAACACGAAAACACCCATCGTGTTAGATATCAAGCTTGAAGAGGTACCTATCAAAGCAGCTAGAGTATAACTAGAAAAGAGGAGCAACAGCAGCAGAAGAAGAAAACTTCATGTACATGATAACTTTTTACTCGGAGGGTTTGAGATTCTTGAACTGGTTGCTGATGCGTTCTAGGGACACCAGCATCGTAGTGACACGATACTGTACCCAGTAGAGGAGGAAAACACCCAGGACCAGAATCCCATTGCGTTGGCTCTTGAAGACGGATTTGGAGTGACGATCTTGTTTCGCCACGCTGCAAGTCGAACCTTTGCACTCTGGCAAGTGTTCGTACTTCCAGTAGATCTCCAACAGCAAGAAAAGTGCAAACGGAACCCTATACCATCATCACTTACTTGCAGACTCAAAAAAAAATTATTTGTAAAAATCAAAGACCCAAAGTAATTTTCTTCTTTATACCATCATCACCTATTCACAGACTTGAGAATTTTCTTATCAATAACAATAAAAAAACCAAAGTTTTTTTTTTCTATACCATCATCTTCTTGCATTTATGGTGTTTTGGGAATTAGATGACATTGCGAAACCTTTTGCGAAACTTCCTTCTCCAGTAACCCTTTCACTAATTTGCGAGCTAACACACATCGCAACTTGTGATACGTCCACCACCGGAAAGTTTTGTAAAAAATTGTGATGAGGTTTGCGATACATATTCAAATGCAAAATGCGAGGCGCCAAATAACGCAAGCTTGCGATGTTTTGTGGCTCTCAAAGTTTGTAGCGATACTTTGTGTATTGTGAAATGTGCGATGTTTTGAATATGATTAAATGTTGCGAAGTGTGGAATATCACTAGGGTGGACGGAGATTGAACGAGTCACAAAGTTTTGTTTGTCGTATATGTCGCAAAAATGCTTCAATGATTAAAGGTCCATTATAAATTAGCGATGGGTGGTGCACCACAAGTTGCGATGCGTGTCGCATCGCAAATATGACAAATTGTTTTTGCTTCACAAACCTTTCAAATCTTTTGTTTTTGCTTCGCAAACCCTTCAGGTTTTTCGTTTGGCCCTTCACAAAAAGGCACAATATGTAGTAGTGATTGTGGTGAGATGTTGTGTTTTGAAGTGATTATTTGTGTTCAAATTGTGTGGAGGAAGAATGCCTCATGATGTGTGGTTTATTTCTTTTTTAGAAACATTTAATATTTGTTGCGCATTGTGTTTCAACATAGGAAATGCAAGTGTAGGAGATTAATCCAAGGAGATGATGATTGGTTCAAAGGGTGTTGTAAATGGTCTTTGTGGCAAAATTTGTCCAATGTAATTGTGAAATTCTATTGTTTAAGTACAATGGGTTTATGTTGTGTTTATGTTGTTAGGCGAGAGAGAGTGTACTTTTATGATTTGGAGCTCTGAGGTTGGAATTGTTGTTTTGAAATTTAGTATTGAAAAAAATGTGGAATTCCAAAGCATTGTTTCATTCTGGTAATACTCTTCAACCATTTGTAAAGAACAGTCCTATTTGAGTGTGTGTGTGGGACAATTGTGTGCAAATTAGAGCAAGGGAATATTCATGTTCAATTTCTTGCATTTATCTGTGGATAGTTGTGCATTATGTGATGGGCATCGATCAATGAAAAATTGTGTGAATTATGTTTTCAAAATACTGGGGATGTTAGGGTTTGTTTGCCAAATGATTTACTTTTGAAAAAACAAATGGTGTTTGAAAAAGTAATACCAAAGTGCTCTGATCTTTGGCGACCCATAACTTTAGCTAATTATGAATTCTATAGTTTAGTTATTTTTTGTTTATGTTAAGCACATCATTGGTGTAGATGTAACTTAACTTCCATATCTAGGTTTGATTTCTTTCCTAATTTCTTTTGTTAAAATTGCGCCTCCGTAAAGGAGGCTGAAATTTTGTCCAATTCATTAGGGAAAAAACAATGTTCCTTAATCCTAATGTAGTAAACCCCTTTTATAATCACGCCAATTTTAGTCACATTCTTGTTTGTGTCACATAGTTTTTTGGTAACCATCCATTTTAGGAAGAAACACCATTTTTTAGAATTACTATCAAATTCGTTAATAGCACAATTTTTTTGTAAAACTTTCTTTATAAATATGACTATAATGAAGGAAATCTAAAACAAATATAAAGGTTTTGTGAATTGTAGTTCCCTTTGATAATGTTAAGGTTGCTTTGTGTTCAAAGTGTGCAAACTAACAACAATGAATTCCATTGAAAATTTTAAAAAAACAACAATTTTTTAATGCATATGACCAAAAGATATGTGAATTGGCTAAGAAAGAAAAAAGAGTTTGATTGAAAAAATCTAAATACACAAGCTAATAGTTAAGCAGCTCAAACTCAATGTAAATCGTCACATTAAAATAGATAAAAATCACAACCTTCTTCAAGTTTAATAATGAATAATAAAACTTAAATTAACTTATGTAAAAAATTTAAACAACTGACACCTTTAGTCTAACATTAAAAAAAACTGTTTTGTAAGGTATTTTGCCTATAGTCCTTGTAAGGGTACATATGGAATGTGACTATACACGTTGAAATCACAATTTATTTGTGTCACCAAAAAAAAAAAAAAAGTCACTAAGGGCGTGAATATAAAGGGGGTTTACAGTATTCTTATCAAATATGCGAAATATTTTGACAAGTGCACTTCACATTAAAGGATTGAACGAACGGTTACCCTTCACGTGGGGACGGTCCCACTTTTTAGCCTTTCCCTGGAAGGACTAGGTGCCAGGTGCTTGATTGCATTTTGTGCCGACTTTCCAAGCGGCGCTCTAAGCATTATTAAAGCACGAGCCGTAGAACATATAATAGCTCCACGTACACGAGCTTAATTAAAGCTCCCAAGTTGGCGTAGCCGACGCCATACGCACCGCCAAGGAGCGGATTCAGCTTACCGATCGCCGTCAACGAGGGTTAGGAAATAGATTGATCAGTCTTTTCTTTTCGGGTGAAAATTCGTCAAAAGGCGACATTGACTCAATGTTTTGGCGAAAATTCCCTTTTCTCGAAAATAATTCGCCAAATTTCGCCCACTCTTAACTTTTTGGGAAGCGTGTCACCGCAGTTCTGTGATCCCAACTGGCTACAATTTTAATGGCCCTCTACAAAAACTGTCACCAATTAAGTCGAAATGTGTCTGGGAAGGCTCAACACTTGTTGCTCACTACAAAATTGGAAGAAAAAAACAATAGTAAAATATCCAGTGAGGTTTTTTGATGGCAAATTCTTAGGCCTAGAAAAAACACTCATGCTATTATACTGTCAGTAGTACCACATGTGTGGAAACTTTGCTTGAACACCCGAACAACAGGCCCGGCTAGGACTCACCATTTGTATATCAAAGCTTTGTGGGTTTTGCAGTAATATTGCTTACTAGACGTCCCCAGCTCTCCTCATGTCATTGCAGTCTATAAAGTTAAGGACATTGTCAAAGGCGTCGCAGCTTTGAGCACAGTCTACAAAACATTACGGTGTCTGCTGATATTCATGTCTGTTAATTCGCCGTGACTGGATTTGTGTAGGTGCAACTACTCACTTTGAAGAGTTTTCACCCACAGGAGGGCGCAGCGAGCGTCCGGGGAAAATACTTTCGCGAAGGAGATTTGCACTGTTACGCATCTTGAGTCATGGTGTGTTATCATGAGAAGGTGGAGCCGGACATGACGATGTCGCGATTGCGGATCTTTGATGTAGCAGTCGTGGCGCTGCTGCTGTGCGTTTATGTCCCCTTCTTGACAGTCCTGGCCCAACCAGGTGCGAGCTACCAAGCTGAGTGCTTGATTGATCTAAACCCTAAACCCTAACAGCAACAGTAATCTAATTACTGTTCTTATGCTTTCCGGGCCCAAAACCCTTTTCTTCGTGATATGCTTGAAATAGCACTGGATACATGCTCAGCTTTAAGTCCTGGGTGAACTTGAATCGAACTACAGTATTTCTGTAATCAGTGACGGATTCTGAAGAGGGGGGGCGGGGTGGCGGGGTGGGGGGGGTCAACATTTGGTGTAGATGTTGAGATCAACAAAATTAGCTAGGGTAAGGGTCTCTTCCCATTAGGCTGTTGTGATGACAAGATCCTAGTGAAAGTCATTGACACCATGGGTTTTTTTATTGCTATCGTTTGACAGTCGCTTTCCATTGGAGAGCTGCAAGTACCTTGAAAATATGTAATTAATTATGTTAGGAACTCTAGGAACACATGTTCTCATGAAAAAGAGGACAGATGTCATTTTTTGGGTGAGTCACAGTTTGACTCACAGCTCTCACACCTCCTATGAGATGACTGTGAGCAAATGTAGCTGGGGGAACATAATGGAATGCTACTGTGATCACAGTAGCCTATGGAAAGGTGTCCTAAGAGTGGCATTTGCAGCTGTTCCGGTTCTACTAATGTGCGATGATTCAACATACACATGATGTTCTGAATCCTTGTTGAATCCCGCATAGAATATAGGAGAAGATTCACAATTTTAAATGATACAACTGTGTCGCGCATGCACTCTCTGATTATTTTTGCAGGGTTTATCAGTATCGACTGTGGGTTAACCACTGCAAATTACACCGACTCGAATAACATCAGTTGGGTGCCAGACACAGGCTACATATTCACGGGGCAGAACTTCGATATTGCTGCAGCACCTCTTGGGAGTTTGAGATACTTCCCTGAGGAAAGGAGCAAGCACTGTTACGTGTTGCCTGCGATTCCAAACAACACCTATATGGTTCGCGTCAATTTCGCGTACTCCGACTTTCTTATGAACGGTAGTCCGTATCCGGTCTTCCATCTTGAGATTGACACAGTGAGAGTAGCGGATCTCCCAGGGAACGATTCTAATGTACTATACGAGTTCTACTTGTCCGCGACCAGGGATACCATTTCTGTTTGTCTTGCGCGCGTAACTGGAGTCCCTTTTATATCTTCCCTGGAGTTGAGGGCTCTTGATACCGACTACATGCTTGCGTTACCGCGACAAGGCTATTACTTGAAGAATATTTATCATGCCAATTTCGGCAGCTCCACGCCTATCATAAGGTATCTATAAGAACCCCCAATCTCCTTGAAGTGCTGAGAGTCGTCGAAACATAATTTTCTCACTGTATAACACTAGTCAGTGCTACACATTCTGTCAGCACCCTTAACCGGCAGTAACCCAAACCCACGAAAAAAAACAATAGTGGGAAATCTAAGGGTTTGAACCAATGTTGGTCTAATATTGACTTAAAACAAAAGCATATGAGCCTCCTCCTTGGATTTGCATACTTTTAGAAATTTCATACCAGCCTAGTGTTGTAGTCGGTCCCACCAGTCTTGTCATGGTTTATTAGGTCCAAGGCTGACTTTTGGCTCGTATAAGATAGTTGTAATATTAGCTACCACTGAAATGGGTACAAGACAGGTGTTATCTCAAGTCTTCTTAGAGCGTCTCCA
Source organism: Sphagnum contortum (assembly GCA_963920785.1). Lineage (NCBI taxonomy): Eukaryota > Viridiplantae > Streptophyta > Sphagnopsida > Sphagnales > Sphagnaceae > Sphagnum > Sphagnum contortum. The sequence goes on from OY987288.1 coordinate 1,137,167, forward strand.
GCCATCCTTAGTATGTGACTCTGCAAAAATCTTTCTGGCATCCAAGTCTTAATGGTTTACGTTTTTCCAACCCAACCCATAAAACTAAAACTGGGACTGCAAATAGGTGGGACACTACTAATAGTAACGCACCTGGACCAATCAAACTATCTAGCCAATTGGAAATAGGGAACAATCAATAAATACGATTTGATTGTGTATTTATTAGATTCTTCCAGGCCTCTCCCTTGGAAGATGCGCATTTTTCCAGGTCACAGGAGTCTTTTTTCGGACTCACTGGATATGACTACTGCACAGCATCTAAAATTCCAATGCAGGGTCACATACTGAGCACTAGTGGAGATGCTCTTAGAGAAATGAATAACCATGCATGGATCATCATGATTTTGCAGGTACCCGTACGACAAGTATGATCGTCAGTGGCAATACTATATACCGGACGTGAATGATCCAAACTCGAATTTTGCCATCAGCACGAACACTTCAGTAAATGTACCATCGACTCTGGATGCGGTACCAGAGCTAGTGATGCAAAGCGCTGATTCCTGGCCACAAGGACAAGCTCTGAACCTGACGACATCCTATATATCCCCGTCCATGTCGAACGCACTCTACTATATGTTGTTTTACTTCGCAGAGATCGATCCCGTAGCGCTGAACGAGACACGAGTCTTCGACTTGATTGTCTACGACTTCGAGGAGGACAATGTCTACGACATCTCTAGTGGCATGTATAGTGCGATACGTATGTCGTTCCCGGTCAGCTTGACCAGCACCCAAACGATCCAGCTCGTTCCTCATCCGGATTCCCAACTGGGTCCCATTCTGAATGCCCTTGAGCTCTTTCTTGTCATTTCCCCGCCACCTGCACCCAACCTAACATTTGTCTCAGATGGTAACCATCTAACTTACATAAGTTCCCCGCCCCTCCTCCTCAAGTTCCTGATCAAGTCAACTGCATTCTAATTTCCTCAGCTCTACCACAAATCTAGATGCAGATTTATGAGAATTCTGATCAATTTATCAATAGGTTTACCTGTCTTGATTCATTAGAGTGAACCAAAAATAGACAAGTATTTAAGGAGTTTAATATATTCAACTCATGCAATTTACACCTGAAATTGGGGTATTTCTAGATGTAAATTAATACATTCACAAATTTAAATATTAACTAAATATCAGGTAAAAAATATATCAAACCTTTTTTTTTCATTATGTTTTCATATATTGAACCTTTGGTATTTTTAATCTATTTGAAATTTTTATACTAAATTTGATAATAAACATGATGGACAATATTTTATGATATCTCTAGTGAATCAAAACAAAATAATAATAATAATAATAGTAATAATGAGATTTCTGATTGTGGAATTTCTTATCAGTTTTGAGATTTCCAAACCTGAACTAATTAATTGTACATTATTTGCAAATGTTCAAGTAATGCAAAATGTTAGTCTTGCATTTTGGTTTTGAGAATAGCCCAACAACCTGTGCAACCTTTATCATTTTTCACCTGACTACAGGTAATGAGCCTGCCATCATGCCCATGCATGGAAAAGTTGGTCAAAGTTTTGAGGTCCCACTTTTGAAATGCAATTAAGTTGGTTTGTGGTATAGCCTTAAAGGACAACTCTCATGTGATCATGATAAATTAGAGCAAGGTTTTAAATTGGTCAATGGCTGTCCATTATAAACTACTTACAAAATTCCAAGTGTACATGGAACTAATGTTACTTTGTTGGTGTTCAATCGGTGGGCTGGGTGTTTAGTACTTGCCATTGAAAGTCTGAAGAAAGCTTTTAATCTCACTTCTTGGCTTGGAGATCCATGTGTATGCACTCCTTACGACTGGATTACATGCACCAAAGGCACAACTCCTAGGGTTCAAACTTTGTAAGTGAAAGAAAATTGGTCCATGGCTTGTCATTTAATATCCCCACAATTCCATGGTTACCTAGTTGTTATAACTGGGATAAGATAATATGGAAGTTATGTTTTCACTTAATAATACGTACTATTTGCATCTTTGGTTGTGTTTGAGAGGGTTGTGTGTTTTTGACAAGTTTAGAAGTTGTTTGGAATTTGAAACTCATTAATTATATTAATTAAACCTTCAAGTTTTTGATATGTAAAGATGACCTAGGTACTAGATCTAATAATGCATTATCCAACCATTGAACCTTGGTTCAAAATTGAAATGTTGGCTACTTGGTTCATGTTAAACCATGAACATAATTATTGAGTTCAGGTTTTCAAATTACAATTCACTCTCATAGAAATTAAAATCCATTTAATTTAAAGAATACGGCCCCTTTGATTACTACAAACCAATCGAACAAGCCAATGTGGCTGACTTCATGAAACCTTAGAATATAAAACAAGGTTTAGGACTGCAGTTGAGTAGAATGTAGGTTCTATTATTTTAATGATTCAAAGCTTTCATCAATTTACATTAGGTCTTGAAAATTCATTTCATTTCATGGGGAAGTTTGAGCAAAATTGTCACTTTCAACTAATTTTTGAGGTTTCTTAACATTATCCTTGTGTCAATTCTTGGCAGGAATCTTTCCAATTATAGATTGACAGGCATTATACCTGGAGCTGCATTAAATAATCTAACAGAACTTACTCAACTGTAAGGGATTTTTACTTTCTGCCATTTCTTTTTTATTAAAAAGAAAGGTCCACGAATTTGTGTGCTAGCCTATTTATGCACATTAGTTAGTAAAAGTTGAACAGGAACTGGGTCTCATTTTCAGTACTGATTTTGGAACTAGAATCTGGAACCATAACTTTTTAAGAATGGATCCGGAACCAGGATTTTGGTTCTACTTATGTATAGAATTGAAATTGGAATTGGAATTGAATCTATTTTTTTTGAGAAAAAAACTAGAACTGGGACTAGCTAGGGGTAAACTGGTAATCAACCCACCAGAACTAGATCTAATTTTCAAAACCACAACCAGAAGCAAGATCAGAATTTTGGTGTTTTGAAGAACTTGAACCACCCAGAAGCAAGTTCTCAATTCCATTTATGTGTAGAACTAGAACCAAAACCAGAATTGTTCAAATTTATTTCTTTGAACTGGAAACGGAGGTTCTTCATAAAAGTCAAGAACTGTCAAACACTAGTTGGTGCATGCAAACATTTATTGCTCAATTTAATAATTTTGTAGTATTTAATTTTGTGGTTAGTGCTAAAGATGTGTTGGGATACATTAATGCTAAAACGGATCTTCCTCTAAAATAACTGTTTAATGAATGTTGGTTGATTTGACAAAACAAATTTACTTAATTTTCCTTTAGATAATGGTTACCAACATTGCAAAAGCTGTGTAACAGGTGGCTAGATCATAATTCATTGTACGGACCTATCCCAAACTTGAGTAATTTACCGTATCTGCGATCATTGTAAGTGTTTCCAACTCCTTTTATTCTTAAATAACTCTGTTACATTTTTTTAAAAGATGTTGAATATTAGTGAGATACTTTCACATTGTCCTCACAAATCGACCCAAACAATATATTGAACAAAGTTTTTCAATGGACATGCTGTATCAGACTAAGATTGGTCCCCCATTAATTTGTACAAGCAAGTGATTCTAGATAAGCTACATACCATCTGAAAATTGATGATCACCTTGGTTTTGTTCTAATTTGATGATTTCACTAAAAGTTGCACAGTTAATGCTCATGTAGTGTCATTAAATTGGCCTTCACATGTGCAGAAATTTACAGAATAATAACATTACAGGTGACATTCCTGTTTCGCTCGCATCATTACCATCTCTGAAGGAATTGTAAGTAGATTTATCAGCATTCATCTCATGCATTACTCTTGTACATTTTGTTTCCTGATTTTCATTTGCTTTCACACAAAGCCAGCTGGGAAATAAAACCTAAGGGTGGCCAATGTTGATAAATCTTTTTAAATTTGACCTGATAATGGCAGGTTTTTGTCAAATAACAACCTATCTGGAACTGTACCTTCAGCTTTGTTGATCAAAGGCTTGACACTTCAGTAAGTTATACTCACCTAGCCTAGTATACTCTTTATGTGAACCTTACAAGGTTGTCATTGTATATACATATATACTTACCAACTAGACCTCACACAACACCAGCCATTCATGTAATATTTAAAGTTTTGAATTATTGTTATGCAAAGATATTTCCTCAAGATTCTTGCAGAATTTATGTAACAAATTTTCATGTTTCTTAATGTTTGGTTCAAAGTTACAAGTATGACTAGTTGTTGACCTTATTTTTTTTCTTTAATATGTTTTAATTGGTGAGTGTCTTCGTGATATATTGTAGGGATTTTGGAAACCCACAATTATGCAATATGACTAGTGGATGCCCACCTTCAACTGGGCAAAACAATAGTACACATCGCAACAACGCTGTACTACCAGTTGTTGGAGGTGTGGTTGGGGGTTTGTTTGTGGCAGCCGCAATAGCTCTGGTAACAATTTATGTTTTTTGCCACAAACGGTCAACCAGATCAGGAGGAGGATCAGGTTTGTGGGTTTGTTTATCTTAGCTTTCTATCTTTGCAAATTAATTTTCATTCTAAAGTGAAATTTTTTTTCTCATTTTCTTTTGGAAAAACGTCTGGATATTGTCATCTGATCACTAGTTCAGTTGAAAATCAAAATTTTGAAAAAAGTTACAATTGTGACCACTGTTCTTTATTCCACCACATTAACAAGACCCTCAAAGGAAAATAGATTTCAAGTTGCTTGTGATATTGTAAATCACATCATTGTGATGAAATATTATATATTTGATGTATAGCTTAAAAGCATCTTATTTAAAGGACATTGAGTTCACATAGAATTAACTTGAGTTGATGTTGAATTGGTTTCATCTCATCAATTACTTAGTAATATGTTATTTGCATATATGAATTGTAATTTTGGAAGGTCTAAAATTTCATTCTCAATTGCATGTGTAGTGTTTCATAAAGGGCAAGGATCAGAACATGCAGGTGGGCCAAATATTGCACAAGAGTACTCATTTGGCGAGGTGATTGCTATGACCAACAAATTCCACCAAATCCTTGGAGAAGGTGGCTTTGGAACTGTGTGTTATGGAAAACTGCCCAATGGTCAAGAGGTGGCTGTCAAAAGGTTATCAGGCAATTCACAACAAGGGGCTCAAGAGTTTGACAATGAGGTAATTTATTCTCTCACACCAATTTTACCTTGTAGTTGTTGTTCACAGATTGTAATCATGTTTCAAGACAATTAATTTGATTTCCATAATTAGTTAACTGTCTCTTTATTTCATTACCACATAGTCTAATACTTGTTATGGATCTTAATATCATAAACCTTCAACCATAACCAAATTGATATTTTTGAAACTGGAACTTCAATGGTCTTAACCAAAGTCTTTTTTTTGGGGAAGAAATTTCATCACTTGGTGACAAAAGCAAAGTGGTTACAACTCATAAGAAGTATATATTTGAAAAAAATGGTTGGAAGTCACCATATTTTGAGAAAAAAATAGTTGAATTGCGAGATTTAGACCATAGCTTCTAGCATGTTGCCAGGATACAACAGGGTTTTGAAACATCTTTGCTTTCCTCTATGACCTGTAGTCAAAATTGGCTACATTGTCCTCCAGTTGTAAAAAATTGCTAATTCACCTACCTCACAAAACTGAAAAAAAAAACCCTGGTCTTAATTAGAATCCAATTCTTCAATATTTTCTAGGTTAATCTTCTATCCAGAGTGCACCACAAGAACTTGGTGGCTTTGGTTGGATATTGCCAAGAAGGCAAGGAACAAATATTGATATATGAATATATGCCAAGTGGAACTGTGCGTGAAAGTCTTTATGGTAAGACCTGGAAAACTCTGAAACTCAATGGTTTATGCTAGTCATGCTTGTACAAACATATCAAGTATAAAAACATAGTTGATGTTTCATATGATCAAGTCATACACAAATAAGTATTCTTTATTCCATGCTTATTTTTCGTGTAACATGGACCACCCATGTATTTTTGCACATTTTATGTATTTTGGCAACAGATGCTCGTATTAAACTAAAATTATGTTTCAGGTACTGCAAAGGCCCACGACAATCCAATTAGTTGGAACACTCGCCTTGACATTGCTCTTAATGCTGCTGAAGGTTGCTCATTTTTTAAAATCATAATAATTCTTACAGCATGCTTGCAATCAATGTATGGGTATGTTTTAGATTTTTATGTGTATAACTAGTATGATTTTTGTAGAACATGTGATGGTTGTAAGCTCTCTACACCCAAGGGGCAAGGTAAGGCTCCCCATTGTAGGTGTTGACATGAGCTCCCTGTAGGCCACCCAACTTGGGTAATGACCTCAAGAGTATAAGACGCTTACAACTGGACCACTTGAATTAGGAAACCTTAACTTACTTTAAAACCTATCGAAACTACTAGAAAACAGGAAAAGCTAGACATCAAGTGACTTGTAAGAGGGGCCTTAAAAGCATAATGGCCCCCCAATATAGGCATTATTTAGCATAATACCCTCTATGAGCACAACTCCCAATGAACCAAAATTACTCTCCATGGTTGCTCTAAATAATTGAGGCCTGACAGGACGTTTTAACTTTTAACATCCCCCCAATAAGAGAAAATACAACAATTATATCTACTATGAATTCTCAAATTGACCAATCAAGTTGATTAACTTATAAGATTGTTGGGTATATTATTGTTGATCCAAATTTTGTTGTGCAGGATTGGAGTATTTACACACGGGTTGTGTGCCTTCCATCATCCATCGGGATGTAAAGACTAGCAACATTCTTCTTTCAGCAAATATGACTGCTAAGGTTGCTGATTTTGGACTTTCGAAAGCAGTCATTAATGAAGGTGTTTCTCACATTTCAACAGTGGTGAAGGGCACAAGCGGTTATCTTGACCCTGAGTATGTGTACTAACGAGATTATCATTGCTTTCCCAAAGTCTGCATGTAATTGAAAGACCATAAATAGTGCCTCAATTTATGCAATATATACTCACCAAAAAGCTACATATATTTTAAAAACTTATAAGTCATGCATCAATTTCAATACATACTTGACATCATTTAAATTCCTTCATTTTGTGGGTCTAGTCCTGATGTATTTGAAATTAAACTGTGGTCATATTTGGACCATGCTGTGTGAGACAAAAGGAAGGAAGTCTTTGTTGTCATGTGAGTAACTATGATCTTCTACCTATTGTTGTAGGTATTACACGCGCCAAAAATTAACAGACAAGAGTGATGTCTTCAGCTTTGGGGTTGTACTGTTGGAACTCATATGTGGACGGCCACCTATAGATACAACATCAGATGATCGAATGGAATGGAACATTGGTGAATGGGTACGTTGCAAAGTTTCTTTATATATTAAAAAAAATGTTAACTACATTGATCCAAGTTTTCAGCTTACTTAGTACATGGTATCTCACTTATCACTTGGGCTCAATAGATTGCACATAAATATTCAAGTAAACAGGAAAGGTTGACTGAGTCTAGAAATTGATGAACAATCTGTAGTAAACCCAAAAATTAAGTTAGGAAAATTTAAGAGTCTCATTCAATCAACAATTCAAGTTCAAAAATATTTTGTCAACGTAATCCTAAATTCAACTTTATCAAAAAAAGAAATATTAGAATACAATTTCACAACAAACCAAACAGGAAAAACACCCTCAAGAGATTCACGAATATCTTAATTTGCAATTTCAATTTAAAACTACACATTATGGACTTGACAATCTCAAGTTTTGCCAAGAATACAAGTCAAGCATTAATTTTGGGGAGAGAAAAATTATAAGTTGTTAAATCTCTCTAATTTAAATACTAGCAGAGGTGTATAATTGGTGCAAGTGATAGAATTAATGTTGATTATGAGTATTGTACAAAAATTGTGTACTTAATGTTAATTGGGTGTTATATGAATCATGTCAATCAAAAAAAAATTGTGTGAAACTTTGCGCCTACTCAATAGACCTAAGATTGTTCTACCATAAGAATTGTTTTATTCAAAAATGTTAATTAGGTTTAAAAGCTATTTGGAGGACTTTGGCCAAGATTCTAAAGCAAATTTCAATAGGTAACCAAAAAATAGAAGGATCCTCAAATGTTGTTATTTTCATATTCTATTTGTAGCCAAATTTGACTGCAGTAGGTTACAGATGATCACAACTTGTGCTACAAACCAATTTTGTGTTAAAGATCTTTATGTGTCAATTGAATGTTGTTGAATGAATGTTCATTGGGTGTTGTATAATTTTATTTTATTTTTATCCAGGTGAAACCACATATAGAAGCAGGAGCAATCAACAACATAATTGACAAAGCAATGGAAGACAATTACATGCTGGAGAGCATATGGAAAGTAGCAGAGATTGCAGTTATGAGCATTGCACCATTTGGTATAAACAGGCCAACAATGAGACAAGTGGTGAGTGGTCTAAGAGAAGCCATTGAAATCCAAACAAACATGCAATCATCATATGATGTCTCATCTGTAAGCATGCAGTCAAATGCAGGCTTTGCACCAACAATTGCTAAACCCACAACAACAGCAATGGCAAGGAACAACAACAACAACCATATTCAAGGTTCTAGCCCACTTATCCAATGCACGTCCAGCAGCAGTGAAACAAACCATTTGCAAACAAATTTCCAGGCTAGCTCAAGCAACCCAAATGTTATGGGCATCCCATATGCAAGGTAGAAAAAGGAGGAGATGAAGGAGGAGGAAAAGAACAGGATACTCATGTTTCTCTTTGAAAAAATCACTTGCATTTTTAAAAAGATAATCTTCAAACACACTCATAACCAAATGCTCAAAAATTGATTAAAATATTTTTCACCTTATTTGTTTTCAGATATATGCATAAAATTGTGTTGTTCTTGTCCCAACACCAAATGTATTTATTCATAACAACAACTATTGATCTTTTAATACTGGTTTCTTCCCACGCCCATAACCACACAAAGAAAATAACATTTCATTTAGATATTTAAAAAACAATCAACACTTTTTCTCAAGATTGAGCATCTGGTCATAAGACCTTTTTGAACATTGATCCACATTTTTGTTCACTACACTCCTTTTAATCACATTTGCAGTTTGCACACTCAAGAAAGTTGTAGACTTGGGTTTTCACTCAATTAGCAATGTGTAAGTAAGAGTTTTCATGAGCCAAGAAGGGGACCCCAAAAATTGAGGATATGGGAGTCATTAGCAAGAGCTTGTTGTACATGTAGCCTTAACAAAAATCATAACAACAAAGTTCACAAATGTTCCACACATGTCCACCATGTTCGGAAACCCTATACAATGGCAGCCCAGGGTTTTCACCAGGTCGAATCTACCAACACAAGACATAATAGACTCCAACTTGATAGATTATATAGGGTTACAACGCCATCTCTACTGGCCAGTAGCTCTTAAAAATTTTGTGATGTTGCTCAAGTGGTGATCAATCCATACAAATATTTAGCCAAAGTTGGTGATATTCAAAATATGAAAGTAGAAAAACTTTAAGCACCCTTTCATGTTGTATGCAGTTGTGACAAATTTTGGCAATTTTTTGAGAGAATTTCTTTCTTTTTTGGGTGCTGCGATTGTTGTAAGAATATTTAGCCAAATTTTGGCAATATTCAAAATATGAAAGTAGAATGTTGTACATAGTTGTGACAAATTTTTACAAACTTTTGGAATATCTTTCTTTTTTGGGGGCACTTTCTTACATAAAGGAATTTGTGATAGAACATTCTTTTTTCAAAATGCAGAAAATTTGCCACGACAAAAGAAAAATAAAAATCATTATTACCAGCCCTTTTTAATTCCAAAAAAACCATTTGTGAAAAAAGCAACTGAAATTGAAATGATTTTTGGTACAAAATTTTCCTAAAAAATCACCAGATAGAAATATTCGGCATACATTTGTCAAACAACATAAAAGTCCAATGACATCATCACACTACATATTTCTAGAGTCAACCCCTTTTTCAAGCTTCTTGGATCATGAAGCACTGGTCCATTTTTCCTTTGTATTTTGGGAATGCTCCCAGCCTCAATTTCCCCGAGAACATGAATTTTTTAAAAATGACCTGCAGAGGCCTTGTGGGTTTAGAACAATGTAGGTGCCCTTCTTCATTTAGTAGAAGCATTTTTGAAGTGCTTTTTTTTTTTTTTTTTTGGGGCTTCCAGCAACATGGGAAGCAATGCTTTTCAATGCCCTTTCTTCCCAATGCCTTTTTGTATTTCTCCATGCATTTTGGGTTTGTTTTTCTTTTGTTTTTAGTGTTTTTCGTGTTTGTGAAAGAAGGAAGATGGATGTGTGTGACAAAGCAAAAAAAAGAAAGAAAGAGACAATAATAGGAGAAGCATGTTAAAAAGAGCAGCAAAAAAGGGGAGAGAGGGGGAGGGGCAACATGATAGGCACGGCATAAAGAGGGAAAGGGGAAGAAAAACAAACAAAGGTGGTGGGGCAATAGGACAAGCAAGGTAAAAGAAGGATTGAGAAGGATGATGTTGTTGACATTCTCTTTCAATGCAATTTTTCTTATGTTGAAATGCAAAGGTTGTATAGAATGTTGCTTTATGAGAGTGACAAGTTTAACAATTAATTCACTCAAATAAAAAAGATGCAAGCGATCCGTGGTATTCACATATAAAACACGATTCATGAATGGTATGTGTTTTCAAATCCTTCTATTGATTCAAGTTCAATTGAAAGTTTTAAATTTAAAATCAACTTTTTAATTGTGATTTAGGTTGTTTGGAACCACAAAGATTTAATTGTGATAAATGCAATTCATCTTGCCATAAATTCCTATTAGATGTAAACACATCATCACACAACGAGGATGTCTAAAGTGGTAAACTTTTACTGCCAAGCTCATAACTTTAACAATGATGGTTTTTGAATTAAACAAATGATTTTTTTTTGCATGTTTTTTTGTAGTTCTTTTAACATTATTGCTTACATTGATGTGGATTAATACATTCTCCATTAAAGTTTTTGGCACTTGTCAATATGATTTTTCACAAGTCATATTGAAAATTATTTTTTATAACCATGTTTTGTGATGAAATATTTTAATTTACTAAGTCTTCAATACATGTGCAAAAGAATGATTTCATAATGCTTCTATAAACACAAAAAACCATCAATACAAAAGATGCAATATTCATATTTTCGATGTTTATTTGCCATTGAAATAAATGTAACATTTGCAATATTCACAATTAGGTTGTTAAGTGCAAATTTAACTCCTATTTAACACCTTAACTTGGATCAACCCCCCTTACCCCCTTGTGGATGATCGAAGAAAGAAATCACATTTGATTACATATAGATTTCATAATCTTACTCCTTTTAACAATTATTTTCTATGGTCTTAGTTATAATTCCCTTCTCATGTCTACTGCACATAGATGTTTTGTTTCTTTTTACCATTTTTCTCACTTTTCTTACCTAGCTACAACCTTAATTGACGCGCTCCTTGGTCCCGGGGTGAACCCACTTGAGGGTTCACCAAATGTCAAGTTGCGGAAGTTGGGACCGAAGGGCACGCTCCCGGCTTCCAACTCTAGAAAGGGGTAGAAGGTTGAGTTGGGAGCCCCGGGATTAGACTAGGAAGAGGGACTAGTAGATCAAGCACGATTCTGCATCAAAACAAACCACCCAAGTGGTTAGTTCACGTTTCGGGACACCCTTTGGTGTTGGGACTTGCCACGGGCACTTGGACCACAAGACTCACCACGGCCCGAACTTGGGGAGTAAGCCACCACCTTACTCCCTATAGTATTCTCTGCAGCTCGCCACGGAGGGGGCATCCAAATGGCACAAATTCCCGGGACTCCCGAAATGGAGTCCCGATTTTGTCCCGGCGGGACTCCCAGAACTTTGAACCGCCATAACTCCCGACTGCAGAGTTGGATCGCGACGAGGTCTGAACCGAAGTTGTAGCCCTCGTTGAGATCTTTCCAACGCCATATCGCACTCCCGAATCGGACGTCGGGAAGACATCGATTCCCGACTTTTAGTGGTCGGGAGTCAAACTGCCAGTTTGACTCCCGGCCCTTCTTTTGCCCATAACTTGGGCTACAGATGTCCGAATTGCCAATGCGAGGGCATTTTGGATATCTACGTTTCAAGACCTTTTCAACGACACCAAGAACACCCCAATGCGAGGTGTTTTGCCCCTTGCTGTTGAGCTCTGAACATTCAGGAGTCCCAGAGGACTCCAAATCCCCAACTTCTCCAAGTGTTGGGCTTCACCCCCACACTTCGCCAAGGTAGGGTTGCGACATTAATCTATGCATACTCATGCAATCACCATCACTCATGAATCTCAACTTCTTACTTAAACAATGTCCTTCCTTAGTGCTTATTTATATTTCCATTCTCTTATTTGCTACAAATAGCTATGTTGTTTTTTCCTACCACTTTGTGTTTTTTTCCACTTAATTAGCTACAACCTTGACCTAAGCATACTCATGCAAACATCATCACTCTTGAATTCTAACAAATCTTGTTGCAAAACAAATCTCACATCTTCAAAAAAAATTACAAAATATTGTTTTTACATGTGAATTTTCCCACTCCTTGTTCTAGCTAATTCCTAATTGGGCCTCTATATTGCCTTCCATTATTACAACTCCTATTTCTACCCCTACACATATGTTCAAAGTTTTTTTTTCTTCACCCCAAATCAACCTTTCACACCCTCACTCTATGGGATAGCTTGCCCCCTAATTCACTAATTATCTTGTTTTCACAAGAAGGCAAACCATCATTTCCATGTTCTTAAGCCCAACAACCAACAACCCTAGTTCTCTCCTCTTTAAGTCCTAACTCCCAATTATAACAATAGTGTAGATGCCTTTTCTTGATTTCCACCATTCATTTTAAGGGGCTTGGACCAATAAACAACATTTTTAACAATGCCCATGAGTGAGTATTTCATCAAATTTTTAAATACTTAAATATATTATTATTAGTTAAATACTAATTATTAAAATTAATAAGAGTTAAAAATATTAAAATAATAATAATAATTTTTGTGCTTTGCATTTAAGTAGCCTCCCGCCAAAGTACGCAACTTGAACCTGGGAGGAGTGTGCGTACTTAGCCGATAGGTGCGCACTTTAGACCAATCACTTTTTTTTGTAGCCACAGTAGCAACTTTCGCAGCATCCTCATCAGTAAACTTAGCAAGCGTAATCTTAGCAATGGCAAATAGGCATGGTTTGGAAAACTGGGCCTTTATTTGCTGTGGGTCCTTGAGGTCATGTTCTACTGGCTCTCTTCATTTCATCTGATAGTGGTATTTTCTCTTGTTTACCAGGACCTGTGCTGATCACAGGTATGTGCACTGAGCTGTTCCAATTCAATACATCACCTGTGACTTCAGCTCCATCTGAAGAATCATCAAATGCTGCTACTAAGGATGTCGCAAAATCAGTGGCTTCTGAAGTTGCACAAGGAAACACTCACAACAATGCCTCTTCTAAAAATTTTGTTTCTTTGATGCCTCAAAGTTGGAGGAATCCTTTTGCAATTCCTTTGCCCCCCACATCACCCTCTGGAAGAGTTTCAGGTGCAAAACATGGGTCAGATCCAACAATGGAAAATTTGGTGAGGAATAGCTGCACCAGCAGGGTGAGATGGGGAACAGTCAAGCATGGTGGTGTCAATGTTGGCAGGTCCCCAAGAGTTTTCAGACACAAGTAGGAGGAAGGGTGCCAAAGGGATGTCTCGAATTTTTGTAGTTGTCCTTATGGACGGGGTCAAATATGTAACTTACTCATGTGTGCTTCCATCAAGTGGCCCTCAACCACACATTGTCACTGCCTAGCACTACTTCTTTGCACAGGTTATGATCTCTCTCTCTCTAAATTTGAACCCTAAATTTGAACCCTATTTTTTCAGAAAAATAATGCGTACTTTATCGGGATGCGTACTTAAACGGGTGCGTACTTAGGCAGGAGGCTACTGTACTTCACACTACCAATGATGATTAAATGATTATAAAAAAGGTTATACATTCCCCAAGGTTACCAAAAAAATATTAACCCAAAAACTCTAATTGATATTTTATTCAAATAATAGTTATTTTTACATTTGATCAATGATAATTTAATATATGCTTTTTAAAAAATTATTATAACCACTATTTAATTGAACTTTCAGGCCCCCCTTCCACCTAACGAAAAGTGCAACGGCATTAATAATAATTCTCCGAGCTACTTCTGAGGTTCATTTTTTTTAATTATATTTTTCGCCTTTTTTGCAAGTCGGGGTTGGGTCGGCGTGGTACGTGCTTCTTCCTTCTTCAGCGTAAATGTCGGCTGTTGTTGTCGTGTTTTGAATACTTAAATTAATGCTGTGATTGAACAAATTGACGCCGTTGTTTTTTGCGTGGGTGTTTTTTTTTTTGAAAGCGATTTTGGCTACGTAATCATTGGCGCTAGATTGGTTTGATGTTTGTGTCAAAAGATCGAGAGAGAGAAATGGATTCACGGTTTCGCAAAAGAGCGGAGGAAAGGAGTAACGTATAAGATTTGAATTGTTGGAAAGGAGGATTAAACACAAAAAGATTAGCACAAAAAAGACAAATTTGTATATCTGATGTTTATTCGACGAGGAAAGTGTTGGGGAAACGTTATAGGTGGTCAAATGGTAGCTGTCTTGTAGATGAGGAGGAAGCTTGAGAACGGGGAAAGCGTTGTTTTGTTTTTGTGCTATGTCTTTTGTTTTTTTCTTGTAGCTGTGTGAATCAAGAATTTAAACTTGTTTTTTTTTTTTTTTTTTTAATTTCGGGTTGGTGAAGAGTTGAGGAGCTTTGATGCTCGCTTGTGGATTGTGAAGGTAAGCTTTAGAGGAAACTCTTCGAGGTGTGAATTCTGTTTTTGTTTTTGGATTTCTCTTTCTCTCAATCTCTTGAACTAGGATTTCAATTTGGTCTTGAGGAGGGGTTGTTGTTGGGGGAAAGGGAGCGGATAAGAGGAGCTAGAAGAAAATGAGCGTGTGAAAACATTGACAATTGGAGGAAGACGGAAACATGAAAGCAGATGTTCTTGGTGGAATCGTTCCTGTCTCTTCAAGTAGAATTTGGTAAGGATTTCTGGGTGGACAGTTTCTTGCCTGGGGGTCAAGGAGCTTCTGATTTGATGCAAGAAGAGACAGAGGATCATCGTGATCTCTTTTCAGGATTGGACTCAACCAGAATTGGACTCAGAATTTCATCATTCAATTGGCCTCTCCTTCCTGTTCCTGAAACTGTTCTTCTTTGAATTTCTTCTCTCTTTTAGGGTTTTCACAGGATGGGAAGGGATTTGGCCTTTTGCATCTGGCAGTGGTGAATCCCAGAGTTGAGCACAAGAGCACAACCGTGAGCTTGATACCCCAGAGCTTCAAGCTCAACAAAATGGGGTCAGAGGAGTTTAGCTCATTGAGGCTCCGACGAATTGCAACAAAACTAGAGGGTGCAGTTTCTTCCACCAATTTCACCAGACAAGCAGAGCCAGATGAGCCTGTAACACCATGTGGCCGGCTGTTTTGTCAACCCAATATGAACTGCTATATTATGTGCACCCTTGGGTTCAAGAATCCTATCAACTTGCCAGACTTCAAAAGGGCACTACAAGAAACCCTGGTGAAACACAAACGCTTCCACAGTGTCATGGTTAGCTTCCCATATTCCCAAAAAAAGATCCAAAAGAGACAATCACTCATTGTTGTCAGAAGACATGGCATCTTGCATCTTCCCAGCTGTTCTCTTCATGGTTTATGTTGTCTCCACTAGATGTGCAGGCAGCATCTTGTTGATCTGTTTCCTGCAGATTGTTGCTCTTAGGTTTCAGGGATGAGAATCTTAATAATCCAGGAGTTTTGCCTGCTGATGAAACTGACTATCAGCAGTTGTGATGATGCAGAAAAAGAATATGAATGGTACAGATGTCTGGGTGCCCATAGAGGTAGACATTCATGCACATGTTTTTGAGCCCTCTGGTTTCTCAGAGGAAGATGTTGCTGCTCCCCACTTTGTTGAAAATTATGTCGCAGATCTTGCAAGTGCACCTTCCATGAGCTTCTCACGGCCTCTATGGGAGTGCCATGTATTGAATGGGACATCAGGAGATGCAGCTGCACACATGATTGTTCGTGTGCATCATTCTTTAGGTGATGGAATTTCTCTCATGTCTCTCTTATTGGCATGCACACGGCGTGTAGATCATCCTCACATGTTGCCCTCAGTTCCATCCAAAAGGAAGAAGCCAAAGGTGGAGCCATATTTTGTTCTGCTGAATTCATTGTGGACAATGCTCATTCGTCTGTGGAATACTACACTGGGTCTTGCATATTATTTTGCAACAATTTTGTGGATAAAAGACAGTGATACAAAGATCAAGGGTCATTATGGTGTTGACAAGGCCCCCAAGAGCCTTATGTACTCTGTAATCGACATTGATGATATGCGTGTAGTGAAGGATGCTGTTAATGGGGTAAGTCTAATCTTGCCTTTTCATTGTCGATGTCATATTCAGGGTAACCTGCACTCTTTCATATTGACAACAAACAAGAGTATGTATATCATGAATGATGTTCTTACTATTAACAAGCTATATATCATGGGTTACAGACAATAAATGATGTTCTCATGGGCATCATTGGAGCAGGCCTCCACCGGTATCTGGAGGGTCATCACAAGGTTATGCAAGATGGTATTTTTCTCACATTTGTTCCTCCAAGTAAATTTGTGACTTTTGCTTAAACATTGAAATATGTATTTGTTGTCATGAGACATGCATGACAGCATTCATTAGCTCGAATGGAGATACTATTGACTTCTTCAATTAGCTGACATCATAACTGAGTTTTCCAGTTTCTTGCAGAAATGTGAAAGGAACTAAGGATGAAAATTTGTATATATTTTCTATCAATGTTTAAGCAAATTACTATTTAGTAGTCTACAGCCATTTTCAGTAGCTGATAAATTTAGCTGGGAGGAACCACAGTTCATCACTGCTATTCAGGATGGAGGTGATGGGTTGATACTTTGTGAGTGACATTCACAAGGTTATAATCTCACTCATTCTTGTCATGTTTGTTCTAGTTTGGCCAAGACTGTCACAACAATTGCCTTCAAAATGTTCGTGTGGAGTTTCCTCTGCAACCTCATTGGTATTACTGTCATGAGATCATCGATTGTTGTCCCTCAGGTCAACCTCATAAGATGGTTAGGTGCTTTATGGAGAAATTGGTATGGGCAACTTTTGCAGGTGTGACAGAATCCAGAGGGAAGAACAGTCACATGGAAGGTGTGACCCAAATCCACACAACAGTGCAAAATAGAGATGTTGATCACAGGAAAGACAAATCAATAGTGGACCATCTCCGCATACGTGCAACAGCCTTAGTGAACACTAGACCAACTCCAGGCCTTCAGGTAGGCCCATCTGGCAGGAGGTCATAATTCCTTGACAGATGGTGGTTGTCCAAATGCTGCATGTAGTTTGTTGAACACAAGGTTACATTCTTCTCTCTGTTGCTGTTGCAGGAACTCGCAACAATGATGGAGGGTGGATCTCAGACACAGTGGGGAAACCGACTTGGATACCTGATCTTTCCGATTCCTGTCAAGTATTTCAGCGATCCACTGGATCATGTGCGAGCAGCCAAGAAAATTGGCAACTGGAAGAAGGCATCTCTTGAAGGCGCATTCACTTACTGGAGTGGAGCACTCCTAATGGCAATTACAGGACCAGTTGTACAGCCTCTGTCCCTCAATCCTTTGTGTTCCTCTTTGTAATCTCAATGCAGTTTCTATTCTATCACAGAGCTGAGAGTAGAAACTAATATTATCTGTGCAGGTGACTGAACTGTTTCCATTGTTTTGGAGTTTCAGTGACTTCCCTGTTCATATTGCTTTGACCCCAGTGAAGACTTGTTTGTTGGTTTGGTACACTATTCTACAGCAAAATGTTCTCACTAATCATTACAAAAACTTTTGGAACTTGAAACCTTCAAAATTATCTGTTTGCAGCTGCCAGCACTGCTTACAGAGCATACAACATTGCAGACTACGTTGGCAGTGTCTAATGTGCCAGGGCCAATGGAGCCTGTCATGTTCAACGGAAATCCCATTGTCCATATCTACCCCACTGCAGCAGGACAGCCATCAGTGAGTATATCTATGCACTATACATCAACTTCAAAACTTTATGCTATGGATGCTATTCTGAAAATGAACGCTGTTACAATGCCTGCAAGGACCTTTTGTGTTTTCTGTAGCTCCAATACTAATATGTGTTCCTGTGGCTGCAGTCACTATCAATTTTCTTTCAGAGCTATGATCAAAAGGCGTGTTTGGTTGCCATGACAGCCAGAGACCTCATTCCAGACCCAGGTGCCCTTTGTGAATATATGGCCGATGCCCTCCAGGAGATGAAACAAGCTGTTGCTTCTAGGAGGCAAGATGCAAACTGATCTACAGACAACTTAAGTATCATATCCATGTACCATATGTGCAGTTTGTACTTGGCTGTAAAATGTGCCACGTGGATAGTTTGCTTTGAGCCATTAGTAGTTTGTATTATTCTCAGGATGTTGTCAGCATGAAGGAGAACCTGCTTTCTTTTCCATTAGTTTGCAATTACAAGAGTGTAGATCATTTAGTTGGGGCTGTTGCCAAAGTAGTCAGTTATATCAGGCCAACACACATTGTGTGCTTACACTTTTGCAGTCTACCTGGACCACCATTTCTTGATCTGAGCTCCAAAGTTATGCTGCTTAAAGCACTAAAAGCTTTCAGATTTTCTATTGATAGTCCTAGAGCCCTTTTTATTTTAAGTAGCGATGAATCGGTGGCAGCTCTTTTTAGGTGAATGTTTGGGATGTGATATCTGTAGTTTGTAAATTGCTTTGAAAAGTCGTTGGTTCTATGCATGGATGAAACTCTGTTAACTCTCCTGCAATGATGCAGCTATTACTGAAAGATGAGGCAAGTGGCAATCACATAATCAAGAACACCTCTTTCATGTCCAGGCCACTCTGCTTGAGAGAAGGTGCTACGGTACATTGTCCTAAATAATTCCGGGCTCTAGACTCTAGACCAGTTCAACTCAGAAATGAACCAGTTCCAAGTCAGAAATGGCAACCGGGCAAGCTTTTATTTGCTTCATGAGGAACCAAATTGATACCTGAGGGTGGCAAGTTTGATAAACAAAAACTATTTAGATTTCTTGGAGGAGATCAATATGCTTCAAGAATTTGGCCCCCTGAAGGAAACGCCAGCATGCACATACACTACTGCCCTATTTCAGGGGCAGGTCAATCTGCTCGGAATCCGCACAACTACCAGCTCCTGCCATAAAATGATAAACCACAGATAGTGGTAAAAGTAATTTACTGGCATGTAAACAATCGCTGCTAATAACCAGCATTTTTTTGTGGCAAAAATTTGCCCCTTGTTCAAGTCTCATAAAACAAGGGGTCAAATTTCCCATTTTTGGGGGGAAAGTGACCCCATATTTTGACGGGAAATTTTGAAGTTGGCACACTCAAATTTCAAAACATAGGTTCTTGCATGTCCCCAATAAATAGTGGGATTTTTAGAAACATTTCTTCTTTTCTATGCCCTGCAGCCAAATTTGGCTAAGGCCAAATGAAGAAGAGTTACTAGTTATGTTTGCAGAGAGAGTTACGTCGCTTACAACCGTCACGCCGAATGGTCCTCTCGTTTTTTACCTACTGTTTAGCTGTTTTTCACCTACTTTTACTTCCTAAACCTCTGAGACGTTGGAGCAAATTGGTAGTACCCGTGCCCAGAAGTTCGGGCAGATTCAGAAATTTAGGGCTCGCGATTGCTCTTGAGAAATTCTTCAAGAATAAAGGCAAAAATGCTCTTGCATGAATCGCGAGAGAGACAACCATTCATTCATTCGCAAAGAATTTGGATCTGAAGCTCGCGAACGGAGAGGGAGGATTCTGAAAGAAAATCTGGTGTCCCAAGGGTGAAAAATCCTTGTTATAGTGGAGTTGTGTCGTTTTGCAATTGGAAATTATGCCTCAGAAAGCTCGCAAAGTGTCTCAGGCTGCTTCTCGTAGGAGGCCGGCGGTTGTCAGGAAACCCAGAAAGGCTCGCGTGACGCAGGTGAAGAAGAGAGCAATGACAAAAATACCCTGGAAACAACAGCGTAAGAAAACAAAGAAGGAGGGTCTACGAATCTCTAACCTTGATTTCGTAGATCGGAATTCTGAGAGCACTTTCATGGATGTGTTGGATTCTCCGAGAGACGGCCGCGAGAGTGATGCGAGTGGTCCAGTTTCGGCTTCCGAAAGTCATAGCAGTGATATGGTAGGGGATTCCGAGAACAACAGTCACGATGATCCAAGAATGAACAACGAAATTCTACCTGTTCATGTCGGAAGCGTCTTCAAAGACTGTCGTTATAAAGTGAATGGCAAACTTGGATCGGGCTCCTTCTCCACTGTCTGGCTTGCTTGGGACTCGGATCAAGAAACATACGTGGCGTTGAAGGTGCAGAATTGTTCCCGAGATTGTGCGCGAGCAGCTCAAGAGGAAATCAAGATCCTCCAAGAAGTTGCTAAAGGAGACAAAGCAGGAAGCAAAAGCGTCGTTCGATTGCTCGACCATTTCGATCACAGAGGTCCAAATGGTCGGCACAAATGCATGGTGCTGGAGTATCTAGGAGACAATTTGCTCAGCTTATTGAAACAGAACAAGTACAAGGGATTACCTCTGCAACTTGTCAGAAAACTCTCGAGACAAATACTCGTTGGACTTGATTATCTTCACCGTGAGCTGAAGATCATTCACACGGATCTAAAGCCTGAGAACATTCTCCTTGTCTCCCCGTTGGATCCAGGGAAAGATCCTCGGAAACAAGTTCAAGCAGCGAAATCTCCTCACAATCTCGTCACAAAAAGGCCGCCGCCGGGACATGAAAATCCATTGCCTGGCAATTCCTTAAACAACCAGGTAACAAGCGAAGATCCAAACTTCAACGACAAAGAGAACGTCGTACTTCAGACGAAAGACACGTTGATCACACGGAAAGTGGAAGAATTTTTTGCAAGAAAAATCCATCAGCCAACAGAAACTCTTGGTACTTATGACTCGACGATCTCGCCTGATTCGAGTACGGCAAAGCAAGATGTGAGTAGCAACGGAGAACCTCCCATAGACTCCGCCAACAAAGATCCAAGTTCTTGCTGCAAACCGAAAACAATGGGCAGCCTGCAACAAGCAGCCGGAGTCACATTTGGTAGCAAATTTGTTGATCCACAACAACCAGTGCCAAAAGCAAGCGACCGTGGACAGCTTAATAATAATCAAGCAAATGCATCAACGATCCTCGAATATGACAGTGCAGTTCTTCCGCCTCCCTTCAACAACATCGACACGAGGTGCAAGATAGCAGATCTAGGAACAGCATGTTGGATCCACAAGCAATTCACTCGCGAAATTCAAACAAGACCTTACAGATGTCCAGAAGTGTTGTTAGGGGCCAACAAATACTCCACCTCTGCAGATATCTGGTCCTTCGCATGCCTTGTTTTCGAGCTGGCCACCGGCAACGCGTTGTTCGATCCGAGAAGCGGTGGACACCAGTATTCCAGAGACGAGGATCACCTCAGACGGATCATGGAAGTATTAGGCCCCTTACCAAGAAAACTGTTCAATCAAGCTCCCAATTACAGAGCCTATTTGACCAAAAATGGAGAGCTCCGGCGCATCAAGTCTACACAAGTAGGCCATTGTCCTCTCAACCAACACCTGGTGCAATCTTTCAGCTTCTCTGAAAGAGATGCCCAAGAACTTTCGGATTTTCTTCTCCCTTTGTTAGATTTCAACCCTGACAATCGCCCTTCTGCTAATCAGTGCTTGCAACATCCATGGTTGATTGCATAAGCAAGCTTCTCTTTGTCAGCCCTTCTTTGGGTGGCTAGGTATATATAGCCAAAATGCTATATTCAAAAAAAATTAAAAGTGCTAAAATCATGTGCTTTTTGAGATCATGTGCCTGGCCATAATCCCACCAATTTTAAGAAAGATCGCCAGATTTCTTTCTATACGTGGTTCTGAAAAATTGGGAGTTTTCAAGC
This sequence comes from Sphagnum contortum, assembly GCA_963920785.1. Classification (NCBI taxonomy): domain Eukaryota; kingdom Viridiplantae; phylum Streptophyta; class Sphagnopsida; order Sphagnales; family Sphagnaceae; genus Sphagnum; species Sphagnum contortum. Next base: position 1,159,314 of record OY987288.1, read on the forward strand.
AGGATTTTCTGTTTGTGGGGTCAGATTTCCCATTTTGTGTTGCGTCAATTAAAGCCACGGGTGGGCTTCACCAAAATTCGAGACACACCCTTGACTCCCACCTTGGGGTCCCTTACTTTTATTAAAGCTGTGGTCCTAGGGCTTTACCCTACACAAAAGGATTTTCAGCATAAAAATCCCTTGGAATTTTTTTCTCAAAACCCTAGCCCAAAAATGTCAAATGCACTCAGCCTACCCTTCTCCTCATCGGCCCTTTTTTCTCCATGTGAAATTTTGACCAAACATTTGTCCAAAATCCAATAATTCTTTTGGAAAAAAAACGCTGAAAATCAGAAAAACAAAAAAAATCAAAAGAATCTTTTTAAGTCACTAGCTTTCTATACATGGTCCAAGTAGGATAGCCAAAAATATATCAAGATGTTTAAATGTTTTTCTTTCATATTTTGTTGATAGCCAAACCTATGGTCATCACCACCTCATCTCCATCAAAAAATTTGGGAAAAGAAAAACACTTCTCCACATTGATATGAACAACATGAAACACAATAATATAACAGTCAAAAGAGAGATCAACAAACACATCTGAAAGCAATTGAGAAAATTGTATGGTAAAGCTGATGGCCGAGGGCAAAGACCTACTCTGATTTTTATTGGGGAAAAAACTAAAAAGATGGGGAGTGATATGAAAAATATAGGCGGGTTTTGAAAAATGAGGGTGATTCAAAAAAAATGGAGGGCCCACTGAAATATGCTTACTTACATTTCCTCCAATTACAGTAAGGAAATCCACTCACGATCTATCAAAATCCAAAACCCATACACTTCTTAATGCAACATTAGACAGCAAGAAATGGAAAGAATCCATACGAGGAGAGGCCTCAAGCAAGGCACCAAAAGAGACGACCCATTTGGAGAGTTGAAAGACCTGAAGACCTAAAACTCAGCACAATTTTGCCAATCCAAGAAAAGAAAAAACAAGATTACAACAGTAATTGGAATCGACAAAAAAATACAAAAGCTGTCCACAAGGCTCAGCAGGCACATTTTCATCCGCAAATCAGATGATGAAGGGCAGGTCTGCCTTTCGTTGTGCCAAACTATCATCACGGCCAACACGGAGAATCGATCTCTTCACCGGCAGGTAAGCAACTCAGTGTACTACCAAGAAGCCAAACTCCCGCGCGCGAGATACAGGTGAATATTAAAATTTATACACAACTTGTCGAGCCTCCCTATTTTGTGTGGTCTCCAGATTTTGTGTGTACTTACAACAATCAAAAGGGTTGAACAGAATATGTTTCTAATGTTCCCAAAGGGTTCTCCAAGTATCTCAAGTGTTCCCAATAGCACCTCAATTTTATCCCACAGTTGTTTGGCATCTATTGAAGTAAGGTTGTTTGTTTTTATTTGTTTTATTCATCGAGATCTCCCAAATCACTCCCCCTCTTGCTGCTCTCTTGGTACACCATTGGAAAGCCCTCAATGAGTAGTGCACCAAGTTGGTTTCATAATTTTTGACCTAGAATAGAGAAATTATTCAATATTAAACATTTTTTCATTCAAAATCAAAATTAAAAATTATAGGGAAATTTGAGCACACTATTTGTATTGTTGGGAAACCCTTCAATGAGTATGATTTAAGGAAAGGTGATTTGGAAACTTTTATACCTAAGGTGTGAGAGACATTGAATTTTGACTAGTTTTTATCATTGAAAATTCAATTAAATTGCATAAAATGGTTTTGGAAGGAAAAATTAATTGGGTGACCAGTTTGCACTCAGGCCAATGGCACATGTTACACTAGTGTAAGTCAAGTGTAAAACAAGTGCCAAAGGGATGTATATCTATGCTTCAGTGTTAGGGAGTGCCAAATTTCTAGAAAATTTGATGACGGGTCCATCAATGTGGCTGCTTCTAATTTAAAATAAATCTGCAGGTGCAGCCCCCATCTAATTAGTACAAAGATGAATAGGTATCCCCAGTCTGTAAGCAATGGTGTGTAAATAGCAAAAGAAAAAACTACTAAAAAAATTGCTATGAAAGCAAGATGTGAATCAAAATATGACAAAAAATTTCCCCCAAAAACAGAGAATATTTGATGGGAATACTATTTTATTTATTGCACCAAAAGAAAAGGCTGATGCCAATCCAGAAAACCAAAAGAAAAAAAGATTGCAACAATAACCTAACAACGAAGGGAATAAACTCATTTATTTAGTTTAATTCCCCATTTCCTTCCCTCTTTGCACCAAACAAATTTTTGAACTTTTGTATGAACAACACAAAACCAAAATTTTCTTCTCAAGGCTCAGCAGGCAACTTTCTCATCTGTAATCAGAAGATGAAGGGCAGGTCTGCCTTTTCTATGTGCCAATGTTACTCATCACCGCCTAGCACCAGATTCGATCTCACAACCGACTGTGAAGCTTCCTCAGAAATTATCCAGGAAACCATTTTCACGACTGGAAAATTGTCAACAGAACATTTTAGTTAACCAGTTTCTTCCTGACTTACTCTACAGCGGAGTTCACACTTTGCGTTTTGAGAAGCAAATTTTGTGAACAGATGGTAACTTTTTTGTTTTATTTTTCAACATTTGACGATATATAAATTAAACATCTTTCTTTTTGTCACAAATAAAATTGTACTCATTAAATTGTGCAAAGAAAGTACTAATAACATTTTCAGTCTTTAGATGCTATGATTATTATTCTTGAGTTATTTTGTGTTTTTCCTCTTTTTTTGGAAATTCAAATCAAATTCAGGTTTTATGTGCTTTGATACTTACAAGAATGGAATGGTCACAGAGAAAGCGTTACTAATGTGTTGAGAAGTGATATTTGTGTGAACCATTTATAAGGTATCCTACTATTAGGAAAGGGAGTTGGTTTCTTTTGCTCGATTTGTCCCATCCAGAACAGAGTTCTTTTTTTTTCCCAATTCTGTGATGTTTGCTCAAATGGAGATCATTTGAAGGTTTATTTTGCCAGATTTGACAGTATTCAGAATATCAAAGTAGAAAATCTTAAGCACCCTTTCATATTGTAATCAATTGTGGCAATTTTGGAAAAAAATTAATGAAAATTTCGTCTCTTGCTCAATCTTTCTCAAAATAACAGGGAATTTGCAACAGAATTTTTTTTGCAAATTGGCAAATATTTGTCACAGAAAAAATCACTGCTTAGGAGCTCTCAAACCATTGGCAAAGCTCATTGAGATGCTCTCCCAAACCACCAGAAAGCCCTCACTCAGTAGAAGTGATTTTGTAGTGTTTAGACTTGCAATGCAGAGGTTATTGAAACTTGAATATTCCCATACCCAAGAAAACAATTCAAAGAAAAATTAAGATTTTAGGGAAATGGCAAGTCCCATTGGAAATGAGTAATGAGTCCTGGTGCACTGAGGTGGATTTTTTACTTTACAGACCTTTGGTGGGAGTGGAGTTATTGAATTTTGAGTAATGATGCTTTACAATATGTGCTCAATGACACAGCCTACACTGATTGCTATTATAATAAGAATTTGATATTTCACTGGCATTTCATCAGCAAGATTGGAAAGGACAGAAGAGATGGAACTTAGGTTCAATACTGTTGCAGGAGCAAGGAGCAACTGAACTATGTACACATCTCTTGTCAAGATTGCAGAGGGAAAACTGCTCTCATGTCATTTTGAAGGTAATGGTTGCTTGAGCCAGGTACAAAACAAACCAAAACAAACATGACAAGAATTTGCAGAGCCCTAACTTTGAAAGTGTTAGGGTTTGCAGTCACCTTGAGAGTGTTGCTCACAAAGTACCAGACCATCATGACCTTCAGTTATTGAATAGCAGCTTCGATTACTCTCCCTCTGACTTCATCAGCTCCTTAGACTGGATGTCATTTTCTTAGTATATAATAATCTGCACAAGACTTAGCACAAAACGATTGCACAAACACTGCATCTTGAGTTTCTGTTGCATTTCCAGAAGGAACACAAAGACATGACATTGGCTAGCACAACTGGTAACAGAACCACACACTTAAAGAGAAACTAGGCGACAATTTGAACAAAAGACAAAAAGGTGAGAGATTGATCATGACATGCTACAGAAAAAGCACAGCAAAAACTTTCACTTATTCTAGATTAGAGCTTGCATGCAGCTTCAAGATCACAGGTAAAAAGAACTGTTTAGTCTCAAACGTGCACATGAAATCCTGATTGGACTTCCCATTACTGTGATGAGGAGGAAGAGTCTTGTAATGGAAAAAAGTGCAGAGACATATGAAGTAGGTTGGAGCCAAAGTTTGTCCATGAATGCAGGTGTTCCTCCACTTTTCTAGTACTTATAGTCCTTCACATGAAGACTTTCAGTTCCAACACCTGCTGCTCCTCCACTGCCACCATACTTGCCAAGGGTAGCCTCTGAGTTGGCTTTAGCACGGACATACAGAGCCTTTTGTGCAGCTTCTACATTCTCCTTCTTTCCTGCCCATGTCTTGAGAACAGTTGCTTGCAAAGCACGACCAAAGGAGAATGAAAGTGTCCATGGCTTGATAGTGTTGAGGGCATTCATCGCATTCAGATTCGAAGTTGCTTCCTCTTCACTCTGGCCTCCAGAAAGGAAGACAATGCCAGGGACAGCTGGGGGAACAGTCCTCTGAAGAGCCCGAACAGTGAACTTGGCGATTTCTTCAGCAGACACTTTGGGAGCATCAGACCCTGGGGTGACCATGTTAGGTTTCAATAGGGTTCCCTCCAAAAGAACTTTCTGATCATTCAGCGCCTTGTAAGTTGCAGCCAACACCCTTTCAGTGACATCAGCACACTTCTCGATGGAGTGGCTGCCATCGACAAGAATCTCAGGCTCAACAATTGGTACCAGCCTGCAGGCACAAGATGTCAAAAAAGGCTTCTCAGTCCCACAAAGCAAGCACAGTCATCACATGTGACACTTTAGGGGAAAGCCTCAAGTAAATCTTCAGTTCTATCTGTTGACATCTTCTGTTCTGTCTAAATTCATAGGTCACAATGATGAGAACCAAATTTCCAACCAGTGCACATATCACATGAATAGGTTTAATATTCAGCAAAGAAAAACAGCCATTCACTAACTAATATTTCATCTGCCAAAAACCTCCAACAAAGCCCCTATGCAGGTGCAGGTGCGAACACTTTGGCTGAACAGGATTCTAGTGCTGAACATGACTGACAGCATATTGAATGATAGAAGCAGTAAGACATTCTCTGCACAGTTTAGTTGAAGATGCATAAGACAACTATTCTCAAGTCTCTCCACCATCCTGTCTATTCACTGCACCAAACCTCAATTCAGGTATGGATATGGCAAGCGATTGTGAGTGGCCTGTAATCTCTTACGGCCTGATTCTCCCTCAGGTATGTATGGATCACAGACAGATATCCATGCTCAAAGACAAAGAGATGTCCAAAATGCAAGGAACAGAACCAGAGAAAGTCAAAGATGGATATAGTGACAAGATCAATGAAACATTGAGTGAGTAAGTGACTGAGTGAGACATTGTGGGTTCTGGGTTTTCTCACCTGTACTTGAAGAACACATAAGGGAAAGCAAGCAACAGCAGACACCCAATTTCAAAGCAGAGTAGGCAGAAGAACCCAATCAAAAGGCAAGGACATAATTAGAATTTCTCACCCATTCTCTTGGCAGATGATGGCATAGCGAGCCAGGCCCTGTGCATTCTGCTGAATAGCAAGCTCAGAGGGCTCAGTGACACCAATCTTCAAAACGGCTCGCCATTTAGCAAACCGAGCACCAGCCTGATAGTACTGCTGGCAGCGCTGAGCAAGACCATCGTGGCCTTGGGTGGTGGTCTCTCCATTAGTTCCAGCTAGATCGACGGTGCCTTTGTCGACCTTAATGCCGGGGACCACTCCTCCTTCCTTGAGGACCTCCACGAAAGGCTTCCCTTCCAATGTCTTCTGGTACAGGGTTTCCTCAAACAGAATCACTCCACTCAGGTATTGGGACACATCGGGAGCTGTAAAGAGCAGCTCTCTCAACGCCTGTCTGTTGGACTCCACATTCTCCACCTTGATGCTGGCAAGGCGTTTCCCGATCGTTCCTGTGCTCTCGTCCGCCGCTAGAATGCCCTTCCCGGGAGTTGCGACATACTTTGCTGTAGCAATAAGCTCCTCAGCGTACTTGCCCGTGTAAGCTGACATCTTGCCTTCCTCTCTAAAAGTACGCGGACGTCGATGTATTTACTTGCTGAGCTTTTCAGATCCGAACCTCTGCAAAGCAAACGCGGGTGAGCAAATGCCACAAGACATCAGTAGCACGTATTGAGAAAGAGATCCCAGGCCACAGATGCAGATACAACAGTATTGGACTCAGGCATGCATCTCGGCCGGATGGAACGATTCCGGCAAGCTTAATCCATCTTCAGTCCATCAGCCATGACTCCAGCATGATGCAAAAGCAGGAGATGACAAAACCAAGGGTTAGTTCATCGTCCTTCCTTTCCAATTCGATCAAAATCAAAGAAAATCAGGGTGACAAGCTCTAGATCTTTTGCTCTGAAATGCTCCAATCTCTCTACAAGATTGCGCTTGCTACTACAAATGTAAAACCTGGACCATAGTACTGCCTGAAACCCTGAGGAGCTCTGGTCCAGGTTCCTCAAGAAAAACCTGGATCAGTGCCACAACACCGATCAGTTTTGAAGCCGCGAATACTGGAGTAGGAATAGCATGGCACTAGCGGTAGACATGATCACAATGCAACGGAAAGAACACGAGATGAAACAAACCATAACAAACGTGAGAAAAAAAACACACAGTTGCCACTAGTCTTCAGACTAAAACTCTCAAGACGTCGGATGTCTGTCCGCCGCTGCTATGCAGCGCGACTGAAATATCAACCAAATACAAGTATCTAATATCAGTCTAGCTTTCTTCGCTTTGGCGATCATAAGCCAAAGACAGAGAGCACAATAGAATCTCAATATTCACCTTCCGTGTGAAGACGAAGAACCATCCACCGCACTTCAGAAACCAAAAAGTTCGATACTCGCAAGAGCTCTCAAGACTGATGGAAAAGGGACCTAGACTTCTCTCAATAGCAAAAAAAAAATGATGAATCCAGAAAGAGAAAAGCTTGTACATGAAACCACCGAAACGGATCTCGTTTTTAGAAGAATGAATACAACATGAGCACGGTTAAGAGAAGAAGATGTTATATAACTCGCATTTTAGAGGTTGCAAAAATCTTTGTGGAAAGCTCTTACAGTGAGCTTCCGTCGTGTGATCGATCTCCTTCGGTTTTTGCGCCGCGACGACGACAATCTCCCCCTCGTCTCTTCCTCGTCTTCCTCGTCTTCTTCTTCCTCTTCTTCGTCGTCGTCGTCTTCTCCTTCCCAACGCACCGCAGTGCAGGGGGCCAGGCTCCCGAGTACCGGATGTGACCGGTTTCCTGTCACCGGTAACGCCGGCTCCACCGGTTCCACGGATGGCGGTCCGCTGGGAGCTTATCTGGATCGAGGTCCCAAGTAGAGGTCTCAAATTGACGTCTTCGTTTCCGGAATCAGTTTTTCTCCCTTTTTTTCTTTTCTTCTTATTAAACAGTTCCATAATTTGGTGAAGAGATAATCATGAATTAGCTTGTGAACTCTTGAATTAGGTTAAACAATTTTCCAATCCTTGATCCAGGTAATGTTTCCATTAGTGAAAAGGAAATTCCTAATTACCTAGTGAACCATTTGAATTAGACTAAAGAGATTTTCCAATCCTTGATCTAGGTATTGTTTCCATTAGTGAAAAGAGAAATTCCTAATTAGCTAGTGAACCATTAGAATTAGGCTAAACAAATTTGATCTAGGTAATATTTTCAGTAATGAAGAGAGAAAATCCCCAATTGAGATTTTCCAATCCTTGATCTAGGTATTGTTTCCATTAGTGAAAAGGAAAATTCCTAATTACCTAGTGAACCATTCAGAATTAGGCTAAAGAAATTTTCCAATCCTTGATGATCTAGGTAATATTTTCATTAGTGAAGAGAAAATCCCTAATTAGTGGACCATTTTGTTAAAATTGGTTTAGGCGATGAATTTTCCTAATCTTTTTGCATTCTGGAAAACATTGTTTACTTCTGGTATCAGGATTTCTTTTTTCTATCAATTTTGTGATGTGGTCATAGTTTGCAACCATCCAGAAAAGGAACGAGCCAATTTTAATTACAGTTCAGAGAGGACAAGCATTTTATTTTTCTGGCGAACAATGGCAATCTGCTAAAATCTTCTCTGGGATCATCCCTAAATCTCTTGTGCCGGCTCACAAAATGAAAAAGAAAACACTGGACATGATAGTAAAGTAAACCAATTCTAGAATCTCGTTACGTTTTGGCATTCTCCAAGAGACCCAAGTGAGTGTCTGGTGGATATGGCAACTTCCATGTTCTTTTCCTCGGAATGGGGCAATCTGAAAGGCATCTAAAAAAAATCTTGCAACAGTTCAAAAAACAACCATATGTCAAATAGATGCAAATTTTTGCACAAAAAAATTTGGTGGCTTGGTATGTTTGTTTCTTTATTTATTAACTTATTCATTAATGGGGATGGGAGGGGAATTTGGGGGGGGGGGCCACTTTGGTGGAAAGTTGTATTCGTGCTGACGGAGTGACTATGCATAATTGGATGACTTGACAAAGATCCCGGCTATAAACTAATTTCTTAGTTATAGAAGATGGCACCTTACCCAACCGAATTCAACCAGGTCACCAAGAGGATGATGGCATTTGGCACCTTGCAAGTGAAGGTTATGTTGGCATGAGTGAGGGGGATTAAGGTTCATAAGGAACCTTCCCTTATTCTGGTCTTTTAACCAGTGTTGTGAAGGTATCCGAGTAAAAACCCGGTGGTTTAGGGTCAGCTTCTTGTAACTCAGACCCGAGTTGACATCACCTTGGTGGAATCAGCACAAGAACCAGACCATCGAAAAAATGTTTTGGTAGATCTGGAACCAGAGCAGTGAAAAAATATTTTTTTAAAAAGGTAAAGATATATATGTAAAAAATTTGACTTTTTTCAAATTTTATTTAACTTAATTAATTATTAATTTTAATTAATTATTCAACTCTATATTTACATAGACCCTTATTTTAATTTGTCATAAAACTTTGTACTCACATAATCTTTAGCATTAGCATTGGGGAATGTGTAATGTAGACATGAAACCGAACCTGGTTCAAAAATTGAGTCCAAAAGTTCGTGAATGTTGAAAAAATGTGATAGAATTGAAATCAAAGGGTTCAAATTTTGAGAGAACCTGGCTCAAACCCATATACCCAAAGAATTGTCACATCAATTTTAAAATGTCAGAATCATACCAAAGGTTCTATATAAAAATCAGAACCGGACAACACTGCTTTTAACGCAACTGTGTATGATACAATTTCTTCAATCCCCAATGAAACCCTATGATGCATGGCCATCATTTTTTGGGAACTCCCCATCTATCGAGTCTGACCTTCCCTGACCTTTCGTAACATCATTCAATATTTAATTATCTCCAAAATGGTCGATGGAGAAAGAGAAATTTTGCACTAGTCCCCACTGAAAACACGCACAGTTGAGGTCATTGCCACAATCCCAGCCACCAAAAACTCTTGTTAGTGACCTCAAATCCTTGTGAGGTGCATTTCATAGATATTGTCCCTGTGATTGAGGTTCAAGGTTTCATAATCCCCACAGAGATGGATCGAGAAAACAAAATTGACACAATCCCAGAGGAAAATTTGCATAGTGGAGGTCATTGACACAATCTCAGCCCAAAGCTCTGGTGGTTGGTAACTCCAAAAGGTCTTGATGGGGCCAGAATTAACTAGAGTTGGTCTAGTATCAACTTTGAACCTACCAGCCTTTCTTGGTAACAGATTTTATTTTATTTTCATACCAGGCAGGTACTGGTATTGGGTTTCAATTGCGGTGGATTGAAGATTTTGTTTTCGTTGGTCTTAACTAAGAGAATCTCCACCAGTGGTCAGTATGTCACTCTGGATAATAAAATTAAATGTCTAAGTATAGGTTTCTTTTTTTTTTGGCAACCCCACCAATAAAACTGTAACTGGAATTGCATTGCATATCCGTGGGAAGCACTAATAGCTAACCACCTGGACCAATCATTATAATCGACCAATCAGAAATACTGAGCCGCAGTCAGGTGCATTTTATTTCCTTTTTGGAGGTGCACCACTGTGTTGTGACTTACCAGCCACGGCAAGTTGCACGAATTTGGTGCAGAAAAACCAATTTCCTGAGCTAAACCGGCACATTTTGACTTTTTCACAGTAAAACTGAGTCACATACTGAGCACCGGTGTAGATGCTCTAAGCATATACCTGATATTGAGATCCATATAGAACTGATACAAGGCTGGTATTACCTCATGTCCCTACCAGGCTGGTATTGCTGAAAATACCAGACTGGTAGGATCCTTCCTACCAGTGTTGATAAGTTGATGCCATTGATAGCTCTGACAGGCCTATATACCAGACCACCAACAGGCACCACCACAGCAAGAGGGATGGATGGTGGATGAACATGAAAACCATTTTCCATTGGGTTCAAGATCCCTAACTAACCACGGTGTTTAGTTCAGTTTCTGTTTTTTTTAATAACGAAGGCACTAGTAACCTACTAGTCTTTAGCTAGCAAACTAACTTAGGGCCACTATCGATGAGGGTCCAATGAAATAGAGCAATCCTATTGGATGAGAGCCATAAATTGGACTCATGACCTTTAGATGAGAGTCAAAGACCAAAAAGTGGCATATCAAGGCTAAACCTACATGGCACCATTTTTGAAGGGAAAATCAATTGGTTTGAACCAAAACAAAAGAGTTAAAAGGAGAGCTCATGATTTGCAGAACCAAGGTGCAAGCTGGGGTTCAAGGCAGGGTCCAACTCCAGGATTCAAATTGCTTCAAACGAGTCCAGATAGGTCCCAGCAATGTGGACACAGGACCCCATCTAAAGTGGGCCTTACTAAAAATTTAGTGTTTTCCTACCCACCCACCTACCCACCTGCCCTATCTTTTACACTACAGGTTATCTTTTACACTGCAGTTCATCCACTGCTGACTCACAATGGGCTTCCAATGGAAGAAGGTGCACTGATGATCGTTGGATCCGTCAAACCCTAATGATGTACTAGAATAGCCTGTATCACCAGGACAGTTGTATCCAACGTATAACTTGAACTTTTTTATTCTATTTTCTAATTGTGAAAATTTGATATATTTCGAGTTATGGCTATCAAACCCCCATTGTTCCACTTATTTTGGCAAAAAAGAAAATCAATTAGTTGATTACCTGTGGCAGGAACCTATTCAACTGTATTTTGATATTCCTTGTAAAATTGAATTTCTCCAAATTATCTCCAATAATGGGTATTCAAATTTGTGAAGATGATTCTTGGTTCTTTCTTAATTAATTTGGGTAATGAAAATATACGTAATTCCCAACATGCACACACCCAAGTTCCCAACTGTAACTGCACGCATACAAGAAACCAGGGTTTTTTTTTTTCTAATGCTTTTTAATTTGTAGCACAAATGGCAAGGGGCATGTGCGAAGGTAGTGCCCATATGGCTCATTGGGTAGTTCCCAAAAAATTTAGTGTGATGTATGTGGTTGAAATGCACAAACAGAAGTGAGAATTTGGTGAAGAGTTTTGAAATGCAGAGGTAACTTATGGCTCTCACTTGCACATCTCTTTGTGTACACAAGTAGGCTCCTTGGATCTGGCAATTTGAATCTGGAATCCACGCTAGGGGAGGTTTTAGGAAAACCTAGTGGAAGGCAATCCCTAGGTAAGAGTTGTAAGAAAACTCTTACCTTGGGATTGCTTACAACTCTTACCTTGGGATCGCCTTCCTCTGCGTAGTCTTGTTTTTCAAAGATCAAAAGAGTTTGGAACAAAAACAAAGAGCTTAGAATTCAATGTTGTGGCAAAAAGGTACCTTACTACCCAAACTTCAACTTCCCAAGAAAGACAAATTGTCTTCACCATTTGAAGTTGTTGGTCTCTAATTTAGTTGCCCTCCATGTTGTTGCAACTATTGTCCAATGAATATTTATCACAAAAAACCAAAAAACAAAAATATGAGAATTACAGTCTTCTACATTCAAACAAGAACTAGTTACATTTGCAAGTAGGAAACTAAAGGCAAATATATAAAAACTACAATGCAATAACTCTTCTTGAATTTTTTGTTTTTTTATTATTTCAATTATCGAAGGTAAACATCTTTCTCACAACACCTTCTATAACTCCAAAAAGACCCCAAGAGAGAATGTGAGACCCCAAAAATTCCCCACCACCCATTAGTCATAAAACCACTTCATCTTTTCCTTCAAAGTAGAAAACCTATATAAATCTTTTCCACAAGCTCCTACATAATGGCTAGCCATTTGGCAACCACCCTATCCTTAAAGACTAACTAACCCAATAGTGTCAACCTTTAGTAATTAAAAGACAATAAGTTTACACTTGTCATGAATAATTAGATAAATTATTAGGAAGCCTTCTGGCTTACATAGATAGAAAACTTACCCATTAACATCCAAGCAAATAGAGATGTTTAGTTTCTTAGGCTTCTAACATACAATTCTATTATGCAAAAAAACTACTTGCAACATTTCCAAGTAGAAGAAACTAACTACTAGATTCTAATAAGGAACACCTTGCAAAGGATTTGAACCCTAGTCACCAAGACCTTACCTGCAATAGGCAAGTTAATAAAAATATATGATCAAACTTGACATTTCACAACATAATTTTGCTTTGTGAAAATTGTAATTAGTTGACGTTGTTGGATGAAGAATTCCCATCCTTGCATCCAAGCTACATTTGCGAACAAACCTAACAATAAAATGACAAACAAAAATTGTGAAAAAAATGTTGTAGCTTGTAAAAGCATAACATAATAGCCTACCATGTGTATGTACAAAAATATATTTTTTAAAACCCTACATGTCAATTCAAAAAATTTAAACTTGCATTGTACCAATGTAGCACAACAACTTAGAAATTACAAAATCACAAACAATTACAACCAAAAACATCAAAAACCAAATTGCAATTAAAATATTAAAAATTATTCATTAATTCCAACTTTAACCTTATCTTCATCATTCCAATCTATAACAGTAACTTGGAAAGGGAAGAAGTTTTTAATGAATAAAAAATCACATGTGAACATTTGTATAACAATGTTCAAATGGCCCACCAAATGATTATAAAATTGCAACTTCATAATTGTCAACATGGATAATGTTTTTCCATTTTCAACGTTGTCAATGATTTGGACAATGGCCAATTCAACAAGTTTCATGAACTTAAAAATATGAACAACCAAAAAATTGTTTATAACAAGTTAATTCCACAACTTAATGATTTGGTTTTCATCTTTATGCTTTTTCATAGCCTTAAAGTTTGCATCTTCATCGTCATCTTGAAAAGGGAGATTTGTAAATCCAAAATCTCGTTTTAAATGGCTCAAAAACACATGAACTAATTGTACCAAATTATTTGGAATGTAAAATAATGTCATTTGATCATGCTTAGATGAATCAAAAAGGTTCACTTATAATCTAGTTGCAACTAGTATTATGGGTAAATAACCTCAAGTGCGTTCATAAGCTCATGATTCGAAAACCTATGTTCCAATTCAATGACCAACAAATCACATGCAACAATGCATTGGGCTTTCAAAATTTTGTCATTTCAAAATTTAGTCACTTCAAAGTGATCATAAGTAATTATAAAATTAACACCGGTTAAAAGATCAATAGAATGGACCATATGGGATTGTCCCAAAATGTGAAAAACCAATTGCTTTGTGCCATCATTCAAGTTGATTACCAAATTTTGCGCAATTTTACAAAACATGTTTACAACCATGTATATGAATTCAAAAAAAATCTCAAACTACAATGAGGTGTTCAAATTGATGTATATTTTGTACATATCCCCTTCGCAAGTTTTAATAGGTATTATGTAATCGCACATGAAAACATCTTTACCTTATGCAAACTTCGTCAAGCCATTTACAAATTCCAACATAAGCAAAATACATGGCAAGTCGAGGATCATGTCAATGTCACATAAATTCAGTAAATTGCCTTGGCTAACTCTACGAAACCATTATCAACCACCATCTTTGCAATCAAACCCTTATAAATTTTCCCAACTTATTTCAAAGGTTGCAACATGTCGATCCACCTTGTTTTCACATTTCGAAAAACTTTTAGACCTTATGCTTCCACAATTTTAACAAGTTTTTGAATTCAAGATGTTCTTTAAGGAAGTTAAAATTATTCCTATAAATTAATTGAAAGACATCTTCCAATTTGGAAACCATACATATTATGGCAAGCTTTGCACTACAAGGTTCATTTTATGCGCCAAATAATGGATCCCAATGGTTTAAGGCACTTGCTCAATCCTCATTAAAAAGGTAACTTTAAATATGACCCCATGAAATGTGGAGGCACCATAAACCCCAAGACACATAAGGAATTAGACAATGTAATCTTTAGACAAGCCACCAAATTCATCAAAGTAACAAAAATCATAGCTTCGATGTTAAAAATAATCCCACCCTCAAGAAGCTACTCAAGCATGACCAAAGTAAACATTCATTTCCAACTTGCCACCCCATAATAATGGATTGAAATCCAATTTTAATTATCCATTGTTGTCACTTCATCTATTGAAATTGAAAGAAAACTTGAAGCCAAAATAGCTTCCTTAGTGGCACTTAACACCGCATTGTTTATGATTTCAATGATCTCCTAACCTGCATAATCACTCTAGTGCTTGGCCAACTAGTTAAGCATTTTGAAGGGGGCAAATAGATATTGCATTTGCTCATATTCAATCATGGGCCTACCTTAAGAAAGCAAATGGAAAATTAATGCAATTTGAACACAAAATTGCCTTCTTTCTACCACAACACCTACAACACCCTATAATATATACCACAAATTCAAAGATATTTGCAGATATTTCACTTCTAGTATGGATTGGATGTCAACCTGTGGAAGAATCTTGGCTCATAGATGGCTCTCAACAAATGCAAACTCCTCCATGTGAAATCTTCATAGTCATGGGAATTTTTTGCTTAATCATGAAAAGCCTATTTTCTCCCCCCTTGCCACATACCAAGCATTCATTGAACACATGTTGATTTATCTTCAAAATGTAGTACTCTCCCATAACCACACTTGCCATTGCAATAATAACATTTTTTTTACCAACATGCTTCTATAATGAATTCAATTTTAATACAAGAAATTTCCACACCTTTCAATCATTGTGCAAATTTTCATTTCACATAGTTCACCTTCCCATTCACACCCATAATAGATTATATCCAAGGCAACTTAGTAGGCCAAGTGTTTTAAAATTGATAATTCAAATTTTCATAAGCCTTCTTCCATTTTTTACATGCCTTTATGTCAAGGTTGAATCCATAATCATATAATTGACCTCATGGCTTTGGTTGGAACTTGGAACTAGCACCAAGGATAAAAACCAAAAGAACACAATAAAAAAAAGAAATTGTGATTAAAATCATGAGGAATTTCTATAAACAACATGGACAAAAGGGAATTCACTACAAGCTACAAAAAGACAAGTTATAAGCACACAACAAGCATAGGTGATAGACTATAAATGTACAAGCTACAACCACACAAATTGTAAATGCATAATAAACTCCAAGCACATGTGACAAGTAACAAGTTGTGTGAAAACACATAGCAAGCCTACATGCACAAATGATAATAATAATTGAATGTGACAATTTCAAATAGCATGGTACACATGAACTTCTATTAAACCCTAAATTCATGTGCAAGAAAATTTACAAAAATGTATTTATTGCACAACTATCACTCAACCCTAAACCCAAAATTCGATTGTGTGCAAAAAAATAAACAAAAAGAGGCTTGAGCTTTGATCCTTACTAAATGTTTGAAGATGAATTAGTCATTACAATTGCAAGTGACAAGCAGCTATCATGTGAAGAACCAACACACACAACCCACAAACAACAAACCATAAGCATGAAAAATCACAAGAAGTAACAAAGCCTTGTCAAACAATAAACGTAAAAAACTTGTGACAACTTTTTACCTACAAGTGCCAAAACAAAAAAATAATTACAAACTAAGATGTAACAAAAAAATGAATTGTGTAAAATAACTTATTAATGAGAAAGACATGTTTTAAAATGTTATCAATGCCCTCATACTAAGCCATCAACAATTGATCGTCGATTTTCTCAACAAAGTTGAAAACTCAAAAATAGTTCTAATTCCCAATGGTTGATTCCAACCTATTAACTTGTTCCAACCAATGGTCACATTACCATGTGCATTATGTAATGTGCATAATTGCACGATCCAATAACAACTTAGTGTTCATTCAAGGTTGTAATTCCTAATTCCAAAAACTTCTGCAACATAGAACAAACTAAGTTCCAACTTCCCACATTCACAAAAACATTCAAGGATTAATCTTTAGGAATGTTGCTTGTATAACTTATAAGATCCCTTTCATTATGAATTTGAATCATTGTGGCGATGACTCAGGAACTTTTGTCCTAATCGAAGGCAAAAGGGACCTCCTGAAACTTAATCTCCTCGAGAGGAATGCCTGTACATGCCCTCTCATATCCCTACATTTTGCAACATTGGATTGATCTTTGTTAGTTACAATCAGTTCAAGTTCTCTAGAATGCTGCTACTGTTATGAAGTCCCTTTCTATCTACTCTCTGTGCTACTTACCAATTACAGGCGTTGTCCTCAATAGATGCCACTGCTAGTACCAAAAATGTGTCTCGTGACTCACAAGATTTCATATACTTATGAAACGTAGGAAAAATCCTTGATCTCCCACTCATACTTTTGGCATTCTCATAGAAGTTCCTCCACTCTTCCATGACATTGCTATTATTCAACATGAATGTGGTCAGCTGAATTAACTTTGTAAGTAATAACATACGTGTTTTGATGGCACCAGTCAAAACGGTCTTCCTCCTCTTCTTTTTCCTCCACCTAGACATGAGGACATGATGGATCTATAGTGGCCAAGATGTTGGTGCAATAAAACATGCTCTCTGCTGCCAAGTTTCCTACTGCCATGCTTCCCTCCACTTGTGCATGGTTACGGACGTAACCTTTTAATACTGCCATATATCTTTCAAGCCAATACATCCACTGACAATGCACAGGACCAGCAATGGCTATCTCATCCACAAGGTGAACTAGTAAATGCACTTGACAATCAAATAATGATGGAGGGAAGGCCTTTTCCAACTTGCATACCACCTCTGCTGCTATTACCCTCATTCTTGGAATCTCCTCTACAAATAACTCCTTTGAGCATACCCATCTCAACAAATTTCCCAATGACCAAAGAGCATCTTGTACTTCTGCACTAGCTAAGCCTATTATTGCCACAGGCAATATGTGTTGCAATAAACGATGATAGTCATGTGTCTTGAGATACCTTGGCCACTTGTGGTCATCGTCCCTACCAAAAGCTTTTTGAAGATTAACTCCATAACCTGCAACAAGGTACCATAAAATTATACAAAAGTATTCTAGACATCCAACAGATAACATTCTATACTTCAAACTCTTTTTCCAGTATAAGGCATACAAATTTAAATATAAATAAAAGCAATAGAATACTTCTAAATTCAACCTTTGCCATCAAAATTCAAACCTGTAGGGAATCGCATCTCTCCTATACGATTTCGAAAGTCTCTTCTTTCATGTGTAGTAAGTGTCCTTGGAGCTAATGGTCGCTGCTCAATACTTGTGTTAAGATCAACAATAATCCACACATCGGGATGCTTCTCAAAATCCTCACAGGCCTCCCTAAAGTTACTATCCTTCTCTCCATATAGCTGTTTTATGATAGCCTTTCCCACATTTCCCTCAATGTGCATCGGGTCCAAGAGATGACATATTTTCAACTCACCCCAATAAGGCAAGCTGTTGAGTATACCCCACCTTGTCAATCCACTACCCTCAAACACCATAGAATCATTTAGGTCAATAACTCTATTGGCCACATCCCTCCAATATGCAAAAGTGGTAGCTTTTGGAATATCACGCTCATCACCATAAGGCATGTCAAAAGATGAAAATAAAAGTGGGTCTGATCTCATATCATGTCCCAGTGGAAGAAACTTTGTATGGCCAAGGTAAACAATTTTGCGAAGATGGCTTGAGTATTTAGCCATGTCCTCAAAACTTGGGCCACATGTAGAGCAGGCTTTGTAGCCTTGAGTTTGCAGCCCACTTACAAAACCAAACCCTGATTGGTTTAGGGTTTTAGAAGAACGGAATATTAGAACAACAAATAATCACAAAACAAAATAATAAAGAAATATATAGAGGCATGTGCATGATTTTTTACTAGGATAATCATGCATTGTCCACATGCAGATTGCCCTCAACTTGAATACACGTGGTATTCCTCCAGTGGTCTTCCTCCCATCATATGCCCATACTCCATCCCATAATGTTTTGAGCTCATCGACCACTAGTGCTAAGTAGGTGTCTAGGTTTTTCACCTTACTTGGCCCTGGGATAATAAGAGAAAGCAGCAAAAATCCTTTTTTCATAGACAACCACGGAGGAAGGTTGTAATTCATGACAACAACTGGCCAAACAGAGGTAGGTCGTCCCTTTCCTCCAAGTGAACGTGGACTAACACCATCTGATGCTAACCCCAACCTCACATGCCTAGGGTCACGCTCAAATTCTGGCCATGTTGACTCCACATGCTTGTGAGTAGGAGAGTCAACCGGTAACCTCATAACACCAGGCTTTGATCGATGTTCCTTATGCCAAACCATTAACTCAACCAAGTCTGTACATCGATACATGTGCAGCAAGCGAGGAATAATGGGAAACCACCTTATTGATTTCTTGGGCACCTTCTCTGTAAGCATGTGAGGATCATATCGAGCCTCTTCACATGTACTGCACTCCATTAAATGGGCATTATTCCCATGAAATAACATGCAGTCATTAACACATGCATGGACAATTTAATATTCCATGCCTATGGAGGATAAGATCTTTTTAGCCTCCTTCCAAGATCCTGGCAAAACATTTTCCTCAGGTAGCAAGAGGCTATGACAAAATTGGAAAATGTCTGACAACATAGTATTGCTTGCCTTGTGTTTTGCTTGGATGTTTAACAACCCCAGTATGGCTGCTAAACGGCTTAACCTTGCACCTTGAAAAACAGGTGTTTGAGCATGTGCCTTCGCCTCTTGCCATTGCCGTTGTGCTTGGGCAGTATGTTGATGACGTGGATCATCTGCATTGGCTCCTTCATCATGTGGGTTGCCAGACATATCATCAACTATGTCAAGTCCAAACCAGTCAACCACGAAGTCATCCATCGCTTGTTCTTGGTTTGCAGGCAACGGTGCTTCCTGAACTAGTTGAGAGACACCTTCATCATGAGCAGACAAGTCATTTGATGAAGAATGAGTTGATGAAGAGTCTGATTTGTCTGGCATGCCCATTTCCCGATATGTTGCTCTCAACCTCCGTGGCAGCATGTCTTCAGAAGGCCAAATATTCTATGCAATACCAAATCCAGAAGATCTTAACTATATACCAAGCATAGTTGCATATTACATTATAAATAAAAAATGCCAAAATGCATGTATATAGATATGGTATGTTATGTTTTAAACAAAGTACATAGTTCAGAAATGGTGGAATCCTAATTCCACTCATAGTGTGTAAACAACTCATCTCCTGATCTGATCGTCCTAGTAGCTAACACCAGGCAATGGTCTTCATGATAAATCTGGCCATATGGTGTTGGAGGAGGTCCCTCAACAAAAACCCACTCACAATTAGCCCTACACTTAGGCCGAGTCCCCACCGTACTGTTGATGAAACCAACAATGTTTCCAGAACGTATGGGGTCTCCATCTATCACCCTCACATCACTATGCCTCCTAGTGCTACCAGCAAAGGTGTCCATCTCAAGAGCAAAGGTCTTTCACTCAGGATATTGTCTGAGGATCATGTTCCAATGTCTTTTCTTATAGATAGGCCCACCATAAGGGAACAAAGTAGGACCCTCTCTATGACAACTAGTTGAATCCTCTACAATGATGTCTTCACAAGCATATACTCCATAGCCATGCCTCTCTCCAAGTGTAGAGGTCTTAACAATCCATCGTCTACCCCAAACCACAACCTCTTCATCATAGGGTAAACTATCAAGCAACCCAAGAACTGCATGGTTCCATGATTGGATAATATTGGCACATTTGCCAGTGAACTCACACATACCCCATCTGCCCTCAACAATAGTCCTAGCATGACCCTCACTTGGACGTTGTGCTTTGGATCGTTGTTTAACGGAGGGCAGACATGGCCTTGCCTCATGATGTGGATTACTGGCCTCATGAGAGGCACCAAACCCCTATAGCAAATGCATGCGAAAGTGCATTTCCTATGGCAGCTAAAACCCCTTGTGATAAAACATAGGGTGGTGGTGTCATACATGAACCCTATTACATTCAAAAAACCACAACAAACCATGGAAGTGAAAATAGTTTCAAAGAAGATTTCATGAAAAATAACATGTATCAAAGAGGAAAAATGACAATGGTAAAATGACACTTACCACATGAGATGAAGAAGCTCCTGGGGTAAGACCACGATGACGCCCAAATCGCTGAATGTGTTGAGCACAAACATATGACTTTTGTGAAATCTAACCAACACACTTGGTGCATTGGCAAAGCTGCCGAGGTGGACCATGAGGAGAATGAGACACCTCTGCTTGCGTATGAGCTGATGTGCCTTCATTTGAAGAGGATGAGTCACTAGTGGAGACAACGGAGGAGGAAGACATATCATCTGTCACATTAATAAGGCATAAATGTAAGGCAAAGACCAGATTAGACTTTCAAAAATCATGTGATACAACAATATAAACCTTGACAACTCATAAATTGAGACTACCTAAACCAAAAATAAATGCATACCTGCATCCAATGTGGGCTCAACAATGCCTATAGGACTGGTTGCCTGAAACCCTTTGGCATATGCACAATAGGAGCTCTTTGACCTAGAACTCTCGAAAAGAAACCCTAAACCCTAAAACTTTGCGAACCCCTTGCGAACCCCCTACCATCGCATCCCTTTTTGCATCTGCATTCGTTATTTAAACCAAAGCCCTAAAACCTTTAACTTTCGCTGATGTTAGCGAAGCCCCCGACTTCGCAACCCTCCAACGTTACGATATAAAAAGCATTGCACGACTGTTGTGAGCAATACCGTATCGCAAGTTGCGATGCGGGTTACATCGCAAGCCCTGAATTTCCGAAAGTCCTTAAGCTGGAACGGAATAAGGTGTCTGCCCAAGCTTTCTAGGGGTCTAGACTAGAGTAGGACGCCGAGTGAATTTGAACTCATTCTCGACATTGCTCGAGAATTGTAGAAGGAAAGCTTGGGCAGACAGGAAGGGGCGGATTGCAATGGCTGGGACTGGTGGAGGGGGTTCTGGGTCTAGAGGAAGTGACAACAATGAGGAAAGGTTGAGGAAGATGGTTGTTGATCACTTAAGAGTTTCAAAGTTGTTTGCAATCGATACTAGGACACCTGAAGGGCTGGCATCCTTGACAGCCATCTTAGGTCAAGCATTGCAAGGAGGGCTAACTGCTGGGGAAGCACAAAGAGCGGAGTTGGCAAGGAAGGCTGTAGAAGCCAAGGCAGCAGAGAAGAAGAGAAAGAGAGATGAGAGAGCAACAATAGGAGCTCTCTCACCTAGAACGCTCGAAAAGAAAAGGAGGAAGGATGATAGGGATGCCATCAGAAAGGAGAAGCTCGATCTGAAGGAGGAGGAGGAGAGGAAGAAGCTCCCTCTGATAACATTGGTAGTGGAGGGAATTCCAACCAAGCTGGCATACACTGGGGCCAAGAGCACCATTAAGCACATTGTCTCCACCAACTTTGCATGAGGAGTTGAGTAGGGCACTCTCTCAAAGGCAGAGCAGAGGAGAGTGATAAATCAAGTCAAGGGAGCATTTCGAAATGGAGGAGAGCTTGATTCACAGTGGATTGCAGACAAGATCTCCAATTCAATGTCTCAAGCAAAATACTATGATAGGATGAAGATTCGTGCTCACCTGAGAGACTTGAATGTGTACAGGAACTTGGAGAGGCCGCTTTAGTTCTCAGAAGACATCTGTAATGCCTTCTACCAGTTTGAGGTGCAGTTGAAAGCAATAAGGCAGCTGAAGGAAATCACAGAGCAGCTAGCCAAGGCCAAGAAGGCAAGAGAGTCTGGGAGGTCTGACCGTGACTTGAAGGCACTGGAGTTGAAGCTTGTTGAATGCCAATCAGTGGCGGACGAGGTCAGTGATCCACCATTGAAGTTCCTCAAGGCAGCAGAGCGAGTGAAACTGGTTCCACCCACCACCCACATGCTAGGGCAAGGTGGCATTCTCGGCCTCAAAGCAGCATTTGTAAGTACCCTCCCTCTCCTCCATTTTTTTCCTGCAAAGATTCATTTCTATCGAGTCACATAAGACTGTTTGGGATACCTTTTGCGATGCGAATTGCATGGCAAAGATGTGTCAAATGGCGTTTAGTTTGCAAAGGTACGATGCTATTTGTTTTGTAAATTGCTTCGCATGATACAGTATGCGAAAGTCTGCGCTTCGCAAAAGAGGTCGTAGACTTGAACAAATCGCAAACTGCTTCGTAAGTTACAATATGCGAAGGTCTGCACTTCGCAAATATGCATTTTTTTTTTACCTGTTGTTTTATGGGGACAGTACAAGAGGTACAAAAGGAAGATCACAGCTGCAAAAATGACAATGGGCCAGGAGCATGGCAAGGAGCATCTTTTTGAACATGTTGATGCACTATTGGTGAGTGGGTTTGGTTGGGATTGAATTTTTGTTTGTGTTGAGATTGTTTTCATTTGAATCAAGATTTTCATTTATGGTGTTGACTAAGCTTTGCATGTTGAAATGCAGGCATCTGAGGGTGAGAGTGAGAGCTCCCAGGGCAACAGTGATGAGGAGGAGAGAGGCGCTAGCACTGCTCCCCCCAGTGCTACCACTAGCAGTGGACCTAGTTCATTTGCTAGTCGAAATGCAGGTTTTGCAAGGGGCGAGGATAGGGAGGAGGAGGAGGACGAGGAGGGGCAAGGGGACGATGAAGAGAGGGAGGAGGATGAGCAGCCTCCCCTTCCACCAAAAAACATTAGGAAGAAAGATTCAAGGAAGAAATCCAAGAGGGGAAGGAGGTCTAGATAGACAGCTAGTGTGTTAGATACCCAAGAGTTGCAAACCCTTTTACATTGTAAATTTTGAAATTTTGATATAAATTTTTTTTTTCCGGCCCAAAGTGACTCCAAATGAATATAAACCCTGCTTACAAAATAAGAATACAGTGCCATGCTCTTGCGATACATAGTGGATCTCAAAAATATTTGCGAGTCATATTTCTTCGCAACACTGCAAAAGTCAAAAGACCAAATATACCATCTCACTGACATCGTTAAACTCTGACGGTTATATTGGAAACCGATAGATTTTTTAGTCGATTCGTTAAGTCATTGCGGTGATGAGTTTGTTTCAAAAAGTTTTCGATGTCATTTTTATCGCAAATGCGTAGCGACATTTTGAAAATCGCAAAATGTTTGCGTTAAAGCGTATATCGAGAATATATAGATTTTTGAGTAGATTCGCTAAGTCGTTGCGATGTTGGGTTTGTTGCAAATAATTTTTGATGTATTGTGAATCACAAATGATGTATAGAAGAAATTATAATCGGAAAAGTTTTGCGATTGCATTAATTTTGGGAGTTGCGAAAAACTTGCGATTGTATGGGTGCGAAGGTTATGGTTTCGCAAAAGCTTAAGAGTTTGCGAGGGATTGTTGTTCGCAACTGCGGGTTTTCAGAAACTTTTTTCTTTGTTGTTTGCGATGATATTTGGATCGCAATATACCCCTCTTTTGTTATAGTGATAGCTGTGTACAACACAAAACTCTCGTTCTTAAGTTGGGCAACATAATGTGTAGCCCCATGTAAAATTCACAGATCCATTTTGGAATCTTTTGCGCACAGTTGGCCCATCATCCAAACTCTTTACTTTTGAGTTGTCATTTTTTTGCATACGTTATGTTGGCAGGGGGCACTAACACAAACATCGCACGTTCAACTCCGCACACATGTAGGCTTGTTTGAGCACAACGAGCAAATGAGGGTATCAGAAAATCAACCCATACCATCGTCTACATTTGTTTCCCTTTCAATGTTTGATTCAGTGTCATTCCTTATCCCAGCTTTGAAGTGCACAGTGACGCGCTCCTTGGTCCCGGGGTGAACCCACTTGAGGGTTCACCAATGTCAAGTTGTGGAAAGTTGGGACCAAAGAGCACGCTCCTGGTTTCCAACTCTAGAAAGGGGTAGAGGGTCGAGTTGGGAGCCCAGGGATTAGACTAGGAAGAGGGACTAGTTTAGCTCGTGTGAATTTGCATCCAAAAACTAACCACACGAGGTTAGTTTAGCATTCGAGACACCCTTGGGTGTTGGGACTTGCCACGGGCACTTTGACACACAAGACTCACCACGGCCCGGACTCGGGAGTAAGCCACCACCTTACTCCCTATAGTATTCTTTGCAACTCGTAGTGGAGGCTACATCCAAATGGCACATTTTGTTGGGACTCCCGAAATGGAGTCCCGAAATTGTCCCGGCGGGACTCCCGGAACTTTGAACCTCCATAACTCCCAACTACAGAGTTGGATCGCAACGAGATCTATACCAAAGTTATAGCCGTTGTTGAGATCTTTCCAACACCATGTCGCACTCCCAAATCGGACATCTGGAAGAGGTCGATTCCCGACTTTTAGTGGTTGGGAGTCAAACTGCCAGTTTGACTCCCGGCCCTTCTTTTGCCCATAACTTGGGTTGGAGATTCCAAATGACCAATGCGAGGGCATGTTCGATATCTACGTTTCAAGACCTTTCCAATGACATTAAGAACACTCCAATGGGAGGTGTTTTGGGCTAGGCTGTCGAGCTCTGAACATTCGGGAGTCCCAGAGGACTCCAAATCCTAACTTTTCCAAGTGTTGGGCTTCACCCCCAAACTTGGCCAAAGTAGGGGTGCGACAGACAAGGCAATCATATATTGCTTCACCCGACAGTCCGTGGAGCGAGTGGCATCCGTTGCGAATAATGTGGCTTGTGTTAGGACGACTCATCTTCATGCCCATCTCAAAGAAGACGCTAAGAAAGCGCAGTTACAATCCTGGCTCTCGGGTGAAGCTCGTGTTTTGGTGGCCAATGGGGTCATCGGGTGTGGCTACAACTACCCATTTGTCAAGCTTGTCCTCCATCGTGGATCTTTTAGATCTTTTGCTGCCCTGCACCAAGAGTCGGGTCAACTCGCTCGTGACAGTCGACCTGGTATGAATAGAGTGATTTCCAGTAAGAAATCTAGGGCAGAAGCTATGCACATCGATTCGTCCTTTGCGGAACCTAACGCTTGGATCGTGGACACCGAGACTTGTCAACGGCACAACCTTCATTTGGCTATGGATGGTCAAGCCCAACGGTGCAGCCTCGTTCTGGCCGCACAACCTTGTGACAATTATTTGTGCCAATCACGGGCGGTGTCTGGGCAACCCCCCCCCCCCCCCGCCATTGCCGATGCTCAGGGCGCAGGCGACGGTGCTCGCCTTTTTCATGAACGAGGATCGTACATCCTTGATGAATTTTCGTCAATTTGTTGCTCCCGACGAGCCCGATTGTCTCCTGTGTCGTGTTTATGGCGGCGATGGAGACTTCTGTCACCCTAGTCAAAATTGTCCGTTGTTGCTAGATGGTTACCAGTGCTTCAAATGTCTTGGACCACATCCGAGGTTGGATTGTCGCAATTCCATTCCCCTGTCGCTTGACAATTGTCCCAAGTGCCACCTTCTCCACAACAGGCAAGCGTTGGGCAACGTCCCCTTGCACGAAGGAAGGTATGGCATCGATTGCCCAGGTCAGATCCGAGGTGAACAATATCGGATTCTCCTTTGGGCTGTTTAGCGTCGAAACCCGTCGGACATGTACAGGGCCATGCCGGAATTGAGAAACGTCGCCGGGGATGAAGAATTGGCTCGATGGATGGGACTTAAAGCCTTAGGCTGATCTATTACCAACTTCACTCGGTTAGTAGACGCGTGCATTCGAATGTTGGAGCAAGACGGTCACAAAAAACACGATTTTAGGACCGAAATCTTGCGTCTGAGGGTTGTCAGCTATGGCATCACTGTGTCGCATTCTTCTTATGACCGCAATTCACAAGCGGAGGAGCGATCGCCGGATGGAGGTCGAGGTTTTCGTTTAATCTGCGACGTGTTCGTTTTTGGATCGAGGGTGGACGCCTCGTGACTGCCAATTGGTTCGTACAGACTGAGATCGGGATCGATCGATTGGTCTGCAAGGCCGTACGGCTCGTCGCGAGGTGTCCACCCGCGCCCGTGTTTCGTCCCATGATTGTGCTTCGTCCGTGTTTCCTTGCCCCCATCCATCCCCCTTGCTGTGGGCACTATGCCACATTTTTTTTACAACCGTAATTCACAAGTAGAGGAGGGATCGGCGGATGGAGATCGAGGTTTCAGTTCAATCCGCGACGTGTTCATTTTTTAATCGAGGGTGGACGCCTTGTGACTGCCAATCGGCTCGTACAGACCGAGATCGGGATCGATCGATTGGTCCGCAAGGCCGTACGGCTTGTCGCGAGATGTCTACCCGCGCCCGAAACAAAATGTCAGAAGATGAATTGGAAGAATGTTAGGGACAGAAGATCACGATGTTTTTCGAGTGAAACAAAAATTTGTCAGGCCCCGAAAGCCTAATGAGCGCATGTGTATAGGAGCTTAAAGGAGTGTGCGTCTCCCCATCTTCGACAAGTAATCAGAGCTCTCAACAATCCCACGACAGGATCGTGCGCACTCACAGGCGGTCATAGTTTGCAAACAAGTCAGAGATTGTCCGCGTTGCCGGCCACGAGCCGAATGCTTCCGGCAATTCCGACTCAAAAGTGCTCCTGCTCTTGCCTATGGTCGATCCGAGTGATCACCTGGATAGAAACTAGAATCTCCCGTCCTGGAAACCGTGGAGTCTTGAAGCATTTGCCCCTCTCTATCGATGGAAGGACCCGTTCTTCTCGTACATGGAGATTAAGGCAGTCTTGGTGACGCGCTCCTTGGTTCGGGGTGAACCCACTTGAGGGTTCACCAAATGTCAAGTTGTGGAAGTTGGGACCGAAGGGCACACTCTCGGCTTCCAACTCTACAAAGGGGTAAAGGGTCGAGTTGGGAGCCCCGGGATTAGACTAGGAAGAGGGACTAGAAGATCAAGCTTGAATCTGCATCCAAAAACTAACCACGGGAGGTTAGTTTAGCATTCAGGACACCCTTGGGTGTTGGGACTTGCCACGGGCACTTGGACACACAAGACTCATCACGGCCCAGACTCGGGAGTAAGCCACCACCTTACTCCCTATAGTATTCTCTGCAGCTCGCCACGGAGGGGGCAAATGGCACAAATTCCCGGGACTCCCGAAATGGAGTCGCGAAATTGTCCCGGCGGGACTCCCGGAACTTTGAACTACCATAACTCCCGACTGCAGAGTTGGATCACGACAAGGTCTAAACCAAAGTTATAGCCCTCGTCGAGATCTTTCCAATGCCATGTCGCACTCCCGAATCGGACATCGGGAAGAGGTCGATTCCTGACTTTTAGTGGTCGGGAGTCAAATTGCCAATTTGACTCCCGGCCCTTCTTTCGCCCATAACTTGGGCTGCAGATGTCCTAATTGCCAATGCGAGGGCATGTTCGATATCTACGTTTCAAGACCTTTCCAATGACACCAAGAACACCCCAATGCGAGGTGTTTTGCCCCTTGCTGTCGAGCTCTGAACATTCGGGAGTCCCGGAGGACTCCAAATCCCAACTTTTCCAAGTGTTGGGCTTCACCCCCACACTTGGCCAAGTTAGGGTTGCGACACTCGGAGATGCACAGCCAACCATAAGATTTCCGGGACAGCCAAGACCTCTGCGTCATACACCTGCGTCTGCATATGTCCTGTCATCCTTGCCAACTTCTCCAATTTTTCTGTCCATGGGTATTTTCTCCAATGAAGGACATGTATGTGCAACCTTCCATGCCAACCATCTGCCCACCTCCTTGATAGCCTGCACACAAAAAAACTCTCATGAAACCGTCCTTGACTAGTCGTTGGCCTTGAGATGAATGGATAGACTCAACAGTTATGGATGGTCTGGATCAAAGAAGTGTAGTTTGTTTTGTACCACTGACCATTCAGTTCACAAAACCCTTGGACTTCACAAATATGGTCTCAAAGCCTAGTTTTGACATGTGTGGGTCTGGGCATAAAGATTTTCTGCCCCCTTTAACATAACAACAGTGCCACAAGACAGATGTTCTTGAGGCCGGCAACAGAATGAATGCATCCTATGCATTCCATGCATCCTTCAGTGAGATCAATTCTGTCGTTGAAAAGAGAATTCTAGTCTAAAAAACAATGCATTACAGAAACTTGAGGAAACCTACCCTGTCTCTCCCTGGTGCGATATCATTCACATCATCTTGCCACCTAAAATAAGCTCTCTTTGAGATCACCTGAACAAAAGGACAGTCCAAAAAGATAAGCCAACAATAGAGAGACAGTTCAGACTGATTGGTGTGTACAATGCTACGATAGTTGGATGGGCTACAAGTTCATAATGGGAGATTCTACCTGGAAGTAGTTCATTGTTCCGTCCTTTTTTATTGATATACCCAAGGACATATTGCAAGGGAAAAAAGAGGGACTTGCCAGAAATGTTTTTTGTCATGCAAACAACACAACAATGAACATGACCTAAAACCCACATCTTCCCTGTAAACATTGTCAAACAGTATACTCATCAACCCTTGAGGATGACCCAACTCATTCACAAATAGTTGTACCACAACTATATATTTGCACCAAAATTTCCAAATGACAGCTTGAATCTGCACCCCAAGTATCTCATAAAACAGTTGGCTGGTGATGGTAAAACCTCTGCGTCAATCAACTGTTCTTTTATGTAAGGCTCATAGCACAGTGCATTTTAGACCCTACCAATTCCAAAGGGAAGGAAAAAATGCACAAACTCACATTGGATTTGATTTGCTTCAGCAATCCTTGCCCTTCCTGAAGCAAACTTTCTTAAGAGAGGTGCATAGGTCTTTGTCACCACATCTGTTGCCTGCGAATGCAATGAAGCACAAGCATTTTCAAATTAGATTCGAAAAATAAAACTAGGTTAAGGGCCAAATGCTTAGTCTTACAATGCACCAGGAAACTATCAGATAAAATTAAAAACTGAGAACTATGCTACAGCAATAGGGTTCATCTGTCTTATGATAGACAACCACACATTCTAAAGAACCCTCAACACATACCGTATAGTCAGATTGTGGCACCAGCAAACGTTTTCTCAAAGACCAAAGTCGTGAGTAACCTCAGAAATGCTGTACCTATGTATGGCCTATGGAACATTTTTCTGGTGGGAAACAGAAAGGCAATTCAGTGTAACTTCCAAATCATCCCTTCAGACACACCTGAAGTTAAAATTTGATGATACCACAGAGGGCTCCCTCCGTTTCAATGGAACTCCTTCCATTTCCCTCTTGCCCGAATCTTCTCCGCTTGAAACCGATAAGCATCTCCGTCTCTTTTGCTACCCCCCGACATGACGTGTGTTCAACGTTGTGAACGACCATCCCCCCACTCTCAGTTTGTTGTACGGGTTACCAAGGAGGAGCGGCCATGCGAGTGCTACCCATTCCGCTCTTGCCCTCTCTTCTCTCATCCCCCACTCGTCTGATATTGCAACAAAAGAGAAAATTTTCGGGACGACGACGAAACCCCGCCCCTAGCACATTCTGTCGATGTGTGGGCTTTCTCTAGGTTTAGGGTTTCGGGTTTACGCCCGCTCGAAAACCCTAAACCCTGAACCCCCGCCCGAAATAGCCAGATTTCGGAGAGAATAAAATTTGTATCGCCATTTATTTTAATAATCAGTTTTTGTATGTGTGGCCGATGGTGAGATTTCTCATTTCCCCTCTAGAATCAGGCTAAATTGTTTTCTATAGGATCGCCGCTTTGAGTACGTCGCGATTTCCTCCCATGTTTGCTTCTGAGCTCTCTGTTCTTTGGCTGCCGTTCGTTCGTTCCTCCTCCTGTGTCCGTTGAGGTTGATGCCCCAACCTCCCCCGCGCGCGCGCACCCACATTGGTAGCAAAGTGCTCAGGACGGAGAAAAGCTAGGGGCGTTGCACGCACGTTGGCGGGGGACTGTTTCGGAGGGAGAGAGCCAGGGGCATTGTGCCCACCTCGGTGGTAGAGTGTTTCGAAAGGAGAGAGTCAGGGGCTTTGCGCACACATCGACGAAAGAATGTTTCGGAGGGAGGGAGAGCTGGGGGCGTTGCGCGCATTCTGGCAACGGAGTGTTTCGGAGGGAGAGAGTTGGGGGCGTTGTGCGCATCGACGGAGGTAGGAGTGCTGATTGAAAGGCGGTGCGGGGTCTGCCGGGAGCGGTGACAGATTGCACGGCAGTGGCTACGTCTTCTGTCCGCGCCCGTTTGTTGCGTTCCGTCCTTGCCTTTCTGCGACGACCTCACGTACCCCCTCTCGGCTCGCACCCCTGTCCTCCCTCCCTCGATCTTTGAAGGGACGAGTGCACTCTTGACCGAATGACGCCTTCTCTTGCGTCTGTTGTTTGTCCTGTGACGTGAAGAGGGACGAGTGCACTCTTGTTGCAACCCTACTTTGGCCAAGTGTGGGGGTGAAGCCCAACACTTGGAAAAGTTGGGATTTGGAGTCCTCCGGGACTCCCGAATGTTCAGAGCTCCATAGTCTAACCCAAAACACCTCCCATTGGGTGTTCTTGGTGTCATTGGAAAGGTCTTGAAACGTAGATATCGAACATGCCCTTGCATTGATCATTTGGACATCTCTAGCCCAAGTTATGGGCAATAGAAGGGCCGGGAGTCAAACTGACAGTTTGACTCCCGACCATTAAAAGTCGAGAATCGACCTCTTCGAGATGTCCGATTCAGGAGTGCAACATGGCGTTGAAAAGATCTCGATGACGGATACAACTTTGGTTTAGACCTCGTTGCGATCGGACCTTGCAGTCAGGAGTTATGGCGGTTCAAAGTTCTAGGAGTCTCGTCGGGACAATTTCGGGACTCCATTTCGGGAGTCCCAACAAAATGTGCCATTTGGATGTAGCCTCCACTGCGAGCTGTAGAAAATACTATAGGGAGCAAGGTGGTGGCTTGCTCCCGAGTCCGGGCCGTGGTGAGTTTTGTGTGTCGAAGTGCCCGTGGCAAGTCCCAACACCCAAGGGTGTCCTGAATGCTAAACTAACCTCTCGTGGTTGGTTTTTGGATGCAGAATCACACAAGCTAAACTAGTCCCTCTTTTCCTAGTCTAATCCCGGGGCTTCCAACTCGACCCTCTACCCCTTTTTAGAGTTAGAAGTTGGGAGCGTGCCTTTCAGTCCTAACTTTTTGCAACTTCACATTGGTGAACCCTCAAGTGGGTTCACCCTGGGACCAAGGAGCGCGTCAACTCTTGAGTGAGTGATGCCTTCTCTTTGCATCCGTCGTCTATCTTGCGATGTCCTTCACGGACGCTTTCGACCAGAGCATATGTAGAGGCATCGATTCTGCGTCTATTCTTTGCCCTGTGACGTCTTCCTCGAACGCTCTCGACCGACCGGAGTGTGCCAGTATTGAAGTTTTCAGAATGCCTCCGTTCGTTCAAATGTCTCGATGATTGCGGGTTGGGGGGTTCTCAATAGTCCATCTCTCGGATTCTAAAGATTTTGTGGATGTGAGAGTCTTCCGGATAGTCGGTCTTCTCGTCTTCCTCAAGGCCAAAGGCTGCCCTTTTCCAGTCATGCTAAAGAAAACAAAAGGGTCGATTATCGAAGAGAATTCCCGCTTCAAAATGCTCGCATTTGGCGCTTTCCGAATGGCTTTGCTCTTTCGGTCCTGTAAGTGGGGTCCTGGAAGCTGCTTCTTGTTGGGGACCTCCCTGGAAGCCCGCTTGCTCTCCGTCTTTCCCCGTTCTCTCCCTTCATTTCTGCCTTTCCTTGTTTCTCTGTATGGTCATTTCTTGAGGCGTTTGTTGCTGGCTCGACTGGTTTGTTCTGATTCTTCTACATCCGTCGTCTATCCTGCAACGTCCTTCACGGACGCTTTCGACCCGAGCATATGTATAGGCATTGATTCTGCGTTTATTCTCTACCCTGTGACGTCCTCCTCGAACGCTGTCAGCCGACCGGAGTGTATTGGTATTGAAGTCTAGGGAATGCCTCCGTTCGTTCAAATGTCTCGATCACTACGAGCTGGGGGGTCTCAACAGTCCATCTCGTAGATTCTAGAGATTTTGTGGCTGTGAGAGTCTTTCGGATGGTTGGTCTTCTCATCTTCCTCAAGGCCAAAGGCTGCCCTTTTCCAGTCATTGTAAAGAGGAGAAAAGGGTCGGTACTCGAAGAGAATTCCCTGTTCGAAATTCCCGCATTTGTCGTTTTTCGAATACTTTGCTCTTCGGGTCCTATAGGTGGGGTCCTGCAAGCTGCTTCTCATTGGGACCTGTCGCACCCCTACTTTGGCCAAGTGTGGGGGTGAAGCCCGACACTTGGAAAAGTTGGGATTTGGAGTCCTCCGGGACTCCCGAATGTTCAGAGCTCGATAGCCTAGCCCAGAACACCTCACATTGGGTGTTCTTGGTGTCATTGGAAAGGTCTTGAAACGTAGATATCGAACATGCCCTTGCATTGATCATTTGGACATCTCCAGCCCAAGTTATGGGCAATAGAAGGGCCGGGAGTCAAACTGACAGTTTGACTCCCGACCATTAAAAGTCGAGAATCGACCTCTTCGAGATGTCCGATTCAGGAGTGCAACATGGCGTTGAAAAGATCTTGATGACGGCTACAACTTTGGTTTAGACCTCGTTGCGATCGGACCCTGCAGTCAGGAGTTATGGCGGTTCAAAGTTCTAGGAGTCTCGTCGGGACAATTTCGGGACTCCATTTCGGGAGTCCCAACAAAATGTGCCATTTGGATGTAGCCTCCACTGCGAGCTGTAGAAAATACTATAGGGAGCAAGGTGGTGGCTTGCTCCCGAGTCCGGGCCGTGGTGAGTTTTGTGTGTCGAAGTGCCCGTGGCAAGTCCCAACACCCAAGGGTGTCCTGAATGCTAAACTAACCTCTCGTGGTTGGTTTTTGGATGCAGAATCACACAAGCTAAACTAGTCCCTCTTTTCCTAGTCTAATCCCGGGGCTTCCAACTCGACCCTCTACCCCTTTTTAGAGTTAGAAGCCGGGAGCGTGCACTTCGGTCCCAACTTTCCTCAACTTTACTTTGGTGAACCCTCAAGTGGGTTCACCTCGGGACCAAGGAGGGCGTCAGGACCTCTCCCTGGAAGCCCGCTTGCTCTCCGTCTTTCCCCATATTCTTCCCTCGTTTATGCCTTTCCTTGTTTCTCTGTCTGGTCTTTCTTGAGAGCTTTGTCGTTGGCCCGACTGGTTTGTTCTAATTCTTTTGCATCTGTTGTCTATCCTGCGACGTCCTTCACGGACGCTTTCGACCCGAGCATATGTATAGGCATTGATTCTGCGTCTGTTCTCTACCTTGTGATGTCCTCCACGAATGCTCTGAACCAACCGGAATGTGCCGATATTGAAGTCTTTGGAATGCCTTCGTTCGTTCAAATGTCTTGATGACTATAGGCTGGGGGGTTCTCAACAATCCATCTCACATATTCATGAGCACATAACTAGGGTGTTTGTGTATGGGCATCTTTACCAGGAAAGGATTGCAACCCTTGCAATTCAACTGGATTTTGGAGAAAGGAAGATTTTTGTCACATGGAAATGGCTCCTTGTCAATTGATCATTCCCCTAAAAACCTTCCCACCATCTCATCTGATATGTGTGCAACATCAGAATTCTTTTTACTTGCCGTTGTTTTCCTTCAAGAGAACTTACAGTATGGTGAGGAGGTGTGAACATTTCACAGAGATTTCTTCAGATGACAACAAGCTGGGCAATATTTGGGGGGCTGTGGTTGTGGATGCAAGTGAGGGAATGTGTAGAAGATTTGAGCCGACTAAGCTTGAAAATTGAGGCAACAAGAGACAAGGCTGTTGCTCAAGCCTTGTTGAGAAAATATGCCATTTTAACACCATAGTTGTGGCAAGCCTTTTCACCTTTGGAAGATGTCCAAGTTTTTTTTGTTCCACCTTTAGATTGTTGCAATTTATCTTTCAGAGACATCTTGACTTTTTAACCACTCGACCTGCCGCTTAGCAAGTCCTCCTTTGGCATTTGTTAAAACCTTTATTTGTGGCTTTGATGGTTTGCAAGTATTTGACCATTGACATCTTGTATTACTATGTTGTCCGAGAATTAGCATGAGCGTTTTTTTATTCATCGTCCTTTGATGTGAGAACAAAACATCTCTTAATCAAGGTTGGAAAATATTGGGAACATACTGGGAACCCATTGGAAACTTAGAGGGAACACCGTGAAAACACATTGGGAAACAGGGAAAAATGGGAAAAAAATCCTTCCCATCCCCCCAAACTTAAAAGGAATAAAAGCAAGGCACCTTGACCCTTCCCATTGGCTGAAAGGAAAATAAATCCTGCCCCCCACGCCCAAATAAACTTGCATGGAAAGTCCATTGTCCAAGTGGACATGGATTATCCACTCTCCGCACCAAATACACCTTGAAAAAAAAACCTCCCCTCCAACCTCCCACCACCCCCACTCGGGCAGAAAACTGCGATGTGAGATTCTCAGTAGAGGTATGGTGTGACAGACCGGACGGATGGACGACGGGCGGATTCAGGGGAAGCTTCATTTAATATCCCGATGTCTTTTAATATATATAATATTAAAATAAAAAACACCTTGACCCCCCCCCCCCCCCCCCCCCCTCCTTAACCACTCAACAATGAAAAAAAAAATTTGAGAAAAAACTTAACCCCCTTCCCTTCCTCCTTCCACGTGTTAAATGAAGGAAGAAAAAAAAAACATTCACTTGTACCCCACCTCCCCTTCCAAAGTAAAAAAAATTTAAAAAAAAATCAAGGTGCACCCCCTCCCCCTAAATAAAGAATAAATATAGGATAGAGGATGGAGAAAGGAAAATAAGAATAAAAATTGCAACCTAACTTTAAACCCACCTTGAACGAAAAATCAAAACATCTTTCATAACGTTACACCCCCCACCTCCCCTTTTCCCCCTTTCCATAAGTCAAATAAAAAAGAAACTTAGACATTAACCTCCACCCCCCTCCTCCTCAACGATAAAAAAAAAATTGATGAAAAAAAATGAAGGTGCACCCCTTCCCCCTCAACAGTAAAAGAAATTTGTGATGAACGTATGTATAGGTGCACCCCCTCCCCCTGAACAATAAAAAAAAAAATTAAAAGAACACACCTTGCCCCCCTTCAAAAGTAAAAAGGAATTTACAAAAACTATAAACAGTAACAAAAAGTAATAAAATAGTCAACTAAAACAGTTTCCCCTCGTAGGCGTACAACCTTGCACTACATGGGGTGAGCGTAATGCACATAACATATGCATAGCTTGGCATTGCACTGGATTTTTTGTGGTCAAACAGCCTTGAGCCTGCGACCTTATGATTATAATGCTCACATCATGTGTATAAGCTGTTTGCCCGCAGGGGGAAACTATTACAAAAAGTGAGAAAAAAAAATCATATGTATAGGTTTGAACCAAGGTGGAATATGTCCTAAACCATCACAGGGGTACCTTATAGGTATAGGAAGTTGTCTATATGAAGTTTTGTAATTCCATAAATGGAGTTGTATTTTTTGTTTGACCATATTAGGTGCGCCTTGTGAATTGGGTTAGTGGAACATTCTTTAGTAGCACTATTTATCAATATTGTCCAATATTGATTATCATTTACTAAATCAATACCAATACGAAGTTATAAATAGTAAAAAAAAAAAACAAAAAGTAATAAAATAGTCAACAAAAACAGTTTCCCCCCGCAGGCATACATCCTTGCACCACATGGGGTGAGCATAATGCGCACAACATATGCATAGCTTGGAATTGCATTGGATTTTTTGTGGTCAAACAGCCTTGAGCTTGCGACCTTATGATTATAATGCTCACATCATATGTATAGGATGTTTGCCCACAAGGGGAGACTGTTACAAAAAAATGGAAAAAAAAATTCATATGTATAGGTTTGAACCAAGGTAGAATATGTCCTAAACCATCAAAGAGGTACCCTATAGGTATAGGAAGTTGTTTACATGAAGTTTTGTAATTCCATAAGTGGAGTTGTATTTTTGTTTGACCATATTAGGTGCGCCTTGTGAATTGGGTTAGTGGAACATTCTTTAGTAGCACTGTTTATCAATATTGTCCAATATTGATTATCATTTACAAAATCAATACCAATACGAAGTTTTTAAACATGTTGATGCGATATCGTATCTCTTACGACCAGTGGTGCATATGCAAACTCTAAATGCTTTTGTTGTGGTGTGCCTAGCTATAACACATTTACAACATCATAATAAACATGAATACAACATTGATTGACTATTGAATATCCAATTTGCATTTGTGTTGTTGCAACATTACATCACCTACCTTCAATAACATAAAAACAATACAAATACAATGTTGGGAAAGTATGATTATAACTTATATACAGTAACATAAGCAACAAGAATAAAACATTGAGTTAATATTGAATATCTAGTTTGCAACTATGTTGTTGCAACATTACATCCCTTACGTTTATATTTGAAAAAAGGGCCGACAAATTTTTAAGATGTTTTTTTATGATGGCCAATCCATGTGGCCCATTGCAACCAAAAATAAAATAAAATAATGCTTTGAGATGCATTCACAACTAATTAATATGGATTTCAAATAGATACAATCATTAATAGATATAATATATAATACGTACCCTTATATGCCCCACACATTTACACTATTTTGGTGTAGGTGTAAAAAATTATAAAAGATTTACACACCATACATAAGTCTATTGACACATAAACAACTCTCTTTTTATTTCTATGTGTATTTTGAGGGATCCACCCCAGCAGAACAACCCTGGGGCGTTATGCTCAGGGAGCTCCCCCCATTTTTATATGTTCCCACGTTGCCATGGAATTCTTTTCTATGAAACGGGCAAGACGCAAGGAAATAAAAAGAGAGTTGTTTATTTAAGGGGAGTTCCCATGGTCATGCGTTCTCCTGAGGTTTGGGAACATCCCGGGGTGCCCCTCCCTCAGGAACACGCTCGGGCGGAACCTCCCCTACAACAAAACCCACTGGCACAACATCCGTTGAGTGCGGTTTTAAAAAAGCAACCAGTTTTTTAAAAGGGAACTGAAAACCAATAGAAAACTGTTTCTTGACCACTTATCATCCATCCTTCGTAGTGTGAAGGTGGGCGGTGTTTTTTTTCCCCCCCAAATATATGAGGTAGGTGAGTTGGCAAGAGGACTTAGCCAAAATTGGCTGCAGCGCAGACAGGAAAATAATGGAAATAATTAATATTAAAAAGAAAGAAAAAAGGTTTCTGCAGCCCCGATCCAAATATTTCAAAAAAATTAATAATAATCTCTAAGTTAGGCTAAGCCCACTAGTAAGTTTCGAAATTTATCTTGTGTTTTGATTTGGGTTTTTTTTTTTCTAAAAATTTGACAAAGTGTTTCTAAATTATTTATTTATTTATTTCATCGAGTTGGCCTGGTTAGGAATTATTGTATTACGAGGGCGGCTTCCACACATGTTGTAGAATAAGAAAATAATTTTGTTCAAAAAAACAATATTTAAAAAATATTCTCGTAGATTCTTTAATCTCCTTTTTCAAAATTTTGGTGATTGAAATTTTTCTTGTTGTTAAAAATTTCAACAATACGTCTGGAAATAATAAGTTCAAAAAAAAAAATTAGGTTTTTTTTCCCCTCGGTGATTTGGGCACATGGATTGAGCCCGGTTTCCCTCCCGCCTCCCCGCCCCCGTCCCCCCAGAAAAAAGAAAAAGAGGCCCTTCATATCGTTTGCACCACCACTTTTTCCTTGTCACAAGAATGCCCCAAAAAAAGAGGGAAAAAAGAAAAAGAAGAAGTACAGTGGCGGGTGCTGCTGCGCTCTTGCCATGGGACGCACGGGTATAAGCCTGGGGTAGTGACACCCGTTCGCTGTGTCTCTTTCCGTCTCTCTCGACTCGAAACCTTGATTCCATTGTCACCGACATCGCTCGCGTTGTTGCCCTGCTCTGCCACGCATGAGAGTGTTGTGGTCCTTCTTCCGCTCATCTCTGGCACCCAATCTGCTGCACTCTGTTGCGTCTTCTTGTTGTTGGGTGTGTGTCTCGATGGCCGTTTGTTACTTCTTAAAAGAACGAGGGGGTATACAACTTCTTCGTTAGGTGTTTTTACTTGAAAGCGGTGTAGGAAACCTCAGAGCAAAGTCTTTGAGGAAGAATCCGGTGTCCCTGTGCTGGTACTGACTCGAGAGGAGAGGATCGTTCGGTTCATCTCGTGAGGAAGAGAAATCGGATATTGTGGCTATGTGTGTGTGTGATGTTCGAGTAGAGGTGGGTGATTTCTGAGGTTTTGTGTTTCTGAGTCGTTTTGGCGGTGGTTGTTTGTTTGTTGGGGGGTTGCAAAACCCTGTGCTGGAGTGTATTCGGTAGGACGGGGATGGAGAGGGACGAGGGGATTAGTGTGGGGAGTTTGCATGGAGCGGAGGATGCGGCCACCGCGGTGGAGAAGGGGAAGCGGCGGAAAATGATGATGATGGCCGCTGCCGAGGGGGGGGGGGATGCTGATGATGAGGAGGATGTGTGTCGGATCTGTCCAATGACCGGGGAAGATAACTCGCCGCTCTACTATCCCTGTGCGTGCAGTGGCAGCGTCGAGTACGTGCACCAGGAGTGTCTGTTGGAGTGGCTTAATCACAACAATGCGCGACATTGTGAGGTACACTTCTTGCGTGTGTGTGACTAGGGAATCGGGATGCTTTTCAGTATATCTCAGTTGCAGTTGAAGCGGTCTCCGTTACAAAATCGGCATCAGAAAAATTTCATT
The DNA here is from genome assembly GCA_963920785.1 of Sphagnum contortum. NCBI lineage: Eukaryota > Viridiplantae > Streptophyta > Sphagnopsida > Sphagnales > Sphagnaceae > Sphagnum > Sphagnum contortum. Next base: position 1,198,570 of record OY987288.1, read on the forward strand.
CTTAAGAATTTTGATGCGACACCCTATGGATATCACATTATGACCAGCAAAAGGCACAACAACATTTGGTCGCCTTTGTGTACCTGGCAGACTTAGCCCTTTCAGGATTTCCTTTTGGACCAATTCTGTGTGCACCTGTCAGGAAAAAAACCCTTTTGGACTGGTTCACTTACTCCTCGAGATTTACAACTTCTACCTCTACCCACCCGTTTGAGTTTTTGGATTGTCTTATTGGGTCTAGTGTTTGTCCAGTTTTTCTTCCTGAGGGAGATGGGTTGTGGATGATTGGTTGGCTCCTGACATCCCTCATCTTTGAAGTTCATGTATATAGACAAGAACCCTATTGGTGGTGGGATATGCTGTAAATCATTTTGTGAGTTAAATTGTATTTGTTATAGGTTCTCTTTGCAGATTCTTGGTTTAGCAATATCCCAAGATTCCAAAGTTTAGAGGCTTGACATTTTGACAAGCATTCCCCCAGAGTATGGGTTGTGGATCAAACTAGCATATGATATATATGCTTGTTTGTGGATACTAATAGTTTGGGTTTGGACAAATTTGAAGTAGGAAATCATCACATTTAAAGGTTCTTATGGGTTTTACCTGTGAAGAGTTATTTGTTTCTCGAATGGAAAGTGTCATTAGTTTGCTGAAAAGAGGAAATTTACACTTTAAAAATTTATTAAATTAAACCATTTCTTCCGGGGTGTTTTGGTTTGTGTCCTTCTCCTTTATGTTTTGTTTCATTTCGTTTCTCAGCATCGTCGCCGAGTTTTCCCAATTTCTGCTGGTCTTCCTGCAGAAACTCGCGTTGGTTAGTGTTTGAGATTAACCTCCGTACTCTGCCAGGAGCTTCTGAAGGCAGTGGGGGATGTTATATTAGGTTGGTCAATACCATACGTACTGATGTTGAAGGTTTGAACATGATCATGAATGTTGCTCAAACTGATCTCTTTTATTTTTTATTTTGATTTTGTTTGTTTTCCTCTGTAATTTAGGATTTGGCTTAACTCTTTCTCATGTTTACTGAATGCTGATAAGTTGTTGATATCTTGTCATACCTGAAAAACCTCTACCATATTATTCAGTCACTGTTCAATTCTTCTGATTGATTAAGAAAGTTCTCCATACTTCTGAAGATGTTTGAGCCTTTCCGATTTGTCGCAATTGCTCAAAGCTTGGCCTCCGCATCAAAATGAGGGAATGGGTCATAATTACACCTTTGAGCTTACACCCACATGTTGTTGCCAATAGGCAATACTGATGCTCAGTACGTTTCCACGACTCGTGGTTGTAGAATTTGAACAATATAACTGAGGACTGAGCAGATGCTATTTGTGTCAACCAGGAAGATTAACTGTTTTGGCCGGCACTGGTGTTTGTCTGCAGAGAAATTAATAGGTTCACAAGACCTCTTTTGTAGCTCGTATGGTGAGAGCTTGATCTAGTGTTCTGAAGGGAAAATTGTAGGGTTCAATCTTTCTCGTAAATGAACCAAAGGTGTACTTAAAGCAGAGAAGCATATCGGTTTTGTATATCCTCCTTTGCAATCTACAAAATGATTATTTTAAGTGCTTCTATGCTTAGCAGAGGAGCATATGTATAGGCCACTTTGTCCTTGAATGAAGTAAGATTTCTGGTTGGAATATTTCTGTGTTTTGAATCCTTTCCATGGTTATTTTTAGGGCTTCTATCTTGAGTGGGAAGCTTTTGAATCAAGCCCATGTTGTCCTTGAGCTTTTGGAAGCCGCCCCTTGTACTCAAAGCCTCATGCTCTTTCTGATTTCTTTATTATTTCTATTTCCGTTTTTGGCTCTGCCCGTAGGGAAGAGACTATGCATCAGTGTAGGATTTGTGGATAAATTTTCAGCTCAATCTTGAACCAATGTGCGGGTGACAGCTATGCATCTGATGGCATGGGCATTTAGAGGTGTCCCATTGAAGTGCATGCATGTGTAAGAGAAGTTCTAAGTCCATTCAAATGGAAGTTTTAGTGTGATCCTCTCCCTTGGGTAAATGGGCAGAGCCATCATGTGACGAGCTGCTTGTTTGTTTCCTTTTGTTTGCTCCCTCTTTTTGTTTATAGCATTGATTGAGTTAATTGTTCTTTACAAGCTGTATGGCATTAAAGATTTTGATCATTGTTCATGATCAACATCTTTGAGAGCCAATTGGCATTAAAAAACTTGCAACTATCTTTGCTTTTAAAATTTGATGGTTCTTGCATTTTGTTTTCCTATATTGGAAAATCTAGGAGCCTTAAATGACACAAAATTAGAGATATATCTTCTTTGATAGCCAAGTTTTACATTAAGCACTAATGAAAAAAGGAAAAGGTTCCAACCTATTCAATTAAAAGTATAGGGATTGTTTTGAAAAATTCATGAAATGAACTTTTTTTTTAAAAACTTGCATATAATTGTTCATTATTATTCATTCAATGCCTCTTACAAAACTAAGAACATGATTAAGAATAAAAGAAAGTATTTTAGCACAACTTGAAAAAAATAGTAATATATATATGTATAAATAAAATAAAATAAGTAAAATATAAAGAAATAAAGAAATGTAAAACTAGGAAATATAATAAATAAAAAAATAAAAAAAACATTGAGTAAGAAAAAGAAAAGAATAATATAAAAAGTAACAACTAAAAAAAAGTAAAAAAATGAAAATGAAAATAAAAGAATGGAGGATGGAAATAAGGGGGAAAAATGCCCATCTAAGAGGACTTCACGGCCTATTAGGTAGATGGTAATGATGACATCTAGTAGGAAAAATTAAAAAATCAAGGCCCATGAGTGGCTAGTATTTTGAAAATGGCTACTTTTAACCACTAGCCCCCCCTTCTCCCATTATGAATTTGTAAAAAAAAATCAACCCCCTCCCCTTCCTTAACCATTCAACATCCTAAAAAAAGCAACTTAATTGGGTTGAATTTAATTAGGCAAGTTTAGGTTATTTTATTTTAGTTAAGATAAAATGAATTAAACCAACCCCAAACTAAATAAACCCCCTCCCCCTTTCGTCCCCCTTCAACATATCAAAAAAAAAAAACCCCTGGCACCCCCTTCCCTGGCCATTCAATAATGAAAAAAAAGTTTTACTAAAAAAACTAACCCCCTTCCCCCTCCTCCTCCCTCCAAACACCCCCCCACCCCGCTAAACCCTCATAATGAATTTGTAAAAAAAATCAACCCCCTCCCCTTCCCATCCCCTTTCAACATATATATTTATAAAAAAACACCTTGACCCCCCCTCCCTAACCACTCAACAATGGAAAAAAAGATTTGAAAAAAAAACTAACCCGCTTCCCCCTCCTCCTCCACATGTCAAATGAAGGAGGCCAAAACACATAAACTTGTACCCCCCTCCCCATCAACAGTAAAAGAATTAAAAAAAATAAAATCAAGGCACACCCTTTCCTCCTGAACAATGAATAAAACTAATAAAACAATTCCCCTGGCCCTTCTCAACAGTAAAAAATAATTTATGAAAGTTACAAGCAATAAAAAAAGTAACAAACAGTGAACCTTGAACAATAAAAAAATAATTTGCAATAGTAAAAAAAGTAACTAAAAATGAAAAGAAGTCAACAAAAACAGCCTCCCCCTCTGCTAAAACAACCTTGCACTATGGGGGGTTTTCCTTGGTCAAACAGCCTCCAGCCTCCTGCACTATGAGCGTAGTGCACAGATCATATATAGCCATGCAAACGATGGACCTGTGCAATACTAGAATTGGGTATCCACTATGTCCAAGCTCCTCAATAAAGATGCAATGTGCTTTATGGTGAAGGCATGTTCTTTGACCAAGCCACCAATTTGCAGAAACTCTGAAGGACATGGTAGCACAGCTAGATATACACCTTCTGCCCTTATAGACTATAGAGACATACAACGCAAAATTGTCAATCCCAACTTAGTGCAAG